>CM028136.1:277120000-278320000 GCA_016271365.2 Neoceratodus forsteri | reverse complement strand
GTGCTGCATGCAGTATGGCTCATGGATGCTTCAAAATTTGAACTTTAATTCTATCTAGTGCCACTGCTACTGTTGCTTCTGTGACCTAGATTTGGAGGAGTCTGCAATTGCACTTGCTTGAGGGTAGCATTCCAAAACTGTTAGGCCTATCTTCAGGAGGTCCTCGACTATCCCAGCAACCCAGCCAGATGCATTGAAGGGTGAGTTGCTCTGGCACTCACCACCATAGTGTCTTCAATGGACTAAACCCTACATTTTCTTCACAAGGGTAATTACTAAATTAAGAGAAAGCTTTAGCATGTCACCAGGCTAAAGGGTTTTTGAGTGCTAGCACTAACATATTGGAAGGAGGAGGAGAGAGGGAAGGAGAGAGAGAGAATGAGTGATTGTGAGACATCACATTGTCACCAACTCGCTCAGCCGGTCAACCCTCTACTCCCAAAGTGCCAACCTCTGAGCGTATGATTTTTGTACAGCGAACAGACAAGGTAACCTTCTTGCCTGTTTTCTGGGTTCAAGTCACCTTAGTCTCAAGCTCTGGAAGAATTCAAACTGATAACCTCTAGTTAGCGTACCCAATTATCAGGCTCAGATAATTCTGTCTTCGGGGGGCCAGATATCTTTGCCTACAAGTACCCAACCAGGTCTTTGAAATGAACACTTAGAACTCTATGCAAGACTTTAGAGAACTCTATCCACTTCCCAGTTTGGTATACAATAAGCCCATACACAGTGCACTTATAACCTTTAAAAGCTCCACTAAAAGGAAAGCAGTACAAAGCAGTGGGGGCAATCACCAGGGCTGCAAAAATGCCCATTTAAAACAACCCTAATGGTTTAAACTAAATTCGGCTAACCTTTCTCTAGATAGTTAGCTTTTTAATCTTGCTCCTTGAGGCCCCATGTCAAAAGTGCCGCTGCACCGGAAGACGGAGTGTGCCCCTGGCATCCTGTCCTCTGCCGGAAGGCTCCTTAAAATGATGAGTGAGGCGCATCTACCCAGGTGAAAAAGAAACATTGTGGCATGTAGAGGTATGTTAACTAAACCTCTACATCCAATTCCCAGTGAAAATGGAGCCGTGTAATGTACTTTAAATCATTATGAAAGTTGCAGCTCTGAGTTCAGTAGTTTGGGGATTTTTCACAGCAGATTGTCAGCACAGGCATTTTGGAACCTCCGATCATGAACAATGTCACTGTGATTTTCTTTATCTGTCCCTAACAATGATTTCCCACAGCGACCATGCATTTCTGCGCTGAAAGTGTGAAAACACATTTCGACCATGTTGTGAAAAATGACAGCTGTACTATTCATAAGGAAGTGTGGAAAAATGCCACTGGTGAAAATCTGGACTGAAAATATTACAAAGTCATGAACTTACGAGGGTGCATGGAATCTGCGCAATGCTCACTCGTAACACAGTCATTTTATGGACTTTTGTCACCAAATTTTCAACATAGCCATTTTAAGACCTCTGCTCATGAACAGTGTAACTGTGATTTTCTTAATCTGTCCTAAACATTGCTTTCACACACTGACTGCACCATTGTGCGTTACATGTGCGGAAACACATTTTGGGCGAGATGTGAAAAATGGCAGCTGTACTGCTCATAAGAAAGTGTAATAAAATGGCAATGTTGAAAATCTGGTGTGCAAATATTAAAAATTTGCAAACTTGTGAGTGTGGGTAGGAATGAAGCAACGTGCGCTCCTAAAGCCGTCATTTTTAGGAATTTTTTCACCAGATTTGCAACATAGCCATTTTAAGACCTCTGCTCGTGAACAGTGTCACTGTGATTTTCTTAATGTGTCCCATACATTGATTTTGCACACCGACTGTGCCATTGTGCGCTACATGCAGGGAAACACATTTTGGGTGATGTGAAAAATGACAGCTGCACTGCTCATAAGGAGGTATGGTGAAATGACGATGTTGAAAATCTGGAGTGTAAATATTAAAAATTCGTGAACTTACGAGCGTGCGTAGGAACTGTGCATGCACACTAGTAAAACAGTAATTTTTAGGAATTTTTTCATCAAATTTGCAACATAGGCTTTTTGAGAACCCACCTTATGAACACTGGCACTGTCATTTCATTAATCGGTCCAGAAAGGTGATTTCACGCAGTGACTGCAAAATCATCCTTCGGGCCCGATTAACGCCATGACAGTTCAAGAATTTATATGGAGGGGTTCCAAAAACCCCATGTTGAAAATTTGGTGCCAAAATTCCAAAAAAATGCCTGACATATGCATTAAAGTTGAAAAAAACTATTTATCGCATTATACAGCTTACCGGCATTTCCTCAGTTGGCGGTCGGCTTTGAAGAGTGCAGACGTGTTCCCTGTCCACCGAAGATCATCGCGCCGAGCTCCGGAGGTAAGTATGGGGTAAGGGGGTGGGGAGGCAGGATGCACAGGGGTGGGCATGGGTGGGAGAGGGGTCAAGACAGCAGCGAGGGAAGGTTTTTTCTTTCAGGGTTTTTTTTTTAAGGAAGACGACGCGGGACATTTGCCATGCTGGGGTGGGCTCCCAGTGTGGCAGCTGGAAGGCTGTTTGGGGGGCCTAGAGCCAACGGGAGATTGGGCACCCCCATCGGCCATATGGACTTGTGCCATGCTGGGGTGGGCTCCCAGTGTGGCAGCTGTAAGGCTGTTTGGGGGGGCCTGGAGCCAATGGGGGATTGGGCACCCCCATTGGCCATAACAATGTTTGTCACGCTGGGGTGTGCTCCCAGTGTGGGACCTGGAATGCTTTTTTTTGGGGGAGGGCTGTGGAGCCAACGGGGTATTGGGCACCCCCATCGGCCATACAGTATGTGCGTTGGGGGGAGCGCATGAGCACACAATGTGCGTGCATGCGTCCCTGTGGAGGGGGGAGCGTTGATCACTGAAGCATAGCCTTCCCTTTCAACTGTACAGCACTACATTTTCAACTGCTGTCATAGACAGCTGCAGTGTTGATTGGAGAACTGTGACCACGCCTGCAAACACACTGACTAAATTGGAAGATGGCTGCCACACCTCTGAAAACTCAGATGATGGCACTATGTTTCTTGCACATGCTTGCAAGCAAACAAAAAAAGGCCATGTTAGGCCCAAATAGTTAAAAGGGCAACAAAATAGGCCCAGGTTTAAAAGGGGCCTAGCATCACAGGCCCACGAAAGGTTGGAAGAGGCTGAGCATCACCTGTCCAAGGGTTTGAGGGGGCCCAGTAAAGTAATCCCCGTAATCCAAAGGGGGCCCAATAAAGCAAGCACCAGAATAGTTCAAGAGGGTAGTCAAGCCCAAGTTATTTAAAGAGGCCCAGCTGAAAGGCCCACTGTGTTGAAAGATTTAAAGGGGCAAGTAGGCCCACCAGAGCAGTTGAAGGGGGGGCCGAGCCAAAAGTAGGCCCATAGGTAAAAGGGACCCAGAGATTTAAAAGAAAAGGAAGGTCGGGGTAAAAGAGGGCATCATGATCAGAGTGTTCAGAGGTAGCCAGGTCCTAGTCCCAGAAGGAACACACAAGTACAGTACTAGTGTTAAGGGTCAGTAAGAGAAGGGTGCTTAGCATACAACTGCCATCTAGTGACTATCATCTGATGAAAATGTGTATGTACTAGTATCTGAACTGTTGATTGTAAGGTACCAAGATTGTACTGTTACTGGGATTCTGGTTATTTTCCCCTACAATGAGCTATTACCCTGGACTTTGGTGATTCGTCCCTGTTCCTGGCAAATTGCCCCTGCAATGAATAATTGCCCTGAACTTTGGTTATTTGCCCCTCAATTAATAATTGCCCTGAACTTTGGTTATTTGCCCCTGCAATGAGCAATTGCCCTGGACTTTCGTAATTTGTCTCAGTTCCTGGCAAATTGCCCCTGCAATGAACAGTTGCCCCAGACTCTGGTGATTTACTCTGTTCCAGGCAAATTGCCCCAGCAACAAACAAATACCTTGCTGCAGTGAAAAATGTATTTACCAGTGTTTGTAGTGCCAACTGATTGTGTATGGACTCAATCTTCTGCCGCAACACCCCTGGTAGGATTGTTCATGGCTAATTCTTCACTGAGGCAGTCTCTAGTCAATGAAGAACTTCACAGCAACACCCATCCCAATCGTCCACTGCTGGTCACAACCGATGTAACCCTGTGTGACTCATGGCCGCCAGCTCCTGGTTTTCTTGTGGTTTGGTCAGCCTGGAAGTAGAACATCCTGGAAGAAGCCTGGTCTGTCACTGCCAGTCGTTCCTAATAGTCGAGTCCAACATGGCCAGTGAGTATCTGCATCCATTGGTTCATTGTTTTTCTGGTTCTGGACATTCCAGGACTCTGATCTTTGTCCTGTGTCCTGCTGTTCCTGCTTGTCTCATCCTGTTTGCACCATTTCATCTTCTGGGATCCAGCTTGTTGTTGGTGGTCCTCCTGTGGATCCTTCACCAAAGAAGCCTCAACGTGCCTTCATTCTTGTCAGCCCTGGTTGAGGGTTTGTGCCGGGGAAATTGCAGTGGATCTTCATCCTTGGCAATCCTTTCAAGCTGATTCAACGCCAAGTCCTTGTTCCTTCCTCCTTGGCAGCCCTGGTTAAGGGTTTGTGCTGAGGAAGAGTTCAGCAGATTTCAGTTCTCTTGTGTTTTTTAAATCAAGGATGGAAATGAGAAAGGAAAATGTGGGCGCACCGGGATTTGAACCTCAGACCTCTGGTATGCCGTTCCAGCGCTCTAACCATTAAGCTACAGGCCCACTGGTTAAAGTGTCCGAAGAACTTCCCATTTCACAGTTCCACATTCCTTTCTCTAGTGTTGCTCAATTCTGCAACCAGAAACCAATTTAGAAATACCACTTCTCTCAGTGCAGTTTAACTCCTGCAAGGTATATAGTTTGCCCACATTTTCCTTTCTCATATCCATCCTTGATTTAAAAAAACTATATACCTTGCAGGGGCTAAACTGCACTGAGAGAAGTGGTATTTCTAAATTAGTTCTCTTGTGTGAAATTATTCCGGCAATCTTAGAGAGTGGGTTGGCTGAAGAATCAGGGTCTGTTTAAAAAGCTGTCACATCCCCTCCAACCTCTCCTAGGTTTTCACAAAGGTGTAGCTGGTACCAAGTAGGAACCCTGTTTTCCCTTTTTTCCCATTGCTTTCTTTACTTTTCAGCTGTGTGCATGAAGACGGCAGGAAAAAGTTGGGCTTCCTGTAGCACCAATAGACGCTTAGAGGTGGTTACTCCACTCGGCCCCTCAGGGTCTGCAACTGGTTCCCATAGTTCACTGCAGTGACTGTCTACTATTATTATAGAGTAATAGCTATTCTGGAACTGTCTACCAAGTTGCTTAGTGTAAGCATAGCATAGAGCTTGATAGACAGTGGCCTTAGTTCAAGGTGCACTCCTTAGAGCTCACATTATGATTAAAGTTTATGTTATAGTTACATATGATTACTGTTCAGAGAATCAATAATGTCTATACTCCCCTGTCATTTTTATTGTTAGTATTTTCTTGTATGACCATATCCTCATTCCCTTCCTGTCAAATAAACATCTTTGCTTCATCCGATCTCTGTGTACCACTCCTGCCTCTCCCTGTCAGGTGATTCCATCCATTCACCCCCACTTGAACCTTCAGCGAACCCCTCACCATCCCACCTGCTGAGGGTGCCGCTGGTGCTGCTGGTAGTGAGACAGTTACATCCACCTCTCGGAGCAAAGAACCCCAAGGTCTACCAGTACAGCACCATTGCACTATTATTTTTTATTCATGCTTTATTAGTCAAATTAAAAATAATTTCATTTAAGTGCCACTGTATTTTTCTTTTGTACAGTTAGTAATTAACTGTATTTTTCTGATGATTTTATGATTAATAAGGGAAGGACTTGAACTCTTAGAATGTACTGGCTTACTGCTCACCAATTAACTGTTTAAGGAATAATTTAGGGTAGGATTTTTATTTCTTAAAGTCTACTGGCTTTCTACTCTTGGTGTGGAATTTTCTTTCTCATCTGTACTGCTGATTCTTGCCCCCTCCCCCCTACTTTCAGTACCCCTCCCTGCCAAGCTAATCACTTCTGTCCATCCCTCCCAATTAATTGCTCTGTCTGACTGTCTGTCTCCACCTCCTTCTTTCATCCCAACTAAATAAAATCTTCTACCCCTCTTCTCTTCCTAGGCTTCGTGCCACCGCGGCGCTCCCCACAGCTCCTTGCACCTCACCAGCCCACCTCGAAGCCAGCAAGGTACTGTAGTCAGCAGGTTCCATTTCAAGTCCTCAGGCAGCCTAGCTTTGAATTCTGCCACCTTTTTTCAGCGGCTCCCTGCCTTCCAAGCTGTGGCTGAATTTCTACCTCAGCTTACATCTGCACTATTGCAGACTAAAGGAGACTGCAAAAACCCCTGTGCAGACTGACTTAAATTTGCCTCTGTCCAGCCGAGCTGTAAACTGAATTTGTGCCTTGCACTGCAGTTCCCTGGTGTGTTTGACATTTCTGTGCGCACTACAATCTCGAAGTTTATGGCGCTTTTTCTGATTTAATTGTAGGCTCCTAGACTGTTTTTCTGTGAGAGACACTGAAGTCAGATTTTCTCCATCCCTTCCACCCCCTTCCCCATGTCTTATTAAATGCTTGTTCCTTGGGGGTGAATATTCTTTTTTCCCTCAGTGATTGGACCATTTCTTCTGGGGTGAGGATCTCAAGGCATCTAGCTAGTGAATTTCATTGTTGGATTGCCCAGGAAGCTGGTGAATATCTCAACACTTAGCAAAAGCCATAATAAGGTTTCTAGTTGCAGCTCTATATCTCTGCCTGCTGGATAGTTTCATCCTTGGATTTAGTTACTGTCGCACTCCTGCAGTCAACTGCACATTTTCATTTGTCCCCGCTACAATCCTGAATTCGCTGCTTTTTCTCTTTTTCCTAGTTCTACCTTCCCTTCTTTTCCTTACCAGTGTACACTATGGGGATGATCTCACTTCACTGCAACTTTGTAGGAGTATTTTCCCTTCTGCTAGCCCTCCAGCTCTCAGTAGATCTTTTCTGCCAGCCATCTACTGACTCTGGCTACTCAAATAAAGCTGAGGACTGAAGCTATTACTTCTCAAACCCAATTATCATGGGTAATATCGCTATCCCTGAAACCTGGCTCCTAAAGCTTATCCCATTTGCTAGTATAGCTGACTACCTAAGCCATTCCCCTTTTTATATGCCATTGGAAGGTAAACTCCAAACCTCTCTCATTGAGACCTGGGTACTCCTATGTCATCTCTCTCTCTCTCCGGTGATATTGAACCTAACCCAGGCCCTCCTGATGGCATCACTCCCAAGAACCCATCCTATTGGTTCACAGAAAAGGGGCTTATGCTTGCATATATGAACATTAGAAGTCTGTCAGCTAATTTTCCACAGCTTGAAGCTCGGATTGCTCATAACTCCCCTGACGTCTTAGGTCTAACCGAGACCTGGTTAAATCCCCATACACCAGATCCATTATGTAGGATCAATGGATATAAACTTCACAGATGTGAGTGTTCAAATGCTAAAAAGGGTGGTGGTGTTTTGTTTTATGCCAGACAGGACCTTAATATTATGGTTCTCCCGATCAATACTACCTGTCTATGTGAAACAATTCATATAGTTATCACCTTAGGTCTCACTAAGAAGCTAAATGTAGTGTGCATCTATAACCCTCCTAAAAATGGACTAACAGACCTGACTAAGGTAATTGACCATCTTTCCTCGCTAAAGGGTAGATAAGAGCTCATTGTTATGGGGGACCTCAACCTGGACTGGATAGGGAAAAACTCCAGTCTCTATGCTGCTGAACTCAGCAGGTTACACCTGTCTCAATTGGTCACTCTCCTGACCAGACAGGCTAGTAACAGCAGTCTCCAGTGTCTTCTAGACTGGGTAATTTCCAACAGGCCTGAGAGGATCAGTGCTGTTGGAGTTTTACCTGATTCAGTCAGTGACCACTTCCCAGTTTATTGTGTCTGGAAGGCTAGGGCCCCTAAACCACCACCTAGAGAAATTATTTTTAGGGATTTTTCAAAAATGGATAAGAGATTCCTTATCTTGGAGCTACAGAACATGGCATGGGCACCTCTATATAAAACTTGTAATATGGAACGTGCTGCTGAGTACCTACTTACCATGCTTTTGAACCATCAAGACAAACATATCCCAGTAAAAACGAGCCGTATCTGGGGATCTGCTACCCGCTGGCTAAATTCTTCACTCCTGTCCTCTCTCAAAAAGAGGGATAAAGCCTGGAACAAAGCTAAGCTAACCCAGTCACCATCGGATTGGGCAGAGTACAGAAGACTCCAAAACCTATGTAAGGTTTCTATCAGATCTGCTAAAGGCAATTACCACCGTCAGCTCCTTAGTACCCCTGTCAGTGACTCTTGTGATTTCTGGAGTCATGTTAACATAATCATGGGGAAAAACAAGTGCAATACCATCTTTGATATGGTCATGGATGGTTGTAGTTGCAATAACCTGCTCACTATCACCGAGGCTCTTAACTCCAGATTCACTGACCTCTCCTCCTATACTGCACCTCCTGGGCCTTTACCTGTCACTCCGCAGTATAACCTTAAACCTTCCAATCCATCTTTCACTCTTCGCCCAGTCTCTGAAACTGAAATCTTATGCTTACTGAAGTCCATCTCTCCTGCTGGATCAGCAGGGGCAGATGGACTCTATACAAAATTCCTAAGAACAATTGCACTGTCTATAGTCTCTCCAGTGACTAAAATTTTCAACCTGTCTCTTCTTACAGGGCATTTCCCTTCCCTATGGAAGATTGCTCAAGTTGTGCTGGTCCACAAAAAGGGGGACACCACTAACCTGGATAACTACTGCCCTATTGCCATCCTCTCCACCCTCTCTAAAATACTGGAGAAAATTGTTGCTACTCAGGTCTTGGATTACCTCTACTCCTTCAAATTCCTCACCCTGACCAATATGGTTTCTGATGTGGGCACAGTACATCTACTGCTCTCTCACAGTTTACAAATGATGTCAGACTCAGTATGGACAATGGCTCTCTCACTGGGGCTACTTTTGTTGATCTTACAAAAGCATTTGATTTAGTTGACCACCCTCTGCTCCTATCAAAGTTGTCATCCTTAGGCTTCTCTACCTCTGTCACCGCCTTGTTCCAAAATGATCTTTCGAAGCATCAACAATTTGTCCAGATTGGAGATGCTAAGTCCCCTCTTGCTCCTAGTTGGATCGGAGTGCCCCAGGGTTTGATTCTTGGTCCTCTCCTGTTTATGGTCTTCATAAACAACATTCCACTGCTCACTGGTGCTTGCTCAGGTCTGCTATATGCCGATGATCTTGTTCTTTACTCATCTTCCTCAAACCTCTTAGATATCAACCTGAATCTCAAAAGTAACTTCAATACCTTTCAGTGCTGGCTATTGCAAAACAAGCTTGTCTTAAATAAAAATAAAATGGTGACTATGCTCTTCGGTTCAGGTTCAAAAATTTGGTCCTGCACCCAACCATTAAGTATCAGAGCACTTGATGGCTCTCCCCTTAACACAGTTAACTCTTTTAAATACCTAGGAGTAACCCTTGATCCCACCTTGGATTTTGACCTGCACCTAGCCTTAGTCATTAAATCCATCAATATTCAACTTGGACTGGCATATAAGATGAGACATAGCCTAACATCTACGGTGAGGATGGTCATTGCACAGAGGATCCTGATACCCAAATTGGTGTATGGGTTAATAGCCTTTCCTGCAGCTACTGGAGGGCTCCTCTGAAAGTGGGATGTCTGCTACAACAGCATTTGCCATTTTGCTCTGTCTTTACCCAAACTTACTCACCGATGCACACTATACTCCAGTTTGGGATGGTTTACCTCCTCAGCCTTCCTCCAGTTTACTTCCTACTGTTTTATAAAGAATATAATCTCCTCCCAGATACCTGACAAATTGACTCTACTGCTCAAACCTGTGACCTCTGCCTACCTACTGAGATCAGCTGATGAATCCCTTCTTGTCCAACCAAGATGTAAAACCAAAATGGGGACAAATGCTTTCTCTAGTTGGGCCCCTAAACTATGGAACTCCCTTCCACTGAATCTAAGAATCTCCCCTTCTCCACGCAGCTTCAAACAGGAGCTTTGTATGGCTCTTCTAAGCTCTGAACCCTGCTCCTGTTCTCTATCCACTCACTTCTGTACTGGTTCCTCCTAGTTGCCTATTGGCTTCTACCTCTACTACAACAAACCTGTCTGGAAATCTTGCTATTTCCTCTCTTCTAGCACTTACTCAATAGTTGTATGACTTATGACTATTAGTTATTTGCACTTATATTCTTGTTTTGTTACTACATATAGATGCCTGCAAATGTACTGTCATTGCTGAAGGTTTTGTACAAGTGTACTATGTCTGACTTCTATTTGTTCCCATGATGTTTTCTTGTATCTATTATTATCTACATACCCTTTGTTGTAATCTCCTGGGTTGTACCTGAAAATAGGCAGCTATGCTGTCTAGCGTACCTACCCAGTTAACAAAAACTAAACAAATAAATAAATATTATTCATTATTCAGCCACAGAAATAGTGTATGGCAGTTCAAAATCTTCTGAAACTTCCTATCCAATCAGAAGCAACTTAGGAAGCTCACTGAGGCAGTGTGACCTATCACTTCCAGAAGCTACTGGCAAGAGAGACAGACGTCTGAGCTGCTGTAAAAAAAAAACTACTTTATCCACTTGTTGAAATGATCCAAAAAGCAGAAATCATGAGTTTTTGTCCTTTTTCTAAATCCCAAAGTAGAGAGGGTAATTTTTTTCACATTTGTGTGTGATAATTTGTTGTGTTTCACAGAAGAACTTCTAGGAGGTGGGTTTTTCTTATTCAAACTGAAAACAAACTAGTACTACAGGCTTCTTTCTGTGTTGCTAACAAAACACTCACAGATGTACTGTACATTAAAAAGCACAATGGTTTTTTGTGTACTTTCCTATAAAGTGGCAAGTATCAAGCTAGAGTTTAGAAATATACAAGATAAACTGCTTTTTGACAGACTTTTGTGTGAAACATTCAACAGCTTGAAGGAGTGGTTATTTCTATAGAACTTTTTTGTCCCCATCTTGGTGATGACTGATGCACCCTTCCACCACACCCAGCCACCTCACCAGCTTTCTCCAGCCTTGCAGGTTATCCACCAGAGTTATCAAGGACTACTATGAGGTGGGTGCCCACTGGGAAGCCGTGTTGGTTGTATGAGAGCCTGCAGGAGGGTGACAATTTTCCTCTGAAGTCCTGATTTTCTACACTTCGTGCAGTATACAATGATGAGCAGCTACAGCCAGTCTTGGTGGGGGGGGGAGGACGTTAGACAAAGTGGACAAGAGTGGGCAGGGCAGTGGCACCAGTAAGGTGTTGGTCTGGAATCATAATGATGTAATAAACTTGTATACTGTGTGACCTTGAGCACAGCAAGTCACTTAACTGCCTTGTGATCTTGGAACAGACGTGAAACTAGCTTCAGCTCAGTGTGCTTTTCTTGCCCTGGCCAAAAACTGTAAAATAAATTATAAAAGGGCAGATCATTGCTGGATAGACAGACAGGTCAGTTAGGCCTTCTTCTGATGACCAAATTCAACATTTCTTGTATTTCTGACACAGGGTAAGGCAATCTGCCACCACCTAATGTCTGTTACTCTCATTTCCGAGTTCTCGCTTGGTTCCCTTGCAGCGTGCTGTTTGCATTTGGGTTTATTTCAATATGCTGCAGTGTATCCCTTGTCCAGTATCTGAACTCTGCTTTTTTGTTTTTCATGCTATTTAACCTTGGGGCACATATTAATAATAGTACACAAAAATGTGCACAATGACAATGACGACTGTGACAGGCCACACTGGCCTATGTCAAAAAGGTGTTTTACATGACAATAATAACATAATGCTTAGCTGCAGTCAAGTCATAGGGTCAAGCAAAATGCAAAAAGGCTATTTGAACATGAGTTGACAAGTACGAGACACAGGAAGAAGCAAGAAACAGTGTGAATAAGACAGACTAGGTTTAAAAATCCTCCTGATTTTGGCATAATGATAAAGAAGAGCTCATTAGGTGTACTAGTGTAGAGAGGCCACTCACTCAGCAGTTGCAGTTTACATAAAGCCAGAAAATACTGAACAATTTTAATATCAAGTTTTTTTTTTCATTCAAACCACACAACATATGTTCACCTGAACATTTCACTGATAGGGCTTGTTTAGGGGCGTGTTTTATTGTTTTCATCATTCTGCCATCTCTTTTTTGCTTGCAGTTATTTATCACACAACTAAAAAAGGCTGCCTGCTTTTATGACTCCTTTTACATCCTTTCATTTCATGTTCAAGGAGTGCCCAAGGGCAAGGCCTCAGAGAACATTTTTGATAAAACACCATGTTGGTCTCCTTGCAAGGATCCCAAACCCACTAAACCAACATGGCACTGTCAAAATGTTTTGATTGTATGGGCAGCCACCCCAACGGGCCAGGTTCAGGAGTTGAGTTAGGCTGCCATATCAGTAGACAGGCCAGACTGAGAAATATCTCCCTGCTGTTTCAATGATGGTTCACAGAGCCTGAACAGTATATCCCATTCTGTCTATTTACAGCGCAAGGCAGGGTACATCCACATCTGATTTGAGGGTGCATCCCTATCTGATTACAGGATATATCCCTGGTGGGCATGGATTGGAAAAAAAAAAAGGAAAACAAATGTTTTGATTTATAAAATAAAAAGAAAAGAGCCTACTGCATAGCACAACAGTATCAATAGGAATGATAACTACTCCACAGAACTAAGTTTCCAAAGGACAATGGTTACTTAGGAGCCAGTCAGGGGAGGGAGGATTAATCATTTCACAGATCACTCTCCTCTATGGCAGTGGGGGCACAATCAGTTTTTCCCTGTGGGACTACCGCCTCGTGTAAGCTGGGTGGCAGCAAAGTGGATGTGTGAAAAAAGAAAATGAAAGGAGTTTAAAAGAGCAATAAAAGCAGGCTGCCTTTTTTTATTTGTGAGATAAATAATCGTAAGCCAGAAAAGGATAGCAAAATGATAAAAACAGTCCCCAAAACAAACCCTGGCAGCTAACCATTGGGGCTATGTTGGTCTTTAAATAAAACAAGAAGATTTTAGACATGTTATTTTTATACAGTTTATGGCAGATATTTTCCACAGAAAAAGGCTGTGACTGTCCTCTTCTGTTCCTCTTGATGTAAGGACATGCTGACAAGATCCAACTCCACCAGTACCATGTACTTCTTCCCCATCTCCAGTGGTGGAACCAGAACTAGACCTGCCAGATGCCATTCCCTCTCTCACAAGCTTCTTTCCCAGTCAGTTGCACTAGTCCCCACATGCAGCCAGTCAGCACGTCACATAGCTCTTGTTAAAAGTGACTCAGTCTGTGGCTATGCATAGCCATGTGAAGGAGCTTACATTTGAACTAAGAACAAGCATGGTTGTGAAAATGTGGCTGTGACTATCCATCACTTTTGCAAATCTTGCATCTAGTTTAGCTTGCAGGTGCTCAATGAGCACAGCTGCCCCATCTGGAATCTCCCTGAATTCTTGTACATACTATATCTATCTTAGGATATTTTGAGGATATACACTGCTGGAATCACCGGACACATTGTGGCAGTGAAATCACATAGATCATTGATGCTTCTCCCAAATGGACCAATTATTTCACCATGGTATCATTCCGTGACCATTCATGGTGGCCTAGAACTCTCCCAATTTTGCACTCCATTGATATTTGATAAAGTGATCGCTTCTGTTCTAGCAGCCTAGAGAGTTAGGATGAATTCCATGAGGTACTCACATCCTGTATCAGTCAGTGCTGACACAGACAAAGGCATCATTGCGCTTCTGTTAGTTGTTAGTCACCTTTACAGAGTGAAGCAAATGAAAACAGATGGAGTGTGCTGTGGGAACAGCCTTACTAGCCATTGGTTAAACTGAGCAGGAACTGACAGGAACTCATTTTCACCTCCTCTGATACCTTTCTCCATTGAATACTAATATTGGAGAGTTCAACCTCCTGGGGATGACAGTTCCATCTGCTACAATGTAGAGATTATACGTCCACCTCCTAAACATTTCCAATTAAACCACTGTTGCTAGCCTCAGAAGTGTGACACAGTAAAGATGTGACCAGTAGATTAAAGGTGTGGTCAAAGCAATGTTGATGAAATTCCCATCACTGACTGCTTTCACAATGTTTACCTCATTCTCTATGAGACTTCAACATGCCAGATACAGATTGGTCAATACCAGCAGGTACATCTGCCAGAACTAGACACATGGTGGATTCCCTGCAGGGGGAGGGACTCAAACAACTAGTACAACAACCCACAAGAGTCAGGACTATCCTAGATCTAGTACTGACTAACAGGGAAAGGATCACAGATCTCCAGGTAGAAGGTCACCTGGGTGCCAGTGAACATCACATGGTATGGTTCAATTTGGCCACTAGAACAAAATCATCCCATTCCAAGGCAAAAATATGGGACTTCAGAGGAGCTGACTTTGATAAAATGGCCAACAGAGTAAAGCTAGCCCTGGCAAAAAGAAATACAGGTGAGGTGGTACAGGCAAAGTGGGCAAGCATTAAAGATGCAATACTTGAAGCAACATCCCATTGTGTTAGTGTGAAAAGGAAGTGCAAAAGAAGAAGGAAACCAATTTGGTTTTCAAACACAGTAGCAGAAAAGGTTAAAGCCAAAAGGCTGGCCTTCATGAAATATAAGGGAATGCAGCAGGATGAAGATAGGGAGGCATACCAAACTTCCCTAAGGGAAGGCAGTAAGGCAGGCAAAGGCCCAAACTGAGGAAACACTAGCACGAACAGTAAACAAAGGTGACAAGACTTTCTATAGATACATTAGTGAAAGGATAAAGTCCAGAGGGGGTATTGCTAAGATCAAAGGAGATAAGGGGGCATGTGAGGAGGAGGACCATGTAAAAGCATCAATCCTAAATAAATACTTCTGCTCAGTATTTACTGAAGAGAAGGTAGGGCAGGGCCCACAGCTCAGCACCATGGACACAGGGGGGAAGGAGGTGTGCGCTAATCCCTTCACAAAAGAAAGTGTCCTACAAGAGCTCAATAAGCTCAGGGTGGACAAGGCAATGGGACCTGATGGCATACATCCCAGGGTACTAAAGGAGCTAAGGGTGGAACTAGCAGAGCCATTATCAGAACTGTTTAGTGAGTCTCTGAGCACAGAAGAGGTCTCAGAAGACTGGAGAAGGGCTCATGTGATCCCGCTCCACAAGAGTGGCAGCAGGGAGGAGGCAGAGAACTACAGACCAGTGAGTCTTACCTCAGTACTGGGCAAGATTATGGAGACACTCCTTAAGGAAAGGATAGTGCAACACCTGGAATTCATAGGAGCACAGGGTCCAAGATAGCATGGGTTTACAAAAGAAAGGTCCTGTCAAACTAATCTCATAGATTTCTTTGACCGAGTAACCAGAGTGGTGGACCAAGGGGGAGCAGTTGATGTTGCCTACCTTGACTTAAGCAAAGCTTTCGATATTGTTCCACATAGAAGACTGATTAATAAGCTGAGTAGGCTCAGGGTGGGTCAGACGTTGGTCAACTGGGTGGCAAACTGGTTGATGAACAGAAAACAGAGAATGGTGGTAAATGGAATACAATCAGAAACATAGACTTTGATGGCAGATAAGGACCACTTGGCCCACCTAGTCTGCCCATTTCCCTACCTAGAGGAGAAGCTGCAGATCCTATTTAACCAACAGCCTATTTCTTCCTACCCCCCACAAAAATTACCTTATGTCTGTCCCATGCATTCTTGAATTCTCTCACAGTTTTAGACTCCACAACCTCCTCAGGAAGGCTGTTCCATGCATCCACCACCCTCTCTGTGAAAAAATACTTCCTCACATTGCCCCTGAGCCATCCCCCCTCCATCTTCAAATTGTGTCCCCTTGTTCTTGCACATCTCTTTTTCTGAAAGATGCTACCCTCTTGGACTTTGTTGATTCCACTGAGGTACTTAAATGTTTCTATCATGTCCCTGCTCTCCCTCCTTTCCTCAAGGGTATACATATTAAGCTCCTTTAGTCTCCCCTCATATGGCTTCTCTTGCAGACCCTGCACCATTTTAGTTGCCCTCCTCTGGACTGCCTCATCCTATCTATGTCCTTGCGGAGATGGGGTCTCCAGAACTGGACACAGTACTCCAGATGGGGTCTCACCAACTGTCTGCACAGGGGGATAACAACTTCTTGTTTTCTGCTGGTGATGCCTCTCTCTATACATCCTAGTATCTCCCCCAGCCCTCCCTACCGCCTTCTCACATTGCTTACCAACCTTAAGGTCATCTGATATGATTACCCCCTAGGTCCCTTTCCATTTTTGTTGTTGTTACTACCTCCCCCCATTGTGTAGGAAGAGATGCAAGTAACAAGTGGGGTACCTCAGGGATTAGTCCTGGGGCCAGTCCTCTTCAATATCTGGGTCATGCCTCAAAATAGTCATTTTATGGCTAGTACACTTACCTGGTCAACAAAAGCTAAAAAAAAAATTAAAAAAATAAATAAATAAATATCTTCATCAGTGACATTGAAGATGGACTGGAGGGTAAGATTTGTCTGTTTGCAGATGACACCAAGATCTGCAACAGAGTAGATGATCCAGATGGGGTGGGCAGAATGAGAAGAGATCTGGATAAAACTAGCAAAATGGTCAGAAGAGTGGCAACTGGGGTTTAATGCAAAGAAGTGCAAGATCATGCACATAGGGAAGAGAAACCCTGAAGCCACCTATAGGCTGGGAGGGGAGTTGCTGGCAGTCACAAGGTAAGAAAGAGACTTCGGCGTCATCATCACTGATGACCTGAAATCATCCAAGCAGACCACTAAAGCAGTAGGCATGGCTAGACGGATGTTGGGGTGTATTAGTAGGGGTGTCACAAGTCAGAAAAGGGATGTAATAATCCTTCTTTACAAGACAATGGTTATGCCCCATTTGGAGTACTGTGTGCAGTACTGGAAGCCATGCTTTCACAAGGACATTAACCAAATTGAGGCAGTCCAGAGAAGGGTAACCAAAATGGTGCGGGGACTGCATCAGAAACATATGAGGACAGATTAACTGATTAATATTAATCAGATTAACAGATTAGGCAGTCAAGGAAAGATATTCATGCATGGAGTTTGTACTGCTCAAGATGTTTGAGATGCAGTAGAAAACTTCCCCTACAGCCTCTGAAAGTAGTGTGAAAATTGCCATTCTGGCATCCCACTCTGTGAAAATATGGAAGATGATGAGATCTGGTCTGTGATTAAATTGGAAATGCAGAGGAGGTGGAACTGTAATCTCTACATTTGTAGGAGGTGGGGACTGTCATCCCTAGGAGGTGGGACCCTTCATATTATTCAAAGGAAAAAGGTATCAGAAGAGGTGGAACTGAGTTCCTCTGAATGATGGTGAAAATGTAGAACATGAATGTGATGAAAATGTGGAATGTGAATCTGGTGAAAATGTGGAATGTGACTGGGAACCAGACCAGTGGTGGTTATTAAG
This sequence comes from Neoceratodus forsteri, assembly GCA_016271365.2. Lineage (NCBI taxonomy): Eukaryota > Metazoa > Chordata > Ceratodontiformes > Ceratodontidae > Neoceratodus > Neoceratodus forsteri. The sequence continues at coordinate 278,302,440 of CM028136.1, read as the reverse complement.
GTCACATTGGAGGAGGAGGAGGAGAAGAAGACATGACTGGTACTGAAATTACTGTAAACACGAAGTGGCAGTCATTCAAGTACCTCAGATATAAACAAGGTACAGGAAGGTAGCATCTTTCAGAAAAGAAAGTGTGTAAGAACAAGGGGGCATGATATGAGGCTGGAAGGGGTAGGCTCAGGGGCAACATGAAGAAGTAATTTTTCACAGAAAGAGTAGTGGATGCTTAGGACAACCTCCCTGCAGTGGTGGTGGGAGTAAAAATGGTAGGAGAATTCAAGAATGCGTGGGATAGACATAAGAGTACTTTAGCAATAGGGACGGGAGGGTAGGCCATAGATCAACTATGGTCTGCGGTATTGCATTAGGTAGGGAAAAGAGGCAGCCTAGGTGGGCCGCACAGTCCTTATCTGCCGTCATCTTCTATGTTTCTGTGTTTCTATGTTTTGCATGACTGGCAAGAAAATGGCTGTAAAAGTGCAAAGGTAGCAATTTCACACATCACCACTCACACACAGCCTTGGATAATTGCATGAACTGGTTTTACAGGAAGGGATATGTAGGCCAGGACACTGGGGAAACTTCCTGCTCTTCCTGAGGAATCTAAGGAGTCTTCTGAGGAATTACTCAGATCTGGAGAGAGTAAATTCACAAAAAGGACCACAGAGGACAGTAAAACAATGGTCAGGAAGTGAGAATGGTTTCAGGAGAGAGAGAGAGAGAGGAACAAATAAGGAGGGGGAAGCACATAAAAGGAAGGAGAGTGGTGACACATGCTGGAAAGACAGATGTGCAAATGCCCGTCGGATACTTCAGTTTACCAGATGTAGATTGGAGCCTTCCTGCAGCAGCCACCACCTGAAGTAGGAGTATTCTTAACTCTCTCCTTGGTGTCTCCTTCAGGCAGCTGGTAAGAGGAACCCACCCATAAGGGGGCAATGCTGGATCTGTTACTGACAAATGGGGAAAGCATTGCTGACATCAAGGTGGGTGAACATCTGGGGACTAGCAACCACTGTATAGTGTGGTTTACTATTAGGATTGGGGTAGAGCTAAGCAGTACCAGGACTAGGGCACTAGACTTCAGGAGGGCAAACTTTGGGGAAATGAAGGCATGTCTCCAAGACACCCTGGCCAGGATAGGGGAACTTGATGGAGTGGAGAACCAGTGTGCTAAAATAAAGGAGGGTATCCACAAAGCTACAAATCTCTGTATCTGACAGGTTTGCAAAAGAAAAAGATGGGCACTTTGATTCTCAAGGGAGGTAGTGGAAAAGGTAAGAGCAAAAAAAGGGCCTTCATGAGATGCGAAAGTACTCAGAGGGAGCAGAACAGAGTGATCTATCAGGAAAAGCAAAAAGACGCAGGGAAGGCAGTCAGGTAGGCTAAAGCACTAACAGAAGAAAATATTGCCAAATCACTGAAGAAGGGGGACAAGACCTTTTTCAGATACATAGAGGAAAAGAGGAAGGCCATGGGAGGGATAATTAGGCTGGACAGGGAAGGAGGGGTTTGTGTGGAAGAGGATAATCAAAAAGCAACCATACTAGTTACTACTTCTCGGTATTCATGGAGGAAGGCTTGGGGAGTGGACCAGAGTTAGTAAATAGGGGTTCTGAGCTACTGGAGATGGACATAAGCCCTTTCACAATGGATAGCATCCTAGGGGTACTATCACAATTAAAAGTGGATAAGGCAATGGGTCCAGACAGGGTACACCCCAGGGTGCTGAGAGAAGTCAGGGAGGGGCTGGCTGCACCTCTGATGGCACTTTTTAACTTGTCTCTGGAAACAGGAGTGGTTCCAAGAGACTGGAGGAGGGCGGATGTAGTCCCACTGCACAAAAGTCAAAGCAGAGAGCAGGCAGGGAATTACAGACCTGTCAGCCTGACTTTTGCATTGGGTAAAGTTGTGGAGACGCTGTTGAAGAAAAGATTGATGGAGTACCTGGAGGTCAACAGACTACAGGGTCCAAGGCAGCATGGGTTCACAGGGGGAGATCCTGCCAGATTAACCTGATTGAGTTCTTTGATTGAGTGACCAAAGTAGTGGATCAGGGAAGGGTGGTAGATGTGGCCTGCCTGGACTTCAGAAAGGCTTTCAGCACTGTCCCCCACAGAAGGTTATTAAGCAAACTAAGTAGCCTTGGCATGAACCCAAAGGTACTGTAGTTAGATGGGTGGAAAGTTGGTTACAAGGCAGAAGTCAAAGGGTGGTGGTAAATGGAGTACACCTGGGGGAAGGCAAAGTGACTAGCAGGGTGCTTCAGGGTTCAGTGCTGGGCCAAGTACTCTTCAATGCATTTATCAGTGATGTCACAGAGGGTCTGACAGGGAAAGTGTGCCTGTTTGTGGATGATACTAAACTCTGCAACAGAGTGGACTCTCCAGGGGGTGGAGTGGATGAGGGAGGATCTTAACAGGTTGGAAGAGTGGTCAAGGATCTTGCAATTGGACTTTAATGCAGCGAAGTGTAAGATCATGCACCTAGTTCACAGAAACCCTGTGGCTTAGTACCAGGTTGGGGGGGGGGAGGAGCTGACAATCACAAAGCAGGAAAGGAACTTGGTGGTAATTATTTTGGAAGACCTAAAAGTGGCTAACCAGTGTGACAAGGCAGCATGAGATGCCAGCAAGATGCTGGAGTACAGAGCAGGGGGATCCCTAGCAGAAGGAGGGAGGTCATAATACCCCAGTACAAGTCATTGGTGAGACCTCACCTCTAGTACTGGGCACAGTTCTGGAGGCTCTACCTCTGAAAGGACAGTCACAGGACCAAGGCCTGTTACAGGTGTGGCTCTGTCATGCATCTGAGTAATGCTGGTGATAATGTTCAGTGTGGGTTATAGTCAGAACTGGACCACCACAGTTCACAATGCAATGACTCTGTGAAGCGTAATCTTTGTGAGAAGTCAGGCCATTCCTGTCAGTCTTGTCCATGGGCAGCAAACAATAAGGGGGGGCTACATAGATCAGGCAAAGCAGGACTTCTATATAATAAAGCACAATGAGAAGGCACACAGAAAGAGGATAGGTGCCAGTCCACTCATGACAGACATATCTCCATTCCTGCACTGGCTTCAGTCCCACCTTCAGTACCCCCCCCCCGTGTCAAATCCAAATGTCCCTGCACCAGTGGAGTCCCATCTGGAGGACAAGATGGATTTGTGCTTTGTCCCAGCTCTGGTTCCATTCCCTATAGTACAAGTCATACAGGAATGAGCAGAAGATGATACTACACAGCTCCCAGAAGGAGATGTTGCCTGGTCCCTGGATTATATGCTACAACTGCAAGAGCCTGCTCATCCAGACCCCTACCAACAGGTCCAGCCCAAGTGTCCCCTTCAGCTGCAACCCCAGTGGGAACTCCTGAGAAGTCAATCAAGGTGACCATGCCACCCCTTTCCACACCAATAACAGATAACCTACAAGTGGTGACACAATGGAGAAGAATGAGGAGACAGCAGAGTTCCAAGCTTACCAAGCAGAAGGAAGTACCACTCGGGAATAAGATTTCAATCCTATGGAGGTGCAAGGGCTGTGGAGATACTGAGGAGGATTCAGATGGGTCCTCCAACGCCTCATCACAGCATAATCCCTCCTCCAAAAAGGAATGTGATCTCTCAGATCTGCAGTCACCAAAAAAGAGGAAATTCAAAACAAAGGGAGAAAGTCTATATAACGTTGGGCTTGTGTTGTGTTATCTTTTTTTTTGTCATTGAGGAGGCCAATCTACAATTTTCCTGTGGGAACCATACATGTCAACAGCATTAAGAGGGTTAGAAAACTTCTTGCTTCTAATTCTGTGTTTGGTAACTCAGATTGCATCATTCTTTTTTTACAGGACACTAGATTAGTTTCTAGTGGAGAAATCAATAAGTCCCAGAATATGTGGAGACACAGTCTCTCCTTTTATCAGTGGGGCAAGATTGGTGCTCAAGGGTGGGTATTTTGTTTTGCAATAAGGATTTAATTTAGTATGGTTAGTAGACATCCTGTATGGCAGAGCATTGCTCTTGGATATTAAGATTCAGTCTCACACTTCTGTTTGATAAACTGAGCTCCCCAGGCCAAAGTAGATAGAGTAGTTTTTTGAGTTAATACAGCTTTTTTTGCATACCACGAGTGGTGTTATCCTAGGGGGCAGTTTGAATTGTGGATTGGCTTCATTGGATTGACATGCCAAAACCTCCAAAATTATTTCGAGATATGCATTTTTTAGGAGAAATTATTTTGAAAGTGGGCTTGGTGGATGCGGCTTGTGTAACTAAAGGTCAGGGGCCTCACACTTTTTTTTAAAGGACACATGTCTTACAGAATTGACTTTATATTTTATTTCCCATGATTATTTATGTCTCCTATACAAGTGACCTCTGTAGAGACTTCTGATCACAGTATAGTTCAGGTCCAGTGTGGGACCAAGTTTCATTGTTTCTACAGCCCAGGGATGTGGAAATTGAATATCTCCCTATTGGAGGAAGGTGAAATAAGGGAATAAGGGAGGCATTAGGACATTTAATAGAAGCAAAAAAGTTTACACTGATACTGTTTGACTCCCTGGTAGATTGGTGGGAGGCGGTGAAAAGGAAACTGGGCGTTTGTTTCTGCTGACAAAGGAGGAAACTGACCCAGAAGCAGTACTCGAAGTAGTTGTCCCTGAGACAAGTACAGTTTCAGAGACTGGTGTCTCTGTTTGCCTTAACTGATCAGTGTTCTAAACTGTTGGAAGTCTTGGAGAAGGAAATTATAGCATCCCAATACCAGTGGATGGCATCACTACTGGCTCAACAGAAATATAGTACAAAAGGAAAAAATATCAGACCAATTCATCTGAGGATTGTAAAACCCATACAGAAGATACATCCTTCTCCCAATTCCAGGAGGAAGAAAGCATTTTACTTTCAGCTACAAAAGACCAGTTGGCTTTTTTACAAAGGTAACTCAGTCTTGGTTTGGGGTCCCTACATAAAAGGTAACTCCAATTGGGAGCTGTACAGGTATGTGGACTGTCAGAAGTCCAACTGGAAAGTTTACAGGACACTATTTCCCCTTCCATTATGTCGTTGTAGATGGGGTGATCACCTGGGTCAGATGGGCTTCCTGGAGAATTTTACCGCATGGGGACAGAGTCATTACAGGAGGAATAAACTTGTGTTTATAACTTCATGCTGGAAATGAGGGTGGTGGGTCCCAGCCTTCAGAGGGGTATTTTGATCTCTTTATACAAAAAAAAAATGGCTCAGATAATGCTAATTGGAGACCCATTTGTTTATTAAATTCAGATTTATTGGTCTTGATTAAGATCCTGGCCTCCAGACTGGCACAAGTCACCCCTCTACTTACAGACAGCTCCCCATTGTATGGTATTCTTGATCAGATGGTTCAAGATAATTTTCATATGTTACGTGAATTATTTGAATGTAGGTGGTGTATCAGGGCTTGTCCTTGCTTGGATCAAGAGAAGACCTTTGCCCATATTTCCCCTGATTGCCTGGTGCAGGTTCTTAACACTATGGGCTGTCAGGAAATTTTTTGACTTGGGTGCAGGTATTATATGCAAATGCCAGTACTATTCCTTTCCAGAAAGGCTGGCAGGGGTGCCCAGTTCAGATTACATGAGGTGTGATACAGGGATGCCTCCTTAGTCCCCCACGCTATGTATTCAAATTGGACCCCTTGATTAGGTGATAATCAGTTTTGATCATTTTGGAATGGTCACTTCGGAAGGGGGGGTAACTGAATCAACCGTGTTGGCCTATGCAGATGATGTCTGTTTCATGGTCCATGAGTTGGACTCTATAGAGGCTGCTTTGCTGCTTCTACAGTCTTTCTTAGATACTGTTGGGCCTAAAGTAAATCTGCAGAAAAGTAGAGGAATTGCTTTTGGTTATGAAAAACAACTGCCTGGACAGTATCTCTGGGATTTCAACTGGAGATGACCCTCTTACTATTTTGGGTATTACATTCAGGGAAGGAGACATGGCTCATGTGAATTGGGAAGTAAATTGACCCTTGCAGAGCATAAGGTGTAATCCTTGAACAGATGGCCTATGTCCAAAGCAAAATGGGTCTTTATGGCTAAAACCTTCCTGGTACTGATGTTTTTGTATGTTAGTTTGCTTCCTCCTGCCCAAGGTTTTGGAGGAGAAAATTTATAATATCATCTTCTGGCTTTTATGGGGCAGCTATATTAATCCAGTAAAGTGGGTCAACATGTACCGAAAATCCAAGGATGAAGGGTTAAACATGATTAACCCAGTGGTGTTTGGTCATTGTATTTTTTTTGTCATTTTCTTAAACATCTTTTGGTGCAAGATTCCAAACAGTGAGTCCCTTTTGGACAAGCATGTTTTCCCTCATTGTTCTCTTCATGGAAATAGGGAAGTACTTCCCATCTGGGGTGATGATCACCACCCCTAACAGGGTTTATCCATTCCTGTCTGCTAAAAGTGCAGCAGTGGAGAATATCTTTTTTGCAGATGTCTGCCTTGACCAGAAAAAATTGAATATGTTATAACCTTTTTTTTCACAGAGCTTGTTTATGTGGAGGCCAGAGATATCCTGATAGAGGTTTTGAAAAAACAGCTCACAGACCCAACTCAGAGACCCAAGGATACCAGAAAAAAATGAGAGATTTAGCTTGGATGTGTTCCTATGGGAAATCGCAGGTTTGGGGGACCCACAAATACAAAAGTATGCTGGAAAGGTTTTGTCTTCAGGAGTCTTGTCTCCAGGAACTGGAGACTATGGTTCATCTGCTGTTCTCCCACTCATGTATTACAGACTTCTGGAAGGATTGGGTAGGTCCTGGGGTACTTATGAGTTTTCTTTTATCTCTCAGGACCATTTAATTTATTGAGTTTTAGGGCTGTGGTGGACAGAGCCCTGCAGACTTCCTCCAATCAATCGAAAAAGGTGATTTTTCCAGCCAAACAACAATGTAGGGTCGCCTCACAATTGCCACTGTGTCCATGAAGCACTCCACTCTCACCATTAGTGGTCACACAGCACTATTTTGTGGAGGTCACTGCGGAACACTGCACAGTCCACCGTGTCCAAGATGGCCACCAAATTGTATTGCGGATGAGCAACTACTTGCGCATGTGCAGTAGAGTTTGGTGGCTATCTTGGACATGGTGGACTGTGCCACATTCTGCCATGACCTCCTTTTTGTTTTTATTATACATATTTCCCCCCCAACCCTCCTTCTCAGCACTCCTCCTAGAAACATAACAATGACACTGGGGGTGCCCAATCCCTGAGTGTTGCGATCATGCTCTGTCATGACCTCCTTTTTGTTTTTATTATATGTATTTCCCCCCACCCCACTGTCCCTCTCAGCACCCTTCCCCAAACATAACAATGACACTGGGGGTGCCCAATCACCCAGTGTTGTGATCAGGAACCCTCAGTCTTTTTTTTGTTAACCCTGTAAAAAGAAAACTATCCATCAATGTCTTTTGTGGCCATTACTTTTCCCACACCTGACCCTCCCACTCAGCACTGACCACCCACACCCCCTAAGCCCTTACATATACATCGGACATCCAATACCATAATCCTGTCTGGACTGCAGTCATGTCTTCACTTTTCAAAGCCAGACTGTGAAATGAAGAAACAGGTATGTAGTTCAATGTATTTCAATGGTGTTTTAAACTTAGTAGCATAACTTGGCCATTTTTGGCCCAAATTTTCAACATGCCATTTTTGGGACCCTGCCTCATGCACATTTGTACTGACATTAGGCAAATCTGTCCCAAAAGGTAATTTCATGGTCCCTGCCAGAAATCACCTTTCAGGCAGGAGTTGAAAATGTTCTGTGCTCTTGTTCATGAGGTGTGGTCATAAGAAGGCTATGTTGCTGGCCTGGCAGCACTGAGGGTTGAGGAGCTGGATGGCACACCTCATGCCATGCTGGCAACCCAAGTTTGTGAGTGAGCTCGGGGTCTGGAGGTCAGAAGAGAAGGAAGAGGATTGAGCGTCCAATGGACTGCTCTCCTCTCCTCTCCTGGGGGGAGAGCAACAGGGATGCTCGACATTCCAGTGACCCCTGATGGAGATTGGGGGCACTGCAGAATGTGGACTATAGATGGGGGAAGTATGGCAGATGCCAGCAGGGTTGCCATGCACCTTGGCATTATTGCACACCATGCTCAGGGGGGAGAGGGAGTGCACCAGGAACAAGGAAACACCCAGATCTGTGGGGTAGGCAATGGCACCTGACTCCCATGCCCACTGCCTGATCTCACCCTCTCGGTCTTCCAGTTCCTCCACCTGGGCCCTCACCTGCAGCTTGGCCAGCCTACAAGTGTGCCCAAACAGAAGGGGTGGCCCCACCCCAGAGGGGGTTAAGCCAGGGGTACTGGCTACAGGAAGGGGAGGGAGAGGAGGCTCAAGATGGGGGGACCTCAGGCAGGCAGGATCAGGCCAGGATGCCTGAGAGAGACCCCACAGGCTGTGACTAGAAGGAAAAAGAAGCAGGAAAAAAAAGAAGGCTATGTTGAAAATATGGTGTAAAAATATTACAAAACAACTAAGTTATGAGTCTACATTGAATTTTGCAAATGCAGGCTCATAACTTTGGTAATTTCCAATACTTTCCCTCCAAATTTACAACATAGACATATCTTTACAGCACCTCATGAATGTGACAGCTGTCATTTTCAAATCCTGGCCAAATTTGTTTTTTTTTTTATATCCTGAAAGGTGATTTTGAGATTCCTGTATGAAATCACATTTTGGACAGGAACTGAACATTTTTTCTGCCCTTGTTCATGAGGCGGGGTCATAAGAAGGCTATGTTACAAATTTAGTGTAAAAATATTAAAAAACAAACAAAGTTATGAGGCTATGTTGAATTCTGTAAACATAGCCTTGTAAGTTTGGTAATATTTAATATTTTTTCCTCACATTTTCAACATTTATTTATTTAAAAGTTGACAACTGGGAAAGACACACTGAGCCGAGACTCAATTCCAGGTGCAACCCAGGGCAGGGGGTAATGGTACAAGGATATATATATATATATATATATATATATATATATACACACACACAATATAAACATGAGATATGCAAGAGTACATGATAATATAAACATATGATACATATTTAAATGTGAGATATGCAAAAGTACATGATAAATAAACAGCAGTTGCAGCCATACATGAAGTTCATCCTAACAGTGAACCAACAGTGGACAGTTAGATAGAAGGAACTAGCAACATCTGAGCTAATATAATGAGGCTAGAAACACTGAACAGGCGAGAGGGGGCACTAGTATTGAGCACTCAAAAGTATATACACAGTAAATATTGAGGAAACACAGTACTTAGTGGGGGACAGCAGAAAGGAAAAAATTAAGAGTTAGAGTTGGCAAGAATAGAATGGTATGGGCCAATGTAGTTGGTAAGACCTAGCTGCTATGACGTGTGGACACATTGACAAGGTGGGGATGGGAGGCGCTTGAAGTATTTTTTGATGGATAGCGTAGTGGGTAAGCTTCATACAGTGAGGGGAAGGGTATTCCAGAGAGCAGGGAGCCAATGAGCAAAGGCTAGTTTTCTGGCGAGTGAGCGTGGAGTGGCCAGGGCAAAGGAGTAACGGTCGCGTGAGCACAAGGAGTAGCCAGTACTTGGGGCTGGAGCTAGTAAGGCAGAGAGGTAGGAGGGAAGGGTGTTGACCTAGAACTTAGTGATAAAGGTAGCACAATGTGCCAGTCGATGATTAGTTAGTCAAGGCATGGAGACACAGTGGTAGAGAAGGCAGTGATGGGTGTAGTACAGGAGATTAGAAGCAAAACGGCAGAAGGCATGAAACAGTGGGTCAAGCTTGGCAAGGGAGAATTGCAGTGCTGAACTATAGACCACATCCACATAATCAAATGTGGGTAGGATAAGCTTAGTAATTATTTCCCTCCAGATAGGGAGGGAGAGACTGTCCTTATGTCTATAAAGCATTCCTAGTTTTGGATGCAGCTTGTTGTGAATAGTGCCCAGGTGTATGGAGAAGTCCAGTTTGGGATCCAGCCAGACTCCCAGGTATTTGCATGATTCACTGACCATGACTTTGGAGCTGTCAAGGGCATAGGATGAGGAGGGAGATGTCAGTTTGGCTAGTTTCTAGGCTGTGCCAAAAGCCATAGTGACCATTTTCTTAGTGTTGCATTTCAATGATTTGTCTTCAAGCCACCTTAAGGTGTTTATGAAATCTGTTTGAAGGATAGATTCAATGAGAACTAGAGAGGGACCGGAAGCAAAAATCATGTTATCATCAGCGTACATTTGTATATGAGAAACTGCAGGCAGAAGGGAGTTTTGTTTATGAAAATAGGGAGTTTGTTTATGAAACTAGAAAATAGAGTAGGTCCAAGGATTGACCCCTCAGGTACACCAGCGAGAGTGGGGAGAGGTGCATATTTGGTTTCTTCAAGCTGGACAAATTGAAACCTATCCATTAGGTAGGCCTTGAACCATTTGGTAGTGGTTAGGGATAGTCCTATAGCTGAGAGGTCTTCTAGGATGCCAAACTGTTCCAGGAGAATATTAATATCATTGTAGATATGGCAGTTAAAAAGAAACTCAGATTTAACTGTAGTAAATGTAGGGTTATGCATCTTGGTAGGAAGAATGGTAGACATTAATATCATGTATTTATTTATTTATTATTTTTTTTTTTTTAATTTTATTTAGTTTTTGTTAACCGGGTAGGTGCCATTAGCCAAAACATGACTATTTTCAGGCGCGACCCAGGAGAATTACAATAAGCAAGGTGAACAATGGAATACAATTCGATGTGGGATAGAGACGTAATACATAGAGAGCTAAACAAGGTTTTACAATCACATGATTAGGTAAAAATAAAAAATAAACATTAAAACAAGGTTTTACAATCACGTAAATTAGGTAAAAACAATACTTGGAGAATCAGTGAGAAAAGTTGCATACGGCTGATAGTTTATTGGGTAAGTCAACTACTGTACAGACAGGCTGAGACAATAAGTGCATAGGGTAGTAGACTAGAAAGGTCAGGATAGGTGGAGAATCGGTTTATTGCGGCTTGGGATGTGGGTGAAAGTAAGCAGAAATTCAGGGTGGTTTGAAGTAGGAACAGGAAGTCTGACCGAAGAGGAAGGAGCGATACCTGCGTTTGAACTGGGCATGACTGGGGTCTAAGTGGACATCAAGAGGCAGGGAGTTCCAGAGTTTAGGTGCCACATGAGAGAAAGCAAGAGTTCCTTTGTTAGATTTACATCTGGGTATTTGCAGCAGTGATTTATCAGCTGTTTGTAGGCCATGAGAGGAGGTCAGTGGAGTGAGTAGGGATGCCAGTGAGATTAGGGAGCCTGCTCTAATGATATTATCTGCCAGGGAGCCAAGGGCAAGGGTTCTAGCTGAAGTAGGAGGGAGCCAATTTAGATCGGCAAAGAGTGTGCAATGGTGTTTTGACCAGGGAGAGGCCAATGCGTAGTGGCATATGCTGTTGTAGGTAGTGTCCCATTCTCTAAGGAGAGTTTTGGGTGCATTGAGATAGGTAGCTACCCCGTAGGATAGTGATGGGAGCAGTATTCTATGGGAAACTGCTAGTCTTGCTGACTGTGTAAAGACAGAGCTGGTTTTATATGCTACTCCTAGTTTGGAGTTAACCGATTTGCAGGTAGATGTTATATGCTGACCTAAATTGAGATTCTCGTCGAGGAGGACACCTAGATACTTGAAGGTGTGAACTGGTTTGAGGACCTTTCAGTCCTGGCCAGAGACTGCAAATTTGTCATGGGTATTACTTAGTTTGACCGCAAAGCCAAGCAGCATAGTATGAGTTTTATCAGAATTCAAGATTAGCTTGTGGTGGAGGAGCCAGGTTTGGGTGGACTTAAACGCAGTAGTAAGGGTTTGGTTTATATTTTGGATATTCTTGTCAATACAGTACAGGACCAGGTCGTTCACATAGAGGATAGATGAGCAGCCGGGGATATTCGGGGAGATATTGTTAATAAAGATCGAGAAGAGAAGCGGGCCTAATATAGTTCCCTTGGGAATGCCTAGATTGATAGCCCTAGGGCTAGATAGCACAGAGTTGAACCTCACAAGCTGAGTCCTATTAGACAGATAGCTTTTAAACCAGGCAGTTGTGTTGTGAGAGAAACCAAGGGCTAAGAGACTGTCGAGCAGAATAGGATGATCAACAAGGTCAAAGGACTTTGTTAGGTCAATAAAATCTGCTCCGGTGAGGTGCCCTTTGTCCATTGCAGTTAAGGTGTCATTTGTTAGGTGAAGCAGGGCTGTGGAGATGCTATGACCCTTTCGAAAGCCGTACTGAATTGGTGAAAGAAGGTTATGTTTAGACAAAAAGTCAATGACTTATCTTGATAGTAGTTTTTTCCAGGATTTTACTTAGGACTGAGCGTATAGCTATTGGTCGATAGTTGGTCATATCACTTTTGTCCCCTTTCTTATGGATTGGAGCGACATGTGCCATTTTCCAGATGTCAGAGACAGCACCACGGCAGAGAGATAGGGTAAAAAGCCTTGATAGTGGCAGGGCAATAAATGTTGTGGCAAGTTTGAGGAGTTTAGGTTCAAGCCCATCAGAGCCTACACTAGTATTGTCAGGGATGGCATCTAGCAGGCCCAGGACGTCAGATTTTGATATTGTCTTTAAAATAGAAATGCAGAGTAGGTTCAGTGATGGGGAATAAAGGCTAGCTATTCATGAAGACGGATATATAGCTTGACAGGTCAGAGAATTTTTTGTTAAAGGCCTTCGCTATGGTCCTAGGGTTAGTACAGTGAATGCCATTTATGAGCATATCATCTGCCAGCTTAGTTTGCTTTGTTCCTAGGAATGATTTTATATGAGACCAGAATTTTCTAGAGTCTCCAGTAGCTTCCATCAGAAGACCCTTGCAGTAAGCGCTTTTAGCTTGTCTAATCCATTTTTTACAGTCACTTCTCTGGGTCCTGTAAGAGTGGTAGTCAGCAGTGAGGCCAGTTTTTCTGAACCGCTTCCAGCTCTTGTCTCTGGCATGTAAGGTTGCCAGTAGATCTTTGTGCAGCCATTTAGTTGGTGTAGCGCGCATGCTAGAAGGAATTAAACTAACATCCACTGACTAAGAGAAAGATTTGGGAATACAAATCAGTAGTGACCTTAGCTTTTATAGACACTGTGCAGAGGTAACAAGGAAGAGATCTGAAATATTGGCATCTACTGTATTAGAAAAAATATTAAGAGTATGGCCAGTCAGGTGATGTTGCCACTGTATGTGTCCTTGATGCACCCCATGTAGAGTATTGTGCCCAGTTTTGTGCACCACACTTGAAGGGTGATGTAAGAAGAGTGGAGGGAGTGCAGTGACAAGCAACAAAGATGGTGGAAGGAATGCAGGTTATGACCAATCAAGGAAAGAGTGGCATCATTGGGGCTGTATTCCTTATGGTACAGAAGGTACAGAGGGAACATATGCCTCACATACAAGGCAGTGAGCAATAGGGAGCTGTGGGAATGTATGGGATTAAGTAGTAGACCAGATGTGATAAGGAACAGGGGTCATAGATATCAATTAAGGGGAGAACATTTTATCAAAATTAAGAGAGGGAATTGGTTTTCGCAGCTAGTGATCAAGGAGCAGAATGCCCTACCAAACTCTGTAGTATCTAGAGACAGTATTGGTCAGTTTAAGCATGCACTGGATAAATGCTGTAAGACACATTGCTTTGAATTTAATGTATATATGGTGCAGGTCAAGAATGGCTAACGCTAATGACCTGTTTACATCCTATGAATCCTAGGAGTAATTTATGAGAGACAGAATCGAAGGCCTTGGCTAAGTCGATAAATACAGCTATTTCTTTACAGCACCTTATAAATGAGACAGCTGTCATTTTTCAACTCCTGCCCAAAATGTGTTTTTGCATTTAGAAAATTGATTTCTCAGTCCCTGTGCAAAATCAACTTTAGGCCAGGAGTTGAACATATTCTCTGCCCTTTCTCATGAGGCAGGGTCATAACAAGGCTATGCTGAAATTTTTTTTTTATAAATATTAAAAAAATAATAATAATTTATGAACCTACATTACATTTTGCAACCGCAGACATGTAACTTTGGTAATTTTCAATATTTTTACCTAAAATTCCTCGATTGCAGAAGTTAGTCCCTGTACCAGCATTGATTTATATGGTTAACAATGAGTTACACACTGTTTATGCTTCTGAATATAAAACTCTCCCATAACAAATGTTTGTCACCAGCTGAAGGAAGGTAACTTGGTTGAGATATGTAGACATTTTCTTGCTTCAAGACTGAGTTTTGGTTTTCTTTTCAAATTTGTTGGGGTGTTTCTGTTGTACAGAGGATTCTGAGAAGAGTGATCGTTTTTATTTGTTTTACAGATGTTTCGGTAACACTTTCAGTTTCCTTAACAGCACTGTAGTAACAGTATAACTACACTGCAATTGCAATACAGTTACATGCAACAAACATGTAACTGCTGTGTGATTACCCCTGTTGTGTGTAATTAATACCTGCCCCGCGGTTACATTAAAACTCACTCTTAAAGTGTGACCGATGTTTCTTTCTTTTCGTGGCTCTTTTTGCTTATTTTTTTGCATTAATACTGGGTTAATGGCAGTGTTTTTGTTTTGTTCTTGTTTGTTTTGATATATGTGACTGATCCTGTGTATATTTTCTTTTATCAATAAAAACACCCCTGCCCTTGCAAAAAGTGCCTTGAGTCCTTATACTTCCTCAAGGATGGCACCAGAGATGGGTAAAAGGGACCTTGGTTTAACATCTCATCCCAAAGACTGCACACCCCGACAGTATAGCACCTGACTAGTACTGCACCTGGGTGCCAGCATTTATATTATGAGTTCAATCATGATGTTGGACCAGTACCCTTAGCCTTCTGTACCAGAGGCAGATGTGCTAGAACTTAGCCATGGAGGCTTTGACAGGGTAAAAAAATAATTTTATGGAGCAAATTCCTCCTGAGCATCGCTCTGCACTATGCTAATGACCCACTGTTTGCTGCTATTCACCTACTGCAGCTTTTCTGGGGCTGGACTAATTACATTTTTTATTACCTGCTCTGTCTCCCATTGTATTTCTCACAGGATGATGATATTATAGTTCTATTATTATAAAAAATAGTCACTCACTGCAGCAATGCCAGTGAGCTGACAAGTCTCAGTCACTAGTCAAGCCTAACTAATAAAGATATTCTCCAATGGAAAAAATATTTTTAAATTATCTCTTAGACATTAAGCCAAATATGTCTGGAGTGCACAATGTGCACACACAGAATTAAATGGCAGCTAGCTGTCCAAAAGCAGTGGGAGTCAGCCAACTAGTCCCATAATTGCATAATTGACTATGGAGGGACCCAAGAAAAGGACCCTTACAAGAAGATGTCTGATATTAAATTATATTGTTATGAAATGTAGTCACTCTCCATGGCAATGGCAGTGAAGTGACAAGTCTCACTCACTAGTTAAGCTTAACTAGTAGATAAATTCTCTGAAGAAGAAAAAAAAACATTTTTCAAAATTTTCTTTTTCTTTTTTTTATTTGGTATGCTTTTTGTTCTGTTGGTTGCTCCTGCTCTCAGCCCTTCTGCAGACACCTGCCTCACTCCCCTAAAGCCACCT
Organism: Neoceratodus forsteri; assembly: GCA_016271365.2. Lineage (NCBI taxonomy): Eukaryota > Metazoa > Chordata > Ceratodontiformes > Ceratodontidae > Neoceratodus > Neoceratodus forsteri. The sequence goes on along the minus strand of CM028136.1, from coordinate 278,286,796 downwards.
CCACAGATACTCCATGGCTTACACCCCAGAGCAGGGCCACAGCACCATGTCAGCCCATCTACGATGGGGAAAGGTGTTGGCAGTGACCGACCTTGCCTCCCTGGCTTCCCCCCCAGGGTGGGGTTTGGGGCCTCAGTGGAGCCGTGGAGCTGTGATCAGTTGATGGAGCGGTGGAGAGCCATAGAGGCCAGGTGCCGGGATGGTGTCATTCTGAGTGGCTGGCAGGAGATTTTTCTGTTTTTCCTGGGGGCAGAGACATGCAGTGACTTCCAGCGTCCACCCCACCCCCCCAGAACATTCAGGTGCCAGCCATTGTGGTAACCCCAGCCACTGCCAGGGGTCAGTCAAGTGCTGGACACACTCCCCACGCTCCCCTATAGCCGCCTCCACAGATACTCCCTCACTTACACCCCAGGGCAGAGCCATGGCACCACGTCATCCTGTCTATGATGGGGAAAGGTGTCGGCATTGACTGACATTGCCTCCCTGGCTCCCCCCCAGGACAGGGTTCAGGGCCTCGGTGGAGCCGTGGAGCCATGATTAGTCGGTGGAGCGGCGGAGAGCCATAGAGGCCAGGTGTTGGGGTGGAATCATCCAAAGCAGCTGATGGGAGATTTTTCTGTTTTTTTCTGGGGGTGGGGACGTGCAATGACATCCAGTGTCCACCACACCACCCAGAACATTCAGGTGCTGGCCACTGTGGTACACCTGTCCTCTGCCAGGGGTCAGTCAAGCACTGAACACACTTTCTACCCTCCCCCCAGAGAGGAAGAGCTGTCATTAGATGCTCAATCCTTCTCCCCCCAGCCAGCCCTCTGATGCCTCGGGTCCATTCCCAAACCTGGGTCGGCGGCGTTGCAAGCAGAAATCCAACCACTGGGCCAACAGGAAGGCTCAAAATGTTCTCTTAGGCATGAAGCCATAAACTTAGAACAATGTCTTGCACACACACACACACAGAACTAAACAACAGCTCTCTGCCCAAAAGCAGTGGGAGTCAGCTGACTAGACCTTCCCCACCAGCTAACAGTTCTATACAGCAGTGCACTTGCAATTGCACAAGTGGCTGTGGAGGGACCCAAGCCTAGGTTCCTCATAGGAAGATGTCTGATATTAAATTTAAATTATATTATTATAAAATATAGTCACTTACTGCGGCAATGCCTGTAAGCTGGAAAGTCTCACTCACTAATAGTCAAGCCTGACTAAAAAAATTATTTCTTAAATATCTGCTTTGGCACAAAGCCACAAGCATGAATACACAATGTGGGCCTGCACACACAGAATCAAATGACAGCTAGCTGCTCAGAAGCAGTGGAAGTCAGCAAACTAGTCCCATCCTACCAATTAACAGCTATATAAGGCAGTGAACTTATAGTTGCACAAGCACCCTTGGAGGGACCAGAGCCCGCGTTCCTCACAGAAAGATGTCTGTCTTATCTGACATTAAATGTATATTAAATTATTAGGATTAGGTCTGGACTTGTCAATTCACTGCAACAATGCCAGTGAGCTGACAAGTCTCACTTAGTAATAGTCGAGTCTGACTAAAACAATTTTTTTTACATTGTTTCTTTGGCATAAAGCTATGAACAAGCTGAGTGCACAAGTGTGCATAGTACACAAAGTCACACAGAAGCAGTGATGGTGGTGGTGGGAATCTGCTGATTCTGACCTCCACAACAAAAAAAAATATATTATTAAGTGCAGTTTTGCACTTCAGGTAGACGTCTATGGGTCTAGATCTTTAGTTTGCATTGTTCTTTGTTTCAGACAAGTCCAACTAAGTTACAAAAAAACTTACATTTCTATTCACTAAATACTGTAAACCATTTGAAAACTTCCCTTGCTCCCTTGAGCTATTTAAAACACTACAACTTTAAAAAGCACCCAATTCTATGCTTTCTGGTAGCCCCGCACTGGTAGCTTACCTGCACTGGAGTTTAACTAACCCTGTTTTAAATGTTTTCTTTAGAATGTGAGAAGAGAAAGGGTTTGTAAATCTGAGCTGGCCATCTGATCCCTTCCCCTTCCTGGTTCTGATTTAGTCCAGCACCGCCCCATACCATTCCATGCTCCTATGTTTTGTGACAAAGGAGTTTGCAGAGTGCAGGGGCACGCTCCATGGATAGCAACAAGAACATCATTTAAAACAGGGTTTTTTATCATTTAGAGGTCCACTGAGGGCAACTCAAAGCCACAACAAGAGCATTGTTAGTTGAGCTGTGGCTTTCATTTGCCCTCAGTGGACCGCTAAAATATAAAAATCCCTGTTTCCAATGGTACTTCCATTACTATCCATGGAGCCTTCATCACAAAACATAGGACCACAAGGATAGTACAGGTGTAGCACTGGACTAAATCAGAACCAGGAAGGGGAAAGGACTGGGCAGCCAGCTCACATTAACAATCTCATCCCCTTCTCATATCTAAAGTAAAAAAAAATAATAAATTGGACGTAGTTAAACTCCAGTGCAGGCAAGTTACCAGGTGGGGGCTTCCATATTACTACTGAAATGAGCACAATTGGTGTTTTTAAATCTGGCTTGGTTTTAGAACACACACACACAGACTGCATGTGTTTGCTGGGCTGTGGCCCTGCCTGTCTCTCTTACCATACACTGAACAGCCCTTATTTAGCTTCACTTTTTCTCACTCTAGCGGCTCTCCTGAAAAAAAAGATGAATTTTTCACACTACAGTGTAAAAAAAAGATCAACCATCTGTAGCTTGGAATTTAGAAAGGGAACAAAAACTGTTAAGATTTCTGTTTTTTTGGCTCATTTTAACAAGTGGGTAGATGCTCTTTCACAGCAACTAAGATATCTGTCTCACTTGCCTGTAGCTTCTGCAAGATCTGGGTCACATGAGCTGCATTCAGTGAGCTTCCAAAGTGGCTTCTGATTGGAAAGGAGGTCTTGGGAGATCTTGAATGTACATAGAATAGTAAAACTCAAAATAGTGGCGATTATTCATTTTCTTCATGAGTAACGAATAGCCTATTATGCATGGTATTCAGGAGACACTATTCATTACTCGCACACCCCTACCCAAAACTAATCCTGTCCTTAGGCCCCTTACCTCCATCACCACACCAAGGGCTGGAAGGACAACACCAGGGGAGAAAAGTTATCTCAGAAAAAGAAAATGAGGTTTCATTTTTACTTTGAGAAAGGAGGTTGAATCTCCACATTTACAGTTACTTTAAAACTAAGCCTCACTTACTGCCCTGCCTTGAAAACCTATGCTGACTAGCAATATTATCCCTATGCATCTCTAAACTTTGCCTAGGTATCTGAGGTGGGTACTAAGGTATCACATCTTATCAGCATCTTCCCTCTTCAGCAGTGGACCATAAACTCCCCCTCCCCCCCCAAAAAAACTTTGGAATTCAAAGTCTAACTACCTTACTGCCCCCACACATACCAAAGTCAGTAGTGAGAGACTACAGGGTTGGTTTTCACTCTACAACTCTGTTTTAGGGTTACCAGATGTTCCATTATATTTGTATGCCCCCCAAAATGGGCTTACCTGTGTAGGGCTATGGCCCTCCGATCTTCTGGCCTGCGTCCTCAAGTAGTTGTGGTGGGACATGAGCCAGGCATCCCCTCTGTTGCTTTACGGCCATTGCCATGGAATTTCTGGGACTTTGTCCCATGTTCTGAGTGAGGCAGAGGTTTGACTGCAATTTCTGCATCTCCAGGTGAAATTGATGAGCTGGAGTTGTCCTGGTAACTTGGAAATCTGGGCTGCTAACTGGTAAATGAGAAACAAGGTGGCTGCGTGCCCTGTGCACATGCATGGCTACCGGGAGGAAAATTTAAAGGAGCTCTGGCTCCAGGGGCTACAGAGGAGCTGGGGAACACCTGAAATGGAGACTGGAAAGCCTTCGATCTAAGGAGGAATGTTATCTGCCCTTACTAGGACGTATGTACTAAAACTGAGGGCTAGACTGTTTGGGCCCCGAAATGAAGACAAAATGGCAGCTCCCCCGAACTACAAAACACATGGGGCTGCAAGATAAAGCAGAAGGCAGTGAGTTTGCCTGGGAAAGTGGCAGCCAATGCAAAGAGGGTTGCCTGGAGGCTATAAAGAGCTCTGAATTGCCACCAAAAGGAGAGAGTCACTGAGAGGAAGTGCAGTGTGGTTGTGGGGGAAAGACTGTGTGGGTTCCTGAGCCCAATTCCCTGCATTCTTCTCCTGCTGGTTTTGGCCATCAAACTTAATGTTAAAGTACCAAGTTGTGTGCAGGAGGAATATAGACTTAGTTGTGCTGATGAGAGTTGCAATTTGCTCCCTGTTGAATCAAAGTGTTGGGCAGGATTTCTGAACCTGAAAAGATTGGTGAACTGCAGATCCAGACTGAGCTGCTGTGCCCCCTCAGTGGAAAATTGTTTGGTGAGTGGAAAATCCTTCAAGGGGAGAGATTGTGAGTGCTGAGGCAAGTGACTGTGAAAGGGTCCAGCATTGCTTGGAGAAGAGACATCCAGTGGGAGAGTGTTAGGGTTAAAACACTGAGCAAGCATCTAGCTGAGATGGTGTGACCAGGGGTGCAACAGAGGGGTTTGGGGGACCATGTTCATCCTTTAACCCAGTACTGAAGAAGAGGAAGCCGACCAGTGGGGAAGACACTGACAGGCCTGCCTGTGTGAACACTGTCTACAAAGGCCCCCAGGTGAAGTGGGCAAGGCCAGGCAGGTGAACACCAGCGTGATCAAAGAACAAAAAGCCACCCCACAACTGGATGTGCACAGTAACAACTTAAGAACAGACAAAAAAAGAGGTTTGTTTGAGGAGCCCCAGCTGGCATTCCTGTAAGAGGTATCCTTTCTTTGGCTACTAAAATAAACACCTTTATGCAACTTGAAGTTATGGAGTATGCCTGCTTTTTTTTTTTTTTTTATTATTTTCGATCTTTATCCCACCTAACCTAGCTGCCAGCCGCCCGGTACTTTCGGCTCGGTCACGGGCCAACGGCTTCCACCCCCCAAATCAGCCTCGGGCCCTCCAGTACCCTGTGGCTTACCCCCCACGGCGGGGCTGCGGGATGTGGAGGGGAGACACCACCGCAGACACCGGGATAGGGCGGAGAGCTGGCCTGGGGGGCTAATTGAAGCTGTGGCTGGCTTCATTGAGGGCGGCTGGCAGCCGTCCATTTTCCGGTTTTCGAGGGAGGAGGGGTCATGCAATGACGTCAGACATCCGCCCCGCCTCCGACCTTCTCACTTCTAGCATCGGCTGCCTGGAACTCCCGGCCTCCGCCAGGGGTCCCCAAAGCGCCGAATGCTTGCCCACACCCTCCCCCGGAGAAGGAGAGCTGTCCATCAGACACTCGATCCTACTCCCCCCGGCCGGCCCTCAGATGACCCGGGTCCGTTCCCGAACCCGAGTCGCTGGCGTCGCAAGCGGAAATCCAACCGCTGCGCCGGCGGGCCGGCTGTATGCCTGCTTTTTATGGTAGTTGGTAGATGGTGCTATTTTTTGTCTGAACTCCAGCGCACCCTAACTTTTTCCAAGCTTTTAGATCTGCTACCTTGTAGTGCACCACCATCCAGGGACCTCCACGGTACTGTGCAGCTGCTTTCTGCCTGCAACTCAATCAGCCGGCTGCAGACCCCTTGTGTGGACTTCAGAACTGTGGATACAACGAGCTGTGGCTTTGGGGAGTCTTATTAGCTAGCTAGCTAGACAGGTTACAGGGGGCAAGTTCTGGACTGGACTACATCCCTTTTAAAAGTTGTGTCAAGGCAGCGAGTCAAAGAGTAAAATTGTTTAACAGTCATTTGGGCCTTGACAAAAGACCCCAGGCCTGCATCACCATCTCGGTGAGGTACCCACCGAATAAGGACATGTCTGGGTGCACCCAGTGGTGGGAGGAGGAGTTACAGTGTGAGAAATCAGTGTTGAAGAAGTGTTGTGTTTCATGTTCTCCCTTTTCCCCCTCTCTCAATAAATAATCTCATTATTTGCGTTTTAACTACTGACACTGTGATTTATTCCAATAGAATTGCTGGGGGTAGGGGATTGCTACAGAGTGGGAAATTGTTATTGTGTAGGGAAATTGTTTGGGGGGACAGCTTCCGTATTATCCTGGGGGTGGCAACCTGTTCTTTATCCACAGGTACGCTTTGCCACATACCCTGGGTGGAGGCACCGCACCATATTTGCTGACCACTGTGTAACCCAGGCCAGCCCCCTCGGAGGTGTGTACCAAGTTGTCCCGAGGGCCCTGGAGCAGCCTAGTTGAGTCAAAGGGCTGTTATATGTTTATTTATTTTTATTTCAGAATTGTACACCCCATGTAGCCTCATTCACAGTAGGTGATCTACTTGTAATGTCAGAGTGATCCACCAGGATACCTGGAAAATACTAGGTGACCTCCCCTTACTTGGGCCCCTATCCACCCTACACACTCTGAAATTCTTTTGCCAATTATTTTCTGTGTAAATGAGGTTTTCTGACTACTGCAAGAAAATATATAATGCACAATTAGAGCCTGTGTGCCAAATTGAAAGGCAAAGCTGATATTAGTACTCATATACCTTCTTGGGCCCCTTATTCATTTTCCAAATGGGCCCCCAGTTCCAAATTTCTTAGTGACCCCCTGTACCCCAGTCCATGTGCAATTGTAGTTTTCAAAAGGGTCCTAGGGGGCATTACAGCAATAAGGTGGAAAATGTACAGTGTCACCCAGTTGCAAGGGACTGTCACAATGATCACTCAGTGAAAATCCCTCACAAGTGATCCATTTGGGCTATGCACAAAGGGGGTCAAAGTCTATCCCCACATGATAGTTAAACACATCGCAACTACATGAGAAAGGGGGCAGAGGTCACCACACAAAGGGCCTGCAAAGTCATACACAACTGATGGTGACCTGTCACTATCTAGCTGCAGCATTTAGTGATATCCCCTGCCTGTAGAATTACTGGCTGCTTGATCACCAGAGGAAGACCAGGTGAAGCAGAAAAATTCATTTGAAAACCAGCCCAGAAGAAAGCAGATCTAGAGGGCAGGGTTGGGTGGGAGTGGGGAACTTCCCAACAATATTAGTGCTTCCCATGAGTTCTGGCCAGTGCGTTGCACATGTGATAGACACTATGCCATGCCCAGAACTCCATGGGTGTCACAAGCCAGCTTGTCAGCAGGTGCAAACCTTGTTTGCTCCCACTAACATCTAGTAACAATGCAACATAATATTGCGATGGTGCCCCATTCATGCTACATAACCAGCAATGACATTCTCTCTTAGGGATCTACCTAAAGCACAAAAAGTACTAGTTTCTGCAACCTCACTGAGTAGATTAATCCACTTATTAACCACCATCTGGGGGAAGAAAGACCTTCAGATGTTTCCTAGTTCTGCTCACCCAGTTTAAGTATGCCCTCAGCTCTGCTTACACTCACCAGATCAAACATCTTTGTATACTCCCTTCTCTCTATTCTATTTAGTATTTGGAAAACTATGATCATGTCTCCTCTCACCCTCCTCTTGTCTGTGTAAGCACTGGGCACCTTCTGTGCCTAGGGGTACATGGTGGCATCTCTTATCCAGGGAGAGCCTACCTTACATCATGAAACCTTTACCTCACTTACCACACCACCATGAGTCTGGGCAGAGGGGGACTAGGGGCACCAAGAGACCACTCACAGGGCTACTGTCCATACTGTGGACTAGGGCCAATCACACTGCATATTTATTGCTACATAGTGATGCACAGCTTAAAAGGTCTTTGCCCTCACCAATCACTTTACATTTGCTATAATTTCATTGCTCACTATGGCATGGTCTATACCAATACTGCAATCAGTTCTCCTGCTACAGCTCATCAAACTGATTGGGCTCTACTGCCTCTTCAGATTATTAGGAAACCCTACTCATACAAGGTCTCTTGGGCACTGTCACCAACATGACCAGTGCATGCTGGCACCTTCCACAGGCAAGGCGAGACACTACTCTGGGGGGGCAGCTAAGCCTATTCTTGCCTCACTGCTGCCAGCTAGTGGTAGCTCACAGATTAGCAACCAGACTATGGTTAACTCTTAAATATGTCGACAGTCGGTTCAGCCAGGTGTGTCTTACTTCTGACACCACAGTGATGGTCCTAATGACCGAAAGACATGGACTCCCATGTCCAGCCCAACACTATGGCACTTATCAGACACTGACTCTTGCCAAGTCCCTTATTCTAATGCTCTAATGACAATTACTATCTATAGCTCTTCTGCCTAGGGGATACTTTTTACTTTTGTGTACCCTTCCTCTTCTAGAGTGCTTCAGTGAAGGTTAACATACATATTTCTCCATCCCTCATGTTTTTCACTCTGGGAAGTAGATCTGCTAGCATCTCAGTGATCACCTTTAGGAAGGGGCCCACCACTACTCCCTGATGCCATACAGGTTGCAGGTGGTGCTCCTCCTTGGGACAGAACTCCTACTGGGTCTCTGGCCTCTGCTTGTCTCCGGCAGTGCCCCTCCCCACTGCCAGAGGGGCAAGGAGAGACATGAATTCCTTTTCTCTGCTCTCCTTATGTTCAAACTCTGTAATCCATGGGTGCCCCAGACCTCTATGGAGCTGGCTATATCAGACCGCTCTTGTGACTGAGCTCTCAGCTAGCCTTCCTCTCCAGCAAGGTACAGGAGGAAGGGCAGAGCCATATATATACATGTCTGGGCTTCCTGCTTCTGGCTGAATCAGGAAGCACAGAGTACAAACTCTAGACACCTTGGCCCAGATATTCAAAAGGGTTGCACCATGCGCAACAGGGATGCGCCAGCGCAACTTCAAAAATACGCCATTCTGCGATACTCAGTGGGAGGCAGATGTGCCCCCCAAATCACAATGCGTAAGAGTGCAATGATAATGAATGCATGCGCAACTGAAGGGGGAGGAACCATGCATAAATGGCACAGAGCAATATTCAACAACATGCGCCATGCGCAATAGGGGAGCAAACGGAAGTTGCACAATAGCGGAAATGATCCAAAATAAAAAGGAACAAGAGAGAGGCACAAGAACGCTACAGGGAAGCCACAAGTTGGTGAACTGCAGGCAGCCACACAGGCACACAGAAAGTGGGAGCAGGACAGGGCAGGAGCAGAACAGAGCACCTGAAACCACCAGGAACAGAGAAGGTATGGGGAGCCTGTGCCACAGTGCAGGACAAAAGGGGGAAGTGCCACACAGCACTGAGGGCATAGATAGTGGGCAATACGGCCACTACAGGGAGGTGTTCCCAGTGCAGGGTGAGTAGCAGCAAGGACAGCAGGGGGAGCAGTGAAACAGCTGCCGGGGGAGGTTACACAAGCCAGGGACATGGCCAGTGCCACCATCCAGATGGAGGCAGTAATGAGGGGGGTGAGAAGGCAGGCAGCTGGGGGGCATGGCCATGGAAGGGCCCGTCGACGGTAAGTCCCCAACAGGCAGTACCGAGCCCGCACCAGTGATGCAGGTACCCACACGACGGAGCCATGCTCTGTCAGATGAGACCAAAGTGACAGCTGTCATGTGCCTGCTTGCCACGGGTACCTTCCAGAGACCAACAGGGGACACGACAGGCATAACCCAGTCAGCCACATCACGTCTTCTCACCAAATTCCTCAGCGCACTGCTGCCACATGCTGCAGAGTACATCCATTTCCCCAGCACACCGGCGGAGCGCACAGCAAACATACAGGAGTTCCACAGGGTAGCACATATGCCTGGCATGCTAGGGGCAATAGACTGCACGCATGTGGCCATCCGCATGTCACCTGGTCCTGAAGGGGCCGCATACATGAATCGGAAAGGGTATGCAAGCATCAACTGCCAGGTGGTGTGCGATGCCAGGGGGCGCATAATCAATGTCAGCCACGCACCCTGGGGGAGCACATGATGCCTTCATCTGGTACCAGTCTGCACTGTGCCACAGGTTCGAGAGTGGGAACATCCCCACTGGCCACCTAGTGGGTGAGTATGCAAATCAAGCAGAAATACATGGAGCTTGGGAGGGGCATAGTCAGACGTGACATGGGTATTGGCCTAGATGGCCCATGTCAGGGCGACGCTGATCACCAAACTAATTTCCACCCTCTACACACAGGTGACAGTGGATACCCACTCCGTCCCTGGCTGCTCACACCATACAGCTGGCCCACAACCCCATCGCAGCAATGCTACAATGAGTCACATGCCACCACACACAATGTCATCGAGCGGGTGTTCGGGATGCTGAAGGCATGTTTCCGTTGCCTGGACACATCTGGCGGTGCCCTACAGTACAGCCCCTCAAAGGCCTGCGGGCTATTCCTGGCCTGTTGCATCCTGCACAACATGGCCAGTGACTGTGGGATAGCTGTACAGGTCGAAGAGGGGGGACAGCGATGGGGACGATGAGGATGCTGGTGAAGATGGTGATGGGCAGACCCCCCCTTGGTCGAAAGGGACCCCAACTAATCCGAATGGCACAGCTGCACCGGGACACCGTCACAGAGGAGCACTTCAACCAACCCAGGTAAGTCATGGGGCCATGTGCAACCACCAGTGGCAAGGGCACAACCCACAAACACGCATGGACAAACCTCAGGGGTGCATGTCATTAAGGGAATTGGCCGAGCATGGAACTGCACACGCCATCAGGGCAAGGTCTAACACGGCACGCTGTCACACACACACACACACACACACACACACACACACACACACACATATACCTCACAAGACATGCACAAAGGGTAGGAGGCATGCCAACCCCAACCGCCACCCCTAGCCACACACACACGTCCACAGACCACCATGCACAGTGCCTGTCATTGTGCATGTGTCAGACGCAGGGCACCATTGCACAGTGGCAGACAGCGCAATGCAGGCATCATCATGCACACACCACAGTGGACAGCAGCCAGGAGGGTGTGGAGATGGAACGTGTGTGTGTGTGCATGGCCGGGTACCCCACCCGTGCACTGCAAGTTGAACAACACAATGCACACAGGGCAGCATCAGACAGTAGTCATGGTGAGAGACAGGTCAGTCACGCGCCACAGTGCCACGGCCACCACGGATGCAGGGGTGGCCCCGCCGAGACCCGCCAGCAGTGACAGGCTGACCAATGGCCTCGTGGGGTGGCACCGATGGTCCCCCAGGGGTTCCGCTGCATGAACATGACCGTGCTCGCGCAGGGGTCAGCAGCACACCGAACATGCCTGCACCAGGCGTGCTCGGGATGCCCACAGCTGAACCCAGTGTCGACAAGGATGGTGTCGCATGATGCCAGGAATGGGGGGTGGACATTGCACTGCGCGGTGTCTACGACGCATGGGCAAATAACTGTGTGCCCACTGTGGCCATGGCAGCTGTGATTGTGTCAGCCTGTCAATGGCAGCGGTCACATCCTCCCGCATCCGGTCCACCCCTGCCAGGAGTAGAGTGGTGTCCCTGCTGCGCCGCGCCTCTGCCTGCCGCAGAGCCGCACTGAGTGCATCCACATCCGTCATAAGCCGCAACTGCTGATCAACTGATTCTTGGAGTATGCGGGTCTGCTCTTCTAAGAGGTCATCTGCCTGATCGGCATGCTGTCCCTCACGGTGTTCGTGGCCCTGATGGGCAGCACCCCTTGAGAGTGGGCGCTGCACACCAGGGCCAGGCCTGGGCATGTCCACAGGCGGTGCACTGACACTGCCCCCTGACACTGTACCCCCATGGCCATTGGCCGACTGCTGACACTGCCCCTCTGGCTGCCGCTCTCCAGGGCTCAACGGTGCCGCCGCAGCAGCCGCAACAGACCCACTGTCCTGGACACACACCAGTGCTGCCACACTGGTGCAGACAGGCACAGGCTGGGACTGTGATGTCACGCAGACCTCCACGGTGGCACCACCCACGGCCATGCCCATGATGTCACCTGCTGTGTGGCCATTCTCTGGCCCACACGTATCACTGTCCATGGAGTGAGCTCCATCATCATCAGTGATGGATCCTGCACCAGCCCGAGTGTCAGCATGCTGGCATCCATGGACGCTGGCACACTGGGACACGGGCAGGGCCTCCTCCATACCTGCTCCACCAACATCAGTCTGGACAGCCAGGCGGGCCTACTGTTGCCCTGACCCTCGGATGCCTGTGGAGGTGGATGGGCCCTCCTCTATGTCCATGGTATTGCCCTCAGTGGACAAGCCCACCACCGCTGACCCATGTAGACGCTCAGGAGCTGTAAGGGAGCACAGTAGCATTAATGTATCTGCCCTACCCTGTCTCCCCCCCCATTGACAGACCAGGACCTATCATACAGTGACAGACTACCACCCGTCTGGAATCCACCACCTGGAACACCCTCGATGGCACAACGCCGCATACTGCCAGCAACCCGCTTTTCTCGTGGGGTCAGGCGCTGCACGGCCGACTATCCCCCACTGGTCGCAGCCCGTGCTGCCCTGATGGCAACCACCTTGTCCTTAATCCTCCGCCTGTCCGTGCCCATCTTCTTTTTGCACTCCTGCACGGACCACTGGTGGCTGCCATGCAGGTTGACAGCATGCGCCACCTCTTCCCATGCAGCAGCATGGGCCTGTGGTGTTCCCCGCCGTCCACTGAGCAGCGGCTCCTGGTCGAGGTAGGCCTCAAACAGGGCATCTGTTTCTGCCTTTGTGAAGTTAGGCCTCCTCTTCCTCCCATGTGTCTGTTCCTCTTCCTCCACCTCACGATCGCTCATTCTTCATCCTGTGAGAATGACAGGTGTTACCTGTGACTGTGCAGTCCCATGCATGTCCCACACACCACAGTCCACACTCCCAAACAGCATGCAATTCACAACAATAGACTGCAATAACAGACTATGGCCACTGCAGCCCAATGTCGCTTTTTTATAGTGCAATGCATGCAAATGAGGCGAGGTGCAATTATAAGTGGATGCAAATACAGTATATGCGCCATTGAATGGCTGATTAGCTGATTTGCATATGCCGGCTGAATATCGTGCTGTTGCGCTTTGAGCAATTGTGTTGAACGTGCTTAAGCAAGGGCGCATTTCTGTGACATGCGTAGTGGACACCAAATGGCGCATGCCCGGGGTGATGACACCAACGCCTGCCATGCTGCTGAAGTGCTGTGCATGGGAGGCAATGCAGGGCACGGCCACCATTGTGCCAGTGGTGCTACTGCGCTGTTCACATGTATGGTGCTCTGGCACTGGGGCGCCGTAGGCGCACTGGGGCCACAGCGCGGTAGGCCACTACAGGAAGTGGCACACAGGTTCCCTACCGCGCTACACATGGTGAGTACCAATCGCGCTGTGGTGGTCCGTGTGCAAGAGACCCCTGACCCTGTGCTGACCTTTACCCCCTAGGCGCCATGCGTCTGCATGGGTGCACCTCTATTGTGCTGTTCGGTGACAGCGTGATGGGGAATGACAGTGCAGTACGGCGCAGTATCCGCATGTGGCAAACGTGCGCTACAGAGTGCTATTTTGATATCAAAACTGTACAGGATGGCAAGGAGAAGGGCGCCCATCTGGAGCCAACTTGAACAGTCCAATCTGGTCCAGTTGGTGGAGCCCCACACCGCTGTCCTATTTGGGGAGGCACCCCTGGACAGGGCCAGGAGTGTGGGAGGAGGTGGCGGTGGCCCTGGAGGAGGCCATCAGCATGGAGAGGATGGCGGAGCAGTGCAGGCACCGCTATGGTGACCTGCAACGGTGGAATAAAGACAGGCTTGCCTGCCTGCAGGCACATGCCAGGAGGGGCATGGTGCCATGGCCAGGTAGGTGCCCCATCCATACACTGTTAATGTCCATACGGGTATCAAGGTGGCATGTGTCCAGCACATGGGGGGAGGCCATCCACTGTTGGCCGTGGTGGTGGTATCGGGGTTGGGGGAGGATGGGTATGGCTGTATGGTATTGCACACACATGGGGGCGGGTGGACTTTGCTACCAGATTGTACTGATGTTCCTCTCTCGATGTTTGCACCCTAGGCCGAGAGGAGCACCAGCGGGTAAGGGAGAGGAGGCTGTGCTAAGATGAACAGCAGGCCGGGAGGGCTGCCAGACAAGACAGGTGCAGGGACAGCCTAATGATGGTGAGTGCCTTACATCCATGATTACTATTGCATGCTGTGTAACAGGGCGGGCAGCAAGGCATGGCCACCATCCATTGACACCACTGCCATGCATGCAACTTGTTACAGTCAGCACTGTCCAGTGGCACTACATGTCTGGGAGTGCGTCAATGGTGGTCCATGCGTGCACCGGGTACATGGCTGTGTCACTGCCTTCGCACCGCATAGCCATGTCACTGAACAGCCACGGTGGTGCTGTGCAGGACTTGGCTGGTGGGTGTGTGCAGTGGTCTGCATGGCTGTGTGCACCTGGGTGGGCAGGTCTTGTGGACGCGATCACTGTGGGTGGTCACACACCATCACAGAGGCATGTCCCATGGCCGTATCCCATGCACAGTGGGTGAGCTGCATGGGGCTGTGCATTTTACACCTATTGACTCTGCTCCCTTGTCCTAGGTGGATGGCAGCTGCAGGAGATCAGGGTGGCACTTCGGGAGATTCTCCAGGTAGCCAGGGCGGCACTGGAGATACTTGAACGGTTGGACAGGCTCTGTGTCCAAAGATGTCATGGCAGAAGGAGAAGCCGGAGCAGGGAGCAGGGCTCCCGCTGAGCTTGGAAATGCCCCTGATTTCCCCTCCTCCCCCTGGACGCACCCTCACACCCCTCCTTCCCTCTACCATTTGTTCACCCCTGTACCTTACCCACCCCCACCTTGTTTGTGTCCCTCCCCCCAAACCTTTGTAAATACCTGTACATAGTTTTGTTTGCTGTTTTTAAATACATTTCCTTTGATATGCCTACTGCGGTGGTCTCTGATTTGCAGCGGGCTATAGGTGCTCAGCTGCAGTGGTGTGCATGGCGTCAGGGGTGGTGCAGTCATGTGCGTGTATGTGTGTCCATGGGGACGTGAGTATGGTGTGGGAGTGGCTATTAGTCACTGTCTGTGGTGTGTGTGTGTTGTTTCCTGTGCACTGGATGACTGTGTGCAGTGGTTCACAGTGCATGCTCTGTGTCCATGGTGCACCTGTCAGACCATCCATGGCCTGTGCAGCTGACATTCTTGCATGTCTGTGACATGCACGGTCTGCTGGCATGTCAGTGGCATGCAGGACAGCCACTGTACCCGGCACAATGCCGGGTTGCCTCCTGTCACTGGTGTGGTGCATGTCTGCCTCGAGTGACACTGTGGCCTCCGCTGTTGTTGTCCCACCTCCATGCTGTCGCTTATGTGTGTCACAGGGGATGTGTACCACTGCCTGTCACTTGTGCTCCGGGCAAATGCTGGTGGTGTACAGCTCCACAGTGCCTGCGCAGGGTGGCTGGCACCCCTCTGCCATGGAGGGGTGCTGGCCGTGTGTACACGGTTTCCATGGCCACACGCTGGGGGCTTGGTTGCCCTGCTACTGTGTTCCTGTGTTGGTGTGCCCTTGAGTATGGGTGGGTGTTTGACCATGCACTGTGTTGCATCCTGTGTGGTGCATGCTTTCATGCACCACTGTGGGTGTCTGCGCTGGCTGTTGTGGCCAGTGCTGGGTCAGGGTGTGTCCTTGGGAGGGTGTGCAGGGTGCTGTACCACTGGTGGTGGGGTCTGGGGCATGCCCTGTCACATGTGGGGTACCTTGTGTGCTGACGCATGGTCGGTCTCTCAGCTGTACCTCAGGGGGATGTGCGTGGTGGCACTGTGTATGCAGTCATTGCATCGCTGTGTGCTACCACCCACTGACGGGTGCTCGTGGTGGGGCTGCCTTGCATGGTTCTGTGGTGCACAGGGTTACATTGTCACAGTGGGGGTGGTGGCATGCATGGGGTATCCTGCACTGGTGGACGCTGCTCCTGGGCAGGGTGTCTGGGAGTCACGGTGCAGGGTGTGCTCTGCATTGGTGGGATGATGTGGTAAGGGGTGGTCGGCCCTCCTTGTGTGCCGGTCACAGCTTGCCAGGGGGTGTGCTGGGGCACCATGCCCCAACTGTGGGTTGGTTGCTGGTATCCATGGGCCGGTGGCTATTCAGGCTCTCCACCGGTTGTGCAGTGCATGGGGTGTGGGGGGGCAATGTCTGTTCTGCTGTGTGCTCCTCTGCCCATCTTTGGCATGGGTGGTGGGCCCCTGCATCCTGTCCCTGCGCATCCCTGGTTGTGCTGTTGCACTGCTGCCCTGCTCCACGGGGCATCCCTGGTTGCGCTATAGTGCATCTGGTCTGCTCCACTGAGCATCCCTGGTTGCGCTATGGCGCATCTGAACTGTGCAACTGCACATCCCTGGTTGAGCTATGGCACAGGTGGCGTGATATTCAGTCGTGTGCCACAGGCATATTTTGAACTGCACAGCTTTTGAATGTCGTGCTTCTTGTGCATGGGCGCAGTGGACTTGCGCTTGCTCCTGCTGTTGTGCACTTTTTGGGCGCAGTTTGAATATCTGGGCCCTTATGTCCTAGCTGAGGCCCACAGAGAGCAACTCTCCGGGTTTGTCTGAAGCCTTCTAGTACTCACTAATAATCTGCCTCAAGCTTTGAAGAAGATAGAGGCTGGTTATATCTAGGCTAAATAATTTAAGTACGCCCTCCATATCTGCCCCTAACTCTCGCCTCTTAAATCACTTCTTAGTTTTGAGGCCCTGTGCTGAACCATTTTGATCTCTGCAGTGTTCTTTTTTGATTTTAAGTTACACTGGCGTTTCAATAATGCCATACTGCAAATTTCCCCTAGGGTCATCAACATAATTTCATTAAACAGTATGAATATGTTAGCTAACAGTTATTTGTAACCCCTCAGCCTCATCTTACTTCATTAGGGGTGAAAAAGAATAAAGTATAAAATGACTTTACAGACCAAAGTTTAGCGTTGTGCATAGACTAGGAATGACATGTGGAAGACAAGCAGAGCAGAATGACAGAATCCATTGTAAAACAATCATGACTTTTGTTTCCAACATCACATCATGTGAACAGTGATAGATGTCTCACTAACTCAACTCCACTGGAGCAGAAACAATTTCTAAAACATTTACACATCTTTCTTCACAGACATGGAATATATACAAACTTGTAAAATATTTCAACTTCAAAGCAATGAAAAGTCCAGACTTACAATACCCTTAACCACATACTGCAAGGAGAAAAAAAAATCACATATCACATAGTGGCACTAGGATTAAGCAATACAGATGATTATATTAACAGAGCTGAACTCTGATTTTGTGCCCAAAAATCCATGAAAATCCTGTTGCCCACATGGTTGGTCCCATCCTTACAAAATGTATTTTCAGAGATCAAATAAACATAGACTCTGTTAACGAAAATATTTGGCCAACAAGAAAGGCTGTTGACATGTTGCTAATGGTCCAGTAACTGGAACCCAGTCCAAAGTCCAAAATGACTTAAAAATAAGCTTACCATACTGACTGGCTGCACCAAAAGTACTTACAGTACCCCTCAGGTTGATCAGATTCCTTAACTTTGTCTTCAGGGCTTCACTGAAATCTTGCTGTCATTTAGTTGCCCAGAGCTCTACTGCCCAGGGGTCAGAAAACTGGAAAGATTTACCTCCATAGGTAATACAGAGGCATGCCGGGGCCAGGAGGAAGTGAACAATTCTCAGCTCTCAAAGGTGCTGCCTGATTGTAACAAATTTCATTTTCCGACTCTATGTTGCAAAACAGTAGTACAGAAATAATAGTTACTGTCAACCCAGCTTGCATCAATAGATATCTGCTGAACCTATTTGAGATGAATTTAAAGATGTGAATAAAAAGCAAGTAACTATACTAAGAAATAAAAAAGGTGATTTTATGGCTGTGCCCCTATGGAGACAAACTGAAGCACATCTGGGCTAGTGAGCAGCTCTCTAGCACCCGCTTCAGTTTTCTTTCTGCACTGCAGTAACTAGAACTGCACACATTACTCAAGGTGTGGTGAAACCAAGGCCTCAGAGGGAGGATTACCTCCCCTGGCCTGCTCCTTAGACCCTTCTCATACATCCTAGCATTTCATTTTCTTTCTTGACTGCAGCAGCACACTGCCTGCATGGCTTCAGCTAATGGTCCACAATTACCACAAGATCTTTTTCCTCAGTTGTGCTATCCATTTTTACACCACACAGGGTTCATGTGCACCCCAGACATCTCTATCCCTTATGTGTAGTACTCCCAAATTAAATATAAGCCATTTCTTTGCTCATGACCCTAATGTGTTCAGGTCCCCCTATAGTGCATCCGTTCCCTCTGCTGTGTTCTCTCCTCTTGCCAATTTAGTGTCATCAGCAAACATTAACAACTTGTTGAACCCCTCTTTTATGTCAATAACAAATACGTTACAGAGCAACGGACCAAACACCAGCATCTGATGTACTCTACTCAGACATCCCCCTGCTCTGAATGGTCAACATCTACCACAACTCTCTGCTTCCTCTCTGTGAGCTGATTTGCTATCCACCCCCTGTACACTTTGTATATTTAACATTGTGTTACTTTCCATGTGGTATAGTATCAGAGGCCTTTCTAAAGTCCAAATAAACTACATCCACTTAGCTGGTTAGGCACAGTAGCAATCTGAAGTGTTAGGTAGCTTTATTTAATTAACAAAAAAAACTGAGATGAAACTGATCAGACTCTCTAGTATAAAATATTTAGAGTATAGAAATCATTCAAATTAAATCATGAATGTTAGATCGAAGTACAGGTTTGGGATGTCAAAGTATAACAAATAATTGTCACAGTAATGTGTTCTTTTAGTGTGAGGTCAATCTGTTCAGTAGTTAACAAATTTCTTACTGAAAATGACCTTTTTTAACAATGAAAATTTATTTTTAGTATATAGTCTGTTGGATCAATGAATACTTCATAGGAATTGATATACTTGTGCTGTCTCTAGTCCCTAGAAATTGTCAGAAATTACCATCTAGTATATAAAAATGAACAGTTTATGCAAAACAAGGATGTGTTTCTTGTTCAGGGCCATTTACATAATTAGCACTTATTTATATGAAGCGTTCTCAATTCTCGCACAAAAGCAGCATATTAAACTCAGTTGGGTACTGAAAAACTGAAAATGTCACAAACCACTCATGGTTCTCATGTTTTCAGATACTGGCATTCATGAAGTGTTTACCTGGAGCTCAACGGAGATTTGGACAATGGTTATATAACCTTACCAATCCTCCAGTCCTGTGGCCTGAGCCATTTAATTCAGCTTTAAGTTTGGCACATCTTGCAATCTAAAATAATAACTTACTGGCCCTAAAACTTTATGGCATCTATCAATTGCGTTTCATGCTGACAGCCCTACGTTTTCAGTGTTGTGATGATGTCTTCAACGGGGCTGAATCTGAATCAATGCCTCAAACTGCAGGACCACAGAATATTGTATTATTCCTATTGATCCCATGAGCAATCTTGTCTTGCATACCATCCTTAGCCTGCGCAATCTTAACCCTTCATTCCTTCTGTAATGCCTTGTACTTCCACCTCTCTCTGACATCAGAATCCTTCCACTTTTCACTTACTAAATAGTTTTTTTATCCCTTATCATCACTCAGAGTTTTACTGGACAACATTGGAGGCTTCTGCCTAGCCCTTTTTCTCGTGCTGTATAGGGTACCACCCATCTAGTCACTGCCAGGGCTGCTGGAAGATAATAAAAGGTGTAGGGGCCGAGGATTGGAAAGGCACTTATTAAGGTACAAAGGGCACTTTTTCTAAACCAGTTTTTGCTATACGGAAATACAATAAATGCATATTTATGATGATTGTAATGTTAAGAATGCTGTTATATCATATAGGAATATTTAATATAGACTATTAAGAGCTCAGCTGTCAACCCATTACCACTGAGAGCTCTGTATGAAATCTGACCCATCCACTGCTTAAAGGAGAACTGCCCTGAATCTATGAGTCTTTTGCACTGCAGAAGCTGATTTTTTTAAAACCAGCTCCATTTCTGTTATTGTTTTATATAACAGGCGTTTTAGTTATCTTAGTGGGTCTTCCTAATTTACACACAGGTAGTACAGTAAGTGCCATTTTAGAACTGTATGATGTAGTTTATGTCACTTGCTCATCTCTTCCATTGTTGCCACAATGTACTTATGTTCTGGTATAGACTCTATGGTTGAGAGGGACATAAACTACATAATACTGTTCCAAAATGGTGCTTAACACAGAATGTTAATCAGAAACACCCACTGAGGTTACTAAGGGGCCAGTACAGGTAGAACTATAACGGAACTGGAACCAGTATGAAACAAGCATTTGTCAATGCCAAACGCTGGTTGCTTGTTAAACAATTCGATGTTTGTCAAAAGAGAGGATCCAAGAATTGAGAGTGATTTTTGGGACTCTGGAATAGAGGCTGAGGGTAGGGTGGCTGGATTAAAAACACTGCTACAGTCAGTCAGTCAGTCAGAGGGTGTAGGGCAGACAGCATGCAGATGGAGGATGTGGGAGGGTGTAATTGGATGCCAAGACAGGGAATGGAGGGTGTGGGGCAGACAGAATACAGAGGGAGGGAACAGGAGGGTTTAACTGGATGCCAAGATGGTGAACAGAGGGTGCAGGGCAGACAGCATGCAGAGAGAGGGAGTAGGAGGATTTAGTTGGATGCCAGGATGGGGAACCAAGGATGTGGGGAAGGACAGCACAAAGTTATGCGCGTGTGTATGAAAAATGTCTACGAACCTTCATAACATGGCCATTTTGAGAAATTTTCCAGTAAATTTTTAACATGGGTTTCTTGGTACCCCACCTCATGAACACTGGCACTGTGATTTCTCACAGTGACTGTGCAATTCTGTGCCAGAGGTGTGAAAACATGTTTCGAGCTGAATGTGAGAAATGACAGCTATACTGTTCATGAGGTGGTATGATAAAATGTGAATGTTGAAAATCTGACGTGAAAATACTAAAAATTGGCAAAGTAATTCACCTGCATAGAAACTGCACAAGGCACGCTTGTACTGTGGCCATTTTTAGGTATGTTTGCACCAAATTTTAATCATGGTCTTTTTGGGACCCCACCTCATGAACACTGGCACTGCCATTTTATTACTGGGTCCTGAAAGGTGATTTTGTGCAGCAACCATGCCATTCCACGCCACTGCTGTGTAAACATGTTTTGGGCAGGATGCTAGAAATAACAGCTATACTGTTCATGAGGTGGCGTGAAAAAATGGCTATATTGAAAATTTGGAGTGAAAATATTAACACTTGCCAAAGTTACATGCGTGTGTAGCAAAATGTCAATGACTGCGCATAACTGGGACTTTTTTGGTATTTGTGCACCAAATTTTTAACATGGGCTTTTTGAGATCCCGCCTCATGAGCACTGGCACCGTCATTTCATTAACCAGTCCCAAAAGGTGATTCCACGCAGTGACCACAAAATCACCATTCAGGACCAACTAACGAGATGACAGTGACAGTGCTCATGAGGTGGGGTCCCAAAAAGGCTAATTTGAAACATTGGGATAAAAATTAAAAAAATAGCTGCGATATCAACATTAGTTCAAAATGCCATTCACTGCCATTATACAGCACTTACCTTGATTCTTCAGTTCACCATTCGGCTTTGAAGAGTGCAGACGAGTCCCAATCCACAGAAGATGACACCCGTCAACCTCCGGAGCTAAGTATGGGGTAAGGGGAGGTGCGGGGAGGTGGGAGTGCAGAGGGATGGGAGGAGGGAAGGGGATGGGGAGGTGACGAGGGACCATTTTCTTTTTTTCTGGTAAAAAACAAATGCCAGGGGACCATTTTCCTTTTTATTGCAGGTAATAGATATAGGGACAAAATATAGGGATACTGGGAGTGGGCTCCCCAGTGTCTGGAACTATTAAGGGGTACAGATATGGAGACTATTGGGGGTACAGATATGCAGACATTTATAGTGGGCTCCCTAGTGTCCTGGACTATTGGGGGTACACACTGGGACTCTGGGAGTGGGCTCCCCAGTGTCCCTTAGTGGCATTGTGGGGGGAGGATTGTATTGCCGACACGGGGATTGGGCACCCCGATGTTGGCTTTAAGAGAAAGTTGCACCATGGCTAATGATGAAGGGGGGGGGCACAGGAGTGAGGACTGGGAGACAAAGCCACACTGCGGCTACTGTTGAAGCCTTTGGGGGTGGGGGGAGAAGAACGAGGATGTCATTATGGTGGCACACTCCCATTGCCACCACCACCTACATCTCATCCCCAACTGCCACGCATGCATCGCAGCCATCCAGCTTGTCATCTGCAATCAAGATCGAGTATGAGTTGTTGTATGGCAGCTGGGCATTAAAGCAGTTGCCGGTCTCTTAGGGCCTCCCAGCTGATGCCGCTGTCATCCTCCCAGGATTGCTTGGCTCTGCTAATGTGGGTTTCATGCAAGTCAAAGGACCAAAGCCCTCTCTGACTGGAGTGGCTTCAGTCATTTGAAGTGCATGACCATTCAGCCCACCTAGCAGAGGACTGTGTCAGCACCACACCAAGTAGTCATTGGTGCCAACTGCTGAGTCCACTGCAAGCCCCTGGTTTTGTGTACTGCAATGGGCTCAGCAGCAACCCCCCCCCCCAAATCCTGTATTGTAATAATAGGTTGGTTTGCACATGCATGCAACCAATGTAAAAAGCAGCTTCTACTTGGAAAATGACTTTCCAGTTCAGCACAGTTCTCCTTTAACCTGATGCAGTGGCCACCCAGGTGAAAATGAAAGATGGCATGGTCATAATATGTGTATTCTCAGTCTCAAACATAGAAACATAGAAACATAGAAGTTGACAGTACATAAGGACCACAAGGCCCATCCAGTCTGCCCATTTCTTTTTCTACCTTATAAATGTGCCATTGGCCTTTGCTCTGTTACTGGCTTATCTATTCATACTCATCTGCGTTGCTCCCTTATGCCTATCCCATGCCTGTTTGAAGCCCTGCATTGTATTCATATCCACCACTTCCTGAGATAGGCCGTTCCATGCATCCACCACCCCTTCTGTGAAAAAGAACTTCCTCACATTACCCCTTAATCGGCCTCCCTCTAATCTCATGCTGTGTCCTCTTGTCCTGCTATTTTTCTTATATTGAAACATGTTAGACTCTTTCACCTTGTTAATGTCCTTAAGGTGTTTGAATGTTTCAATCATATCACCTCCCTCTCTCTCTCTCTCTCTCTCTCTCTCTCCCTCCTTTGCTCTAGGGTATACATATTGAGCACCATTAATCTGTCCTCATATGATTTCTGATGCAATCACTGCACCATTTTGGTTGCCCTTTTCTGGACTGCCTCAGTTTGGTTAATGTTCTTGTGAAGGTGTGGCCTCCAGTACTGCACACAGTACTCCAGATGGGGCCTAACCAGTTTCTTGTAAAGAAGGATTATTACCTCCCTCTTCCAACTTGTGATACCCCTACTAATACACCCCAACATCCCCCTAGCCTTACCTACTGCTTTAGTGGTCTGCTTGGATGATTTCAAGTCATCGGTGAGGATGATGCCCGAGTCTCTTTCTTCCCTTGTGACTGCCAGCAACTCCCCTCCTAGCCTATAGGTGGCTTCAGGGTTTCTCTTCCCTATGTGCATGATCTTGCACTTCTTTGCATCAAACCCCAGTTGCCACTCTTCCAACCATTTTGTTAGTTTATCCAGATCTCTTCTCATTTTGCCCACCCCATCTGGATCATCTACTCTGTAGCAGATCTTGGTGTCATCTGCAAACAGACAAACCTTACCCTCCAGTCCATCTGCAATGTCATTGATGCAGATATTGAAGAGGGCTGGCCCCAGGACTGATCCCTGAGGTATCCCACTTGTGACTAGCATCTCTTCTGACTGTATACCATTTACTACCACTCTCTGTTTTCTGCCCATCAACCAGTTTGCCACCCAGTTGACCAACTTCTGACCCACCCCGAGCCTACCCAGCTTATTAATCAATCTTCTATGTGGAACAGTATCGAAAACTTTGCTGAAGTCAAGGTAGGCGACATCAACTGCTCCCCCTTGGTCCACCACTCTGGTTACCCAGTCAAAGAAATCTATAAGATTAGTTTGACAGGACATTCCTTTTGTAAACCCATGCTGTCTTGGATCCTGTGATCCTATGGATTCCAGGTGTTGTACTATCCTTTCCTTAAGGAATGCCTCCATAATCTTGCCCACTACTGAGGTAAGACTGACTGGTATGTAGTTCCCTGCCTCCTCCCTTCTACCACTCTTGTGGAGCGGGATCACATGAGCCATTCTCCAGGCTTCTGAGACCTCTCCTGTGCTCAGAGACTCACTAAGCAGTTCTTATAATTGCTCTCCTAGTTCCACCCTTAGCTCCTTTAGTACCCTGGGATGTATGCCATCAGGTCCCATTGCCTTGTCCACCCTGAGCTTATCGAGCTCTTGTAGGACACTTTCCTTTGTGAAGGAACTAGTGCTCACCTCCCTCCCCCCTTTGTCCATGGTGCTGAGCTGTGGGCCCTACCCTACCTTCTCTTCAGTAAATACTGAGCAGAAGTATCTATTTAGGATAGATGCTTTTACATTGTCCTCCTCCTCACACGCCCTCTTATCTCCTTTGATCTTAGCAATACCTCTTCTGGACTTTCTTCTTTCACTAATGTATCTATAGAAAGTCTTGTCACCTTCTTTTACTGTCTGTGCTAGTGTTTCCTTGGTTTGGGACTTTGCCTGCCTTACTGCCTTCCCTGCTTCCCTTAGGGAAGTTTGGTATGCCTCCCTATCTCTATCCCGCTGCGTTCCCTTATATTTCCTGAAGGCCAGCCTTTTGGCTCTGACCTTTTCTGCTTTTTTGAGAACCAAAGTGGTTTCTTCTTCTTTGCAGTTCCTTTTCTCTCTAACACAATGGGATGTTTTCAAGTATTGCATCCTTAATGCTTGCCCACTTTGCCTGTACCCCTCACCAGTATTTCTTTTTGCCAGGGCTAGCTTAACTCTGTTGGCCATCTTATCAAAATCATCTCCTCTGAAGTTCCATATTTTTGCCTTGGAATGGAATGATTTAGTTGTAGTGGCCAGACTGAACCATACCATGTGATGGTCACTGGCCCCCAGGTACAGTAACCTTCTACCTGGAGATCTGTGATCCATTCCCTGTTAGTCAGTACTAGATCTAGGATAGCCCTGTCTCTTGTGGGTTGTTGTACCAGTTGTTTGAGGCCCTCCCCATGCAGGGAATCCACCATGTGTCTAGTTCTGGCAGATGTTCCTGCTGGTATTGACCAATCTGTATCCGGCATGTTGAAGTCTCCCATTATCAGAACCTCCCCTTTAGCTGTCATATTTTGTATATCTTCCAACAGTAATGTGTCTATGTCCTCCCCCTGGTCTGGAGGCCTGTAGACAACACCAGTTATTATGGCTGTCCAATTTCCTGTTTCCAGAGTGACCCACAGTTCTTCTGGCTCCTTATGTGTATTTTGAATTTCTGTAGCTTTGATATTTTCATTGACATACAGGGCCGTCCACCCCCCCCCCCCCTTTTTGCACCTCGGTCTCTTCTGAACAGTACATAGCCAGGTACTGAAGCCTCCCAAGGTTGGTTACTGGTAGACCACGTCTTGCTAATTGCTACTATGCCCAGTTTAGCCTCTGTCATTATTGCCTGCAGGTCTGGGATCTTGTTTCCCAGACTGCAAGCATTTGTGTACATGATTTTCCACTGGCCAGATTTCGGTGTGTTAGTTGTTGGGTGAGGTCTGGCATTTCCCCTGTGCATCATATGGGGAACTGGACCTTTTTCCTTACCTGGTGATGCAAAGGAACTGCAAACATGCTGAACTCCTGCTTGACCACTAGCTGAGGGGGGAGAGGTGTTCTTCCCATTCAAGGTATGGAGTGCTGCACCCTTCTCCCATTTGCTAGTTTAAATATTCTGCAAAGACGTCAAACTTCTGCCCCAATGCACTGACTCCCTCCTTAGTCAGATGCAGTCCATCAAATTTAAAGAACTTTTGCTCCCCAAACTGTTGCCAGTTACCTACAAATTTGTGTCATTTTTCCTGGCACCAGCCCATAAGCCACATGTTTAACTCCCCTATCTCCCCTTCTCTGACCTTCCGTCCATCTGCCCCCCCTTTCCCAGACTTGCAGGATCTCAGAGAAGGAGATGCTGGATGAAATGGATGATAGTTTGTCACCCAGCCTGGTCAGGTGTTCCTTGGTCTCCACAACTGACTGGCTGGTGAGATCATTAGTCCCTATGTGTACCAGAACGTCAATGTTTTCCCCTGCTTCCTGAACAATTTTAGCAATGCAGTCAGTGTCTCTCCACGCTGATGTACCGGGGAGACATCTGACCATTACCCCTGGCTGGAGAAACTGTATCAACTCCCCTAATCATGGAGTCTCCTATGATCAGAAGTTTTTTGGATTTCCTTTTTGCTTTTTCTGTTTTGGTTCCTGTTTTGGGTGAGTTTTGCATGCTAGCTCCTGTGCTGCAGTGTCCTGCTCTGCAGTGTCCTCTGCCCCTTTGTTTGATTTCGGAGATAGAGGCAGATACCTGTTTGTAGTTTTGATATGGTTTGTGGAGGTAATATGCTGGAGAGCACCAAGAGTTGGGGCACATGATTTGCCCCCCCTAACCACCTGCCAACCTCCCGGACCAACTACCCTCTGCAGTCGAGGTGCTTCTGTTGGATGTTGGGGAAAAGACGGGTGGTTCTTATAATAAATTTCCTCCTAAATATGAAATTTGAGGTGCGCAATCTCTGCCCATGCTGCCTTGAGCTGAGCCCTAAGATCTCCAATGGCCCAACATGTATGACAGTGCCCCAAATCCTGTAAAACTGCCCTTTTGAAAAGCGTTCAGCAGTACCTGCAGTTAATGATATCCACTGCAGATAGTTTGCTGGGTTTATAACTTGGTCAGAGTAAAACATACTGTCTCATACGAATGTGTTGCATTTTTGGTTCCACTGACTTTAGGATAGAACTTCGCAGTTAAGTCCAACCACCAGCTACAACCCCTACCGGGGAGGGGGGGAAAATCACACATGTTTTGACTGATGATCTGACTACTTTTCATATATTCAAGCACCATGATTGTACTGTATAGATTTAGCTTTCCCTGTTTGATTACAGTCTATTTTTGTTCTGTATATTTTTACATTGAATTTTTACACTTGTTTACTCCTCCACATCTTCCCATCCACCAGGTCACTTCTGGAAATGGCTGTTGCCTCAGCATGCTTATTCTAGTTTTAAATCATTACCCACAGCACAGGGTGAAGGTATAGTAGGGAGGTGACAGGTCTAAGAGATCATGGGGGGTGGGGGGAGTTGGACAGAGGATAAAATCTTTATGGGGATTAAAAAAATAGAAAAACAAACATCAAAGAACAAATGAAATCCTGACCAGGCCATGTTCAGGGTCCCAGGTTCAAGGCAGCCTCAGGTCCCCGTGTAAACAAAGTCAAGTGGCATCATACATGCATTGGCACACTGGCTTCAGCCTCCCATTCATGCACACATCCTCACAAGTGGCAGTCCGTTCAACAGAGGCCCAGGACTGAGCTACCACTGGGATAAAATCAAAGTGCTTTAAACAGTTCCATGTCATAATAACGATCACGAAACAGAGATCGCTATTATGGCAAGTGTATATCACCGAAAAGCAAATCCAGCAACAAAAACAGTGTTTTTGCGAGGGGAGGGGGGCGGGGGGGGTGCTGTACATAGTCTGGATTTAAAAAAAATTAAGTCCCGAAGCCTCAGGCAGCAGCAAAATTTCTACCCTCCTGGTCCCCAACCCTGAACTGAATACCTGCTGAGCCAGAGCTAGCCACCCACACCACACATGCCACATGGCTAGCTCGGTGGCAGAAAGTACACCACTCCCCTAGAAACCCCTTCCCTGTCCCTCCCCTTCCCCTCAGTATCCTCCTTTTCCAGTAACTGTTCTCTATACTCGTCTGTGTGTAGGGTCGCTACCCTTGCAGGGTAACCCATGAGAATAGCGCTGAATATGAGTCGCTATTTTGACGGTTGCCCATATTCAGTCGCTATACTCACTGGATGCCACTTTAAACTGTTCCTCATTAGGCAAACTATCCCCTTGTGTTCCCCCTTTAACCACAGGAATGCAACTCTTTTATGTTCATGCAAGCAAGAGATGAGATTCCTTAGCACTGGTAGTGCATGTTGCATGTTCCTCATTTACATAGAAACATATAAAAATATAGACTTTGATGGCAGATAAGGACCTCTTGGCCCACCCAGTCTGCCCATTTCCCTACCAACTGAATAAGCTGCAGATCCTAGTTAACCAACAGCCTACTTCTTCCTAACCCCCACCAGAACTGCCTTATGTCTGTCCCATGCAATCTTAAATTCCCCACTGTATTTGATCCCATGACCTCCTCAGGAAGGCCATTCCATGTGTCCACCACCCTCCCCATGAAAGAATACTTGCTCACATTGTCTCTGAGCCGTCCCCCCCTCTATCTTCAAATTGCACCCCCTTGTTCTTGCACATCTCTTTTTCTGAAAGATGCTGCCCTCTTGGACTTTGTTAATTCTCTTGAGGTACTTGAACGTTTCTATCATGTCCCCCCTCTCCCTTCTTTCCTCAAGGGTATACATATTAAGCTCCTTTAGTCTCTCTTCATATGGCTTCTGTTGCAGACCCTGCACCATTTTAGTTGCCCTTCTCTGGACTGCCTCCATCCTGTCTATGTCCTTGCAGAGATGGGGTCTCCAGAACTGCATGCAGTACTCCAGATGTGGTCTCACCAACTGTCTGTACAGAGGGATAACAACTACCTGTTTTCTACTGGTGATGCCTCTCCCTATACATCCCAGTATTCCCACAGCCCTCCTTACTGCCTTCTCACATTGCTTGCTTACCTTTAGGTCATGTGATATGACCCAAGTCCTTTTCCATTTTTGTTGTTGTTAGTACCCCCCCCCACACACACACACACACTTTGTGCTTTTCCCCTGGGATTTTGTTTCTCAGGTGCATTACTTTGCACTTCTTTGCATTGAATCTAAGCTGCCATACCTTTGACCATTTTGACTCAAACCTTGCCATGTCCCTTCTCATCCTTTCCACACCCCCTCCTGTGTATCAGCCCTGTAGTAGATCTTTGTGTCGTCTACAAAGAAGCATACTTTTCCTTTCAGTCCCTCTGCAATGTCACTTATAAAGACATTAAAAAGGACCAGTCCCTGTACTGATCCCTGCGGTACCCCACTAGTAACCCCCCTTTCTTCAGAGTGGACTCTGTTTACTATTACACTCTCTGTCCTGTTGTCCAGCCAATTTTTTACCCAGGCTACCACCCTGGGACCCACTCCCAGGCTGGCTAACTTGTTTACTAATCTTTTGTGTTGGACTGTGTCACATGCCTTGCTAAAGTCTGGGTAAGCCATGTCCACAGCCCCTCCCTGGTTTACTACTACTTTGGTCACCTAGTCAAATAAATCTATTAGATTCATCTGACATGACTTTCCTGCTGTGAATCCATGCTGCCATGGGTCCTGTGCCCCGCTGGCCTCTAGGTACTCAACAATTCTTTCTTTCAGAGGTGATTCCATCATTTCCCTACCACTTAAGTCAAACTGACAGATCTGTAATTTTCTGCCTCTGTCTTGCTCCCACTTTTGTGAAGGGGAATCCTCCAGTCCTCAGGTACCACACCATCCTCACATGATTTGTTAAAAAGGGTAGTCAGTGCTGTCACTAGTTCTCTCCTTAGTTCTTTTAGAATTCTGGGGTGAATCCCATCAGATCCCATTGCTTTGTCCACCTTCATTCTGCAGGTTTTTGAGTGGCTACCTTGTGCCGTGGAGGTAATGACCTTGTGCTCCAGTTTTTATGTAAACTGGTGTAGCAGGCAGCTGGGAAGCATTCTCCACCTGAGACAAAGCAAAACTTGACAAACCCTCTCACCGTAGTGTCCCCCTTCCCACCCACAGGCTCACCAGAGAAGCAGTAAAGGAGCATTGCTACTGTCTACACTGTACCTGCCCAGCTACCCTGTAATGTACCTGCCCTGTACTCTACCTGCCTTGCACTCTACCTGCCCTGCACTCTACCTGCCCTACACTGTACCTGCCCCCACCCTGTGTCTGCCCCACACTGTACCTGACCCTGCACTATTCCTGCCCCACATTGTACCTGCGCATGCTGTACCAGTCCCACACTGTAACTGCCCTACGCTGTGCCTGCCCTGCTCTTTACCTCCTTCATGCTGTACCTGCCCCAGCACTCTACCTGCCTATGCACTGTTCCTCCCCCACACTGTACCTGCCCATTAAATGTTCCTGTCCCCGCACTATACCTAGCCTCGCACTGTTCTTGTCTACACTGTACCTGCCTCCACACTGTACTTGCACCCACACTGTAAGTAACAGGGGATTTTCAGTTTCCAGTGTTATTAGCCCCTCTAGTCACCTTGCACCAAGGGCACTAAGCACACCACAGTGTGATGAAGCCTGCACTGTACCTGCCCTGTTCATGGCCCTACAAACAAGCAGGGGAATTCAGCCTCAAGTGCTGTCAGTCCCTTGTTTTTCATCAACATTAAATGCATTACACAATGGGCATACTTGCATGGCACCTGTCTATCTGGGTAAATGGGCTTCAGTCTCCAGTGTTGTTAGTTCCGTTCCACACCTTTTGTCAGAATAAAATACTTCATAGAGTGAAATCTATACTGTTCCTGCCCTATTCATGACCCTACAAACAAACAGGGAACTTGAGTCTCCAGTGCTGACAGTGATCAGTCCCTCGCTTTTTGCAGGCATTAAATACATTACACAGGGGGCACACTTATTTTATTTATTTAGTTATGTATGTAGGTGTAACCCCCAGGTGGCACTATCCCAAGGGCTACTACCCCTGCCTGACTGACTACTGACAGGTTAAGGGGCCTAGGTCCAACGACAGGTGCCTCCACCCAGAGGTCGGGGTTGGAACAGTCAGATGTGACCTGGTCACAGCCCTCTGGGTCACTACAACCCCCCTTTCTTCCCACTAGTGGCTCACCAGCCATTCCCACACTGTCATTATGACTCACTCTTACCCTGAGGTCGGGATGGCCAACTTGGAGCTGAGGACCCCCTGTAAAATAAGGTGCAGTTATACAAATACCCATGCAGAAAAGGGTAGCACAAACACGCAGTTCAAACAGTATACCTTGCAACAACAAATCTGATTTATTAAGGGGGAAGTAACAAGGACGGGGAAGATCAGGTTGATTAGCTTAACACTCTAATACGTATATATAACCCTAGGGCACTGTTCACAGGCCAAACCTGTAAGTCACTGTCTCTGGGTACCCAGGCAATAGAAGGCTAGCCTATTCGGTGCAGCTGGTTGGGGCCCTAACGCAGAAAATGAGCATTTGATACCTAAATGGATTAAGCAGAGCCAGCAGGCTCAGTTCATGTAGCCAGTAAAACAGACAGACAGATCTTGCCCTCCTAAGGAACATCTGACAGGGAGCTACCTTGACTGAGTACTCACGACTCCTGCAGAAAGATCACTCTCACACCACTCGCAGGACCGAGCCTGAAATCAAAACACTTCTCCACACATTTATATGAAGAGCAGAGGGGTACCATACGATGCAGCTGCTGTATACTCCCGATCGCTTTCACTGCAATAACCAGGCCAAACGACGCAGCTTCACATGTCCTGGCAGACCGATCGCGATTGAAGCAGATTCTCCAGTCCTCTACAGGGTGAGCCTGGTAGGTAGCCGTAAACGTACAGCTTCCTCCACCTGCACTCCTACACGGATCTTGTCCGCTCCTTCTGGTGATGCTATTGCCCGACTTCTTGGCCTGCCACACGCGCTTCCCGCGCAAAGACTTCCACACCGCAGGAACCAGAGCTCCTTCTACCTTCACGATCACCAACGATTCAGCCCCTCCAGGACAGTTGCAGGGCAGTTTCCTCTCCTCCACAGGGCTCCAGTTGGCTGCTTTGTTTTGTCAGTCACTCCATACGCCCTCTATTGGTGCAAAAAAGGCACCAGGGTCCAAACTACACTTCCCAGGAGCACCTGCCATATATTCCCCTTCAGGCAGGCTCCCAGTGGGAGTCCAAATTCTAATTGGCTCCAGCGTCTCCATTTTAAGGCCCCCCTTCCCCAATTGGCCCATCTCATCAGTTCGGGTCCAAAATGGAGGGGCTGAACACACAGAGTCCCAGCTGCAAATAAGGCAGGTTAAACAAACTACATTTTTGCATTGGCACCACATCTTTTCCAGCAAACAGTTACATCGTTTAACCAAGCTCCCTCTGCTCTCTTAGCAACTGCAGAAACGGAGCAATTCAAACAAGCACTCGAGTGGGATTCGAGCAGTAAACCCACAGCCCTCCGACACAAACTAATAAAGCCTGCAAGCAGGCAGCTCTTAAAGAGACAGTACCAGAGGCTCTAAAAGCACCTCAGCCTGCACCACTTGAGCCGCCCTCTTACTGAACGCCAGTAGGCAGGATTTACCTAGGCAAGCTCCGTGAAGGCTTTTAGGAACCCCCATTTGTAGGGGGGGTTACACCCTTTCTGCCCTGGAGAGAACTTGGTGTCCGTGTCAAGTAGTTACCCTTAAATCACTTTGAGGCAAAATAGTTTCTAAACTGACAGCACATCATACCTTTTATTACATACCCTTACACTGCATTACATAGTTTACTATTGTTTATACAATATTACACATACAGACAACCTTTTTCCTTTTAACTCAGGTTATTATTCCCTGCCCAAGACACCTGGAAAGAGGGGGCCCTTCTCTATCAGCTACCTGCGGGCTAACTGGGGCAGGGGTACCATACTCAGAGGGCAATACTAACAGTCTGGAGTCATTTCCCAGGCTTAGTTTGGGTGAAGAGCTCGGGGACACGTACACCCCATTATGCACCACATTCAGAGGCAGATCCACAGGCTGGCCCAGGGACTCATAGCTCAATCTCACTACAGGCCGTACCTCTCAGCCAGTCCATCTAGGGGTCTCAGATATAATTTCTGAAGGCTCCGACTCCATTTCAGCCCCACTCCGGTTAGTCGAGGAAACCTCTACAGGAGGGGGGAACCCAGAGCCCATAGTACCTTCGGAGACAGGGCCCTCTATTTTGGAACTCACCCTACTTGGCTCAGCTGGGGACAGTTCTGGTACTGCTGGGGAACTATCCGGGCACTCAAAATACTCTTCTTGCTCTGGCATATCACCATTTGCCTCCCCCACGTCACTTCCTTCATCTGAGAAATCAGACAGTTCAGCCAGTCCCAATGAGCTTATATCTTCTGATTTAATACCACTCACTTCTCCCTCCGGGAGCATTGGCTCCAGAGACAAAGTTGAGGGCTCAGACAGTCCAGGAAATTCAACTTCATCCCCAGGGTTGATTAGGGGGTTGCCCCTAAACAACTGGATCAGTTCATAAGAGGGGTAGTACTCAGGATTATTCTCACTGTCCTCAGATACAGACTGGCAATCAATTTCAACAGAGGGGGGCGGAGAAGGCCTCTTTAGTTTAATTTCTGGGGAATCAACTGGTCTTAGTTTTTTCTTGGCAGTGGCTCTAGTTACAGGCCTGGGGGGGGGCATTAGGAGGTTCAGCCTCTATCAAAATTTGTCCAATTGGCAGCAGATTATTTCTGTGTATAGTTTTCACATCTTTTGAGTTGTTCTCAGGCCACACTTTGTATACAGGTAAATCTTTCAGCTTTCCCACAACAATATGTGGGAGGTGATGCCATCTGTCAGTGATCTTATGCTTGCCATGCAGTCCCAGATTCCTCAATAGCACTCTATCCCCTTCTCTCAGCTCCATTGCTTTCACTTTCTTGTCATATTGTTCCTTATTGGCCAGGTTTCGTTTAGCAGCCATGGTCTAGGCTAGTTGGTAGGCATGATTTAGTTGGGCCTTCAACTTCTGCACATACTGTAGATGATTAGCTGCTTGAAACCCATCAGGAGAGACCCCGAAACATACATCCACTGGCAGTCTAACTTCTCTCCCAAACATCAGTCTATACGTGGAAAATCCAGTTGCATCACTTTTGGTGCAGTTATAAGCATGTACCAAGTGCGAATCTGCTGGTTCCATCTAGGCTTATCTTTAGGTTGCAGGGTGCCCAACATGTCAAGCAATGTGTGGTTAAACCTTTCAAGCTGAGGATCTCCTTGGGGATGATAGGGAGTAGTTATTGACTTTCATACCCCCCACAAGGATAGCATTTCTTTAATCAAGCGGCTCTCAAAATCTCTCCCCTGATCGGAATGGATTCTTTGAGGGGCCCCATAATGGACAAAGAAATTCTCAACAAGTACTTTAGCCACCGTGGTTGCTTTCTGTTCTTTAGTGGGGAAAGCTTGTGCATACCAGGTGAAGTGATCAGTAACTACCAATATATTGCTGATGTTTCTCTGATCGGATTCTAGACTCAGGAAATCAATGCAGACCAATTCCATGGGGGCACTAGTAGTGATGTTAACCAGGGGGGCAGCCCTCTGGGCCAGGGTCTTTCTTTGTAAACATCGGCTACAAGTCCTGATATGCTGTTCCACATCAGCACCCATTTTGGACCAATAAAACTGGGACCTCACCAAGTCAAGGGTTCTGTCTATGCTGAGATGTCCCATGTGATTGTGTAGGGACCTCAACACCAGTTCTCTAAAAGCAGTGGGCAGCACCAGTTGTTGTCTGTCTACCTGCCCCTCTTTATCTACTGTCTCTCTGTATAATAGTCTAGTAATCAGTTTCAACTTGGGATCTTCTTTGTATAACAGAGCAGTTCTCAAGTCAGGGGAACGCAGTTTTGACACATCTCTCCCCTTGTGCAGAGCCTCCAGAGGAGTCTTTATCATGGGGTCTTGGGATTGAGCTAGCCGGAGGCTATCATTATTGAACTGGGGTAATGCACTAGTGTCTAATGCAGAGAAATTACAGTAAGCAGCAGGTATACAGTTCTCAGATGGCCCCAAACAATCCACCATGCAATCCACAGCATCAGGGGATACCTGTTCCTCCTTGTCAAATTTTTGGCAAAGTGCTCTAATATCAGGTTTGGCCAACCTGACCCAGTTGTCTTGGGGCACAGGCCTCTGGTAGAGAGCATCAGCATCTATGCGGTTTGTGTCTGCTCTGTATTCAACAGCATAGTCGTAGGTAGACAACGCAGAAAGTCGCCTCTGGCCAGTGGCATCCAACTTAGCTGAGGTCTGCACATAGTTAGGGACTGGTTATCAGTCTTCACCAATATCTTAGTACCTGCATAAGTAGTCATGACATTGATCAACAATGGCCCACTTCAAGGCCAGGAACTCTAGCTTGTGCACTGGATAGTTCTTTTCTGAAGGAGTTAGGCTCCTGCTGGCAAATGCTACAGGTCTTAGACCGTTTGTGTGCTCTTGATATAACACAGTCCCCAATCCTTGTAAACTGCCATCAGTATGAAGAATGTACGGCTTGGCAGGGTCAGCATAGGCCAGCACTGGGGCATGGGTAAGTTGATATATAATATCATGGAAAGCTACCTCACAATCAGCAGTCCGGCAGTTTCCAAACACATCATTTGGATGGAAATATTTTTTCTCAGTCTCAGAGGTCACAACTTTCTTATACTTTTTGTGGGTTGGAGGATACCCTTGAGTGAGGTTGAGTAGAGGGCGGATCACTCGAGAATAATCTTTGATAAATCGTCTATAATACCCACAAAACCCCAGGAACCTTTGCAGTTCTTTCAAATTCTTTGGCTGAGGCCAGGTAGTTGAAGCTTCCACTTTACTGGGGTCAGTCTCTATGCCTTCAGTGGATACTATGTGCTCCACATATTTCACAGATGTCTGAAAGAATTGACACTTATCTATAGACAATTTGAGACCAAAATCTTCCAGTCGATCCAGGACTTTGAACAACCTGCTTTCATGCTCCTCTAAGGAGCTGCCAAATACTATGACATCATCCAGGTAGACTAAGCACTCGAGTAAGTTCATGTCCCCACAGCACGCTCCATCAAGCGCTGGAAGGTATCAGGGGTGCCTGAAATCCCTTGGGGATCCGCATAATCTCATAGAAGCCTAATGGGCAAATGAAAGCAGTCTTCTCTCAATCCTCCAGAGCCATCGGGATCTTGTAGTACCCACTGCAAAGGTCTAACACTGAGAACCATTTACTACCATTTAGACAGTCCAAAGCGTCCTGAATGCGTGGCATAGTATACTGATCTGGTATGGTTCACCTGTTTAAAGTGCAGTCATCCACACACATCCGAACAGCTCCATTATTTGTTCTCACTACTACAATAGATGAAGCATAGGGGCTTCTAGACTCTTGTATCACCCCAGCCGCGAGCATCTACTGCAGGTGTCATCTCGCATCATCTATATCAGCAGGGGCCAGGCGTCGAGATCACTCACGGAAAGGTCACTCATCCTGTAGCCGAATATGGTGCTCAGCTCCTTGCACACATCCTACATCCCACTCCTTCAAAGAGAACACCTGCTCCCTCTGAGCGAACCTTTCACTAATCCTTTCCTTCCATTCAGCTGGCAGTGGGGAGTCACCGAAATCAAACAAATCGGGGGTCACTCAGTCACTCCTCCCGGAAGTCTTGTTGCTGGGCAGAACAGCAGTATTCGCGCAGTACACTGTAGCCAGAGTGCAACCTCGCTTCACTCAAATCTCTCAATCAGATACATTGTGCACTTTAACCATTACTCTTCTGGCAAAGGCGTGGGCTCTAGCAGGCAAAATGCTGGGTTTAGCCAGCAACCCCTCTGGCAATTTTCCATCACCTGGTGCATCCAGCATCAATATTTTATTCTTAACATCCTTCTTAATCCAGACCTTTCCTTGGAGAACACACTGGGCATTCTGGGCTCGCAGCAAAGACTCTGGATCCTTCTTCCAGACAATACCCACCGGGCCTTCGGGTTCTGCCTGGCTGGCCTTTCTCTAGGTCTCATAGGCCTTCTGAATCAAGGCTGGAATTCTGAGAGCTCACCCAGTCCTGGACCTCTGTTTTTCGGAGAACAGCTGCACTAAGCACCCAAACATGTGAGCATTGGTTCTGATCAACAAGGGCACCCCATCATACAGTCCAGTAGGGGGACACACTAATGCCAACGTTTCCACTTGTTCGGCCACCCCAGCCACAGAAGTAGGAAAAGACAACCAGATACGGATATACCCAGAATAAGGGTAGGCCTTATCACTCAGCCCCCAAACATGTAGTCCATCCAAAGACTGCAGAGGCACTTCAGCCAAGTGCTTCCGATACCAGTCTTGAAACATAATGGTCACTTGGGAACCACTGTCCAACACAGCCCGGGTGGGTACTCCATTCACTCTCACGGTGGTCTCCATTGAAGGACCCACCACATCAGACCATTCAGGGGGCATGGTATTAGAGGTTGCTGGGGCATTGGCCCGGGTAACAAAGCCCTTCCGAGGAGGCCCTCCCTGAGGTCTGGTATAGGCCTTGCGATGCCAGGCTACCAGCCTGCTGTTGACCCTCCTTAAGTTCTCTGGTAACCAGCACTCAGTCTGAAAGTGTCCATCCTCCCCACCGTGATAGCAGAACTTAGTATCTCGGGGGTCTTTGTTGGTAGGGAGATATCTCGCCTGCCGGGAGGCATCGGGGGTTCTGGAGGGCTCTTCTTGACTAGGTCATTTGTTTCTAGATAACTCAGGTTCCCCAAATTTGGAGGGGTTGGCAGCAGTTTGTTTCAATTCTCTTACCATTTCCCATAAGTCTTTAATCTCGGCCTTCAAATCACTCTCCACCCGGGAATCAGAGGAAGCAGCATGCACCCCCACTCCACCCTGGGCCTCTGGGGGCACAGGAAAGGCATCAGATCCTTGTTCAATCCCCTCGAGTGAGTCTCATCTGGTTCACTGGGCTCAGGGGTCTGGCATAGATTCACAACCCCCACGTAGGGTTCCCACCCCGCTTCATCAGTCTCAACTTCTCGAATCTCTCTCATCAATTGGCAGTATTCGGGAGGGGCAGCCCGTCAGTCATGTAGTTTGAGCTTCAACAATATCACACTGGAGAACCTGGCAGATTTCAAGATATGATCTAGGGGGACATGATTTAAAGCAGGGGCAGTTACCCCCTTTGTATAAGCTTTTTGCAGTGCCCTTTCCACTCTGGTAACAAAGGCTGACAATTTCTCATTCCTCCACTGTTTAGCTGACTTGAACTTCCACAACAAGTCTTCCCAGTTTCTTGTACTCCCAAACACCCCTCAAGGCAGAAAGGTACTCTACTGAGTGACTTGGACTAGTAGCCCACAAGAAACGGATGGCTTCAAAGCTGGCCCAGGCTCCATCAGTCTCTTCATTTCTCCCCCTCAGAGCACTGCCACTCTTGGACTAAAGGGGTAGCATAGTCCATCCAAGTCTCCAAATCATCTTCTCCTGAGGGCACAGGCACAATACCAGAAAAAAGTTTCAATCTCCGATAGGAGTCTAACTGTATGGGGGGAACAACTATAGGTGGTGAAGCCAGGATGGAACTCTTGGAGGACCCAGGAGATGTACCTGGGGATGATTGGGGGGTGGGATTACTGGAAAGGTCTAACACCTGTAGTAATTCCTGAGTGGTCCTCCCTTCTGCAGCTAACAGTTTAAGCAATTTATCTTTGAAGCTATTAGTCTTGGAGGACCCCCCTGGGGTGACTGAACCACTCCGGACATGAATGACCCTCCACCATTTTGGAACACCTTCCAGGTAAATAACTGGGGGAACCCTCTCTGGGTCTATAATTATACTGCATAACAGCAGCACCTGTAAGGTCTGGTCGAGTAGGTCGGCCATTCGCCCCTTCACCTCTACCTTGCCCAAACATTTAACACGCTCAACTGCAGAAACAAGGTCAGCGTTCTTTATCCCCAGAGGTACATCCAGTAGTAACACAATTTTCTGGGAATCCAACTCTTCAGCTTCACCTCACCCTATCAGTTTATGCACCATCATCTTAACAGGATCTAACTTAATTTTAGTCATGATATCCTCCTCCAGTTGTTCCTTTGATTTGGCCTTGGTGGGGTAGTTCGTATATTCGGCCACTAGGGAACGCTAATCCCAGTGGTGCTTCCAAAATGTAATACCCAGGTGGCGCTATCCCAAGGGCTACTACCCCTGCCTGACTGACTACTGACAGGTTAAGGGGCCTAGGTCCAACGGCAGGTGCCTCCACCCAGAGGTCGGGGTTGGAACAGTCAGATGTGATTCACAGCCTTCTGGGTCACTACAACCCCCTTTCTTCCCATTAGTGGCTCACCAGCCATTCCCACACTGTCAATATGACTTACACTTACCCCGAGGTCAGGATGGCCAACTTGGTGCTGAGGACCCCCTGTAAAATAAGGTGCAGTTATACAAATACCCATGCAGAAAAGGGTAGCACAAACACACAGTTCAAACAGTATACCTTGCAACAACAAATCTGATTTATTAAGGGGGAAGTAACAAGGACGGGGAAGATCAGGTTGATTAGCTTAACACTCTAATACATATATATAACCCTAGGGCACTGTGCACAGGCCAAACCTATAAGTCACTGTCTCTGGGTACCCAGGCAATAGAAGGCTAGCCTATTCGGTGCAGCTGGTTGGGGCCCTGATGCAAAAAATGAGCATTTGATACCTAAATGGATTAAGCAGAGCCAGCAGGCTCAGTTCATGTAGCCAGTAAAGCAGACAGACAAATCTTACCCTCTTAAGGAACATCTGACAGGGAGCTACCCTGACTGAGTACTCATGACTCCTGCTGAAAGATCATTCTCACACCACTCGCAGGACCGAGCCTGAGATCAAAACACTTCTCCACACATTTATATGAAGAGCAGAGGGGTACCATACCAGGCAGCTGCTTTATACTCCCGATCGCTTTCACTGCAATAACTGGGCCAAACAGCGCAGCTTCACATGTCCTGACAGACCGAGCACGATTGAAGCAGATTCTCCAGTCCTCTACACGGTGAGACCTGGTAGGTAGCCATAAACGTACAGCCTCCTCCACCTGCACTCCTCCACGGATCTTGTCTGCTCCTTCTGGTGATGCTGTCATGGCAACTCTAGCCTGCCACACACGCCGCGCGCGCAAAGACTTCACACCGTAGGAGCCAGAGCTCCTTCTACCTTCACGATCACCAACGACTCTGCTCCTCCAGGACAGTTGCAAGGCAGTTTCCTCTCCTCCACAGGGCTCCGGTTGGCCACTTTGTTTTGTCAGTCACTCCATACGCCCTCTATTGGTACAAAAAAAAGGCGCCAGGGTCCAAACTACACTGTCCAGGAGCACCTGCCATATATTCCCCTTCAGGCAGGCTCCCAGTGGGAGTCCAAATTCTAATTGGCTCCAGCGGTCTCCATTTTAAGGCCCCCTTTCCCCAATTGGCCCATCTCATCAGTTCGGGTCCAAAATGGAGGGACTGAACACACAGAGTCCCAGCTGCAAATAAGGCAGGTTAAACAAACTACATTTTTGCATTGGCACCACATTTTTTCCAGCAAATAGTTACATTGTTTAACCAAGCTCCCTCTGCTGTCTTAGCGACTGGAGAAACGGAGGAATTCAAGCAACCATTCGAATGGGATTTGAGCAGTAAACCCACAGTCCCCCTACACAAACTAATAAAGACTGCAAGCAGGCAGCTCTTAAAGAGACAGTACCAGAGGCTCTAAAAGCACTCACAGCGCCCACACTTAAACGGCCTTACGCCGAACGCCAGTAGGCAGGAAGCACTTAGGCAAGCTCTGGGAAGGCTTTTAGGAACCCTCATTTGTAGGGGGGTTACATATGCATTTATTTAATTATTGATTGATTGATTTTATTTAAATTCTGATGAGTGGGTAGGCTCACTGAGATGTGTAAGTCCTTTTTCAGTGGTGACCCAGAATTAGTTAACATACAGAATTGAAGAAAGCTTTTCTCAGTGATTGCAGTGCAAGACTATTGTAGCTTACTGGTATAATACAATAAATGGGAGAAAATACCAAGTAAATGAAAGATATTCTACATAAAGTGAACATCAGTGTATCACAAATTT
This sequence comes from Neoceratodus forsteri, assembly GCA_016271365.2. Lineage (NCBI taxonomy): Eukaryota > Metazoa > Chordata > Ceratodontiformes > Ceratodontidae > Neoceratodus > Neoceratodus forsteri. The sequence goes on along the minus strand of CM028136.1, from coordinate 278,245,776 downwards.
GAGTAGACCTGCATGGTACCTGTCCTTCTGGGTAAACAGAGGGTTTCAGTCTCCGGAGCTGTTAGTCTGTCACCTTTCACCAACATTAAATACATCACACTGTGGGGGACCCTCAGCCTACCCTATACTTGTCTGCACTCTCCCTGTAGATAAATAGAAGGCTTCAGTCTCCAGTGCTGTTAGCCCCCACCTTTCATCAGCAACACATGCACCACAGAGTGATTAAGTCTTATTTTGGAGTCAGTATAAAGTAGTGGTTAAGGACACTGACCTACAAACCTGGAGACCTAGGTTTTAATCCACAGCGCCGACTTGCATACTGTGTAACCCTGAGCTAGTTACTTAACTTCCTTGTTCTCCCAGGTCACACCAGGAAACGACTTTGTCTTAGTATGTCTTTGCTGGTTAAATCATTTTCCCTTTCCCTAAGTCTGCACTGTGCCTGCTGTCTCTACACCTCTGCCTACAGACAAACATACAGCTTCAGTCTCCAGTGCTGTCAGTCCCTTGCCTTTCACCAACACTAAATAAATCACACTGTGGGGAAGCCTGCACTTTCTCTGTCCCTATAGCTAAACAGAGGACTTTCTTTTCCAGTGCTGTTAGTCCTTTGCCTTTCACCAGAAATAAATACATCATGGAGTAAGTAGTAAGTCTGCACTGTACCTATCCTCATGACACCGCTGCCTACAGACAAACATAAGCTGCAATAAAAAAAAAAAAGCATTTGTATACAGAACAGCTCCAGCAGTCGAAGTAAGCTGATTAGATGGGCTGGGGGATATCAAACAGAACAACAGCCAGATGCAAATGCATAGAATAAACAAAAATAATACTCACTTTCATTAGTGCCCAGCACCCATGTGAGAAAATGCAACATTATCCTTATTTTTCATCGTGAACAAATAAGCCTTTGCCTCCCAAAACTGGCAACCTTACAGCACCTTAACATGTACCACTGGTCCACCACACAGTCTGGAATGAAAACTAAAGGCAAGCCAAGTGTGAGAGACCCTGGCTTACACAAACACACAGCAAGCAATGGTAGGCGGAGTGTGGCAGATTCAAAGAAGCACATTCTCAGGCTATCAGGACACTTGTAAGGGCCCTGGAATTTGAAGTCCTTATCTTAATGATCAGATGTTATTTATGTTAAAAGCACTTCTTGAGACAGCAAAGTACCTCTTTTGTTTTCGGTGTGCACTGGAACTTAATTAACTTAGTCAAGCTAGATTACGCTTATGTTTCTTGGATTGATAGACACGTGTAAAGGGGCTGGAATCTGAAGTCTTATCTTAGATGCTATATTGTTATTTATGTTAAAAGCATTTGACAGGACTTGAGTTCCAGAAACCCAGAGAGAGAGAGCAAAGCACCTCTTCCTTGTTTTATGTGTGCCTTGTGTCAGGCTAACTTGCGCTTGCAGATTTAGTTTTATTGTTTAAAGCAAAGGGCAATCTCCTGTGGGTCATAAAAAGTAACAGTGCTATCACCCCCCCGCCCTGTTGTTCCGACATCTATGGTCACTGCCTCCAGTATACTCTGGACCTCCTAATTGGCATTGTCATGCCCACTCAGTGCTATATTCATCAAATTAGCTGCAGTCATCAGTTAGCTTATCAAACTCAGCTTTCCTGAATTTTAGTTTCCTAGTCTAATTTTTGGAGAAGTAGCTTTCCCCATCACCTCAAATTCAACCCTAATGTGGTCACTTTTCATACACCAACTCCCCAAACTTTGCTGCTCTGATCATGTCATCCCTACTACTCAGTAGCAGGTCAAGAATTGCATTACCTGTTGTCCCATGCTTAACATGTTAAATAAGATACAGTATCAGTCCTTCACTGCTAGAGATATTGCAAAGTGTTACTGTACTGACTAAATTATGGTGAAGTTGTGAAATTCATCTTAACAAAAAACTTTGCAAATTGCCCCCCATGCTGTGCCTCTTCACAATGAGTTTTCCTGGATAAAGGGCACTTTTTTTCAGTAAAATCATTGTGAAGATGCAAGTTTGCCCATTAATTTTCATGACTCAACTTGAACATGTGCCCATTCACCTGTTGAAAACTTCATGAAGCTGCCACTTCACACTTCGCAAATTTGGCAGATGTTACAAATTAATCTGCAAAAGGAAGTTTGCCAACTTCTCACATCTCTGTTTATGACTGCTAAGAAATTCTCCCTGCTTCCCCTCAGGCATTTTCCACCTCCCAATCAATGTAAGGGAGGGAATTCCCTCATGAGAACCATGGGTCCTATGCTTGTTGCCCTAATTTGCCAACTCAAAGTCCTGCTGTGCTGTACAACCTGACAGTCTGCAACATACTCCCAGAATTGTTCTTTCTGATCCAATGGATCCTGAGACCAGCCACAGGCTTTCTGTAGGACTCCAATCCCTCTTCACTATCTCACTTATTTCAATCCCACCATTGACATAGCAAGCAACCCCTCTGACCCTCCTTGCCCCTCCTAAGAGACTGCAGCCCTCTATTCTTGCATCCCAGCTTATTCACTCCTTCAACCAAGTTTCTGCAATTTCTACTACAGTATGTCATTGTTGCCTCAAGAATTTCACCCTCCAGCTCAATCAGTGTGTTTATTGTACTCTGTGCATTCACTGTCATGTAATGAAAGTCTGTGTTTTTTTCCCTCCTTGCTTTAGGATCTTTACAGTGGACTTTTTAGCTGCTGTACTTGGCTGGGGAATGAATGTTCCCCGATAACTACCCCTACCCACACTTCTCCAAGCTTAAAGTCTCCACCACCATTCCAAGTCATCTTGTCTGCCTGTACTCCAAACCTTCTGGGCTGAGGTGAAGCTTGTCCACAGTGTGCAGGCTTCCTTTGCCCAAGAATGCCTTTCAGTGTGCAAGGAACCTAAATCCTTGCTCCACACCAAACCCTTTTTAGCAACATGACACTTCATACACAGCAAAGAAAGCCAATGTAGCAATGTCAACCACCTGGATTCTTATTTCCATTCTCACACTACACTCACCCAATTGGGGAATACTGGGAATGGAATTTTCAGCTAACAGCACCAAGCAAACTGAGTGCAGAAACTCATGCAAGATTAAAGGTAGGAGCACCATGGACTGACCCTTGAGACCACAGGAAATGAGTGAGAATACTGTATATATTTAAATACAGTACTTATACTCTATGCTTTAATGTGCATTCAAACTCAGCCCCAGAACTCACATGTGGGTCAAAATGCTCTATGCATAACCTTATTAAAAATGGCCGCCTAGAGCTGAGTGAGTCAACGGTTATTTGCATCAGCAATTGCAATGACATTCACTAACAATTGATTCTATGAATACTGTAAGTCAAATTGTTCCCAGTCCAGTGAGGAAAGATGCCCAGTAAATTCTCTGTAGTGCTACTTTAAAATACTGTAATGGGCAGTCGCTTTGAAGGCCAGTGGAGTTCAACTACAACACATTCCTTGGCAATTTCAGCATGAAGGCGGATGAAACTTCTGGAGAATAGCAGTGACCCTTCAAGTGTTGATTCTTGGAGATGACTCATGAGGCTGAGCTTCACTAAACTGGAAGTGGATGGAATCAAACTGGATTGTGCAGACATGCAGAAACAGAACTTTAGGAATACACAGGTACTGCTATGAAGCAGTCATAAGTGTAGCTTTCCCTATTTCACTTATTGCCCTACTCACCTATCATGGGTATTCAGGTGATGCCCTCTCCTTGTTTATTTTAATAAGGGCTAACCTCCTAGGCCCTACCCTGACTTTAGGCCTCAATGGCTGGACAAACTCTGTCTGGTCTGGTCTGCTTTGTCTTTCTGCTCAGTCTACTGATTTCTGGCTCTGTTGCCCCTTTCAAACCCTTCAGTATTCTGTATAAATAAAATTCTATGTGGTTAGTGGATACAATCCTGCTCCTCCTCACCAATCGGCTAGGGCACCTCTTGGAATCCCGCAGCAACATAAGCCACATTATGGAATGCTGAACTTTTAAGCATCTGGGGGAGCTGTCATCTTGGCCCAACCCCCATTTCCCCAGATAAAAATGGCTAAAATGTGTATACCTTGCTATATTTGCTATTAAAATTGTTCCTAAACAATCATTAAGCATCAAACATTCAGAACACAAGAAAAGCCAACCCTTTAGGCTTTCTCCTGAACTATTTCTCCTTAAATTTCCTCCACATTGCTAGCAGACAAAGCTTCTGAAATGAGTGCCCCCCCCCACATACACACACATACCCTGTTTCTTTACCATGTCCTCAGAGAAATCTGTAAGGAAAACATCTTTAAAATCACTTTCAATTTACAAATGAGGACAGTTGGCTTTAAGGTAGGCTGAAGGAGTAGCAATTAATCACCTCACAGCTTCTGTAGAAATCTATAAAAAACATAACAGTTTATCCAAGGAAGATTGCCCTTCCCCCTATCTGTGCACTGTAATATTCACTTCTAACAATCATCAAGGCTGCTAAACTTTAACTTCTTGTTGCCTACCCTTCCTGACCATCAATTACCTCCACATTTACACAAATGTGAGTAGGAATATGCTTAACACCTCCTGAAATTTGTTGCATTTTGACTGACATTTCAGTATCTTGTCCAGCCACAGAAAAAAGTTTCATTTTTCTGTTGTTTATTGATAAAATTACTGCTTTATGCCTGCAGCACTGGCTGGCTTCATTTAACTCTGGTTTTAATATTAATGTTTGGCCAGTACTGCTACCTGCCCTACCATGTGCCACAAACAATATTGCATGCCCCCATGATGTTTATTTTGACATTTGTGCCTCTTCAGGGTGTTTTCATATGTGCTTATTGTGGCTGTTTCACTGGGTGCTTGATTGAGTATTATCCATGCACTTCTAATCCCTCTGGCTCCTCTCACTGATCTCTACAGGTCTTATATATTAATATCTCAATATTGCCAAGTCCATAAGGGTTTCAACCTGGTGCTTGTTGCCTGACAAATAGGTTTTGACTAAACCAAACTGGTCTTTTAAAGACACATACCTGTAGAAGCAAGGCCCCCAACAAAGCTGAATGATAAGGAAAACATTGGGGTATATATCCTGTATTCTTCTGTTTGTCTTTGTATATATTCATTTTCAATAAAACTGATTTGCAGAAGATTTGCAACAAAATTGTTTTGGTCTTCACTAGGGGTGGATGAATATCTTATTTTGAATATTTGGTCAAATGTTCATATTCAGAGCCCCAAATGTTTGGCAGTTCAGTATTTGTATTTTTTATTCGTGTACTCATTGGGGGAAAAGCACAGCCCCCATCATCCTCCTCCTCAACCCAATCAAGCTAAAATAAATACCCATCCCCACCCTCTGCAACAAGCCCAGTCCTACTCTTCTCCCCCCAGCACCCACAAGTTTAGCTTTCATGAAAGAAAACTCACACAATGGGCGAATGGCACATTCACACCCTGCCTGCCTCCATTGCTGGCCACTGTCTCCTCATGCCATTTTTAATTTTATAAATCATCTCTGTTCCCCAGCAGCTACACTCAAGTCCCACCCTGCTCCCTCTCCCAGCACCCACATTTCATGAAATTAATTGTCCTGACCTCCAGGCATGAGACTGTGATTGACACAACCCACCCTCCTCCACAGCCAATTGTCATCTTATGAATGGGGCTCCCATGCTTGCTCACATACTAACACAGCTGATCAGTTGAATCTTGACTCCTGACTCCATGCTTAGTGATGACTGACAAAGGGGAAACCCCCTAGAGCATGGGAGTGCTCTCTGTAACTCTTTGTCAAGTCGCAAAAATCGTTGATAAAATATGCTGCCATACTGCAGGCTGTGAATTGTTTTTAACATATGGGAACTATATTTTACATACAGACTGCCTAGTGCTGTAACTGGATGACACTAAACCACAGGACCACCAGGGCTAAGTTACACTAGCCAGCTGGGCTACCAAAAATAAATGATCTGCACCTTTTTAAATTACTGAATGGCTGACAAATCCACATATCCTACATTTACTTCAGTGTGATTTAGCTGGGGTGTGGGCAAACACTTCCTCCTCTTAGCCTGCCGCCCAGGGTGGTGGCAACATGTATCAGACTGTGCATATCTTAATTTCCCAGGGTTTCAAGCTATCTAAATAAATACAGAATTGCAAGCCACCTAAAACCAAATGGAGTTAGCAAAACAGCTAATATCATGTTACTTAATGCACATAGTCTAAATGGGGATAAGTTGGCAGAACTCGCAGCCATGGTTTTTACCAATGATACGGACTCTGTTTGTATAACAGAGACATGGCAGGACAATGACAGGGAGTGGAGCAAAGCAATACTGGGCTACCAGTTGTTTAGCAGAGAAAGGGACGGGTGCAAGGGATGTGGTGTAGCCATCTATGCTAAGGATAGCATAGAATGCCAAGAGCTGGAAACAGAATATATACATGGGGTCGAAGTAGAATCCATTTGATTAAATGTAACGGGTCTTTCAGGCAAAACGTTTATCCTGGAAGCATTCTATACGCCTCCAAACAACAGTACTTAATCTTCTGATGCCTTATTGGATCAAATCTCAGAAATGACTGATAAAGGGGATATCATTTTAATGGGGGGATTTAAATTTGCCAAACGTGGACTGGACAAAGTGCCAAGAAAATTGTGCCCAGGACCAGGAAATAATAGACTTGTTTGAATCGTTAGAGTTCAATCAGTTGGTGACAGAGCCAACTAGGGGCCACAATATACTAGATGTTCTATGAACTAATATACTTATGGAAATTATTAACATTAAAATAAATGCTCCCCTGTCAAATAGTGACCACAACACTTTCTGCTTCACAATTAATAAAAAGAAAAAATTCATCAGGGGCACTACCATCTTTTTTTTTTATTATACTTTTTGCCCCCAAGCCTCCAGCTGCATGGTAACTCTGCACCATCACGGACCTCAGCCTCCGCCTCCATATCTAACTGCGACCCTCCTATACCCCGTGGCTTGTCCCCCAGGGTGGGGTTGTGGCACTGACACCCAGCGGTAACAAGATGATGGGATTAGGTAGGCAGGCCGGTCTGGATGTTAATCAAGGCTGAGGCAGGATTCATGGAGTGCAGCCAGGACCCAAGAATTTTTTCATGAGGTTTTCTGGGGGTGGAGACATGCAATGACTTCCAGCATCCGCTCCACCCTGGCACACTCAGACGCTAGACATTTGCGGTACCCCCGGCCTCCGTCAGGGGTCTCTCAATCACTGGACCTTCTCCCCACCCTCCCCCGGAGAAGGAGAGCAGTCCTAGGGAATCTCCATCCTTCTCCCCGGTTGGCTCTCTGATGACCTGGGTCCATTCCCAAACCTGGGTCACCAGCATCGCAAGCAGAAATCCAACAGCTGCGCTGATGGACTGGCTTGGCACCACCATCTTTAAAAACTATAATAAAGCCAATTTGGAAACAATTAGAGAAGAGCTACATAAATGTGATCTCCCTCCAAAAATATTAGGGTTTACCACAGACTCTGCGTGGTCATTAATGACAAACATCATTAAAATGCTGCAGAACAAATTTGTCCCAAATAGAAGAATATTCAACAAAAGAGGCAAGAAACCCTTATGATTTAATCACAAAATACAAAGATTGATAAACAAAAAGAAACATCTTCTCAGTTATGAAAAGGACACAAACACAATCCAATGTTAGAAAATACAAGATGGCACTAAAACAGCTAAAGATCTCTATCAACAAAGCATGTAGGGAAACAGAATTCCACCTCACCCATTCCAAGGACAACATGAAGCACTTCTACTCTTACAAAATTGGTAAAAGAGGATCTTCCAGAGTTATTGGTCCACGTATTCATAATGGGGCGCACTATAGCAAACCAGAGGAAATGGCTGGTATTTTCAACAATTACTTCTGTTCCGTATACTTTCAGAAAGATAACACATTAAATGACATAGGGGGGATACATCTAGACTCCATGAAGATAACATTCATATTTGTAAGCCAGAATACATTCAGACTAAATTTACAGTGCTGGATTGCAATAAATCACCTGGTCTGGATGTTTGCATCTACACTTGCTTAGAGAATTAGCTGGGCAACCGCCTCTACCTATTGCCTCCACTGGAAATAAATCCATTAACAAACAGCACATCCTGCTAGATTGGAGAAGGGCTATAGTAGTCCCACTATACAAAAAAAGGTAACAAACACTCACCATCACACTATAGACTGGTGAGTTTTACATCAGTCATTGGCTAAATAGTTGAAGGAGTAATTAAGGAAGATATCTCTAGGGATTTAACCCACCAGGGTCTGATAGATAAGTCACAGCATGGCTTCACAAAAAATAGGAGCTGTAACACAAATTTAATACATTTCTATAACATGGTAACCAAGAACTTGGACCATAATGAGGCAGTGGATGTTATATTTTTTTATTTCAAAAAAGCTTTCGACACTCTACCACATGAAGGTATCATAGACAAGCTATTAGGTCTAGAAATTAACAACAAACTAGTTACATGGATATCAGCCTGGCTAACAGACAGGATACAAAGGGTTTGAATAAATGACTCACTGTCTACTGATGGAAGTGTGACCAGTGGGGTCCCTCAGGGGTCAGTTCTGGGACCACTTTTATTTAATTTATTTGTCTATGACCTTCATTTACTAGGTGGAAATAAATTGATTAAATTTGCAGATGACTTAAAGTTGGGTAGCAGGATAAACTGTGAGGAGGGCCAATCTAGTATGGTGATGGATTTGAATTATATTGTAGACTGGGCAGACAACAGCAAGATGAAGTTCAGCTTAGACGAATCTGTCATAATGCACTGTGGCAGGAAAAATCCCAAACATAATTGTGCAATACACTGTAAGATTTTACAGAAAGTGGCTGAATTTAGGGATTTAGGGGTGACAGTTACCAGTAACATGAAAAGTAGTAACCAATGCAGACAAGTGGCCAGGAGAACTAATCACTTGACAAATTGCATTAGGAGATCCTTTACAAATAAAACAAAGCATGTAATGTTACTGCTATATAAATCATATGTTAGACCACCTTTGGACTACTGTTCCCAATTTTGGAGTCCTGGTTTGAAAAAAGATATAGATTTACTAGAGAAAGCCCAGCACCAATACACAGAACAAATTTCTACACTTAAAAAACATACAACTTAAATCAAGACTGGAAGGACTGAGACTATGGCCTCTCAGCCTCAAGAGACATAGGGGTGACTTATTATGCCTATACAAAATACTTCAAGGTAAGGAGCTATCATCGGAATTGGGGATCAAATACAAAGACTCGGTACATAATTTTGAGAACCCACAACAAGCAAATTTTAGATTATGTACCAATGACTAACATGAGGAATTGTGCATTTTTACCATGGACTACAAGAAGGTGGAATCAACTACGGTCAGATATTGTAGATGAATCCACCTTTCTAGGTTTTAAATCTAAGCTGGATGCCTATTTCTACAGTTGCACCCACTAAATAGTGGGGACAGTAATCATGGGCATCATGCCTTCTGCTGTCCTAGCTCTGTAGTATATGATCCACAGTATCTCTCGTGCAAATGTCCTTGTATAATTTTCCCTCTCCCTCAGGTGGCAATTTTACTCACTGTTACTAATTTTAATGCCTAAAGTGTGAAACACACATACCATGGCTGTTATACCTTTTCCACAAATTCAACTGCCTAGTCTTCTGCTGCCTTGCTGGCCCTGTGTGTGGAGCTAGTAGTATCACAGAGATTGTTACATCAGAGGTCCTGTTCCTAAGGCTACTTCTTAGTTCCCTAAATCTATGCTAAAACTTCTATTATTCTGCATATGTCATTGTTGCCAACACACAGTGGTTGGTTCTTCTTCCCCCCACCAGTGCAAGCCTGTCCACCACCACTGTGACCCATACACCAGGTAGACAAGTGAATGAGTAATCCACATGGCCTCAGTCTCCATCACTCCCCTGCCTTTCTAACACCTCTGTGTAGTGTCTCCTACTGTATCATTACTACCTTCCTGCTACTATGAATTGCTTCCTTCCATGAACCCTTCTGTATTATGGGAACCCCTGTGTTTAGGCCACCAGCAGTAACCCTCTTCACATTGTGGTCACTCTCCTTCCACTTTCCAAGCCAGGGACTGGTACTGGTTTTAAATCGCCACTGGTGGTGGCCCCTGCCTCACTTCATGATCCCTTTCCTATACCTTCCTGGCTACTGTAACCAAGCCCTTATCTCTAACATTTGGACCTAGCTTTCTGCCCCCCCACCTGTGTCCCAGCCCATTATCATCCCACCTTGGCATCCTGGAGTATTGCTTACTGCCCCTCAAGCATGCCAGCTCTGGCCTCAAGTGCTGCTACCAGATTGCAGTGGTCACGGAGTCACCCATCCATGGCCATCCATGAAAGTATACATGCTGCAACACCAGCAATGCATTGAATTCACTGCCATGGTCCCAGACTAATTCCCACTCTACTCTGTTTGCAAAGAAGACGTTGTTAGCCTCCAACCCACTCCAGCTCAGCCCAACTCCATCGCTTACCACTGACTCACTCAGCGTCTGGCATATAAAGTATTATATACTATACCTCTGTTCTATGGTTTAAATAACCAGTGTAAGATGCTCCCTTAATCCCAGGTTATTTTTTTTCTGATGTTTGTCCAGGTCCTCCTTGAAAATTGGCACTTATGCTCTTAGAGTTAACCCAGGTATCAAATTTAAAATAAATCATATTTGTTTATTTTAATGGGTAAATGGACTAAGACAAGACCATTTTAGCCCCACCTGGGTGCAACATATCAACATTATAGAACACATAGGAAAATGCAGGGATTCATAGTATTGCAAAATTATGCAAGACATGTAATGCTTACTTGCCATAGCAAGTATGCATTTACTATAAGTCTGGTTTACTCTGGTCTTTTCTACACCAGTGTAGATGAGGAGCCACACTGGTGTATACTTGCATGTGTAAACTGTGCAGGCATCCAACAAGTGTGGCTCTTCTGCTCTTATCCCAGACAGAGGAGCTGAACTCTTGTAGGTGGTTTCAAGTGTTGTGTAAATGGTGGCCACTTTCATCTCACTGCCTGAGGGTAATTTAGAATCACAACACATGGGGAACTCCTTGTAAGATGGGTCCCACAATGCAGTTCTCAAGCCACCAGTGTGACAGTAGTGTGGAAGCCAGTGTGCCTTTAAGTGGAGTACACCACTGACTTCATAAATGAGCAGGTGCATACTGACGCCGGTGTGAGCCACACTGGTATGTAACCATTTGGTCAGTGTAAAATGGGATTTAGCTTCAAGACGGTTTAGGGATAAGAAACCTGACCCTATGCTGCTGGATCTGCATCATTTCCGCTAAAGCCAAAACAGTGGACCAATGCAGAGTGGGAATAACAATGCAGCCTATTGCAGTGCAATCTGGGACAGCTAACACAACCCTGAAGAACATCAAAAGCAGTGCATAGCACACACAGATACAGCTGCACCCACACTGCACACCACAGCACAAGAAGGACATAGGAGATGCTATTGCAACTGAAACACACACATTAAATACAGGCCTACACAGATGTGTAGGACAGGCAGGCACAGGGAAGCCAAACCAGTACCAGCCCTCACACCTGCAACTGAATGTTATGGGCCACCCCATGGAGGTGCTCCATGTTGGACCGCTTGCCATACTCAGCCACCAAACTGGTCAGTTGAGTGGCACAGTCCTGATACCTCCTGCAGTGGGGGTGTCGGCCTCAGAGCTTTACTGCTCTATCTTCACCTCATTGCACTTCTGTTCAGTGTAGAGGGCATTGATAAACTCAAAATGCAGGGATTACTGACACCCAGGAAGGTGCTGAAGACACGATGCCAGTCCTCCACCACATTGATGGTACATGGAAACCTGCAGACACCACATCATCGCAGTTCCAAATGTCAATAGCAAACAGAGGCTTGCATCATGCACTGCTGCCCACTGGACGGCCAATCCAGATCTCCTCAAAGTAGGTGAGGAGGGGCTCCAGACTGTCCTTGTGGACAATGTAAAACTCCCAGGACTGGAGGCGCTCATAGACTGGCACCACATCACATGGTGGGACGAAAGCCAAAGCTGGCCGCATCCACAAATGCAGAGCGAACACCTCCTCTGCCACATACTTGTCCTGCAGAGCAGGCATATCTTGGACCTTGCACCAAATGGACTGGCACATGTGAAAGAAGCAGCCCTGTGTCTTTGCCTGAGAGAATACAGCTGTGAATGTCTTGATGGCAGCCTGCTCAAAGTCAGTCATTATGGTCTCTGGGGACAGTGTTGCTCTCAGTGCCTTGATCTCAGTGAAAATGTGCACATAGGCAGACATAGTCCTGGAAGACATGTGGATGTACAGACTTGAGATCACAGTGCTGTACTTCACAGCGTGGATTGTGTATAACTGAGTGAATGGTGGTGGTGTCACACAGAAGATGCCATCTGCAAACCAGTGGACACAGCTGTCCATCAGGGCCAGACTGCAAGAAGTCCCAAAGATGAGGATTTGGTCAGTGGCAGGCCCACTGTCAGACAGCAAGAATGGGCTGCCAGCATGCATCAGCATATAGTGCTTGGGGGCATCCAGACCAGCCAGGGAGCTGGGGCAGGCAGGTCTCTGGTTGGCTACCTTCCTAGCTCTCTGCACAGTTCCCTTCATGCATGGCATTTGGGGCAGTCAGTCGGCCACACTAGTGGATGCTGTGGCCTCAGCCACCGCCACTATCTCCTGCATTGATTCTGAGGTGGACATAGCGCACTCCTTGATCATATTGAGGACATGCCATGCAGCCACACTCCTGGCATCTGTCACATGGTTGTGCTCCCTCCGATCACTTACAGTGGTGTCCTTTCTTGTGTGGCACCTTGCAGGGCACATGTCCCTGTCATATTGGATACGTGTCCAGTATGTTTTGCCACTACACTCCCTCTCCTTCCTCTACAAGTTCCCTTCATGTGGCAACAGCCAATGGCCCCTCTGGCTCTGCACAAATTCAAGTGGCATGGCTCCACTGTGCTGGTCTCCACATAAAGCATGCAGCACTGCAATGGGATGACTGCAATGGCAAACCTCCTGCAGTATTATGGGGTAGTGACCAGCTGCAGCCATTAGCACATCCTGTATTCCTGGAGTCCCATGACACATTCCCCCAATCACAAGCCCCACACTCAATGCAAACCATTCACACCTGGCCACAGCACTGCATTCATGCATTGCCCCACTACGACCACACCCCCCCATGCTGGGCACATCCAGCCACTCCAGGTGCTGCCCCCCCAACACACACATGGGGCTCGCAGCCCAGCTAAGCAGTTCACCCCCATCCCAACATACACATGGGGCTCGCAGCCTGGCTGAGAAGTTCACAACCCTCCAATACACACATGGGGCTCGCAGCCTGGCTGAGCAGTTCACAAATCCCCCAACATACACATGGGACTCGCAGCCTGGCTGAGCAGTTTACAACCCCACCAAGCACTGGTCAGGTAACCTCTGCCTCCTGTGCTGCTCTGTACACACCCCTTTCACCTGGTGTCCCCTGTTCAGCTCCGATCACCTGCCTGTAGCCTCTCGGCTGCCATGGGTTTCCTGCCTCTGCCCCCTGCACTATTCGTGGATTTGGTCCTCTCAATCTGTGGCTGGTTGATGGCACTTATTGTTGCCAGTAGTTCCATTGTCTATCATGCACTATCCTGAGTGGTGTTTCCCTCGCAGTTTCCGTGGTCGCATGGCTGACTTGGATCCTGTGCTGCTAGTGTGGCTTTAATTAGCTTTGTCCCTTAAATTTAAAAGAAATCACCTAGATCCCAAGATTACATTTGCCAGTTTTATGTTTGCGCTTGCACAAAACTAATATGTTGGAATGATAATGGATCTTGAGAGGTATGTCGCTGTCGGTCCAATGCAAGGCAGTCTACAAGTGGTTGGATAGTGTCACTCCAGACATCAGCCAAGCAGATCATGACACTCTTCTGGGCTTGCTGGGTGGAAACTGTATGAAGTTCAAAGAAAAGAACCGCCAGCATCATAGATCAGATCATTCCTTTGATCTGCATAATGCCACCCAGCAAGCAGAGCTGATCAGCTTCTCGATCAGCCTACTGTGGTCCCTCCCTATGTAAAAACAATCCCTCCTCACCTCTGCCAAGTATCCCTCCCACCTCCCATTGCTTCCCCCTTCCTTAACTTTCTGACACCAGGATGCCAATTTCTGGTGCCGGGTAATACCCTCCACCCCACCCATTTTCACTGTGTGACACTGAGAAACCCACCCCTGGTGTTGCCAAACACAACACTGACACTGGAGTGCCCAATCCCCAGTGTCAGAACCTGAAATAAAGAAAACTGTCCCTTTTTATGTTTGCATGCACACATGTGCAAGAAACATAGTGCCACCATATGAGTTTTCGTAGGTGTGCCTCCCCCACTTCCAAAGCCCTGCTCCTTTTTGCAGGCATGGCTGCACCACACCAATGAATGTCTGAGCTGTCTATGACAGCCATTCAGATGCAGTGGCATACAGTTCTGAGAAAAATACCACCACAATTAGCGGTGATAACGTGTAGGCAATTTGCATACTGCCATCGGCAGTATGCAAATTGCCTACATCAGCACTGCATCTGAACTGTCATAGATAGTTCGGTTCTGATCCCCCCCCATGAATATGTAGGAAGCATACTCGGAGCCCACCCCAGCGTGCTCATGCGTTCTCCTCCACCCCCGCATACTGTATGACTGATGGGGTACCCAACCCCTGCTGACTACACTGGCCCCTTAAAACAATCTTCCTGGTGCCACGCTGGGAGCCCACCCCAGTGTGACCTAGGTAGCATGCTGGGAGCCCACCCCAGCATGCTCATGCGCTCCCCCCCACCCCCGCACACAGTATGACCAATAGGGGTACTCAATCTCCCATCTGCTCCACTGTCCCCCCAAAAGCAAACTTCCTGGTGCCATGCTGGGAGGCCACCCCAGCATGACAGAAGTTTGTCGTCCATGGGGATGCCCAATCCCCCATCAGCTCCACTGGCCCCACCAACAAAGTTACAGATGCCACGCTGGGAGCCCACCCCAGCATGGCAAAAGTCCCACGTCATCTTACAAAAAAAAACAAAAAAAAACTAGAATAAAAGAAAACGTTCTCTTGTTGACTCTCTTACCACCTCCCCAACCCGCGCTCACCCTATGCGTACCCCACCCCATACTTACCTCCGGAGGCCGACACGACAATCTTCGGTGGGCTGGGAACACATCTGCACTCTTCAAAGCCGACCATGAACTGAAGAAATGCTGGTAAGCTGTATAATGACATAAATAGTTTTTTTTTTTAAACTTTGGTGCATATCTTGGCCATTTTGGGGAATTTTTCACCAACATTTTTAACATGGAGTTCTTGGGACCCCACCTCGTGAACTCATCCACTGTCATTTTGTTATTCAGTCCTGAAAGGTGATTTCGCAGTCACTTTACGGAACCACATTTTGGGACTGACTAACAAAATGACAGTGTCACAGTTCATGAGGTAGGCCCCCAAAACCCTATGTTGAAAATTTGGTGAAAAAATTCCCCAAAATGACTATTTTACAAACATGCATTGCGCAGTTCCTAAGCACGCTAGTAACTTACAGAATTTTTACTATTTTCACTCTAAATATTCAACATTGCCATTTTACCACACCTCCATATGAGCAGTACAGCTGTCATTTTTCACATCTTGCCCAAAATGTGTTTTCGCACATGTAGCGCATAATGGCGTAGCCAATGTACGAAATCAATGTTTAGTACAGACTAAGAAAATTGCAATGACACTGTTCATAAGCAGAGGTCTTAAAAAGGCTATGTGGAAAATTTGGTGTCAAAAGTCCTTAACATGACTGTGTTATGAGCGTGCATTGCGCAGTTTCCACACACACTCCTAAGTTCACGAATTTGTAATATTTTCAGTTCAGATTTTCAACACTGCCATTTTTCCACACCTCCTTATGAACAGTACAGCTGTCATTTTTCACACCCTGGCTGAAATGTGTTTTCGCACTTCCTGTGCAGAAATGCATGGTCGCTGTGGGAAATTAGTGTTCTGGACAGATTAATAAAATAACAATGACACTGTTCATGAGCGGAGGTCTCAAAATGCCTGTGTTGGCAATCTGCTATAAGAAATCCCCAAACTAATTACATTACGGGTGTGTATTGTGCAGTTTCTACGCACACTCATTACTTCACCAGTTTTTTTATATTTTCACTCCAGATTTTTAACATTGCCATTTTTTACACCTCCCCATGAAAAGTACAGCTGTAATTTTTCACATCCTGTTTGAAATGTGTTTTTGCACCTGTGGTGCCAAATGGCATAGTCGCTGTGCAAAATCAGCTTTCCGCTAATGAACTGATATTGCCACTGTTCAAGAGGTGGGAGTCACAAAAAACCCATGTTGAAAATCTGGAGTGAAAATACCAATGAACGTCTGGGGCGTTAGGATTTCCAACCGTAACGCCCCACTCTGTAGAGACTGACAGGCATCAGGGGTGTGACTTGAGATTTTCACCTGTAATGCTCATGACATTCCACCCCCCCACACACCCTGTAGCCAGTGACAGGCATCAAGGTGTGCCTTGGACTCTTTGGCTCCAAAGTCCACCCCATTCTCCTATACTGCACCCATCTCACTGTATTTCCTTACGGAATGGGGTGAGCATGAGGCCCAAAGATCCCAAGGCACACCATGACACTTGTCGGTGTCTACAGAGTAGGGTGTGATGAAATGGTCTGGGCGTTATACCTGACGACTCAAAGGCACACTCCAATGCCCGTCAGTCTCTGCAGGGTGGTGGTGGGGTTGACTTCAGTTCAATACTTCACTAGCATTCCTATTATGCATCTCTCTAACTCCTACTCTACCAATGCCAATGCCAGTTAGCAAACATTCAGCATTGACAAATGCTTGTTTTTTATTTTTATACACCCTGTAAAATAGAAAACCAATCATCAATGTCTGCTGAAGCTGCCACATCCCCACTGCTGTTACCCTCCCTCACAAACCCCCACTCAGCACCCACCATCCCACACACACCCTACCCCTTACTTACTTAGCAGGGGTCCAACAACATAATCCTCTCTAGAACGGAGACACAACTTCACTCTTCAACGCTGGAGGGGAAACTGAAGAAATCAGATATGCAGTTCAATGTATGTCAATGTATTTTGAACTTATACTCACAACTTGGTCATTGTTTAAATATCTTTCTCCAAAAGTTTCAGCAAGGCCTTTTTGGTACCCCCACCTCATGAAAAAGGGCAGTGAAATCCTTCAAATCTGTCCTGAAAAGTGATTTCAGAGTCACTCTGTAAATCATGTTTCAGATGGGATTTGAACATTTTCATCTACCGGGTTCTAGAGGTGGGGTCATAAGAAGAGTATGTTGAGAATTTTGAGTCACAATGTTAAAAAACAACAAAGATTTGAAGGTACATTGAAAATTTTCAATGCTCTTTCCTAACTTTGGTAACACACCACCTTATAAACATGACAGGTGTTTTTCAAATCCTGGTCAAAATGTGTTTTCGAACTTGTGGCACAAAATGATGTTTAAGCAAGTATTTTATAAATTACACCTGTCATGTTAAGAAGAAGGGGTCAAGAAAAGATTATGTTGAAAAGCTTGGGTCAAAATGTGAAAAAAAAACTAAATTATGAAGAAATGTTGAATTGTTCCAAAGTTTACTCATGACTATTTTTTGCTGATTTTGGCCCCTAAAGTTCAATATATCCGTGTTACCCCACCTCCTGAACGTGACAAGTGCCATTTTTCAAATCCCCTTAGAAGCATGTTTTCGCAGTCACACTACAAAATCACCTTTTGGATGGGATTTTAAAAATTCCACCTGTCTTGGTCATAACGTCAGGTCATAAAAAGAATGTTAGAAATTTGGGGTCAAAATGTGGGAGACCACTGAAAATTAGATATTGCCTCTTAACTGGCCTGTCCTGGGTAAATACAATCTAAAAATTTGTAAAAGCAGAACATCACTGAGAATGAGATATTGCATTTCATCTGGTCTATCCTGGGTAAAAATTTATTAAAAGTGTGTCAAGCAGGACCCCAGTACAGCAGAACCCCTACTGAACTGTGCATGTATGCCGCTCCATCCTGGGAAAAATACATTGTAAAAGCTGGATCCCACTGAAAATGTAACTTGCCTTTCAGCTGGGTTATCCTGGGTAAATATATAATAAAAATGGGTAAAAGCAGAGCCCCATCAAAATAAGATGTTGCATCTCATCTGTGCTGTCCTTGGTAAATACAGAGCAAAAACTGGGAAAAGCAGGATCCCCTAGGAAAACAAGATAGCATCTGAGCTGTGCTATCCTGGGTAAATACAGTATAAAGATATGTGAAAGCAGGACCCAATTGAAAATGAGATATTTTATTTTATTTATTTAGTTTTTTTGTTGACCGGGTAAGTGCACTAGACAAATCCTGCCTATTTACAGGCACAACCCGGGGGAGGGGGATACAGATGAATGCCAACAGACCTTGAACCAGATTAAGCTGTTGGTGGTATTTTTAGTGAATGAGGGAAATTTGGCTAGGACACCAGGGAAATTCCCTTACTCATCAGTAGAGGGATCCCCTGGCCGTTGAAGGATGGCTGAGTCAGTTGTTGTGCTGCCGCTTGAGGAGATGGACGTGCAGCAGGACGAGGAGCCCGTCTCCAACTCGGCTACAGCGGTGTTTGCTATGGCTGCTCCTGCTGAAGCTAATGGGTATGAGCGCCTTTTGGAGGCTGCCTGTTTGGCAGCTTTGCCAGTTTTGGATGGCTCGGTTAAGTCAGTGTTACCTACTGTGAAGTCTCCTGATGTGGAGTTACAAAAGCTGTTGCAATTGGAAGAACGTCATTTTTTTCTAAAGAAAAAAGGAACTTTTGGAGCGTTTTCAGTCAAAATGTTCGGTGCCTAGGCTGGGGCTCCTGGTTTTGTTGTTGACGCTCAGCAGTCAGTTTCCATGGTTACGGCTCAAACGGAGGTTAGGGCTGAACCGAGCGTAGTCTTTCACCGCTCAGGACAGGACCACGCTGCTGCAACTGTTCTTTCTTTCAGCGCTGCACCAGACGACCCTTGCATGGAGTGAGTTACTTGTAAGGGTGCCCCAGCAAACTTAGTTGGGCTGATGCTCCTGTTGTGGAAGGAGGTCCCTGGACTGTGGAGGACCCATTGCAGGCTGCAGGCTGGGTGCGCTCCCCTGATACAGGGTCGTGGATCTCGGGCTTTGCACCCATTAAAATTCTGGAAATCAAGCTATCACCTCCTCCTACTACTTGTACTAGTTCAGAGACTGTAAGTACTACTCCTGACACTGTAGCTACTGCATTAACTGTTGGGGTTTCTCTACCTGCTTTCCCTCAACCCACTCCAGAGTAAGAATTCTCATCAGCTAAGCTAAAGACAATTTACAGCATTCTCCTCTCCACTTGCCTTCGGATTTGGAACTTTCTCAAACCCCAGTTTTACAGCAGCTTAGTACAACTAGGGCTAGTTCTCCCTTATGTGAGGTGGAGGCAGCTGAACTAAGTGACATTTCTGACTTTTCGGATATACCTAGAAATATTCCAGTTGATGTTAGGAATTTTCCACAGGCCTCTCATGGTGCGGGGGGAGCAGCCCCCCCCCTTCTGCCCCTCCTAGAACCCCTCAGCCTTTTGCCTCCCTTTTTCATAATCCTGCTCCTTCGGATAAATGCCATAATGCTGTACGCATCATATATAAAGGGGGTCTAGATACCTTTCCCGATAGGGTTTATGTGAGTCGTACATTATTGAAAAGCAGTTTAAATTTTCATGTTTCTGAATTATATGCCCTAATTCATGTGTCTGATGAGAATGTCTTTGTTGTCAGCTTTAAACTGGGGAGTGGCCTTGACAAGTTCTGGGCACGTTATCACCAGGTAAAGGCCACCCCTTTGTGGGCTCCTTTTGAGGTTTTTCCTCTTACCAGGCCTGCTCACAAAACCATTTCAGTACTCTTTCGAAATGAAGGGGTCAGTTTTACTGACTTGCTGTTCTGACTTAAACAACGTTGCACTGTAACAGGTCATCCAGAGGCTATATTTGTCTCTGAGGGAATCTGGACTGGAGGATGGAGAATTAGGGTGATTTTAAACTCGGAGGGTGGGGGTCTCTGCCATCTCCCTAATAGCTTTTTTTCTAGGTAGGGATAGAGGTGTCCTATTTTATCCTGGTCAACCCAGGACTTTTTATAAATGTGGGCTGCCAGGTCACTTTAGTAGTGCATGTGACCAGATGAAATGTTCCCTTTGTCACAAGACTGGTCATCTTAGTGGTCAATGTTCGAATTCGGTTCGCTGTAACCTTTGAGGGAAAGAAGGACACGTCTACGTGGCCTGTCCTGAGGCAGCGCATAGGAATTCCTCTTCTGCTGATGGGGAGGAGCAGCATCTCTTGGTTACTTTAGCCCAGAGGAAATTTAATAAAGCACCTACCACACAGTTAGCTGAGGATGTTCCTCCTTCTACATTACCTGTTTCTACTACCCCACGCCCTCCACCCCCTAATGTGCCTGTTACTTGTTCTGTTCCGGTTTTGCAGGAGACTTCTCCTCCTTTAGTTGTAGACCCTCCAGAACACTCCCCTGTTTTGCAAGCTGCCTCAGTACCCACCAATATTACTGAGGTTCTACCTGGCTCCATGCCCCCCCCCATGATGTTGAGGGTCCTCCTGAAAGGAGAATGTCGACTAGGAAAAGGTCTACCGGAGCCTTGCCTACTCCTAAAATGCCTAAAACTTCACTGCATGATTCCTCTAATAGATTTTCAGTTTTTTTGGATGTTGATCACTCTGACACTGATTCAGTTTGTTCCTCAGCAGATTCTATTCTACCTAAAGATGCTTCTAATTCTTTGATACCTGATGAGGGTGAAAACCCCTCACAACCCTCACATCGGAAAGGGAAACCTAGGAAGAAAAAGCGTTGATTTCGTCTCCCCAGTTTTTACAAAATGCTTTTTGCCCTCCATTCTTAATTTTGACGTCTAACGTCAATAGCATTAAGAATGCAGTTAAACGGAGTGCGGTGTTTTCATTTTTATGGACTTTCCCTCCCGGAGTCTTTCTTTTACAGGATACTAGGCTACACACTACTTTTGAACTCACTGTTTCTACTAAAGCATGGCTCTTGGGGATTTCCTTTTGGTCGATTGGCCCAGAACATTGCATGGGGGTTGGTATCCTTTTTCACCATATTCAACCTAATGTGGTTTGGGTGTTGGACCTCGTCCCTGGTAGAGTATTGTTACTTGATTTCATTTTGGACGCAGTCTTTTTTTGAGTAATTAACACTTATGCACCCCAGACTAAAGCAGAGCGTACACTTCATTTTCAACAAGTTATTCCCTTTCTACATATTGCTCATTATGTCATTTGGGGAGGTGATTTTAATTGTGGATTAAGTAAATGGGATTGGGGTTCCACTACCATGACGGAAAAAATATTTGGTGATATGGCTGCACTGAATAAGGCTGTACAAAATGCTTGTCTCAAGGATGCTGCATTTTCCCATACAGGTGTACGGGAACAAACTTTTTTTAAAGGGGCATTATCTACCCATACTGATTTTTTGTTTCTGTCTCTTTCTTTGTTACTCCAGACTGTCTCTGTGGAACCAACTGCTTATTCTGACCATAGGCTTTTGAAGGTTTCTTTGGGCAAAGCAGTTGCTTCTATGGGACCTGGATACTGTAGATTAAATTCTAGCCTTTTGCAGCAAGCTAATTTTCTACGGCTCATCTCTACTTTTTTGGCCTGTAGGAAATCCTTGTATTCCTTATATGATGATCCAGTGGTTTAGTGGATGGAAACTAAATTGGACCTGCGCTCCCTACTAATTTCCCATAGCAGATGCTTTAGGAAGGGGTCTTATTTTTTGTATTTATGGGACAGAAAACAGCTACAACACTTGTATTCCCTCTCACAACTTACCCAACATGATTTTTCGGCTCAGATTGCTCATTTTCAGAAGAAGGTGATGCAATATCATTTAAATTTAACAGTAGATCTTCAGTCACGACAGCAACATGGTACACAGGGACCATTTGCTACCACTTGTCCCTTATTTAGCCATCAGGAGAAGGTACAGGCTAAATCTATTTCTGCTCTTTATGATCAACAGGGGCTGGTCCACACTGAGCAGAGTAGTGTTTTGTGCATTGCATCTGCCTATGCTGCTTCTTTATTCACTGCCCCACCAGTTCAGCCTTTAGATTTTGTTTCTTTTTTTGGTAAAATTCAGGTTTCCCAGGCACTGCCAGATCAGTTTTTAGGCTTAACGGCTCCTTTTCAGGCCCAGGAAGTTGCTGCTGCCATTCAGTCTTTATCTAAAGGTAAAGCCCCTGGTCTGGATGGTCTCACCTCTGACCTTTAACATTTTTTACATGGTGAAGTTTTGGAAGAACTAACCTCAGTTTATAATGCTATGGTGCTGATTCAAAATGTCCCTTTTGATATGACTACAGGAATTCTCATCTTTATCTTTAAGAATAAAGGTGATAAATTGGAGCTATCTAATTGGAGGGCTATTGGCCTCTTGAATACTGATTTTAAAATTCTTTCGAAACTTTTGAACACAAGGCTGTTAACAGTGGCAAAGTTCTTAATTTCTCCGGCACAATCTTGTACTGTGCCTGGGAACTCAATAACAGATCAACTATTTTTATTGCAGGACATATTTTTTCATGATTCTATTTCACCACTGGATGGTTATGTGCTTTCCCTAGACCAGAGGCAAGCCTTTGATGATGTGGCACATGTCTTCTTATGGCATGTACTAAGCCATTATGGTATTCCTACCACTTTTATAGCATGGCTACAGGCCCTTTATCATACTGCCACTGTTCGCCCCTGTATTAATGTTTTTTTAGGCCCTCATGTTCCTATTAAGAATGGTGTTCGACAAGGGTGTCCAATCAGTCCCCTTTTATATGTATTTCGTATAGATCCTTTATTAAGGCTTCTCAGTTCCACACCCGGTATTGCTCCAATTCAGATATCGAATTTTATGGTTCCTTATACTGCCTTGGCCTATGCGGATGATGTGGTTCTTTTGGTTGGGAATACCCAGTCTGCTGAAATGGCGCTGACTATCTGTACCACTTATGGTACATTCTCAGGAACCAGTCTGAACCTATTAAAAAGTATTCGGAAGCCCCTGGGTGGTCAGATTGTTCCTACTGATCACGTAGCCAGTCTCCGTTATACGTTAGGTTCTTTAAAAATCTTAGGCATTGAGTGTGGGTCATCCCAAATGGATATTGCAAACTGGGACAAAAAATTATTGATTGGATCACAAATGGTTCAGAATTGGAACAGGACAAAAATGAGTTATTGCAAACGTGTTTATTTAATAAGGACTTACCTGGTGCCTCTTTTTTTGTTTCTTAGTTCAGTTTTTCCTGTTCCCAAGTCAAGGGAGGTTAAGTTGTATAGCCTATTTTTTCAGTTCTTCTGAGGCAGCCATCTGAATCCCATCAAAAGAAATGTATTATATTTACCTCGCAATCGAGGTGGACAGCAAATGGTTAACCTGGTGGTGTTTTTTTTCTGTCAGATTTTGTCTGCTAATTTGAAACCTTTGTTTATTTCTCCTGATAAATATTGGTGTGGTCTTTTTCTTCAAACCATATCACCCTGGTTTGTAGCTTGGGATTTGGGTCATTTACACCACATTAAGCAGGTAGTCACGTCTCCATTGTATTTGCATGAGGTCTTTCTCAAGCTTCGGTCATGGCGGATCACTAGTAGATATGTGATCTCCAAATCTAAAAAACAGTTATATGCATTTGTTATGGAGAATTATTTTAATGAGTTGGACATCTTTCCGAAATGTCCAGACATACATAAAGGGGCTTTAATAATCTTTCTGAATGAGAAGAAAATTCCAAACAAATTTAAAGATCATCACTGGCTTAATTGTCACGAAAAACTGAATGTAAAGGCTAATCAAAAGCATAAACGGGTGGAGGAACGTATTTGTTCTAGATCTCGATGCGTTAATCAATCTGAAACTTTGCTGCATTTGTATTTTACTTGTACTTATATTGTTGATTTTTGGAAATTCTTATATGACAAGTCCCGTCTTTCTTTTTTTCTACAACTTACATATCCTGCTCTTATGCATGGTAGTTATCCTAGCAACTGGGATATTTGGGACACAAGCACATTAACCATCATTTTTGTTATTATCAAATGGTTTATCCGGCATTCTCAATGTTTGTTCACTCTTCAACAGCATGAATTTTCTTATTATGATTTGTATGGTAATATTTTCAAATCCCTACAGGATGTTTATTTTTCTGAATCTACAAGTCTCAGTGGGATCCGTTTGAGGGCCATCTGGCAGAATTTGCCCTGGATTACTGACAATGACTTTCCAATTACCTGAAGACTCTCATCAAGGCTTGTCCTTTCCTTTTCATTGTATCTGTTTATTTTGGTTACTATGGGGACAGCTTGTCATTTTTTTTTGTTGCAATGAGTGATTTTGAGTTCTGTGTTGTATGATTTCTTTAATAAAGTCTTCCCCTTCTCTTTTCGAAAAGTGCCATGGGATCTTTAACATCCACCTGAACTGCCACCAATCTAGGCAGATGGGAGCTCAGTTTAACATCTCATCCAAAAGACGGCACATCAGAAGTGCAGCACCCCTCTCATGCTGAATTACAGTGTCAGTACTGGGATATTAACCCAAGTGCCAGATGTGGGAACTGAACCCACAGCCCTCTGATCTCCCGGCCTAAGAGGCAAGCGTGCTACCTGCTGAGCCACTGACACTGCATCTGAGTTGGGTTATCATTGACAAATATATTGCAAAGCTGTGCAAAACCAGGACCCTGCAGTAGAACCCCACCTAAAAGGTAATGTTGTATCTAAAATGATCTGTCCTAGGAAAATACTTTAAAAAGGCAGAACCACATTAAAAATGAGATATTGCACCTCACCTCTACTCTTCTGCAGTATAAAACTGTAGAAAATCAGGACCCCATTGCAAATGAGATATTACATCTCATCTGATCTATCTTGGGCAAATATATAGTACAAATGTGTACAAGCATGACCTGGTACAACAGCAACGCAAGCGGTGAACATTAGGCATTGATAAATGCTTGTTCTTCTAGCTAAATGTTCAGTTGGTCTTTTAAGTATATTATTCCACACATTCACCCATCTCTGGCTGAATTTAAACAGTCACACTTCTGAAATCACACATTGCTCACTTCCACAAGCTTCTGTTGTTTCTAGAACTCTAATTCCTGATAACTTCTGCTACTCCAACTTACTCTTTGACCCCACCCCTAAACCTACACTTATGTTGGGGCTCCATAATAAACTCCTTGCTCACTGCTCCTCCTCCCACCCCCATGTCACCCCCACATCCTGTCCCCTCCTCCTCCTCCCTCTGCTCCTCTGCCCCGTCCCCCTCCTCTGAACCTCTCACCAACCCCCCGTTCTCCTTCTCTGCCGTCTCTCCTGACACTACCCTTCTAACTCTCCTGGCACTAAACCCTACCAAAGGCTCCTTGCCTGATGGCCTTGACACTAGGCTCCTCTACATCACTGCTCCTGCCATAGCCTTCCCACTCTCCCTGTTACTAAACCTCTCCTTTGAGACTGCCACTTTTCCCTCTGTATGGAAACATGCTGTTGTCCTCCCCCTCCCTAAGGGGGGTGACTCCTCCTCTCCTGGGAACTACCATCCTATCTCTCTACTGCCGACCTTACTTAAGTTACAAGAACACATAGCCCTCAACCAACTCTCCTCGTTTCTCTCTGACTCCGCTTTCTTCAATCCCTTCCAATCTGGCTTCAGGAAATCCCACTCTACCACCACCTGTCTGCTAAGGTTAACAGAGGCCATCTCCTCAGGCTTTGACAAAGGACACATTACCTCAGCTATCTTTGTAGACCTGGAAAAAGCCTTTGACACTGTCTCTCACCCCCTCCTCCTTCACAGCCTTTCAGCTGCTGGACTATCCCATTCTGCCACAGGATGGTTCAGTGCCTACCTGCCCGGCAGGTCGCAATCAGCAAGAATAGCTGATGCTATCTCTATCCTCCCTGCCTATAACCACTGGAGTCTCCCAAGGCTCAGTGCTAGGACCCATTCTGATCTCCATCTTTTTGAATGACCTCCCCCTGGTTTACACTGCATTAAGCATCCACATGTATGCTGATGATACAGTATTGTTTACCTCTGGCAATACTGTCTCTGATGTCATTACCAGGCTTCAGTCCGACTTCACTAAAGTCCAACTCTGGTTTAGTTCTCATCAACTTTTTCTAAATACCAAGAAGACAGTCTCCATGTCCTTTGGCACAAGGCAGATACACGCTAGGCTAAGTCACCTCCCCAGCTTTCACCCCCTTGCTGGGACTGTTCTTGAGGACTCCTCTTCTTTCAAGTATCTCAGCATCTGGCTGGACAGACACCTTGACTTCTCTGTACACATTGATGCCATTCTGAAAAGACTAAGGCCCGAGCTTGGGGCCCTTTACAGAAACCACAGCTGCATCCCGCTTGCCACCAGGCGTGAGCTGGTACAGAAGATGATCGTGTCCATTTTTGACTACTGTGACATAGTTTACGATGCTGCCCCACAGTCCCACCTATCCAGACTGGACTCTCTCTTCAATTCCTTCTGCCATTTTGCTCTTGATGCCCCTCCCCACACCCACGATTGTGACTGCTACCGCTCTCTCAACCTCCTTCCCCTACACTCCCAGCGTGCGTTACATGGTGCTAAGTTCATCTCTAAATTCTGGCTTGGATCTCTCCCCTCATTTATCTCCTCCTCTGTTGGCACCCCTACTTACTCCTTCTATTTCCTGAGATCCCAGGCTGACACTCGTACCATCTCAGTCCCCTGAAGAAATAATTCCTCTGACCAAAAGGCTTCTTTTACCACTTGCCTAAAATGTGGAATGCACTTCCTCAACAAATCCGCCACTCCTCCCTCCTATATTCTCTTACCTGTGCGCTGCACAATTACCTCACACCTAGCTGCACCTGCTCCTGACCCCCTCCTTGCCTACCTGTCTCCCTCTGTCTGTCACACTTTTTTCTCTTCCTCTCGCTGTCTTCATTCTCATCCCCCCACCCCACCTGCACTTGTACTGCCCCTTATAGACTAGCTCTTAAAAAGGTGACTGGATCCTATGTTTTCACCCTTGCAGCATCTGTACCACCTTTGAACTGCCTGTAATGTATGCATTTGTCAACCTTGCATCCTATGCTTTTGACCCTGTACTGATTCTTTATGTATGCTGCTCCTATGAACCACCTGTACAGTAACTGTTGCATCAGCCTATTATGTACCCAGTTGCCTGGAACCTGTTTTGAAATTGTATGTATGTATTCACCATCTGTTATGTATGTATCTAAGGACTCTCACTCTGTGCATCCCTCTCCCCTTTCCCCCAGGACGTACTGTGAGACGAGCATTAAGTTGCTCAGTGTATCTTTCCTGGTTAAACAATTCAATAAATAAATAAATAACAAATAATGTACACTGTCTCCTCTGTGTGTGTGTCTCTCATGCTGTCGTAATTGCCTCCTTCTGGATAATTAGCCTATCCCTTACCCTTGCTGGGGATGTTGAGACCAATCCTGGTACCGCTATTGCTAATACCACCTCCCAGTCTCCCTCCTCCAATTGTTGGCCTCAATCACCCTGTTTCAGCTTTGCTCACCTTAACATTAGGAGCCTTACTGCTCATCTCCCTGAGCTCGAGGCTTGGGTGAGCTCTAATAACCAAGACGTTTTAGCCCTGTCTGAAACCTGGCTGAAACCCTCTGTTGCTGACTCCCTCTGCTCTATGCCAGGATATAATATGCTTCGGGCTGATCACTCTAACGTCAAAAGAGGGGATGGCCTGGCACTGTACTTCAAGTCTCACCTCAATGTGTCTATCATGCAAGGTCCCCCTCTGGCAAATTGTGAGGTGCTTCATTCACTTCTGTTACTTGGGGGAGTTAAAAAAAAGGCTACACCTTCTGCATTTACATATCTCTTAGAAACTCTAGGCTGGGTCTGGAAGAATTCATTGAACTTGTGCCCTCTGTGTCTTGGAAAAATGAAGTAATATGCTTGGGAGATTTTATTCAGGACTGGGCTGGGCCCAGTTCCTCTCTCCTATCCTCCATTTCTAGCAAGGCAAACCTTACTCAACTTATCTGGAACCCCACCAGGATCTCCCATCATGGTTCCACTACCACCCTCATAGATTGGATCCTGACCAATGGGAAGGAGAACTTCCCCTCTGCGGGAGTTCTACCTGACTCCATAAGTGATTACTGCCCTGTCTACTGCATCTTGGACACCACCCCTCCCTCCTACCCATCTAAAGTTTTATCTTTCTCGAACATCTCTAAACTAAACCCTGCTGTGTTTCTGCATGATCTAAACATGGTTGACTGGTCCCCCTTCTACATCACCAATGACATAAACAAATCAGCTGAATACCTCAATGATACCCTACTCTCTCTCCAGAACCATCATATTCTGGTCACCACACGTAGGGTTAAAAGGCAAAGTCACCAAATGGCTTAAGTGCCCCCTACTTCAGCTGCTAAAACGTAGGGATAAACTCTGGTCAGTATGGAAATCCTCTTCCCTCCAAGCTAACTTTGAGGCCTACAGGTGCTTACATAACACCTGTAAAAGGGACATTTGCTCGGCCAAGATCATATACTACCGGGACCTTCTCAGTTCTTCTGCCTCTAACCCTAAATGGTACTGGTCTCAAATTAAGGAAATTCTGGGGAGCAACAAGCCTATGACTCCAAATGAAATGCTTATAAATGATACTCACTGCAATAACCCTCTTACCATAGCTAATGCCTTTAGCTCCCTTTTTTCCACACTTCCCATCCCCTTCCCTTCATCTACCGTCACTTGCCTGGTATCCCCATCCCTGTCAGCTTCTGCTCCCCTGGCCCTTGAGATGTCATCGGTCACTTGTCTAGAAGTACTTAAGCTACTAAAGTCTTTTTATTTTTGTTATGTTAATACTGTATAATCCATGCCTTACCATGTTTCTTATGCTGTGTTGAATCTGTATCCTCACATGAACTGTAACATGTCTAATTTGTACAATGTCATTGTATGTACCTAAATCTATTATTCCTGTATTCTCCCGGGTTGTACCTGAAAATAGGCAATTGTCTTGTCTAGTGTACCTACCTGGTTAACAAAAGCTAAATAAATAAATAAATAGTTTTGCTAACGGTAGTACAGGCCCTGATGGTATCCATCCTAGGATTCTAAGGCAGTTTGCCTCGTCTTGTACCTGTAACCAGACTTTTCAACCTCTCCATCAGCTCTGCCTCCATGCCTTTGGTCTGGAAGGTTGCCAGAACTACACCTGTCTTTAAGAAAGGGGATGCCAAGATCATGTCAAACTACAGGCCCATTTCACTCCTGCCCACACTCAGCAAGCTGCTTGATAAACTTGTTCATCGGCAGGTCTCTGCGCACCTTCTCAACTTTAACCTACAATCCCCAGTACAACATGGCTTTAGGGCTGGGCACAGTACAACTTCTGCTCTTACTCAATTTACCAGCGATGTTAAAAGTAACATAGACAAGGGATCACTTACTGGGGCAGTGTTCATTGATCTCTCCAAAGACATGGTTCATCACCCACTACTATTGGCCAAGCAGAACTCCCTCTGTGCCTCTGACTCTACCCTTTCCTGGTTCAGCAGCTACCTAGAAAATCGGTCTCAGGCTCTCTTTTTATAAGTCTTTCTCCTTCCCTGTCCCGATCACCTGTGGCATTCTGCAGGGTTTGATCCTTGGTCTCCTATTTTTCTCCCTCTTCATTAATGATATCCCCACTCCCTCTTCTCACTGCAATATTGTCATGTATGCGGATGGCCTGTTGCTTTACTCGGCTTCCAAGTCTATTGTTAACATCAAAAAAAAATATATCTATGTCTCTCCTTCGCATTTCAGACCCTCCATTCCAGGTTATCATCCAACTATCAAGTCCTATACATATCTAAGACCCAGGCCATACTCTGTGGGTCCTCTAGAAAGGTGCCCACTGAGTCCCCTAAACTCCTTGTGTGCTGCTGCAATGGGACTGCTGTCTCCCATACTTTATCCTTCAAGTATCTAGGGATTATGCTGGACCCAGTACTTGACAATTCTGCGCACGTTAATGAAGTGTGTCACTCGGTTAATGCCAAAATTGATGCGGCCTACAGAGTTCATCACTCACTCACTCTGGCTGCTAGGATCTCAGTAGCAAGAGGTGTTTTACTCCCACAACTGCTATATGCCCTGCCATGCTCTCTCATGCCAACATGGGTGTTCTTTGCAAATGGGACACATCTTACATCTTACAATAATATCTGTAGATTTGCCCTATTGCCCCCCCATCAGCTCCCCACCTAACCCATCACTGTCTTTTCTATTCTACTTTAAAATGGCTGTCTCCTGATGCCCTTCGTTCATACACCCTAGGGTGTTTTGTTGACTCCTTAACCAGATCTCCTCGTCCCCCCTCACTGGGGGACATGTTCACCCGGTCTCTCACTCTCGCTGCCTTAGGTCCTTTACCCCCCCCCTTGCTATCTGTTCAGCCATGATCCACAAAAATGGGAGAGCAAGCCTTCTCCTACTTTGTTGCTAGGTTTGGAACTCACTCCCTGTCCATGTCAAGAACTCCTCATCTCACCTTACATTTAAGCATGCCCTATTTTCCCACCTCTTTGCTCTTGGTAACTGTGATTGCACGTAACTTCTGCTCTGTCTCTCTACTTTGACTCTGTCTCTCTACTCTGACTGTCAGCTTGTGTCCTGCCCATCCTTCGGTATTTGCCTTTTGTCATAGTGTCTCTAACTGTCTGCTTCTCCCATTCCTAGTCCTAATGACTTGTCTACCTTACTATTATGTATCTAGTGTTAGTGTGCCCACCTGCCTGTTCTCCTACAGTTAGGCCTGCAGACTGGTCACTATTGCTTTTTCATAAAAATTGTATGCTGCAATAACTTCACTACTGTTGCTGTTATCCAGGTGGTGTATAATCTTCTGTGGCTGTCCTCTGCCATTGTATTTGTTGGACAGTTTTTCAGCATTATGTACCTGATTGTTTGTCACTGCTGTATTGTAATACTGTACTCTTGCTGTATTGTTATAGTATACTCTCCCGGGTCGTGCCTGAAAATAGGCAGGATTTTTTTGTCTAGTGCACTTACCTGGTTATCAAAAGCTAATAAATAAATAAATTCACTGCAGACTCATTGCATGACACCCAGTGTTCTCCATGTAAGTCAGATTCTTGAGCATTTCATGGCAAGTTTTAAGGATGCTGCAACCCTGGTTATCCTGTTTCCATTCCAAATTTGCGTTGCTACCAAATTTGAGTGGGGCCCCAACAATTTATGTGTGCATTAGCAATAAGTGTACAAGCTACAAATGGGGTCACACATAAACAAAAACTACTCAACAACCAGTGAATGTCATAGATGGGCAGAAGGTAAGACATTGACATTCAGAGGGGATGAGATAAGAATGGGGGGAGAGGCATGGGAGGGGGTGGAGGAGAGCAGAAGAGTGGAAGGTATGGCAGGGATAATGTTGATTAGAAATGCGATGGCCTTCATAAAGTGAATTGGATTTGTTGCCTCTTTGATACTGTCATGGACTGTGTTCCAGCTAGCTGGGTCAGGGACAGAAAAAGCCTTATTGCCAATTACTTTGTGGACCCATGGGACTAGAAGCAGGCCTGTGAGGTTATAACAGCAATTGTCCAGATTTAGCTAGTTAACTTGTCCTTATAAAACAGATTTTATCCTCAATTAGCTTGTTTATCTCGCTACAGGAAGATTATTATTAAAATTAATAACAACAATAACTACTGCCATTCTGACTGAATGTTCTTTGTTCAGGCAATCCTGTCTCTGCCACTTCCTCTATGGGCCTCCTCAATTAAAATTAAGCTGTACTTTATTGAACAATATTTTTTTAAAGGCAGGAAACCCACTATTTACAATCTTACATTTAGTTTCCTCGGTGAGAGTGAGGGCATGCCCTGCATCTCACCCAGTAGAAAAAGGCATCTCTATTTGCCATCACCAAAAGGTAGCAACCCAGCTCTGCAGACAAATTAAGAGAGTCACATCCTAATTGGGGCATGGCACAACAACCTGCTGTGTGTGTGTGTGTGTGTGTGTGTGTGTGTGTCTCCAAAATTACAAGGGAGGTGCAGTCAGCCCTGTTATTTGCTCCACCTAACAAAGCTTAGAATGAGATTGGCTGTGAGGGAGATGTTCTGATTCTTTCCAAATGACTTGTTTCAGTCTCCCTTTTATTATTAATGCATTTTTACATGTTTTCCATTTACTTAAAGTTAAATTCACTACCATTTTAGTAATCACTCTGTAATTCTTTTTTTGTTATATATTCTTTGGTAACTGGTTAAAGTCCACTAGCTGGAAGGGCCTGTTTTCAGTGGTGATACATCCTTATTATGATCTATGCCTAAAATGTACCCTTATGTAACTATTACTGTGCTACCCAATGTATATCTTGTTTTGCTCCTGTACACCTATATTATGTCTGTGCATTTCTGCATATTGCAACCAATGTCCTGTGCTCTCCTGGGTCGTGCCTGAAAATAGGCAGGTCTGTTGCCTAGAGCACTTACCCGGTTACCAAAAGCTAATAAATAAATAAATACAGGAGCACTGGGGAGGTTAAGTGATTTGCTTAAACTGTGTTTACATGACTGAGCTCGTTCCTTCTTTGGAGCATTGCAGAGCTGCCCCAACTCAAAAGATGCTTTGCTAATGAGTCTACACAGCCCCCCTCAGCGCTGATGTAAAATGTGCTGGAGAGGGGCTGGGAGTCAGGGCAGTCAGTGGATGGAATCACCCGCAAGTGGGAGTGAGTGGTGCAGCCTGTTCACACAGCCACTTAAACTGCTCACCACCGAACATGTTCACAGACTTTCTGGGACTACCGAGCGGTGCAGGGAGCAGCTTACCATGATTCGGAAAGTGTCCACAAGGCGGCATTTGCACCGCAGCAACCAGAATGCTCGGGTTGCTACAGTGCAAATGCCGCCGTGTAAACACAGCTTTAGAGTCCCACAGTATGCAAGTGGAGGCTGTGGGAATCAAATCCAGGTCTGCTGGGTGTACCAAGCTCATTCACAGCTCATTACTCTAACCTCTAAGCTATACTGCTAGTGCCTTTGTTACAGTGGTTTTCTACATTAGAAGTTTGGTTTAAAGGACATAAGTTTCTTATATAAAGGAATTGACAGAACATCACTATCCTGTAAAACAAAACTGGTAATTCCATTTTGGGGTTCTGGAGACATCATATTTTAAGTCTCTCATGATCTGCCCTTGTGGTTTATGATGTCACCAGAACCACCTTAGTGGAATTACTGTTTTGTAATTCACAGTTGCCTATCTATTTTGTATTTATGGCATTATGCTTCCATAATAACTGCATATTATTCAGACAGGGATGCCATTAGCAACACTTTTCACAAGCGTTTTTAGCCCTTGGCACAGCAGTGCATCCTCTTTTTGCAGAACTGGCAGTTTCTGACTGTTATAAGCTTTAACTCCCTTCTTCTTTTAGTAAATGCCCTCCCAACTTTGTCAGTGGCTGTCCCTTGACCATCACTATCCTGAGCAAGCTGCGAGGCCAATAATGCTATAAAATAAATGCAACACAGAGCAGTCACATGCTGTCTTTTGAAGGTCACTGGTGCTGAAGGCCACTGCTCTATGAACAGTCAGTAGGTGGCAAAAGACCAGCGAACTCAGCTGCTGGAGTGTGGGCTGAGAAGGAAGCCAGTGGTATGTCTCACTCATGACTTTTCTGCAGGTATGTCTGGCTTCACATCTATTTATCACACTTCTTCCTCCACTCTCCACTGCTCAGGACCAATCCCAGCACCAGTGCAAACTTATATACAGTAGCTAAATCATTATGCCAAATGCAGACAGTTTATGGATTGTTTATTTGTGAATGTAAAATAATACAGCAAACAAATGTATTTATTTAAACTTTGGTAACTGGGTGAAACCAACTGGGATGAAGCCCATTTACAGGGTCAGCCTGGACATTACGCAAATAATACAGAGGTACAGATAGTGATACGTGAGTAAATAATTACATGTTAGATTAGGTAAAACAGTTATTTATTTATTTAGATTTCAGAATTACAACCTTTGAGTCGGAGACTCTTTTACAAAAGGCTGCACGTCAAGTAATATAGAGAGGACAAACAGTTCAGTACAACAGTAAGGCAGGACACAGTTCAGATAAACAATTTACAATTGATATGTGAAGTAGCATAACAAGCATACAATGTTGGATTACATGAGACCGTGGTATACACAGCAGGGATAAGAGAATGCAATAGTCAGTATTATACAGGTGAAACGACAAGAAATGTGCAGTGCATAAACAACAGGTAACGATAGTGGTATATAATAAAACAAATAGGCACTGAGTAAAACCGCATTGATAAAAGCAGGAAATGGGTATGTGTAAGACGGGGTCCCAGGTTCTAGAAGGGGGTAGTGAACATGGACAGAGACACTTACAAAGGGAAGAAGTCCAGTGGATATTGTCTAACCTTGAGATAGGTAATATCGAAACAGTGTGGCGGAGTACTAAGTAGTCAGGACTGGGAGGGGATAAGGAGGGGAGGTCTAGAGGACAAGGAGGAGGGAAAATAGGGGACAAGGAGGAGGGAAGATTAAAGATAGGGGAGAGGAGAGAGAGAGAGAGAGGAGGGAAAAGGAAAACTGGAGCCATCTGAGATACATTGTCAGGCGGTGCTGAAAAAAAATAATTCAGGGGTGAGTTGTACAGAAAAGAAGGTGGATGGAGGAGCGGTGGGGCTAAGAGTAGTCACAGCTATAAGAAGCTAAAAGGTGCTGCCTGAGTTTAGTTTTAAAGGGACCAATCTTGTTTTTAGAGAGAATCTCTGGAGGCAGATCATTTAACCAGATGGGTGCTCTATACATGAAGGCAAATTGCCTCAGGGAGGTCCTACAGAAAGGGACTAGAAAGGAGGCCTTGGAGGAGTTACATTAAGAAAAGGTAAGAAGGTTCTGTTTGGACTACATCTGCTGTTCACAGGCTTCATAGTGTAAGCTTTGTTTTCTGGTTAATCAGAGCATTTTGCACTTTGTTTGCAACTCATTATTGCAGGTTTGGTCATGTATTAGTACTGTGTTCCCAAACACAAATGTTATGGTGCCTGGCAATAAGTTTAAAATGTTACATGTGCTGTAAAGTGGTGTTGTTAATAAAAACTGTGCAAATCAAACACAACTTCAAGTAGAGGCTAGGGTTGCCACCTTTGGATGACGCATAAAATGGATCCTAAACTCTGCCCCTAGCCCCACCCCTTTTCATGACTGATCGTACATTGCTCCTCCTCCAAAGCCATTTGTTATATCAGTAAAAGACAACACCTAACCCAGCAGTTCAACAAAATTAACATACTGTACCTGTTGAAGTTACTTTCCATGGTTCTTCCTAGTTATT
Source organism: Neoceratodus forsteri (assembly GCA_016271365.2). NCBI lineage: Eukaryota > Metazoa > Chordata > Ceratodontiformes > Ceratodontidae > Neoceratodus > Neoceratodus forsteri. The sequence continues at coordinate 278,210,161 of CM028136.1, read as the reverse complement.
TATTTATTTATTTATTGACATTGGTTTACCAGATAAACATACAGATATAAGATAAATCTCATTTACAGATATGATCGGGAGGGGGGGGCAGAAGGGAAATACTACAAATTGCATACAATAGTATACATGGTATATAATGATATATAATAAAGAAACTGTTTCCTGTTATGTGTACTTTATATCTTTTTGTGGCTCCATTTCCTTTTCATATCCACATTATTATTTCAAAGCCAAAGAAGTGACCATACTTTTTTCTTGATCTTGAGGAAAACAAATAATTTAAAACATTTAAAAATGTTTACATTCTGTTAGAGATGAATAAGTTTACCAGGAGCCAAGTCTGAGATGTTATGTTAAATCTGACCATCTGCTGTCTACCATGTAGATAGTTGGAAAACTGGACAAGCATGGGGTCAGACAGCCCAAGGACTCTAATATTGGACCAAAGAATTTATGGTCAACCAAATCAAAGGCTTTGGAGAGCTCAACTAAGATTTCACCAGTTAACTTGCTTTGATCCATGGTACCCCTGATCTCTGAGGTGACCTTATAGTGAGGGCAGTAGAGGTACTATGTCCCTTCTGGAATCCGTGCTGTGCTGTAGACAGTGGGCCATGTGTGCAGAGATAATCAGTAGGTTGGGAAGCAACAATCATCTCCAGAAGCTTGCTAAGGGCAGACAGGATAGCTATGGGATGGTAATTTTCAATGCATTTCAGGTGCCCTTGCTTAAAGACAGGGACAACCCGTGCAACCTTCCAAACATCAGGTACAATGCCAGTAAGCAGACACATTAAAGATATGCAGAATCGGTAAGGCCAGAAGTGGGGCACCAATGCATTGGAGCTTTGGCTCCATACTGTTGTGGCAAGGGCTAGTATATGGGGAGAGACAGGCCAACAGCCCACCCACATCACAAACAGTAAGAGATGAGCAACAGGCAGGTAATAGCACTAATGTATTCAGAGAACTAAGACCTGTGAACAAGGAGATGAGGGTAAAGAGGTCAAAAAAACTGTTTGTTAAAAGCAATAGTAATGTATTAGGGTTGTTACAATTAACCCCATCAATGAGCATATCATTAGTTTGGTAATTAAGAGAACCACCAATGATATTTTTAATAATATGCCAGAAACTCCTTGGGTCTTTGGCAGATACCAGTAGGGAGGACCTAGAGAATTCACTCTTGGCAGAGTGAATAGCTTTCTTACAAGCATTTCTGAGATACCTATACTCAGTAAGGTCAGACAGTGCTTGAGTGGTCTGATATACGGCCCAATATTTGTCTTTGGATTTTTGGAGAGCTAACAGGTCACTATGTAGCCATTTGGGGACAGTGCCCCTGATTCTTCTTTTAATGAAAGGGGTGTGTTTATCTTGCAGTGCAGAGAAAATGGTTATGAAATTAGACACAGCAGCTAAGGCATCAGCAGTAAGCAAAACAGAAGACCATTCAGTGAACACAAGTTCACTATGAAAAGAGCCAGTGTGAAACATGGTTAAGTCTTTAAGTAGAATGACCTTGGGAGGTATTTATGGGGCTGAGCCTCTCCAAACACAGTAGGTCTGGGTATAGATAGAGATAGTGTTAGGGTAGGTTTTGGATATTTGGATCCTCTTGGCTCTACTAGTCATGACTGAGCCAAGGAGAGTGTGTTTCCCACCAGAAGTAGAGCGTGTTATAGGAGCTGAATTAAGATGCTTTAGGTCAAAGCCAACAAGCTGAACTTCAGACTTTGTAGAATTTTTCCCCAGCCAATCCAGGTCAGCTATAGCCAACACCTCACTGGAATCAGTCTTTTGGTTAATATTGTCTAGTAGATAGGATAAACCACCATGGCCACCAGCACAGGGATTATAAGTGGAAACCAAGTGAATTTTCTTGTATTACCTAACAGGAGCAGTAAGTGCAGGACTTCACATACTGGGGAGGGTGGGTATTTATGTTGTATGAGGGAGACTCTGAGCTAGTTCTTGTAGTAGTGAAGCAGGCCACCTCCACATTTCATACCAGGATGGTCTAACCTAAGATAATTAAAGCCTGGAAGGAACAAGCAGAGTCATGAATCAGAGGTTTAAGCCATGTTAACAGCTAATATTCTTCAAGTGAATCTACCTCTGGCTGGCAGCTGCAATACTGAACATAGGATTTGCAAGAAAGAGAGTTGTGCTCACAACAGAGGGAGGTGAACCTTACAATTGTCTTTGGTTTGTAGCAGATATTCTGCAGGTGGAGGCTACTTCTAACTGAAAGGTGAAATAAGGAACTTTGAATTAGCAGGAAAAGACAGTCTTTCAAGCAACAGAGGGAGGTGGATCTAGCTTTACGTTTGTTACAATTCTTAAGATTTTCAGTGCAGGAAGAGTTTAAAGCACAGCTGACTTATTTTGGGGATGACTGCTTTCAGAGCACAAACCTCCAGGCTGTTTTGGGGCCCGGGAGGTTTACCTGGGTCTGACTTGGATGTCTGGATTTTTCTCTGTTTGATTAGCAGGGTATTTTCTCTGTCAAATTGTTGTGTAGGGCATCTTGCTGACAGGATGGCACTCATCACAGCAGTGGGTCAGAGCTTTCAGCTGATTGTTTTGTGAGGGCACAGTTTAGGCACAACCCCTTCCCACCCCTCACCCCACCCACCCCTGGAAATAGTTCCTTTATACCTGAGTTCTGACATCATTTCCTCAAGAGTGCAAGGTGCACATCACTGTCATATCCTCTGTAGCACATTGCACTGACAATATAAGCATACACATTGTATAATATATATATTTCTATATAACAAACCAATCACACACACAAACACACACAAAAAAAGTAGATAAACACGTGGGGAGTAGTGCAATGTAATGGCTGTGGGGCAGCAGTCTTTCTGGAGGCTGAGATGCTGCCCTATTTGCAGACAACTCTCTTCCCTGAGGGAGGAAGTTGCCAGTCTTCAGGCCACACTGGACAGTAGTAAGGGAACCTTCCCCAGGTGACACTGGACGGTGGAAGGAACTTCCCCATCCAGGGAGCACCAGAGCCACCACCACTACCTCAGAGGTTGTGAAGAAAGCACAGCAGTTGGACCACACTGGGCTCAGGGAGGGTGAGGATGGTGGAACAGAGGCACCCAGTCAGTTGTTCCACTCCACAATCCATACACTATTCTGGGGGAGCATAGCTCCCTATGGATGCACCCACAGAGGAGACTAAGGAGGCTGAGGACAACTGTCACAAGGAGACCCACAGGAAGGAGGCAGAGGACACCACAAGGAAAGGAAGCAGCTCCTGGTGGGGGACTCAATTATTAGGGGGATAGAACTGGGGGGAGCAGGGGAAAACTGAAGTAAGGTGCCTGCCTGGTGCCATGGCTTGGAGGGACAGGAAGCGCATCCTCAGGATCACGAGAACAGCTGCACGGGAGTCTGAGCTGGATGTCATTGTCCACCTAGGGACAAATGACTTGGCTCATCATGAGATTAGAGCAGTGCAGAAGGACTTTGTAGAATTGGGAGGGGCCTAAGACAAGTAGCACACACAGTATCCTTCTCTGATGTGCCTGTCAATATGGCATGAGTAAGGCGGTACTTTGCACCATGCAGTTTAATGAGTGGTTGAAAAAAATGGTTGGAGCACAGGGGTTTGGCTTCACTGGGGACTGGGGTTCCACCTGAGGGACACCAGCCTATACTAGCAGGATGGTCTGCATCTGTCCAGGAAGGGAACAAGTCTTTTGAGCAATCGGTTTAAATGCTACATTGGCAAGCTTTTAAACTAGTCAAGGGGGCAGGCACTGCTAAGCAGCAGGAAAATCCCAGCCTGTCCCTACAAAACAGGGTACTAAATGAGAAAAAGACTGAGGTAGAAAGGTCAGTGGGGGATGCTGCAAAAGAAGGAAAGCCATCAAAAATGGAAAGCAATGAGTACCAATGCCCGTAGTCTGAGTAACAAGCTTCCTGAATTAGTGGCCTTGATGGAGGAGGAACATCTGGATATCGTGGAAGTCACAGAAACATGGTACACAAAACCATGACTGGGACGAAACATACCAGGATACACTATCTACAGGAGGGACAGGGAGGGTAAAAGAGGAGGAGGAGGAGCTTTACATAAGGGAAGGAATCAAAGTAACAGAACAAAGGGAAAACAGGGAGGAGAAGAAGCACTGTGGGTAAATTTGAGACCGCAATGGCACCACAATCCGCACAGGGTTAGATACAGACCCCCTTCCCAGGGGGAGGAAATGGACAAGAAAATGATAGAAAGAATACTTAGAATGGCAGAAAAAGGGGAGATATTGCTGATGGGTGATTTAAATATGCCAGATGTTAACTGGAGTGCAGTTGCAGCAGCCACTTTGAAGAGTGGGGTTATTCTAGATGCCCTAAGGGGTCATGCCTTAGACAACAAGTATTGGAGCCCACTCGAAAGAGAGCAAGTCTTAGACCTGGTTCTCTCAAATGGAGATGAAGAGAGGATCACAGATGTAGAAGTGGGTAACCATCTGGGAACTAGCGACCATCGAACAGTATGGTTCACAATAAACACAGCAATAGAGTCAAGCCATACAAAGGCAAAAGTACTGGACTTTAGGAGGGCTGACTTTGCCAAAATGGGTGAGTGCCTAAGGAATGCACTAGCAAATGGGCAGGAAGGAGGGCTGGAAGAACAATGGGGAATAATAAAAACTGCCATCACAGAGGTAACAAGGCTTTCTGTGAAGCAAATAAACAAAACAAAACAATGTAAGAAACCACTATGGTTCTCAAAGGAAGTGGCAGTAAAGTTCAAGAGAAAAAGAAAGCATTCAGGAAGTACAAAGAATCACAGAAGGAGCAGGACAGAGAACTGTATCAGTTATAGCAAAAGGAAGCTGGGAAGGCAGTCAGAACAGCAAAGGCCCAAACCGAGGAAAAGATAGCCAACTCAGTTAAGAAGGGGATAAAACCTTTTATAGGTACATCAGGGAGCGAAGGAAGACCAAGAGAGGAGAGTGAGGCTTAATAAAGGGAGGGAGTGGCAAGGGTGACTGTGAAAAGGCAGAGATACTAAACAAACATTTTTGCTCAGTATTTACAAAGGAAGAGGGGGAGGTACCTAAAACAAACAGTAGAAACACTCTGGATACAGAAGTTGATACCAGCCCATTTACAGAAGAAAGGGTTCTGAAAGAACTCTTAAAACTGAAGGTGGACAAATCAATGGGGCCTGATGGGATTCATCCCAGAATTCTAAAAGAACTAAGAGTAGAACTAGTGACACCACTGACTACCCTCTTTAACAAATCATGGGAGGATGGGGTGGTACCCGAGGACTGGAGGAGGGCAGATGTGATTCCCCTTCACAAAAGTGGGAGCAAGGCAGAAGCAGTAAACTACAGACCTGTTAGTTTAACCTCAGTGGTAGGGAAAATGATGGAATCACTTCTGAAGGAAAGAATTGTCTAGTATCTAGAGGCCAGAGGGGCACAGGACCCAAGGCAGCATGGATTCACAGTGGAAAGGTCATGGCAGACAAATCTGATAGATTTCTTTGACTGGGTGACCAAAGTAATAGATCAGGGAGGGGCTGTGGACATGGTCTACCTAGACTTTAGCAAGGCATTTGACACAGTCCCACACAAAAGATTAATATACAAGTTAGCCAGCCTGGGAGTGGGTCCCAAGATGACAGCCTGGGTAAAGAATTGGCTTGAGAATAGGACACAGAGAGTAATAGTAAATGGAGTCCACTCTGAAGAAAGGGGGGATTATTAGTGAGGTACCACAGGGTTCAAGATTAGACTAGTCCTCTCTCAATGTCTTTATACGATTACTGCAGAGGGACTGGAAGGAAAAGTATGTCTCTTTGCAGATGACACAAAGATCTGCAACAGAGTTGATGCACAAGGTGGGGTGGAAAGGATGAGAAGGGACTTGGCAAGGTTAGAGGAATGGTCAAATGTATGGCAGCTTAGATTCAATGCTAAGAAGTGCAAGGTAATGCACCTGGGAAACAAAAACCCAGGGGAAGAGTACACAATGGGGGGGTGAGATACTAACAACAACAAAAATGGAAAGGGACCTGGGGGTAGTCATATCAGATGACCTAAAGGTGGGCAAGCAATGTGAGAGGGCAGCAAGGAGGGCTGGGGGGATACTGGGATGCATAGGGAGAGGCATCACCAGTAGAAAACAGGAAGTTATTATCCCTCTGTACAGACAGTTGGTGAGACCCCATCTGGAGTACTTTGTGCAGTTCTGGAGACCCAATCTCCACAAAGACATAGACAGGATGGAAGCTGTCCAGAGGAGGGCACTAAAATGGTGCAGGTCTGCACTGGAAGAAATATGAAGAGAGACTTTAAGGAGCTTAATATGTATAGCCTCGGGAAAGGAGGGAGAGGGGACATGATAGAAATGTTCAAGTACCTCAAGGAATCAACAAAGTCCAAGAGGTAGCATCTTTCAAAAAATGTGCAAGAACAAGTGGGCACAATTTGAAGATGGGGGCGCTCAGAGGTAATTTAAGGAAGTATTTTTTCACAGAGAGGGTTGTGGATGCATGGAACGGCCTTCCGGAGGAGGTTGTGCAGTCAAAAACAGTGGTGGAATTCAAGCATGCATGGGACAGTCATAAGGCAATTCTAGGGGGCCGGGGTAGGAAGAAGTAGGCTGCTGGTTAACTAGGATCTGCAGCTTATCCATTAGGTAGGGAAATGGACAGACTGAGTGGGCCAAGCGGTCCTTATCTGCTGTCAAATTCTATGTTTCTATGTTTCTATGTTTCAGTCATCCACAGGCAGCCTAAACTTAATGGGAACTACCTGGGAAACACAAACAGACTCATTGTACAGAGCTCCACACACACTTGTGTGAGACCCTTTAGATCAGAGAATCAACAGTACAATGCAGGATTTCTCCTTGTCTCCCCCTTTTGATGGTCAGACTGTCCTTATAGAGCACCATCTCCATCCACCTTGCACTGAATCTAGCTTTCATCCTTTGAGAATATTTCCTTATTCCAATTAAGGGGATCACTAAGGGATTCCTCAAACATGTTCTCCAATTCCCAGTTTTCCTTTTTTATCTTGCCATATTTATGGTACACTATAGAGAACCCTAGGCAAGAGACTCATGCCACACCTGGTATTTCAATTTCTTTAGCATTTTTTTGCTGTTTCTTCTTCTGAGACACTGGTGACTAATTGCAGTTTCTCTCTCTCTCTCTCTCTCTCTCTCTCTCTCTCTCTGTCTCATTACTGCTGTTCCTGGGGTCAGCAGCTTTGCTAACCTTCCTTTTTACCCCTATAGGGGCTGTTAGTCATAGCTGCCACCATGTTAGCACTCTTTCTGTAGGTCAGACTCTTAATTGAAAGCCCTAGCCCTGTGCTTCAGGAACCTGTGAGCAGACTCTAGGGCTCCTCCCCTCCAAACTAAACGTTAACTTTTGGGCTTTCTTTCCCTCTTCCCATTAAACTCCACCCCTTTTCCCAAGCTGGAGCCTTATCCTGCAAGTCTGATTACAGGGATACCTCTAATAACCAAGATCTTAACCTGTTATGTGCAAAAATCAAATAGTAACCTCCAGCTTTATATAAAGGTTGCATAGTACAGTACTGGGCACAACTGCTCCTTTAATCATGGCTTGGGGATGGGGAAGGTCAGGCTAGGGAAGAGAAAGAGACAGAAAGATGGTAGGTGGATGGGGAGTGGCCAACCGAATGTCAGAAAGGGATGTGTTTAATTTCTAACAATTGTATGGGTGGGAGAGGGAGGGGGACTTCTGTAGGAAGAGGTTAGCCATGGGCCTTGCCTTGGCCATATGGGCTGGGCTAGAGGGAGTTTTTTTTAATTTTCATTATTTTTAAACTTTTCTGTAAACGATACCATGAATAATAGATACTAATTACTGTTCAGTCTTGAATAATGAATGTTCACTTGTTGTGGCATTTGGAAAAGAAAGCTAGGGATAGCTTGCACACCCATGATCACTAGTAGGAGATAGCAGAACTGTAAGGGTAAGCCTATCCGAAATAACATACAACGCATTTTCTGAGAATGTAACAAATGGGAACCTTCACTATGTCTGGTGATGTTTCATGAGTTCCCTAGTTCTTAATGTTGTTGTAACAAAGGGCTGGAAACCCTAAAATCATATTTTCAATTACTCCTAAAGGTAAGGTCTTCAAAAGGGTAAATTATATTTCTATAAAAAATACATCTCTTTCAAAATATTTACAGTTTAATGTGTTGCCAAGTTTCTAATATGGTAAGCATAACTGCATTTGTAATCAAGAAATTGAATAAAAATGTGAAAAATATTGTAAAAGATGCTCAGTAATAAATGGATAATTTGCATTTCTTAGAGCTTTTCACACACAATGCATGCAAGAGTTCTTTAGAAGCAATGGGCTCTATTCAGGAAGCCTGCATGCCACATATACGCAGCACATAGTCTTTGATAAATCCCCCATGGCACACAATGCGGGTAGCGTCTGACTCCTGTGAATTCTCAACATAGAATCATGCTTCCTCAGTGCCCTTACCACTGTCTGGATTTCTGGCTATGCATCTTTCAAAAAAAGAGGTGTGCAAGAACAAGAGGGCACAATTTGAAGATAGAGGGGGGGCAGCTCAGAGGTAATTTAAGGAAGTATTTTTTCACAGAGAGGGTTGAGGATGCATGGAATGGCCTTCCGGAGGAGGTTGTGCAGTCAAAAACAGTGGTGGAATTCAAGCATGCATGGGACAGTCATAAGGCAATTCTATGGGGTTGGGGTAGGAAGAAGTAAGCTGCTGGTTAACTAGGATCTGCAGCTTATCCATTAGGTAGGGAAATGGGCAGACTGGGTGGGCCAAGCGGTCCTTATCTGCCATCAAATTCTATGTTTCTATGTTTCTATTCAGCATGGTGGGGAGGGTGTCTGGGGGCAGAGCACTGCTAACCGTCTTGCACAATTAATGATCTGCAGTGCAGTGCACTAGTGGAGGGGGTGCTGACTACACAGGCAGGGACTCTGCAGTGACACTGCAGTAGTCAAATAAGTGCTCCTCTGATTGGCTATAAAGAGCAGCAGCCATGGTGCTGTTCTCCCCACCCTTCTACCCTCAGCCCTCTGAGTATACTGTGAGGGCATGGTGGGACACACAGGCAGACCAGTCAGTCCCGTTAAGTGTTATAGTGTTCCCAGGAGGACCAGCTATATCCCACAATGCCCCGCTCTGCATGGAGTGGCGATCTAGTCTGCTGATATGGGGGCCATCCAACTGGATGATTGCCATTGATTGCCGGGCCACCCATGCCACACCTCTGTAAACACCAGTGCTACTACATGGGTGGGGGTGCCACAAGGATGTGCAGCAATACTTTATACATGGCTCATGATGTGCACTGCACAGCCAGTGAGGGGCATTGTGGCTGGGGTACACTCATTTGGAACATACCTGTGCTCTCCTGGTAACTAGAGCCCATTGAGAGAGACTGGTAGTGCAGTGACAGTAAACATCCCATACTCTTGTGACTTGACTGGGCTATACAAGACTATTTGATCCTTAATACAGAAATTATTGAAAGTGGGAACAAAGGCTATTGGAGGGGTACATTCTATCACTTGACCAATAAAAGGCCTTTGATAGAGTTTCTCACCTGTATATTTATTCAGTCACGAGCAGGTATGGCATTTTGGAAACATTTATTGGTTGGATACACCTTTTTTACACTGGGGCTACTATGGTGCCTAATGTTAAAGGGTGGCTTGGTCATCCTTTACCATGTGATGAGGGGTCCAAGAAGGGTTTCCTTTAAGCCCACTGCACTGCAGTATGTTTTTAGCTTGGACCTGATAATCAGGAAATTAACTCAGAATGGTAGTATATAGAGCCTCACTGGCAGTGATAGAAGTAACTCTCACAGTAATGGTTTATGCAGAATAAATGACATCTGCTTGCTTATGCAGGATGCCAAATCAGGTAGAGGGTCTGTTAAACATCTTGATTAATTTTCTCTTGTCTCGGGATCCAACATTAATTATACCAAAAGTGTTGAGATTAAATTAGTGGGCTTATACGGGTGCTACACCCCAGACATAGCAGGTATCATACTGGTGACTGGTCCCATTATCATTTTTGGCATTTGGTTTTAACCCAATGGTATGGCTTTGTAAACTGAGAGGAGAAATTAGAAATATGTTGCTTAAAGACAGACAAATGGCAGATATCAAAAAATAAGTGAGTGTATATATGTTCAAGATGTTCCTGATCCAAATGGTCTTCTTTCTTAGTTATATATAACCCCTCATTGCTCTGTCAGTGGAAACAAGACTGTTTAGTTTATTTCAGCAGAACCCTATCAAGTGGAATGTGACATGTTCACCCTTGAAAGATGGTGGCTTAACAATGGTAAATTCCCTAGTGTTTTACCACAGTATGTTTTGAACTGTATTTTTTGCCTGATTTTCAAAGATTCTCTCAAACTTTGGCTCCCTGGGTATTGCATGGGTTAGCCCTGTTTTGGAAAGAGTGGGTCAATGGTGTTTTCAGATTGACGGGTGGCAGACCCACCCTTACCTCTCCAGCAGGTTATATTAGGGCTGCCCTCCGGAAGGATAAGAATGGGATATTTCTCCGGAAAACTCAATTCAGACTCCTGACTTTTTTCAACCAGTATAATATTTGATATGGTATTTTTTTCTGTCACAGATTTCAAAGCCTACCCTCAGGGAGGAGCCCAGATCCCACATGTGAGACATCCTGTGATTGAACTGCCATGGATGCTTGGGGATTAGGGATAACCACAAGTATTTTTGCCCTAGACCAGGTTGCTCTTTGAAGACTGAAGGAATGCCTCCTTTATTTCTCCACTGCCCTTATACAAAGGATTTGGGGAAATATGTTGCAAAGGAATTGGGAGAACCACTGCTCCTCTCGCTAAATTATGATTGCTTTGTCTTGTTCCAACAGGGGTGGGCAAAATATCACACTAGTACTTTGATTCCATGGTTTGCCAGTATTTATCTAGCAGGTGCATTGCCAACTGGTGTTACAACAGAAACACATTTCACAGTCAGAGCTGATGAACATGGTTAAGACAGTCTTTAAAGGTATGTTCTGGAAAGAGTGCTTTTCTTTACCTTTGGGCAGGCTTGTGGATGTCATCATCTAGGCTTCAGCTTGGAACAAGTTTAATTTAGTTTAGTTTATTTAATTCACCAGGAAAAGCTCAATTGAACAAGTTCATTTTCAAAGTGGTCCTAGGTAGGATGGCATACAGTAAGCATTCATCAACATTATAATATACAATTTTTAAAAAGATACATTCGTACTGTAGTATAAAACATTTGTTAGAGAAGGTATGCAGTATAATATGCATAGAGCAGTTCAGTTTAGAGCGATACATACTGTATATGGCACAAGACATTTGTTAGAATAGGTACTCAGTGCAATATATATATAGAGCAAATATAGACAACAGTAAAGTGTTTTATAAGATTTAAGGTAAGAGAGGGTGCTAAGCGCCTGTCTAATATAAGTTATGCTTATCTTGGTATACATAAAGGTAGATTGTGTTATGTGTTAATATGATTCAGGAGGAATCTACCCTAGACGAGTGACTTGTGGGTACAAAGTATAATGATAGTCATACATTTATACTAGTTACAAGAATCAGCGCTATAATTTCTTATAAGGGATTTGAAGGTAAAGTGCCAAGACCAACTATGTTGAAGAGTTTAAGTGAGTTTTGCAAGTTGTTCCAAATCTTAGGGATAATGCTGCTGATAGTCAGCGTTACCCCCGGAGCTTACCTGTAGTTGTCCCATTTGTCCCCACTTTGCTGGTGCTCCTGAGTTTTTCACATGTTCTTTCCCCAGTGGCATGATGTTTTCTGCCCTTTCAGGTCATAATCCCTGGGTCGAGAGCTACTGGCACACCAAATTCGGCTGGCACACGCGTAAGCGCAAGGGGTGCTTTGAAGTTGCTGACTGCCATTGTGGTCCAACAACAGGGTGTTTGCCCATGGTCCTGGTGCCCCTCTTTATGTCCTTGGGGACTGTAGACCTGAAGGGGATAGAGCAGAAGCCTGTGAAATTGAGCAAAAGTGAGTTTGAACAGGGGGCCATTCGGTGCTTATGAATATTGATGATTGGCTCCATGAATATTAATGAGGATGCTGCCTGCCTTCTAGGGGGACAGAGTTTCAGAGGCAGCGACAGCTAAACTGAGGGGATCACCCTGATGAGAGTGGGCTTGTTTGAAACGGGACAGTTGGGGCTACAATCTGGTGGGTTGCTAGTCCTAATGGTGTTATGTGTTGGGTTGCACCAGACTTGAAAACGGGAGACACTGCACTATATTGTATGGGACTCTAGGTAAACAAATGGGAGCTGACATGTTTGTGACACTTAACCCCAGCCAATCAGAAATCTAGGCATCCAAACTGAACACAAAGGGACTCCTGGGAAAAAAGGGGACTAATTCTGGAGCCTAGATCATGCCCCACTAGACGAGCAGGCAATATTGATCACTATGGTAATTGATTATTGAAAGGCTTCAACAGCCAATCAGAATGTTGGATCTTCAGCTGAAACAGTGTGGAGTTTCTGGGATTCCTTCAGTCTGTTCCTGGGCTCTGTACAAGTCAGGACTGTTCTGTGAGAGTGGACCTTGAACTTCAGGGGCTTCCCCAGGTCCCCATTTGGACATTTGCCTATTAGCAGAAGTAGATTGGAAAGGGGAAAGAAGGAAGAGAGACTGAGCTGAGATTCTAATTCCCCAGGTACTTGCTGCTGGACTGATTGAGAAGGGGAAAGAGATAGAGACTGTGAAGAAGTTGCTTGTTACTGGTGGGAGAAGCTGATATGCTGATATGGTCAAAAGCTGTAATCAAGTACAGGAGTTACAGGCAGACTGGATGGGCCTAGCGATCCTTATCTGCCAACAATTTCTGTGTTTCTATTTCTATGTAAATGCTGCAGAAACCCTGCACTGGGTAGTTGGACTAGCTGAGAAAACTGTGTAGATTGTCAGGGAGTGCTACACTCATTGCTGGGAAGTCTTTGCTTGCGTGGGACTGTATTTGAAATACTGAAGAGGCAAAATGGCTCTAGTCATTGGGGTGCTAGCCGAGTGCTGTGTGTGTCCTGAGTGAACTGGTGAAAGTGGTTGAAATCTGGGGCCCAGCTGCAGCTGGGGAAAAAGGTTGTGGACACTGCTGAACTGGAAATTGAGGACTGGCGTGCAGGGGGTTGTTGTTCTGAGTCCCCCCCTGCTGAATTATACTTGGGCTTATCAAAATGCTAGCACCCACTCAGATTGGCACTGGACTTTATTGGAGTGGCTTCCTGGAAACCTTGCTTGTTAAGAACTTAGTGCAGAGACTGTAGGAGGGCCCCCCACCATTTGGGATTCCTCACCCAGAGTCAGGGAGGGAACTTGTTAACCCCTCACAAGTGGTACTCACTGTCTCAGGAGGTCACCACTGCTTGCTGGGGTGCTAGGGCACCTGCGACCCATCAGGGGATCCGGGCTGTGAAGGTCCATCTGGGGCTGGTGTTGTCCTGCCGCAGTGCTCTGCAATGGGCCAGAAGTGGCTGAAGGTGACAAGTGGCCAGAACTACAATCAAGTTGGCCAGCTGCGAGATCCTCAAGCAAGTTCCATCCTGTCAGAGGGATCCTGGCTGGCCTGTTCCATGTTTGCTGTGCTAACCCAAGGAGTTCCATGTTCATGGGTGCTGAGACTGACAAACCATGAGTACCCAGGACCCAGTTCCTGGGAAGGGAAAGGGGAATTTGTGTTTTCCAAAATCTGAAATGTTCTACAATTTCAGGGCCCCAACAGCCAGCCAACCAGCAGCACTGATCAGGCCTGCAGCTAGTGGGTACCCCTTGGGACAGATCAGGGACACTGGTATCAGGGAGGAGGGCTTGTCCTGTGGGCCCACATGTTTTACTGCTGCATATCTCACTAATCTTCTTCTTTTTTCACAGCTACCCTATGTCCTGGTATCCCTTCTCCTACTCCTTATCCCCCTGAATAAAGCTGTGAATTTGTTTGTTAAAACTGCTGGTGTTAGTGAAATTCATTGCATGCACTTACTGCTGAGATTTATGGTTTGTGGTGGAATGAAGTATTTGGGACTCAGTGTGCAGAGTGGTTGGTTGGGGAGGTACAGTATCCCAGGGGGCTGTACTAAGCAGATATCTGGCCCACTAATACTGTACTCAGGGTGGAGGCACCATGTTATTATCAATATTTCTGGGAACAAACCCCCAATTGTCTCCATAGCAGGACACAGGCCCCTTGCCTGGTATCAAAGACGGCTGGCAAGTGGAGATAGCTCACTGGCATACAGCACCAGAGATAGATCTTGGAGGAACCACTGGGATCTCCTGTTCTCCAGCCATGTCTGCACCGGGAGATCAGGGTGTTGAGACCTCTCAGGGGCCCCGGGCCCCAAGCTCACTCCATCCCAGCCTACGTTTAGGCCTACTGAGGAGGATAGGATAAGGCTGGTGGAATGGTGTGGGGGAGTGAAAATGGGTCCCCAGAAGTCTTTTCTTTTGCTGGGGGGAAACCCCAAGTTGGAAGAGGGGGATGTTGAAAAATGTGTATCCACCATAAAGAGACTGAGGAAACTACAAGGGGAAAAATTTTGATTCAGCTACTGTAGGTGTACACGACTATGCTGATAGAAAGTGCTCATGCAATAGAAGCCAGTTGGATGCCTGGGATATTGGTGGTGGAGGGATTGGCTGAGGCTCTACCAGTAGTAACATCCTTTAGTGTGATCTCCCCAGGAGGATGGGGTCGAGGAGTGGGATCTGTTTCTAAGGCACCAAAGTTTGAGAGACCCCAGCCTGGCTCCAGAGGCATTGCCAGCATGAGTAAACATTGGGAGCCTGGGGGCCACCTAGGCCCCCAGAAGCTGTAGAACTTTTGGCACCTTCTCTTGCAAAATAACACTTTTTCTGATACTTCAGCCTTGTTTTTCCCCCCATTCCTTTTCCCTTGTTTTGTGTCTTTTTTTTTTTGGTTGGCTTGTGACTTGTCACTTGACAGGCAAAAACTACATGTTGTGGATTAAAAGTTATAGAATCAATAGCATATTTTGTAAATATCAGTAGATCTGGGCTAAATCTTTTAATATTTAAGAAGTATGCTGGGCACAGATGAGGACTGGGCAATGGCATCCAATTATATTTTTAAAGTTGTTCTAAAGGTGTCAGTGGTTCTTTACTTCTTTAAATTCCATTTTCTTGTACTTCCCTAAATTTCCTTAGTGCATCAAGTATCATATTTTACTCAGTCAGATCATGACCTGTGTGACTGTGTGGAAAATAATTTCATAAGGGTCACACTTAGTGAGGCCACAAGTGGCATTGGATCATCCAGTGCCAGCAGGTGGCCTCCCTGAGTGTTACCCTTATGAAATTATTTTCCACACAGTCACACAGGTCATGATCTGACTGAGTAAAATATGATACTTGATGCACTAAGGAAATTTGGGGAAGTACAAGAAAATGGAATTTAAATAAGTAAAGAACCACTGACACCTTTAGAACAACTTTAAAAATATATTTGTACACAAAGCAGCTATGTATTACTTATTTGTTCTGCATTTCTTATCCTTATTGGTTGTTATTGAGGTCATATGCATGGAAACAGAAACAGGATATCTGCTGGCACTGCTCCCTGAGTGTTCATCAGCTCCTATTGTTTCTTCCCAACTTGATGTCATAATACTGTGCTTGTCACATCACTGTTATTCCCAAGGCAATAGAAGGTGATGTCAGAACAGAGCATATGCAATTCAAGTCGGGAACAAGCTACTGAGGCAATCAGAAATAAGTAGTGTGGAGAAGAAATATACAGAAGATAGATAAAAAATGCAAGGTGAATGGTGTCCAAATTTAAAATGTTTTTTTAAAGTTTTTCAAAGTGTTCCCAAAGGAAAGGTGTCAGCTACTCTTTAATGTTTATATGCAGCAACTCTGTATCCTACCTATGTCACCTAACCAAGGTGCTAACCAAAACTGGAACGTGTGAAGCACAGGCATATGAAGGTGGCGCATGACATTATTTTTATATTCACATCACATGGGCCCTTTAATAAAATATTTTGTTTTTATTTTTCTGCTCAGACTCAGACTGGAAAGTCCACATTTAAAAATACAGCAGTGAAATATACAGTAACAACAAAGAACATTAAATAATGCTGCCTAATCATTTTTAATTTTGTGCATTCTCTTGTTCTCCTCCATGCTGTTCTCTCTCTTTCTCTGGTGATAACAACTGATGCCATCTGTTGCTTTTCTTTGGAAATCATGTAATTACCTGATCTGATGATAACACAGAGCACAGTTACTTTTCAACTGCTAGAATTGCAAGATCATGTAATCTGTTATGAGTCATGGTGCCTTTGAGACATGTATGTACCCTTCGCAGTGCACTAAAGGAGCGCTCACAGCTGCAGCTTGTTACTGGAATAATTAGTGGTGCCTGGACCAACTGCTTGAGTTTTGGAAACCTAAGAGGGTCTAGTAGCCCATAAACATCATTTGAATTAATTTGTTTTGCTTCCATTTTTCATTTCAGGTAATTTTTTGCAACAAACAATTCCTCCTTTGGCAGTTCAATCCCATAGTGATGAGCTAGCGGGGCCAGAGATTCAGAGCAAAGGAATGTTGCAGATGATGGGTTGCATGCACGGATGCCATTTATTATCTAGACTGCAACACTAGAAAATCTTTGCTTTAGTTCAACAGACATTCTGTCAAGGCATGGATAATAAAGCTTGTTTCGAAAGTCCACTTGAGAAGAAATTTGGTTCCGCACTCCCACTGATGCCTCAACAATAAAATCATTCGTCTGTTTCTGTTTTTTTCTTCCATTTGTGTCATGTATTTCCACATTATTCTTGTTACAGAAATCCACAGCTTCCTTAAACAGTTCATTGCTACTGTCCTCACTCCGCATCTCTTCAAGAGTGTGACGAACAGAGTCAACAAAATCTACTGCAGTGGATAGAGCTAGATCTTCCCTTTGTAAACCTTTGTGGATGCCTTCCGTTACCTTTAGAAGAGAATGAAAGATGACCAGGCAGTAAATTGTGGTTGACTTTTGCAAGGATGCTAACAGTCCAATGTAACTTTTGGAGTTCGAATAGTAGCAAGGCATTAAAGTACAACTACATAGCAGTTCATCAAGACCTTGATTGATCGGATCTGGCAAGACCAGCGAGTATCTGACAACTGGACCAACTCTGATGGGGACTCTAACTGATACTGTATATTGACAAACTCATGATGATGAACAAGGAAAGTGGAAAAAAACTCATACAAACTTTCCATAGTGCAGAAAAATTCTCTTGCTTCAGTAATACATTTGCATGTATGGCAAAGCACAAGATTCAGCTCATGTGCATAGCAGTGCACGTACACAGTCTCTGAATGATGTTAGTGGAACTTAGCTTGAACTCTCCCTACTGCCCCACTCATAACAGAGGCACCATCATATGCCTGTGCACACATTTTGCACCTGTAATTCCACTGTCTTGGAAACATTTTAGCAGTCATTCCACAAGGGAGTCATCATTAAAAGATTTAACTTCTGTGAATATAATACAACGCTCTGTAATATTTCCAGTTCCAGGAACAATATACCTCATGCAAACTGCCAGCTGCTCTTTATGTTTGTCTCTTGCTTCAGCTGCCATAACAGCAAACATTCCTGAGCAGTTAAGTTCAGCAACTATCTTTGAAATGACATCTTCTGTGCAACATGCAATCACCTCATTTTGAGTTTGGGGAGAAATATAACTGGCATTTGAAGGTGCTTTATATATTTGTAGAAAAGGATTAAATTGTTTTAATAGATCCAAGCATTCCAGAACATTTCCTTTATTTAAACTACCATGCGTTTCATCAAGACCCCTTAAAGAAAGTCCTTGCCTATCCAGACATAAGGTGACAGCAATGATGCGTTCAAGATAGCATTGCCTGTCATTTACTTCTTTGATGTTTGCAGCTTGTAATTTGTGAACAATATCATCAGTACTCTTCGTGTCTTTAAATCCAGCCCATAAGGTGTTTGTGTTTGCATGATATGAAGTCTTTTCATGCTCTCTAAATGAGTCAAGTACCCTTTTCCAATTAATAAATCCTGTGCTTAACAAAGAATCATTATCAGGGTGAGTGGCTCCATATTTCATTACAAAGCATCTACAAAGATAGCAAAAAGCAGCATCCAGAGTAACAGAATATTCTAACCAGTTGTAATTTTCAAACCAATGAAACTGGAATGACCTTTTTCCCTCTAAATGTGCACGGTGGGTAACAAGGTAACTTACTCTGAATAGGTCCTGTCTCAAATGTTCCCAAGTCTGTGATATTTTGAGCATTTACTTGTTTACTGTTCATTTTATTTATGCCGTCTGTGTCAGCATCACTATAACTGTGACTGTTCTGGTTACTTGTGCTTGGTTCAGCGTCCCTCTCATGCACAGTGGTGCATGATACAGTAGAATGAGGAAGTGCAACATTATCATTACTTTATGAATTGGCAATTACTCGCACTTCTTCACTTGTATTCTTTTCTTTGGACTTAAAGAAATGTTGGATATCCATTTTTATGAAACAGTGGAAACCAACAAGTTCTGATATACAGTACTTCTTTGCAATACAACTGACTCTGAGCCACACACTACCACCTCAGGGCTCACAACAACGCAATGGCAATGGCACAGACACACTAAGGTTTATTGTCACTCAGAGGCTGCTGTGATTTAAACTGCAACTACAATTTTTTTTTAACAAAGTACAGCAACACACACTGCTGCCCTCAGCCCTCCCACAAGCCCGGTACTACTGGAAAAAAAATCTCAGGTATGCTGGGTCATTGGTGAGGTGGATCAGAGGCTGCTGTGATTTAAACTGCAACTACAATTTTTTTTCAACAAAGTATGGTGACACACACTGCTACCCTTAGCCCTACCACAAGCCCGGTACTACTGGCAAAAAAAAAAATCTTAGGTACGCTGGGTCACTGGTGAGGTGGATCAGAGGCTGCTGAGATTTAAACTGCAACTACAATTTTTTTTAACAAAGTACAGCAACACAGGGGGGTACTGTGGAGCCCGAGCTACCTGGAAGCAACTTAAACAAGCTCCTGAAAACTTAATTTAAAACTATAAAAATCGGCAGTTTTGCGCTGTTTTTTCACCTGATCAAGGTTTCTAACAGAAAGAGGAACTCAATCTTGAGCAAGACAGGCAATCCCTAGAGAGATAAAAGCTCAGGAGGTCCCAAAAAACAAGGGCTCTAGTGTCGCACAAACTACGCGATCTGCCGCAGCTGAGGCCTTCTCTACCACCGATAGGGGATCAGAAAAAATGCTGGATTCACTGGGAATTAAGCTACAAAAATTGATTCTTTCAATCACAGATCTTTCCCAGAAGGTGGATAGTTTCAAGGGTAGAGTACTTATCCCAGAAACAGTGGTGGATTCATTGAAGGGAGACTTTCAAGAAGTCCATAGACAAGTTGAGGCTTCTAGTGGGGCGACCTCCCTTATGACAACTGAAACATAGCATATGAGAACTTGCTTGGAGTCTCTAGAAAATACATAGATACATAGATACATAGACAGCGTCGGCAGATAAGGGCATATGGCCCACCCAGTCTGCCCATTTGAGCTTGTAAGTTCAGTTTGTTTTCCTAGAAGTCTTGCCCCTTACCCCTGATCTCTAGAATTCCTTTATGTCTATCCCATGCATTCTTAAATCCCGTGATTGTTTCAGCCCCCACCACTTCCTCTGGCAGGGTGTTCCACTTGTCCAAAATCAGATCTGCTCGGCTAACCTGCGCTTGCTAGGGTTACCAGAAGGTTCGGAGGGGGGCTACCCTATCCTATTTGTAAAAGAATGGTTAACCGAAAAGTTAGTCCAGGAAGGATTGGACCATATTGTCGAAATCCAGAAGGTGTATAGAATTACCCTGAGAGGAAGACAACATGGGGAGGAACCACGTAACTTGTTGGTTGTAACAGCGGGAGCAGGAGTTAGAGATCGAATTCTGCAACTGGCTCGAAGAGCAGGGCCCCTGATGTACGACGACAGATAGGAATACATTTTCCCCAATGTCAGTTACGCGACCCGCCAATGCAGGAAGAAATTTGATGGTGTTCATCATACTCTCAGAGAAGCAGGGGTTCCGCATACTATCATTTTCCCGGCATGACTGAGGATCTCCTTCGAGAACAAAATCCATATATTCTCGGACCTAGTGGATGCTGGCAAGTGGGCTGCTAGGGTAGCACCTAGGAGAGACTGTTCTGAGGAGAATGACCCTGAGGAGACTGGCGAGGGAACCTGAACAGGTTATTTTTTTGTTTTGATGGTATTGTCCTGGGCATGAATACTTCCTAAAAGTACATATTTTCACTTATTTAGAAGTAAAGACTCTACTATTTTAGTTTATAGTGGGGTTAACTTAAGGGATGGATCATTGTATAAGTGAATGGGAGGTACATATTTGAATTGCCTAATAATATAACTGGATATCATTCTGTGAACCTGAAAACTCTGCCGTCTGTTGGTTTTAAAAATGGGCAATTTATCACTTTGTTTTTTTACATTAACATTTTGCTTCCAGGTTTACTTTTAGAGATTGTTAACATTTAGGGCAGGGGTTCTCAAATGGGGAGGCCCCATCCTGTTCCAGGGGAGGCTGAAGCAAGTCTGAAAAAGTACTGTATTTAAATTTTGAGTTTTATATATTTTGTGTGAAGAGATGCAACAAATTGAAAGGGGATGATAGTAGGTGAGTTTTATGTATTTATTTTCTAATAAGTAACAAGGGAAGGTGAATGAGCCAAGGCTCATTTCAGGTGTAGCTGGGGAAGGGCAGGGAGTGAATACATTTCAAAAGGTAACTACAAAACAATCAAGAAATATACTATGAACAATTGTGCAAACAAATATGGACAATAAACTAATAACGAGTAGTGGTAATTGATCAATTTGCAGGCTGATGGCAAAACAGCCCAAATACAAGGGTTGAGCATAGAAGTGCTAAAAGCAATAGCAGGACGGAGCAAAGTAATCCCAGAGAAGTTGCTTAGGAGCAGGGAAGGATGGGGAGAGGCAAAGTATGTAGGAAGGTTATTTCATATAGAGAGGAAACAAAGAAAGTGTTTGACCCATGAAGGTACTGCAACAAAGGGTAACAATAGTTCAAGAATGAAAATAGCAGAGCAAGTAGGCGGGCCTGTTGGGGGGTAACAACAAGCTGAATAATAATATTTGTTTATTTTATTTATTTGCTATTCAGATAACACCTTTGAGCACAGGAGCTCTTTTTCAAAGGTTCCCCGTCAATATAAGACAAAGAACTGAATGTGAGCCGATTAAGCATAAAGGGGTTTCAGTTTATTCATGGTGTACTGCGCAAAGTACAGTATGTTATTTTTCTTTGGGGAGGCCCAAGATTATTTCAGTTTTTGGGGGAGGCTCAAAATCTATTCCATGGATATGGGGAGGCTCACTGTGACAAAGTCTAAGAACTATTGATTTAGGGGGATTTACATGGCATGGCAAGGTCCCTAATGGGACAAGCTAACTTTAAGTTCAAGGGATATTGCTAGACAATTATATTTTAAGGAGCCTGCCATGTAGCTCTTGGACTTGATAACACAGCAACTTATTGGGACAGTATTAATACTTTTTCTTTAGTAGTATCATGTTGATTCTCCCCAATGTGATATATCTATACAGTGGATGCACCTATGTCTATAATTAAGGGGCCTAGCATCCTATTTGTTGTTTCTCGGAGTGGACTGTTCACTGTATGCATTTCCATGAGCCTATATATATGGAAACTTTTATAAAAATAAAGTATAAAAAAAAAAGTACTGTGACACACTCTGCTGCCGGCAGCCCTCCCACAAGCCCGGTACTATTGGCAAAAAAAATATCTCAGGTATGCTGCGTCACTGGTGAGGTGGACCATAGGCTGCTGTGATTTAAACTGCAACTACAATTTTCTTTCAACAAAGTACGGCGACACACACTGCTGCCCTCAGCCCTCCCACAAGCCCGGTACTACTGGCAAAAAAATATCTCAGGTACGCTGGATCACTAGTGAGGTGGATCAGAGGCTGTTGTGATTTAAACTGCAAATACAATTTTTTTTTTTAACAAAGTGTGGCTACACACACTGCTGCCGTCAGCCCTCCCACAAGCCCAGTACTACTAGTGAAAAAATATCTCAGGTACGCTGGGCCACTGGTGAGGTGGATCAGAGTCTGCTGTGATTTAAACTGCAACTACAATTTTCTTTCAACAAAGTACGCCGACACACACTGCTGCCCTTAGCCCTCCCACAAGCCCGGTACTACAGACAAGAAAATATCTCAGGTATGCTGGGTCACTGGTGAGGTGGATTAGAGGCTGCTGTGATTTAAACTGCAACTACAATTTTTTTTAACAAAGTACGGCAACACACACTGCTACCCTCAGCCCTCCCACAACAAACCCGGCCGGTACGACTGGCAAAAAAATATCTCAGGTACTCTGGGTCACTGGTGAGGTAAATCAGATTTAAACTCCCCCTGCCTCCCAGCCAGGCCACCTAGATTGTGCTGACTTGAGTTGATGACTGTAGAGGCTGACTCAGTTCTCAGTCACACAAGATACAGACTAGACTAGAAGTTAAGTTCCTTTGTGGCCTTCTGGACTAGTAGACCTAGAGTGAAAAACGGTCCTTCTTTGCATTACAGAAGAAAAAAAGGCAAGAACTACAAAGTTAGCAGCAGCTGCAGTTGCTGAAATATGACTGTTTTTATGCCTAAATATAGAACTCATTTTCTATCTTTTTTCTCAAATTCCACAAACACAGAGACTTCCTGTGCACTGGTTGAGCAACTGCAGTGCTTTTGCTTTCACTCTCTCTCTCTGTCTGTGACTGAAAAGGGCCACACCCTACATGATACTCTGGTCATTCACAAGGTTCTATTGCTGTGATGACACTCTGTAGTTTATGCTACTTAATAGTCATATGACTATCAAGTAGCATAAACTACAAAATAGGTATCCCACAATGCACATGGGTGGCCCTGGCCATAACAGTGACTGACTGTGATCATGTGACAGCAGCTGGTTACTGCTCATTGCTGGGCCAGCAACAAGCAGGACAGCAGCCATGCCAGCCTGCTCAGCTGCTGTTGTCAAACTTGTCAGTATGCTTGCTGGGCACTGGGCAGTGGTCAGTAGTGCCACCCAATCACCCATTATTACATTAATCTTGACAATCTCTGAGTAAGACAGTCCTCTGTCTCTCCTCCCACTAAGCTGTGTGCTGAGTGAGCTGCAGACTAGTGCACTGGGCTGGCTCTTCTCTGCTCCCTTTAAGGGCCCCTGCACCAAGCCCATGATGCCCCATGTCTCTGGCCTCCACAAATCAATGCAGACATGCAGTCACTTTGACAGTTTGACTTTGCCATGGTGGGCCATTTATATCATGCCTCTTTCACTGACTGACTCACCTCACAGTCACACACAGTAACTGCAGGCAGGCATGATCATCATGGCATCCAATTCTGTCTCTCTCTCCATCTCACTTCCTCCGGCGCTGCTGCTCCACCATGTAGTCTCTCCAGCAGTCCTCTTCATGGCGCTCCAAGAAGTCCCTCCAAGTGCAAGCAAGACTCCATCCCCCACACCCCCTGTTCCACTGTCCTGCTGTCCTGTGACTGTCCTGGCTCCCTACCCTCCCTGACTGATGACCAAGATCCAACTGAATTTGCGAGTGCTGCCTGGTACATTCCTAGTCCGAGAGTCCCTCCTGACCACCAACCCTCTAGAGACACACACGCACGGCATGCTCATGCTCATTCATTCTCAGTCCTCCATCCTGATTGAATCTAATCCCCTCTGTCTCTTAGAGTCGCATGCAGCATGCGACTCACCGACATGGCACTAGCATTTTCACTGACCAGCCTCCGACAGTGCTCGAATCGCTCCCGCTCCACCTTTGAGTCTGCTCTTCCATCACTAGAGCAACTATACAGACTCCAAGTCCTCACCAATCATGTCTGAGAGACGTTGTACTAGGACGGAGATGTGATGGTTGCCATTTTGACAAGACATGGACGAAAACGAGCGACTTGAGCAAGCCAAGCAAGCAAGCGATGGGTGGTGAATAAAAATAATTATTACTTTAGTTTAAGCTGCTGCTGACTGTGTGACTGTCTGTGTGCTAGTCAGGCAGTTTGGGCGCCACGGGCTGGCTGGGCAGTGGCTGTACTAGTGAAATGCAATGCTGGGGTTTTAAAATCATGTCTACTTTTGCTTTGCTTGGGGCAGTGGCAGTGTAAAAAAAAATGGGAACACCAACCAAAACGGTTCGGGGCCCCAGACAAAACATTCGGGGCTCCAGCCCTGGAGGCCCAGCCCTAGCAACGCCTCTGCCTGGCTCCATACTTGTGGCATTTGAGTCATACTGCAAATTAAGGATGCTTTCAGGGGTAAAACCTATTCCAAATAGTGAGGACGACTTGAAGGCTTGGCTATAAGGTGCCACCCTGTTAGTCCAAAACTGGCAGTGTTCTGAAGTTAAGAAGTGGAAATGATTATTAAAGAGTTTACTGGGTCCTGCTTTAGAGGTTATACGTTCTTTATGAGCCACAAATTCTGAAGCCCCAGCCCAGATATATCTTTCAGCTTTGGAAAGCGTAGTTGGGAATCCTGAAACCTGTGAGGACCTCATGTGGAAGTTTAAAACCACTAGGCAGTGGGAGGGGGAACTGTTATCTGCTTTCCTGGCCCAGGAGGAAAGGGCCTTGCAGAAGGTGTTTAGGAAAGGGGGGGGTAGCGGCCCAAGATCTAAACTGGATCAGGCTGGAGCATGTAGTGAAGGCCGCTTGTTATTTTCCTTTGTTAGCATCACAGTTGCATTTAGCAGACAGGAAGAATAACCCCCCTCCCTACTGGGTTTTGGCATGGGAGGTCCGGGAGGCTGAAGAGGAGCAGTGTCACTGGGGGGGTGCATAGAGCCTCCATGGCTGCGATGCAGATGGAACAATAAGCCCCCCCGGAGAGGTACTAGAATTAAGGACTCTGTTGAGAGGGTAGAGGGATGTAGTCACCTCAGCTAAACTAGCTGTAGGTTCAGGTTCAACTCAGACTCCCAGTATGAGTGGTATCATCTGTAATGTAGGCCTGATGATGTTTGGTACTGGGTCTCCCATGCCAGTAACCCCCTCTGACACTGGAGTTAAAGCCCAAGAAGAGGAATTAGTCCAGAGGGTAGCTGAGTTAGAGAAAGAGGGTGTCAGTTGCTGCCCAGGGAGATCAGCGGGTGGTGGACTAGAATCACACAGCTCAGAGTGCCACAGTGGGAATGTCTGGGGCCCGACTGGTGCCACCAGACTGGCTGCGGCCCTGGGAACCAGTCATATGCTATAGATTTGGGGGTGAGGGCCATATACAGAGGGGGTGTAGGTCACCTTTAGACCATTCATCTAACAGAGATAGGGCACCTACCAACACAGCCCGCAAGCAGGGAAACTATGGAGGGCCCTGGTAAAGGAGCGCACTGTGACCCCTGGCAGGTCCAGCTCCATGGCTCCCACAAAAGCTTCATCTGGCAAAACCAACACGACAGCACCAGTAGATATGCGAAAGTTAGGGGGACCAATGACTGAGACCAATATCGCCATCAATGGAGTCCCCACCTGGGCTGTTCTGGATAGTGGCTCCTAGGTTACCATAATTTTTAAATCCTGGTATGATCAGCATTTACCAGATGTGGAAATACAGCCACCTGAGGGATTGCAAGTGTGGAGCCTCAGTGAAAAGGCATACCCTTATCTCGACTATGTCAAGGTATGGATGGTATTTCCTAGTAAAGTGTCTGGAGTGAGTGAAGCTGTAGAGACCTTAACTTTGATTTGCCCAGAAGCTAGCATCTTCGATGGAGTGCCGGTATTGTTGGGCACAAATTCCCATATGTTTGGATGTCTGGCCCAGCTGTGTCATGCTTGAGTGGCTGAAAGAAGAGGACAGAGGTACCCGTTACACCCTCTGGTCCGGGAGGCTTATTGAAGGAAATGGCAATTCCCTGTTGAGGAGTCTGATGATCCAGTGGGAATAGTGTGGAGAAGGGACGGAGATTAAATTGTGCTCCCGCCAAACACGGAATGCAACCTTGCCAATGTGGTGACACTAAAGAAGGATGTCAAGAATCAAACATTGATGTTGGATGCTCTGCATGAACATGGATTGCCAGTGGTTCTGTTAGTTAAGCCCAGCGTTCTGCCAGTCAGAGCTCATGCATATGTTCAAAGGGTGAATGTGAAAGTGAAGAATGTCATTGATAAGGAAGTGGTAGTGCAGAAAGGACAGAAACTGACTCAGATATATTGTGCTGAAATGGCTGTGCACACTGCTGCAGCAAGCAGAGGTGCTCCAGTGGGACTTTATCCAGAACTGTTTGATCTGAGTGACTCCTCCATGATGGCGGAATGGAAAGACAGAGTGAGGGAAAAGCTGGCTGCTCAGACAAGAGTTTTCTCTCTGCACAAATGGGATGTAGGGTGTGTGAGTCAAAAGCAGCACCGGATATGACTCACGGATGACAAGCCCTTTCAAGAGAGGTCAAGGCGGCTTGCCCCAGCTGATATTAATAATGTCAGGCATCACTTGCAGGAGATGCTGACCACAGGGATTATTCAGGAATCCAGGAGCACATATGCCTCATCCATTGTGGTGGTGAGAAAGAAGAGTGGGGCCATATGAATGTGCATGGACTACCACATCCTGAATAAGCGGACAGTGCTGGATCAATACACTATGCCCAGAGTGCAGAATGCACTGGACTTTTTAAATGGAAGTTAATGGTTCTCAGTTTTAGATCTACGGAGTGGCTACTACCAGATTCCAATGGCCCCTCAGGATTGTGAGAAGATGGCTTTCATATGTCCCCTTGGATTGTATGAGTTCCTGGGAATGCACCAAGGGATCTCTGGTGCCCCCGCCACCTTCTAGCACCTGATGGAGAAAGCCGTAGGGGATATGAATTTGTTGGAGTGTTTAGTCTACCTGGATGACATCATCATGTTCTGAAAAACCATGGAGGAACATGAGGAATTGCATGAAGGTGCTGAACCATCTGGAAGAATTTGGACTGAAGCTGTTTATTGATAAATGTCAGTTCTTCCGGACCTCAGTTGAGTATGCAGGGTACATCATCTCAGAAAAGGGCATACAGACTGACCCCAGCAAGGCTGAGGCCCTTACCACATGGCCTAAGCCACGCACCCTGAAGGAATTACAGTGGCTACTGGGTTTCTGTGGATATTACAGAAGATTTGCAAAGGACTACACCCTGGTGGTGTGGCTCCTCTTGAATCTGTTACAGGGGTATCCGCCCACCAACAGAGGTAAGAGAGCTGCTATGTCTGGGGACTTTGCTAACCCTCCTGCTATTTCCACCCATCTGAACCATTTGGCAAGAGGTGGAATGGAGACTGTGATAGAGTTTTCGAGGGGCATCATCTATTATTTGACCCATGCCCCGGTGCTGGCTTATGTGGATCCTCAGAAACCCTATGTACTTCATACTGATGACAGCTTTTTTTTTTGCATTCTTTATTTATTGCCCCCCGCACCTGAATGGCCTCTCCTTCAGGCCTTCTGCCAAGGACTACCCCCCGCTACCTCCATTCTGAACCTACCCCCAATGCCAGCTTCCCCCGGATCCCAGATCGCAGCCGACCAGGGTAGCCCGATGTATCTCTTTGTCGGATGGGTCCCCTCCTTCCAGAGGGAAATTGCCTTTAGGCATTCTTAGTCTCAGCCCTGGTGCTGCTGGGATCGGGATTTTCTTGGCTCTTCAGGGGGTTCCATGGAGGCAGGGGAGCCAGACGGCCGTCATCTGGTCGCTCGGATGCCATTTTCCACTTTTCTATTTTCCCCTGTCGTGCCGCTTCTTGTAGTGTCCCTGGTTTCCACCAGGGACCGCTACAGAGCGAGGCATGCCCCAAACCCACCCCCGGAGAGGAGAGCAGTCCTTAGTACACTCGATCCTCTCCCGTCCCCTGCCGACCCCCTGCGACCCGAGTCCGTTCCTAAACCTGGGTCGCTGGCATGGGTTGAGGTAAGGCACCTGTGCCTCAGCCCCTCTACACCACTGGGCTAACCCAACGACAGTTTTAGTGGATTGGGGGCTGTGTTGTATCAAGAACACCTTGAAAGTTTATGTCCAGTTGCATTCTCCAGTCCGAGTTTAAACCCTTCAGAGCGGAGGTATTCTGTCCATAAGTTAGAGTTCCTGGTGTTGAAGTGGACCATAGTCGATCAGTTCCATGACTATCTGTATAGGGCCAAGATCACCATGAAGACAGATAATAATCAACTTACCAACATGCAGACCATTGCCTAGCTGGATGCAGCTGGTCATAGGTGGCTGTCAGCCTGTTCCTCCTTTGATTACTGCATGGAATACCACCCAGGCCTAAACCACATAGATACAGATGCTTTGTCAAGGCAGCCCCAAGCCTGCAACAATGAGAGATCCAGCTGGGCATCAATTCCAGAGCAAGCTGTAAAGGCCTTGTGCAAGAAGCATGATGGCGAAGATAATTTTTTCCCCGAGGATATCTATTGCTTGGTTGACTGTCTGGGGGTCTCAGGGGACTGCATCCCAGCTGCCTATTGTTGGCTGACTACCCTAGATGTCAGATCTCTCCCACAATTAACTACTCAAGAACTGCAATGGGATCACAGGGCCATCCCAGTCTCCGGGCAGATCATATAAGTGCTGAGACAGCAGGGGAGCCAAGAGCAAGTGGACACCATCTACCCCCTGGCACTACTACTGCTTCACAAATGGCCTAAGCTGTGGCTGAAGAAGGGGTTGCTGTACAGAGAGATCCAGGACCAGCAGAAGCCCCTCAAGAACAATTGGTACTCCTGGTTAAGCATGTTAAGACTGTGTTGAAGGCTCTGCATGATGATATGGGGCACTTGGGCATGGAATGCACTTTGGACCTGATTATCCTGGTCACACCTCACATAGACACAACCATCTCAAAATTACACCCTAAACTTGAAATGCTTTACCCACACAGAGACTTCTTCCCACTTCCTGCCAGATGTCAAATAGTAACTAAAATGATCCTCCCCATTTTTTGATTATGCAGATGTGGTCTATTGCCCTACCTCTGTATCCACCTTATCCAAGCCTGACATCCTCTTGAATTCTTTCTGCTGCTTCGCTACCAACTCATCCTCAAGAAAACATAACTGCGAACTATACTCCAACCCCTCTGGTACCTCTACTACTTCCTGTCTCCCACCCAAACTCACTCCCCCCCTTTTTTCCTGTCCCCTCTCACTTACTCTCCCGCTCACCAACTTTCCCTCCTCTCTAGCCTCCTTTTGGCGCCTAATGATCACCCTCTCCCTGGAAGTTTCCTTAACCTCGAAATTGTCTACTCGCTTGAACCTGTTATAGCTTGTTTTTCTATGAAACTTAAAAACGTTACTGCCTTAAACTGTTAATAGCAAATTTATGATGTAACTTTCCTGTCTGGTTTTACCTGTAATGTGTATCGTGCTTTGTTAAATGTTCTTTGTGACGTGGAACCTTTGTAAAAGAGCCCTGGCTCAAAGGTATTAATTCCTAGACTAATAAACTAAACTAAACTAAATACTCCCTCCTGGGGAGAGCCCCGCTGTCCCACAAATGCCATATCCACTTGCTCAACATTATATCTAAATTCTGGTTCAATTTGCTTCCCCCCTACCTAGTGGACAGTCTCTCACAGGCCTCTGACACAGCCTATGCACTGAGACACAGAAACGAAAGATCTTTTAGTATACCCCATCCATCCTCGTCCTCTGGCAAAGCTGCCTTCTCTTACGAGTTCCCCACTCTGTGGAACAAATGAACCCCTCCCATTAGAAACTCCTCCTCTTACCTTGCATGCAAGAAACAACTTTGCCTCCTAACACTTTCCTTTTGTCTCTGTCCTAGGTGAAACTGTCACCTCTTCCTGTTCCCGCTGACCCCGCACTCTGAACTCACCTATTCCTCCTCTCGTCTTCCTCATTAATCTGAAAGATTCATGCTATGCATTATATATTAATTGTTCTGTTTAGCAACTGTACAATGATGGACATATCCCTCTGGACATATCTTAACCTGAATTGTGTCAACTTCAGCTGGATCTGTTTGTATTTCAATATACTATCTTGTAAATAAAATGTTTAACTTGTGAATAACTTGTACCTACCTTGTAAATAACTTTGTTTAATTATTCTGTCTTTGTAACAACTGTATGTACTTCAATTTTCCCTTGTCCTCTGGGTCACACCTGGAAATGAGCTTTGGCTCATTGTGCCTATCCCGGTCAACAAATGTTTAAATGAATAAATAATAAATAAGAGTTGATTTCATTGACCAAAGATGGGGGC
Organism: Neoceratodus forsteri; assembly: GCA_016271365.2. Lineage (NCBI taxonomy): Eukaryota > Metazoa > Chordata > Ceratodontiformes > Ceratodontidae > Neoceratodus > Neoceratodus forsteri. The sequence continues at coordinate 278,179,727 of CM028136.1, read as the reverse complement.
AGATGTAGAGATGTATTGCAAAAGCTGCATGAGATGTCTGAGGTGGAAGGCGCTTCGTCAGAGGGCTGCTCCATTAGTCAACATCAAAACTAGTGGCCCTCATCAATACCCTGAGAATTTACTTTGTGACAAGTATCTGTTTGTATCTGTCTCTGCACTATAGAGCAAAATCTACTGTTGTTTTAAACATATCTGATCCACAAGGGGGGATCAAGGGAGCTGGCAGGGAACTACAGGCCTGTCAGCCTGACATCGGTGGTGGGCAAGGTGATGGAGGGCATTGTCAAGGAGAGGCTAGGGGGGGACCTGGATAAGTCAGGGTGCCTGGATGATAGACAGCATGGATTCATCCCAGGGAAATCGTGTCAGACAAACCTGGTGGAGTTCTATGACTGGGTGACAAGTGCCTTGGACCTGGGTAGACCAGTGGATGTCCTCTTTCTAGACTTCAGCAAGGCATTTGACTCTGTTCTCTCACGTGGGCCTGTTGGATAAGCTAGGAGAAATGGGGTGGAAACCAGATGATCAGATGGATAGGCAATTGGCTCCAGGACAGACCCAGAGGGTCGTAGTTGGTGGGATAGTCTCATCCCCAAGGAGGGTCATTAGTGGGGTCCCACAGGGATCAGTCCTTGGGCCCCTTCTGTTCAACGCCTATGTATCTGACATAAGGACAGGAATCAGGAGGAGATGAGTCTCTTTGCAGATGACTCGAAACTGGGGCAGTGGTGGATGGGGAGGAGGGAGGGGTGGCCTGCAGGGGACCTGGAGGCTCTGGAAAGATGGTCTAGAAAGTGGAAGCTGCTGAGGTTCAATGCAGGAAATGCAAGGTACTCCACTTGGGGCCAGAAACCCAGGCCAAGTGTACACCCTGGGGAAATACTACAAGTCTCAATGGCTGAGAGGGACCTGGGGGTGGTGGTGGATGTCAAGATGAACAACTCTGAGACTTGTAGGAGGGCAGCAGCCAAGGCCAACAGGATGCTGGGATGCATCACTAGGGATCACCCCAGAAGGAGGGAAGTGATACCTCCTCTGTATAACTGCTTGGTGAGGCCGCACTGGAGTACTGCTGCAGTTTTGGAGGCCACACTTAAAGAGGGACATTAACCTCCTGGAGAGGGTCCAGAGGAGGGCAACCAAAATGATTTGGGGCTTGGGGACAGGACCTATGAGGAGAGGTTCAAGAGCTAAATATGTACACATTGGAAGAGAGAAGGGACTGGGGGGAAGGATAGAGGTCTTCAGGTACATGAAGAGGGTAAATAGGGGAGGAACAGTCAGGGTGCTTCGAAGGAAGGAGGAAGAGGCCACTAGAGGGCATGGGTGGAAGCTGGAGGGGGGAAGATTCAGGGGAGAAAGGAGGAGGTGCTACTTCACTGAGAGGGTGGTGGAGCCATGGAATGCACTACCTAGGGGGCTGGTGGAGGCAGAGACAGTGGAGGGGTTCAAGAGGGGGTGGGACAGGTACAGGGGAAGGGTTCAGGATGCAAAATCCAATGCAGCAAGAATATCCGGAACTGGGAAGGGAGAAGCCAGAGAAGGCGAGGGGGACAGCAAGGTCAGCACCCAGGATGGGGGCTGACCAAACGAGCAGACACGAAAGACCGTTAGGCCTATTCTGCTGGCATTTTAGTATGTTAGTATGTGAATGTATGCAACAATTATAATTATGTATATTGAATTGTGTCAATTTATGAAGTGTAAAAGTTATTAAATTACAGTCGCCTGAGTAATAAAGATTTAAACTAAAAACAAAACACGAGTGACCCTATGGAGTTGGTATGCATAGAGTTCCTTATGTTGGAGCCTGATTCATACAATATTTCCAATGTACTAGTTGTTACTGACCATTTCACCCGATATACTCAAGCTTAACTCACCAAGGATCAGCGAGCTTCCACTGTAGCCAATATATTGGCAGAGAAGTTATTTGTACATTATGATGCCTCCAGAGGATCCATTTGTATCAGGGCTGTGATTTTGAGATTCAGCTCATCAAAGAGCTGCTGTCATTGTGGGGCATAAGGAAGTCCCGGACCATGCCTTACCATCTCCATGGTAACCCTCAACCGTAAAGACTCAACAAGACCCTGTTAGATATGTTGGGCACCCCTGGATCCTTGGGACAAGTGCACATGGAGTCAGTGGGTGAGCACTCTGGTCCACGCATACAACTCCACAGGAAATGACTCTACGGGATTTTCTCCCTACCAGCTCATGTTTGGGAGGGAAGCCCATCTGCCAGTGGACCTGTGTTATAGAGTCTCCTAGGATGGATTGGGAGCAGGAGATTATCTCCAGTATGTGAAGAAGCTGAAACAACAACTTAATGATGCATACCATCTAGTGTCCAAAATGGCCACTAAGAGGAACCAAGCGAATAAGGAATGCTATGATAAACAAGCATTTGTCAATGCCGAATGTTGTTGCGAGGGCATTGGCAGTGGCGGAGCTAGAGACGCCATAAGAGGAATGGCAGTGAAGTATTGAAGTGATGCCAACCCCACCCTGTAGAAAGCGGCAAGCATTGGGGTGTGCCTTTGGGTCATCAGCTATAATGATCATGCCATTGTACGTCACCCTACCCTGTAGACACTGACAAGTGTCGTGGTGTGCTTTGGGGTCTTTGGGCATTATATTTACCCCATTCCATAAGGAAATGCGCTGATGTGGGTGCAGTATAGGAACATGGGGTGAAGTTTGTGGCTGAACAGTGCAAGACACACTATGATGCCTGTCAGTGGGTGCAGGGTGGGCAGGATGGAATGGCATGAGCATTACATCCGATGATCCCAAGTCACAGCCCTGATGCCTGTCAGTCCATACTGGGTTGGGTGCCACAGTTGGAAACCCTAACACCGTAGGCATGTAGTGGTAATTTCACTCCACATTTTCAATATGGGCTGCTTGTCAGGCTACATCATGAAAAGCGGCACAATCACTTTGTTAGCTGAAATATAGTTTTGCACAGTGGCTGTGCCATTTAGCGACAGAGGGACGAAAACACAGTTTTAAACAAGATGTGTAGAATGACAACTGTATTGTTCATGAGGAGTCGTAAAAAATGGCAACATTGAAAATCTGGAGTGGCAATATGAAACATTGGTGAAGCAATGAACATGCATACAAATTGCACGACATACGTGCGCAACCCAATTATTTGTGGGAGTTTGTTAGCCACATTTTCAACATAGGCACTTTGGGACCTCCCCTCATGAACAGTGGCACTGAGATTTTGTTAATGTGTCCCAAAAGGTGATTTCCTTCAGCAGGCATGCCATTGTGCGCCACAGTTCTGGAAAAGTGTTTTGGGCAGGCTGTGAAAAATGGCAGCTGTACTGTTGATTAGGAGGTGTGCACAAATGGCAGTGGTGAAAATTTGACATGAAAATGTTGCAAAATTATTAAGTTACAAGGCTGCGTGGAAACTGTACAACTTACGCTTGCAGCACAGTCATTTTATGGACTTTCGGCACCAAATTTTCAACATAGGCTTTTTTGGACACCTGCTCATGAGCAGTGTCATCATCATTTCCTGAAACTGTCCCAAAAACTGATTTTGCACAGCGACTGTGCAGTTCTGCACTGGAACTGCGACAACACATTTTGGTCAGGATGTGAAAAATGACAGTTGTACTGTTCATAAGGAGGTGCAGAACAATGGCAATGTTGAAAATGTGGAGTGAAAATATAAAGTTGTGAACTTACGAGCATGTGTGCAAAGTGCGCAATGCATGCTCATAACAGAGTCATGTTATGGAGTATTGTCACCAAATTTTCAGCATAGGCATTTTAGGACTTCTGCTCATGAACAGTTTTACTGTCATTTTCGTAGTTTGTCCCGAACACTGATTTCCCACATCAACTGCGTTATTCTGTGCCAGAAGTGCGAAAACACATTTCAGGCAGCATGTGAAAAATGACAGCTGTACTGTTCACAAGAAGATGTGGAAAAATGCCAGTGCTGAACATGTGGCATGAAAATATTGCAAATTCGCTAAGTTATGAGCGTGCATAGCAACTAAGCAATGCACGCTTGTAAAACAGTCATTTTTTTGATTTTTCAGACCAAATTTGCAGTATAGGCTTTTTGAGAGCCTCCCTCATGGACACGGGCACTATCGTTTCATTCCTCACTCCCGAAAGGTGATTCCTCACAGTAACTGCGAAATCACCTTTTGGGACCAAATAATGCCATGGCAGTGCAAGAATTTATGAGGAGGGCTCCCAAAAACCCCATGTTGAAAATTTGGTGCAAAAATTCCAAAAAATGCTTGAGATATGCATCAAAGTTGAAAAACCACTATTTATTCCATTATACAGCTTACTGGCATTTTGTCAGTTCGCAGTCGGCTTTGAAGAGTGCAGACATGTTCTTGGTCAACCGAAGATCATTGTGCCAGACTCCACAGGTAAGTATGGGGTGGGGGTGTGTGTGGGGAGGCAGGGTACACATGGGGGGGTTGCGGGTTGTGGGAGGGAGACCAGGGACTGTTTTTGTGTTACAGGGTTAAAGAAAAAAAAAACATCCCGGGATAGTTATTTTTCTCAGGATTTGGCACATTGGAGTGGGCTCCCAGTGAGCCACCTAACTGTTTGGGGGGTGCTGCAGCTGAGGGGGATTGGGCACCTCCATCGGCACACAAGGAAAGCAGGGGAGTGGCAAGAGCCGAGGGGGACTGGGCACCCTCGTCGGCATATAACAAATGTGGGGGGAGAGTGCTGCATGCTGACAGGGAGTGGGTTCCCCATCGACACATACATTGGGGCCACAGTAAGCCAGCAGGGGGACAGGGCACCCCCGAAGCCAGCAGTTGGGTGGCCACCAGGTTTACAATGTGGCCCAGCACGTCAGGAGGTCCGCTGCATCTGACAAGGTTTACTCTGATTGCAACAAACCTTTCCTTAGATGTGCTCATCACATTATGTATGCATGGTGTGGTGCCAGCATGCAGGCTGATTGGGAAATGAGGGACGCAACTACTGATGCGTTCCCTGCATTCGCCCAACAGTGACTGTGCCTCCAAATCTGCAGTACAGCAATATGTTGGCTGCACAAGCACGCCAACATAAAAACATCTTGAAAATGGGGAGTGAAGCCACCATTTTCTCTTTCCCTGCAGAAGTAAATGCTGAGATAGCTGCTAAGTGGATCTTGAGGGTTGAATGCGTGAGACCAACGACCGTAAGATGAACCAAGTAGTCCAGAAATATGACCAGATCTGCTTGCAAGGGACTGAGCTGCCTAAGGGCACACAATAGGGGAAAACCATTTCCAGTTAGAGGCACAAGTTTTCCTGGTAGCTGGCTTCCTAGAAACCTTGAAGACAAGGATGCCCTCAGAAAACTGCAAATCACAGAACTCTTAACTCTTCAAGAACCACACTTTGAGGCACAGTGCCTTGAGGTTCGGAAAAGGTATTTTGCCTTGGGACATGGTCAACAAGTTGCATGTCTGAGGCAGATGGATGGGTCATCTGATAGAAAGGGTCAGAAGGAGGGAGTACCAAGGCTGACTGGCCCAATTTGGAGCCATGAGTTATCATGGCTGCAGGCTGGCTCCTCAGTTTTAGAACTGTTAGCAGTAGAGGAAATGGATGGAAGGCATATAGGAACTTCCTTGACAAATCCAGGGTCAGCGCATCCATAGGCACTGAACTGACCACTGGAGGCCTACAACCAAACAGGGGAACCTGGTGATTTTCTACAGAAGCAAAAAGGTCAATTTCTGGTGTGCCCCACCTTCTGAAAACTGTGGTCAGTAACTGTGTTTAGAGATGACTCTTGGTGCCCCTGCCTGATTCAGCTGAGGGAGTCTGCTAGGACATTGTCCTTTCCCGGGAGATGGATTGCCAATAATTGCACATCCATGGAAAAAGCCAGACTCCAAATCTTCATGGCTTCTGTGCACAGCCTTGAGGATCTGATGCCCCCGTTTGTTGATGTAATACATGGCAGTGGTGTTGTCTGTCCTGATTTAGATGGACTGACCTTTCATCTGAGGGGCCAAGTAGAACAGGGCGAGACTGACTTCTCTTAACTCTAGTAGGTTGATATGCTGCCTGCCTGAATTCCTGAGGAGACCATACAGTACTTTGCTTACTTTCTGGTCACCTAAGTGTGCTCCCCAGCGTACCAGAGAGGTATCTGTTGTCAGGACCGGGGGTTGGAAAGGACTCCCTCCCTGAGGTTTTCCCTTTCCTTCTACCAATTGAGAGCTTATAACAGTGTCTTTATGATCAGAACCAGCTTTGACAGGGTGCCTTTTCTGACACCAGTGTGCTCTCAGATGGTACTGAATGTCCTCATTTGGAATCTGGCGCCTGGAACTACACTTGTAGTGGAGGCTATGTGACCCCAAAAACCATAGGGAAACTGCTGGCCTGAGTTGACCCAGGATGAAAAAAATTCAATAGTAATCTTGTTTCTTCTAAGGAATCCCTCAGTATTCTTGACTATAGCAGTTAGCCAGCCAAGTTCAACTGGCCCCAGAGTTTATGTAAATGAGAAAACTAACTACCAATCAGATTTTAATAAGAGATTACTGCCTGTGGGGTGTGCTGTTTGCTAGTCAGATTCTTTTCTAAGCTGAAAGGGGGAAGAAGGCCCCACTGTAAACTCTGAGCCTAAGAAAAAAAGAACAATATACAAAAAGGGAACTCGAAAAACACCTAACTGCTCAATGCGAACAATAAAAAAACTGCATGAATTGTGAAGCCTTGTACCAAAAATGCTGCTCTACAAGAAAACATTTGGCCAGAGTAAAGGACTGTAAAACCTCAAATAGAGGGAGTTCTGTGAAGGGAGGATGGGCTGGAGCAAGGTCAAGAATACTGAGGGATCTCTTGGAAGAAACAAGATTACTATGGTAATATTTTGTTCTCACTCCAGGAATCCATCAGTATTCTTGACTACTGCAGATTACAAAGCAGTGCAGTCAGGAGAAAGGAACAGAATCCACTTCAGAAACAGGTTCTCAGAACTGCTGTGTCAAATTTGGTGTACAGTCTAGACTGTACATCTAAGCAGTAGTGCTTTGTTAAAAGTGTGTACAGTTTTCCAAATAGCTGCTTTGCAGGTATCAAGCAAAGGAATGTCCCTGAGCAGCCACTGAGGCTGCAGAGCCCCTGGTAGAGTGGGCTCTGAGGCCTTTGGAAGGCTGCTTGCCAGCTTAATTGTAAAAAAGCTGAATGCAGGAAACAATCCAGCAAAAGTTAGTTTTCTTGGAAGCTGGCCTACCTTTGCCTACCTCACCACAGCTAAGGAAAAGCTGGGTATAAGAGGCCCTGAGTGCCTTAGTGTGCACCAGATAGTAGGTCAATGCCCTCTTAACATCCAGGCTATGAAGCCTGCGTTCACCTGGGGCAGATTTATCTGTAAAGAAGAGAGGTAGGGTGATAGATTGGTTGAGAAGGAACTCCAAAACTACTTTGGGAAGGAATTTCCTATTGGTTCTGAGACCCACTTTGTCTCTGTGGGAGACAATGTAGTTGGGTTCAGTACAAAGAGCATGTAACTCTGAAATGTTTCTAACAGAAGTAATTGCTATAAGGAATACTGTTTTCCAGATAACATACTTTAAGTCTGTTGTAGCCATTGGTTCAAATAGGGCATCCATTAACATGGCTATATACAGGTTCAAATCCCAGGGAGGGACAAGTTCCCAAAGTGGGGGGCTGAAGGCGCAGCAGACTTTTAAAGAATTTCTTAAAAATGGGGTGAGAAATAACCGATTTCTCCTTGCCACTGAAAGGTAAGCTGAAATTGCTTCCAGGTGAACTTTCAGAGGGGAGGTTCTCAGGCCCAAGGACTGCAGATGCACCCAAGTAATCCAGAACAGGGGACAGGCTTAACAACATGGGATCAATTCATTTATATTTACACCAGAAAGAAATTCTCTTCCATTTGGAGGCACAAGTAGGACTTGCTATGCATACTGGCAGTGATCTCTAGCTCCTCAAGTACCAGGTCGTGAGGTGAAGTGACTGGATGTTGGGGTATGGGACTGCCTTCTGAGGCAGAGTCAGGAGACTGTGACTGGGAGGCAGATGAATAGGCCACTGGACTGATAGATGGAAGAAGGTGGGGGTACCAAGACTGTCTTGCCCAGTCCAGGGCTATTAGGATAATTGTTGCAGGCTGATTCCAGAATTTGAGGAGTACTCCAAGAATATGGGGAAATGGGGGGAAAAGCATACAGGAACACTGTAGCTAGTACCTGTCTGTTGGTCCACTCATGGTGGCCCTGGCTGATATGGCTCAGAGAGCAATATAAACATAGGAAATTGGCAGCAGATAAGGACCACCAGGCCCATCCAGTCTACCCATAAGCCCTACACTAGATTGCAGCTTCTGACCCTACCTGGTCACTGGCCTCTCGTTCCTACTCCCCACCTCTACGACTCCCTTATTCTGGTCTCAGGCATGTTTAAACACTGTGCTTGCTCCCACCACCTCCTGTGGCAGACTATTCCACGTGTCCACCACCTTCTCTGTGAAGAAAAACTTACTCACATTTCCCCTTAACCTGCCGCCTTCCAATTTCATGATGCCCCCTCGTTCTTGTACTCCTCCTCTGTTGGAAGATGTCTCCCCCCTGCAGCTTGTTCACGGCCCTAAGGTACTTGAAAGTTTCTATCATAATGTGTAGAGAAAGTACACGTGCCCTCTTCCAGTCCTCTGGAACCACTCCTGTGTTGAGCGACTCGATGAACAAGGCTGCCAGGGGTGCTGCTAGCTCCCCCCTCAGCTCCCTTAAAATATTTGGATGTATGCCATCCAGCCCCATTGCATTGTCCACCTTCAGTTTTGTGAGCTCCTGTAGAACTCTTTCTACTGTAAAAGGACTAGTGTTCACCTCTCCTCCCCCTTCGTGTCTGCTACCCAGCTGTGGTCCGTGACACTCCCCCTGTTTCGTGAATACTGAACAGAAGTATTTGTTCAATATTTTCACTTTTTCCTGATCTCGCTCATGACATTCTGCTGCATCCCCTTTGAGCCTTACCCCCCAGGGTTTCTTTCTTTCACTGTTGTACCTAAAGAATGTCTAGTCTTCTTACTTCACCATCTGCACTAATCTTTCTTTGGTCTGCACCTTTGCTTTCCTTACAGCCTTTCCCACCTCCTTTAGATTCCTTAGGTACACCTCCCCGTCTTCCTCCTGGAGAGTTTCCTTATATATTTTCTGAAACCCATTCTTTTGACCCTTACCTTGCCTGCCAACTCTCTTCAGGACCATAGAGGTTTTCTTCTTTTGTTGCCTTTGCTTACCACCTTTATACATTGGCTTGTCACCTCCTGTATGGCTCCCTTCAGGTGTTCCCACTGCTCAACTCCCCCTTCTATCATCCTCCCTGCCAGGGCCTCTTTGATACACCTACCCATGGTAGCAAAATCTGCCCTCCTCAAATCGAAGATTGCCACAGCTGGAACCACTGCTGTGGTAGACGATATGTGGCCTAGTAACCTGAGGAAGTGTCAGGCTGGCCTAGCACAAACAAATATGCTAGGGATTGGAGACTGTGAATCCTGTCCAATGGAAGCAGATCCTTTCCCTTTCGGTTGTCCAGTTCCACTCCGATGAACTCCAGTATTTGGATTGTTTCCAACTGAGACTTGTGCAGCTAAGTGTGCTTTAGGGAGTCTGAGCTGTTGAGGAGACTTGCCTAATACAAGCCAGTTGTCCAGGTAAGGGAAAACTGAGACATGCTGTCTCCTGAGGTAAGGTACCGCTGCAGCCAGGCGCTTTGTGAAAACCCTTGGTGCTGTGGTAAGGCCGAAAGGCAGGACTTTAAAGTGGTAGTGTCCAGAAGGCAGTCTGAATCTGAAGTATTTTCTGTGTGAAGGCAGTATTGGAGTGTGAAAATAGGCATTACATGGAAACATAGAATTTGACTGCAGATAAGGACCGCTTGGCCCACCTAGTCTGCCCATTTCCCTACCTGATGGATAGGCAGTAGAGTCTACTTAACCAACAGCTTACTTCCTTCTACCCCCCCCAGTAGAATTTCCTTATGTCTGTCCCATGCATTCTTGAAATCCCCCACTGTTTTTGAGTCCACTACCTCCTCAGGAAGGTTGTTCCATGTATCCACAACCCTCTCCGTGAAAAAATACTTCCTCACATTACCTTTGAGTCATCCCCCCTCTATCTTCAAATTGTGTCCCCTTGTTCTTGCACATCTCCTTTTCTGAAAGATGCTACTATCTTGGACTCTGTTGATTCCCTTGATGTACTTGAAAGTTTCTATCATGTCCCCCCTCTCCCTCCTCTCGTGTATACATATTAAACTTCTTTAATCTCTCTTCGTATGTTTTCTGGTGCAGACCCTGCACCATTTTGGTTGCCCTCCCGAGGTCTAGGGAGGCTAGCGTGTCTATCTGCTGCAAGGAAGGAATGACCACTGACAGGGTGACCATTCTGAACTCTGATTTGCGCAGATGCTTGCTTAAGTCAGAATAGGTCACCCACCCCCGTTTTTCTTCGAGGTGGAAAAGTATCTGGAGTAAAGGCCCTTTTCCCCACTGGGAGGGGGTGCTCTCTCTCTCTCTCTCTCAACTGCATTTCGTGACAGGAGGGACTTTACCTCTAACTCCAGCAGAGTCTTTTCTGTGGGGAGGGTGGGCAGGTTTGAAACTTCTGCATCCCTGCTGAGTCGGTAATTTTGTTAAATGTAGGGAGAGACATTGACCCACTACCTTCAGCACTCCACCTGTCTGTGATGATGCTTTGCCAATTGTGGAGGCAGTGGGTGAGCCTTCCTCCTACTGGGAGAGGGGAGGCGACCTTGACATTCCTTTCAGGAGTTTTGTTTGGACTGGGTTTTTGTGGGTGTGGCAGGGTCAGCATGCTTCTGGGTTCTTCTGCCTGTCTTCCCCTAAAGAAGCCTCTCATTTGAGAGTAGTCCACTGGCATAGGCATTGGATAGAAAGCTCTGGGGCTGTAATCCCTGCCTCTGGCTCCCCTTCCATGGGGCTTGCAGGAAGTGGAGTTTTTTTTTTCCTTAGCTACATTAATCTTGTAAGTGGTTTTGTATTCATCCACCTTTTTCATATAGACCTCAGGTTTATCCCCAAAAAGAGTTGTTCTCACAGAGAAAATCCATGACCTTATTCTGGGTATCCTGAGTAAGGTTAGTAGTTCATAGCCAAGCAAATCTCCTAAGAGAGAGAGAGAGAGAGAGCTTGTGTCATTGCACTGGAGGCGGTATCGTTTGTATCCACATCCATGTGAAATTGATACCTGGTGGCATCCAGGACAGTCCGTACTGTTTTGGACAGGTCCTGAGCAATGTTGTCAGGGAGCTTCTGGCTAATAGCCAGAACAGCATTCCATAGATATTTTTGGTACTGTACCGAGTATGCCATATATATATATGTGGCCAGACGAAGCAGCAAGGAGGCTGTAGTATAAGATTTTTTGCCCATGGCATCCAGTTTTCTGGACTCTGTCAGAAGGCTGTGATAAGGGTATTTTAGCCTCGTCACAGACTGCCGCTTGCACCACACCTTCATGATCAGGATGTGTATAAAGGTAGTCAGCGTTATTCTTATAAAGCTGGTACGTTTTCTCTATTTTCTTGTCCACCCCTGGGATGGACATTGGGCTTTGTAGCAGTTTAAAAGTGGCATTGCAAAGGGACTTGTGGACTGGCAAGAGAAATTTCTTGGGAGGGGGGGAACCATCATTGAATCCAGAACAGCACAGGATCTGAGACAGCATGGATTCACAGCAGGAAGGTCATGTCAAACAAAGCTAACAGATTTCTTTGACTGGGCAACTAGGGTAGTGGATTGGGGGAGGGGGAGACGGTGGATGTGGCCTACCTGGATTTCAGTAAGGCCTTCAATTCTGTTCCATATAGAAGACTTACGAACAAGCTTAGCAGCCTGGGAGTGGGTCACAAGGTGGCAAACTGAGTTAGGAACTGGTAGAGTGATAGAAGGCAGAGGGTCATGGTAAATTAAGTGCAATCTGAGGAAAGGAGGGTGACCAGTGGGACGCCATAGGGTTCAGTACTGGGACCAGTCCTGGTTAGTGTCATCATAAATGACATTGCAGAGGGGCTGGAAGGGAAGATGTGCCTCTTTTAAGATGATACTAAGATCTGCATCAGGGTGGACACTCCAGGAGGGGTGGACAAAAATGAGGAGGGACCTAGGCAAACTGGAGGAATAGTCTAGAGTGTGGAAGGTGATATTCAATGCAAAAAAGTGCAAAATCATGCATTTGGGGTGCAAGAACCCTGAGGAGGATTACATTTTTTTTTGGGGGGGGATATACTGATAGTCACCAACAGAAAAAGGATTTGGGGAGAATCATATCTGATTACCTAAAGGTGGCCAAGCAATGTGACAAGGCTATTGGGAGAGCCATTGTGATGCTCGGGTGCATAGGGAGAGGCATCACTAGCAGAAGAAAGGAGGTGGTGATGCCACTGTACAGATCATTGGTGAAAACTCATTTGGACTACTGTGTCCAGTTCTGGAGGCTGCATGTCTGTAAGGACATAGACAAGGTAGAGGCAGTTCAGAGAAGGGCAACAAAACTGGGAGGCCTCAATATGTATATCCTGGAGGAGAGGAGAGATGGGGAGATATGATAGAAACCTACAAATATCTAAAAGGCATACATAGGGTACCAGAGGGTAACATCTTTCAGAACAGGAGATATCCAAGAACAACTGGCACGATATGAGGTTGGAAGGGGGTAGACTAAGGGGTAACGTGAGGAAGTACTTCATGGAAATGGTGGTGGATACATGGACTAGACTCCCAGCAGAGGTGGTGTGGGCAAACACAATGGGTGAATTCAAACGTGCACAAGACAGGCATAGGGAAACCTAGCAATAGGTATGAGGAGGTAAAGCCGGTGATCAAGTAGGGTCTGTGTCTTTTACAGTAGGCAGGGGGATTGGGCAGACTAGATGGGCCTAGCAGTCCTTATCTGCCATGAATTTCTATGTTTCTATGTCAGGCTTCTTGAATAGGGAGGCTATGGGTGTCCACCATCTGTTGGACAAAAGAGTAACAAGAGGTGAAATCCTCCTGATCTGGTAAGGGGGGAGTCAAATTTCTGGTCAGGGGACTCACCCAGCTCTATCCCATCCTCCTGCTCCTCTTCATTTTCGTAATAAAAACCCTGACCTAGGTCAGGGTTAGATGGAGTAGGAGTAAGTGGCCCAGGTTGGTCTATGAACAGGTTGCAAACATCCTGGAACGTCTTCTACACTTGCCAAGCTTTTGCCAACTTCTCAAGAGAAAGCATATTTTGATTTGTCACTGGCGTCTCCCTTTGCCCTTCAGTGGGGGGGGCGGCAGCAATATGTTTTTCTTTTTGTTAGTTAAGCAATGGCCATGATTTATTCTAAACGGCCATCTAAACAACTTAAATTTAACTTTAAAAACAGTCCCTTTTCATTCATATGGAAGCGCGCCCCCACGCTCTACAAACCATGACATCAAAAAACATGTGAGCTGGGGACAGAATGGGGTGGATCGCGCACTGAAGGGCTATCAGGAAGTGGAAGGGATCTGCGCGGCTCAACTCCACGGATCCAAAATATGATCCCTTCCCTTCTAAAATAGGGACTATTAAAAAAGTAAAGATGGGCATCCTAGGACGTCTGCCTAGGCAGGCTTCAGTTGTGCTTCTCAGGGCAGGGACCAAGATAGTTGCTCTTTAAAAGTCTGTGTGAAGGAAAATAAAAGTAAGAAGACTGAAAATACATTTCCCAAAGGGAGTTAAACATGTAAAATGATTTATGCTAAGCACTGTGGAACTGTGGAAATAATTCCCAAAACAAGGTCACAAAAAGAAAGGTTGAAAATAAACAAGTTTCCTAAAAATGGGGAAAAACAGTAGAAAATTAGTTTAAAATGAGAAAAAATTAGGGTTTTACCTCAGAAAATGTAGTTTTCAGTCAGAGAAGACTTAATTAAAAATGTGAAGCAACTCCTGCGAGGGAAAATTTAAACTATTCCAGGAAAACGCTGACAGCCCAGAAAATGTAAACAAAATACAAAACAAACAAACAAAAAAAAAAAAAACTTCAAAGCAGTAACAGTTACAAATAATACACTATAAACAGAAAATAACTTTCTTTAAAGCAGCAGTACTACCCAACCAGGAAGTGAGCCGATACAGCCTTTGCAGTGCCACAGAACATATGGAGGCCGCTATCTAGTCAATGAAGGGGGCGGCACAAATGTAAACAAACACAAAGGATAACTGAGCAAATTACGGGGTGATAGCACACTGCCGGCTGGAAAGAGTACCACGTAAATGCTCAGCAGAGCACAGGGAATAAACTGTCAAAAAAGTGCCGTTATTTTTTTTACATCGCACTGCTGCTTTAAGCGGAGAGAGAGAGAAAGAGAGAGAGAGAGAGAGAGACAGACTGCGGAGCCAACTGCCCACTGCTGCAGAGAAAAGAATCTGACTAGCAAACAGCACAACTTACAGGTAGCAATCTCTTACTACAATCTGACTGGTAGTTTAGTTTTCATTTACATAAACTCCTCCTCTGAGGTCAGCTGAACACAGCTGGCCAACTGTTATAGTCAAGAATACTGAGGGATTCCTGGGGTGAGAAAAAGGAATTTGCCAAACTTAGGAGATTTTCCACCCTCTCCTGTGGAAGGAATGCCTTGCCTTGGAGAGCATCCAATTCTGCTTCTATGAGCTCCAACAACTGCACCAGTTCTGTTTGGGATTTCTGTACATTTATGAAGAATCCCAGTGATTCTAGAGTGCTTCAAGTTAAGTGCAGGGAGTCATTGAACTGCTGGTGAGACTTCCTTGTGACTTGCCAGTCATCCAGGTAGGGAAAGACCATCAAGCATGGTCTGCGAAGATGCACCACCAAAGTCAGGCACTTTGTGAATACTCTGGGAGAAGACGAGAGACTGAAGGGGAGGACTGTGAACTGGTAATGGCCAGACAAAGTCTGAAACTAAGGAATTTTCTTTGACTGGGCCCAACTGGGATGTGGAAATAAGCATTCTTTAGGTCCAGAGGGCCATCCAGTCCCTTTGGTTTTAGGGAAGGGATCAGTATGGCTAGGTTGATCATCTTGAACTGGGGTTTTCTTAGTTCGGAAACCATGAGATCAAAAAATGGGTTGCCACTCCCAATTTTTCTTTCAAGTGAGGAAGTATCTTGAGTAGAGGCCTTTCCCATTGGCCAGGAGAACCCTCTCCTCTGCATTTGCTTGCAGTAGCTTTTTGACCTCCAAGTCAAAGAGTATCCTTTCTGTTGGGAGTGAGAGCAGTGGTAGTATTAAGGGGAGACTCTGAGCACAATCAGTGATTACAGGAATACATTTTCTTTGTAGAAAATTCAGTTATCTGTGCTCCTCTTATCTTTCAGGAGCACAGTTAGAGGCAGGAGTTCCAGACAGTGCAAGGGTGGTGGGGAGTCCAGAGGGGACACTGCGATGCAGATCAGGTTGTTATTAATTTGGCAGCATTCAAAGCTAGATCAGCAAGCTACTGGGTGACAGGAAGCTGTCAAGTTAGTAGGTGGGCCAGCAAGTTGTGTGCTGTGGCACGCTGACAAGGAACAAGTGTGTTGACAGCCAGCACAGGCTAGTATGCACATGGCAGAGTACGAATAGGAGAGTAACTGGTAGACAAATGCCCACATTGACAGGCAGGTAGGGGATGAGTGGGTGTGGTTTCAAGGACTTTTATAAGGTTGGAATAAAAGTGTGTGGACAAGTGGCACTGCGGCATGCAAGGAACAAGCATATGGGCACTCTCTGGCTATCAGAGCATGTGCAGGAAGGCAGGTAGGAAACTTTTTGTTTGGAAGGACAGCAAGGAGGGAAGGACAGTATCAACTATTGGCTAATAAATTAAATGAAAATGAAGTGTCTGAGCTAAAAAATGAAAGAATATATGTTAAGAAACCTGCATGCATACAGAAAGATCCTGTTGAGTGATACAATATAAAAAGTAGGTAGGAGCATGGCCAAGATCTGGAGAAGTACAAATTTTAGGTTACAATTTTTGATTTAACATGCTCCTCTGGTTTGGAGGAGCACACCAAGATAAATTCTTAACACCATCCCCGAGTCAGAGGCTTGAAGATTCTGCGGTTGTGCAGATTGGGAAATTTGTGGAACTGAAGGGCGAGGCCTCGACTCACTACTTTCAGTTTCCACTTGTCTGTGGTGATATTTTTCCATTCCTGAAAGAAATTAGTCAACCTTGCTCCCACTGGCAATGAATGGGCAACCTGGCCAGGACCTTCATGGGTTCTGTTTGGGTTCAGCCTTAGGGGTCAGGGATGATCAGACCATTTGAAAAGTCTTCTGCCTTTGCCCCTAAGGAAACCTCTCATTTGAGAACTGTCATAGGGCATAGGATAGAAAAGATAAGGAAAGTACTCCCTACCTCTACCTCCCCTTCCCCAAGGTCTGTAGGAAGTGTTGGCCTTCTCTTTCTGGGCATTACTTTTGTAGATAGTCTTGTACTAGTCCACCTTCTTCATTTAAGCCTCTGTCTTGTCACCAAACAGGGAGTTGCTGTCACATGGAAAGTCCGTGGCTTTTGTCTGGGTATCCTGGGACAAGTCAGTAGTTCATAACCAGGCAAATCTACACAAGGAAATAGCATGTGCCATAACCCTAGAGGCTGTGTCATTAGCATCTAATGCCATATGGAAAAGGTATCTGGTGGCTTTGATGGCAGTTTTGCCTAACTCCACCAGATCCTGTGCTGCATCCCCAGCTGTTCTGTCACTAAGGGCCAGAGCAGAATTCCAGAGTGCCTTTTGATGCTGGGTTACATAAGCTATGTACATAACTTGCCTCAACAGTAAAAACACAGATGTATAAACTTTCTTACCCATACTGTCCAGCGTGGCCTTGTCGTAGGCGGCCACCTGGACTACTTCCTTTGTGAGCACAGTGAATGCAGAGGTACTCAGTATCATACCTAACCAGCTGATACTCAACTTTTTTGTCTACCCCTGAGGCCAAAGTAGGACCAGTGGGCCAGTTATGGGCCGTATCGGAGTATTTTACACCCAGTTTTGCCCTTTTTACACCCTGTGTAGAGTCCTGGGTAGTATCACTGCTAGGTGTTTCCACAGACTTCACGCATTCGCACTTCAGTTCACCAGAACTGTGTGACCACATCGCAAAATACTACCTGGCATACAAAAATACTACCAGCTTGTAAAACTAAGAAGTTTTTACTTCCTGGCCTAAAAAATTATCTGGAGCAGTGAATAGGACTCTGCAAGACCCTGCAGGTAGTTCTTTTAAAATGATTTATGCACAGGGAGGACCAATTTATTAGAAGCAGGTAACCCCATCACATGCAAAAAGTTAAGCTCCTCCTCATCTTCTTGTGTAGAAAGACTAAGAATATTAGCCATTTGCCTCACATAAGTATAGTAGAAGGAAAAATCCTGTGACTTACATTAAGAGGAATCAAATTCATGCTCTGAGGAGCCTTCAGAGTCCATGGAGCCCCCACTGCCATGCTTCTCTTGATAGAAAATTTTGACTCCTCAGTCCTCGGTGCAGCAGTAGGAGCTGGAAGGGTACCTCCATAAGAGTATCCATGGTTTTAAAAATTTTTCATAATTTAGGTAAGTCCACCACAGCAGGCATTTTCATAGTGTCCACTGCAGACTCCTTTGCTTCTTCAGCAGAAGGGAAAGTGACATGCTTCTAGTTTTTCATTTCTTTTTTACAGGTCTTGTATCTGGGGCCTGCTCTGGGAGTCTCATGTTTAGAAGCATCCAAATGTCTCACAGAATTTTTACTTTCATTAATATCCTTAGGGGGTCTTTATGTTTATTATGTGAAGAAGGACCCTCCTCAGTAAATTTAGGTGACACAGAAGCAGTCTGAGAAGCTATAAACACTGGAAAATTCATAACTTTTCCCAAAAAGATGCTTGGGCAAAACTTGTAAAAGGGCCACAGCACAACTGCTGACTTTCTGCCCTCGCTAGGAGAATGAATAAAAACTATCCCCCTCCACTCCCCCCCCCAAAAATGGGTATATATGCCTGCCGAAAAAACACAAACAGACCCTAGAGAAAAACAACCAGCAAAAACGAAGACGAGAAAAAGTCGTTCCAAGTTCTTCTTTACTTCTCCCCCCCCGGAAAAACCCTGCTGAAGAGATGACGCAATCCATCAGACCACTGAAGTAAAATGAAAATAACTGAAACAAACAGTATCTTCAGTTCCTATGAGACAACAGAAGGACCAGAGTTACTAAAAAAAAAAATACACTGTAAAATTAAGGTAAAAGAAAACATAAGTAAACCGTGGACTCCTGACAAGGAACATTGAAGAGAGCTCTCGGGGCAATGCTTCTTGCTCAGGTGGAGAAACAGATGTGCCATGGAGCTCCACAGCATAACACCTCCATGAGCCTCAACTCTCCATGTGGCTAATTTAAATATTTTAATTTGTCCTCAATGCATTCTGGGGCAGCTCAAGCAGTCAGGCTGGCTGTACAACTGTAAGCATAATGAGGGATTCCCGAGGCTTGAAGGAGCATTTGTCTTCAAGACCTGAAGCACTTTTACATGCCAAAAATTTTATTTTACTCACCTAGCTTAAAAATGGTGAGTAAATTACTCTTGCCTGACAAAATTATCTGGCACATAGCCAGTGTGGTATATATGAAATGGATTGCTAACTGACATGAGGGCAGAAGCAGAGGGGTGTGTTGGATATGTTGGATAGGTGGTACTCGAGTGAAGAGAAGTACTTGGCAGCATCCCTCTGGGATCAGTGTTTGTGCCACTGTTGTTCAATCTTTTTTTCAACAATCTGGAAGCGGGGTCACTAGCAGGCTGTTGAAGTTCACTGATGATAGTAAGTTGATGAGGTGGACTCTCACTGAGATGGGGACAAATAATTGGTTGGTCTCCTAGCTGAACTCCTGAAGTCTCCGATTAAATGTAGCCAAATGCATGGTGCTACACATGGAAAAGAAAAGATCTGGGCCTATCACATTATGTGAGGCTCCTCTTCTTACAATGGAGGAGAAGACCTAGGGGTCATTATACAGGAGGGAGGGTCAGGCCCATAAGCTCAGTAGTTGTTTTACCTCTTCCGACACCGGCGACCTAGGTTCAGGAACAACCTCGGGTTGTCAGGGGCTGCCTTGGAGGCTTGGAGGGGGGAGGGTTTATTGAGGCAGTGTAAGTGTGCCCAGTTTGCCTCACCACTGGTGGAAGCACAGGCAAAGCATCTGCTCTAAAGTGAGGACTGGGAAGGGAAGATGCTGTTAGGCACTGGACGGTGGTGTGCTTCCGCTCATCATCCACCAGACTTCCGTCTCCGCAACAGTGCCCTGGGGTGTGGGGGTGGTGGGGAGGGAATACATGGGACCTCAGTGACTGTATGAAACTGGATCCTGGTATACCGGGACTGTAGCCTGCCCAGACCAGCTGGGTGAGCCACAGTATGCTGATGACCTGGGTGGGGGGGGATGTAAGTACTGGGTGACCCCCTCCCCGAGGGTGCCATCCGAGGTATCTGGGATAACAAAAAAAAAAAAAGAGAAGGGGATGAAGCATGACAAGCAGTGTGTGGCTGCTGTTGAAAGGGCCAGAGGAATGAGTGGATGGATCAAAAAGTGGGTGCCGAGCAGGGCAAGGGAAGTTCTCCTGCTTCTTCAAGTCCTAAGCCCCATATTAAAAAGGTAAGTGCAGCACTAACCGGGTTAGAAACACAAGACCATAATAACAGAAAAAGACCACAGCTCCATCTAGTCTGCCAGGAGTTCCTCATCTACAGCAGGACTTACTGCATTTACAGGATTTTATTTCTTCCTGTCTATCTCCTTGCTCTTCTCACTACTGCTACCGACCTTAGTCACCACCAAACCCTTCACTCTGTCCCAGCTATGCTTGAAACCATTTACAGTCTTGGCATCCACCAGCTTTGCTGGAAGACTGTTCCATGGCTCTACCACCCTTTCCATAAAACAGGATTTCCTCACCTCCCTCTTAAACCTTCTCCCAACAGTTTCCACCCCTGACTTTGGGTTCTTGAATGTGTACTCCTGCCAAGTAGCTCCCCAGTTCACCTTACTACCTTCAGGAACTGGAAGGTCTCTATCATACCCCCTGACCCCAGCCAGGTCTCCAATGAGTGCTTGTTCAGTGCCTTGAGACAAACTTCGTAAGATCTTCCCAGAATCATCTTGGTCAACTTCCATTGCACCGTTTCCAGTCTGTCCATCCTTCCTCAGGTGAGGACTCCAGAACTCAGCACAACATTCCAGGGGCAACCTCATAGATACATAGATACATAGATACATAGACAGTGTCGGCAGATAAGGGCATATGGCTCACCTAGTCTGCCCATTTGAGCTTGTAAGTTCAGTTTGTTTCCCTAGAAGTCTATTTCCTCTTACCCCTGACCTCTAGAATTCCTTTATGTCTATCCCATGCATTCTTAAATCCCGTGATTGTTTCAGCCCCCACCACTTCTTCTGGCAGGGTGTTCCACTTGTCCACCACCTGTTCTGTGAAGAAATTCTTTCTCATGTTTCCTCTGAATCGTCCTCCCTCCAACTTCATCCCATGCCCTCAGTCCTGAAACATCTTTTCGCTTAAAATAGTGTTTTCCTGCACCCTGTTCCTCCTGTAAGATACTTGTATGTCTCTATCATATCCCTCTCCTCTCCTCTCCTCCAGGAGTACATGTTCAGTTCCTTCAACCTGTCTTCATAGGACTTGTGATGCAACCCATGCACCATCTTTGTTGCCCTCCTCTGAACCTTCTCACCCTGTCTATGTCTTACGTAGGTATGGTCTCCAGAACTGTACACTGTACTCCAGGTGGGGCCTCACTAGTGTCTTGTATAGCGAATTATGACCTCCCTTTCCTGCTGGTGATGCCCCTGCCTATACATCCCAGCATCCTATTTGCTTTACCTGCTGCCTTGTCACACTGTTTCCCTACCTTGAGGTCATCAGAGATGACAACCCCAAGATCCCTTTCCTGCTTGGTGCATGCTATATCCTCACCCCCAACTGATATATTGTGCCAGGGTTTTTGTGCCCCATATGCATTATCTTGCACTTCTTTGCATTGAATTTCAACTGCCAAACCCTTGACCATTCTTCAAGTTTCTGCAGGTCCCTTCTCATTCTGTCTACACCTCTGGTGTGTCTACTCTGTTACAGAGCTTTGTGTCATCAGCAACAGTGAAATTCTGCCTCTATATCCTGTGCAATGTCACTGATGAAGATGTTGAATAGACCGGTCCCAGCACTGATCCCTGTGGTACCCCACTGGTCACTCTTCCCTCTGTGGAGTGACAGCCATTTACCACCACCCTCTGTGTCCTGCCACCCAGCCAGTTACCTACCCACCACACTACTGTCC
Source organism: Neoceratodus forsteri (assembly GCA_016271365.2). Taxonomy (NCBI): domain Eukaryota; kingdom Metazoa; phylum Chordata; order Ceratodontiformes; family Ceratodontidae; genus Neoceratodus; species Neoceratodus forsteri. Next base: position 278,158,351 of record CM028136.1, on the reverse strand, counting down.
TGCCCACACCCATATTCCCCAGTTTGTGTAATAGTCTTCTATGTGGCACAGTGTCAAAGGCCTTGCTGAAGTCCAGATAGGCCATGTCCACTGCCCTCCCCTGATCCACCTCCCTAGTCACCCAGTCAAAAAATTCAATGAGGTTGGTCTGACATGACCTCCCCCTGGTGAAACCATGCTGCCTTGGGTCCTGTAGTCCATTGAGAACCAGATGTTCCACCAATCTCTCCTTCAGTAGTGCTTCCATGATCTTTCCCACTACCGGTGAGGCTGACTGGTCTGTAGTTCCCTCTGCTCTCTTTGTTCCCACTTTTGTATAAGGGACTACATCTGCTGTCCTCCAGTCTTTGGGTACCTCCTGTTTCCAGTGATTGGCTGAACAGGATAGCCAGAGGTTCAGCCACCACCTCTTTAGTTCTTTAAGGACCCTGGGTGCACCCCATCTGGCCCCATTGCTTTATCAGCTCTTATTACTTCCAGTTCCTTCAGGACCCTTTTCGTGTAAAGGGACTTGTGTCCATTTCTGCACCATTCTCACCCCTAGTACTCCTTCAGACCCATTACCCCCTCTTCCTTAGTAAAGACTGAGCAGAAATACCTGTTCAATATGTCAGCTTTACTGTTGTCATCCTCCACGCTGGCCCCATCCTCCCCTTCAGTCTCACTATCCTCCCTTGTCCTTCTTTTTCACTTATGTACCTGCAAAGGTTTTGTCCCCTTTAACCACTGATTTTGCAATGTGTTCTTCTGTCTGAGCTTTGGCTTCCTTACTGACTTCCCTGCCTCCTTTGTTTCTCCTGGTACTTTCCCTATCCCCTTCTGCCTGTGTCTTTTGTATTGCCTGAATGCAGTCTTTTTGGCTTTCACTTTCTTTGCTACCTCTTTGGAAAACCATAATGGTCTCCTCTTTTCCTCTTGCTAACCTGCTTAATGCATAATTCTGTTGTTCTTATAATCCCATTTTAAATACTGCCCACTGTTACTCAATCCCTGATTCCTGTCCCATTCCCTTAATGCCTCTTTCAAGCATCTCCCCATTTTCCCAAAGTCTGCCCCCTAAAATCCAGGATACGTGTTTTGTGTGGTTTGGTTCTGCTCTTCTGTGATTTCAAACCACAATGACTGGTGGTCACTGTTACCCAGGTGCTCCCCCACTGTTACCCCCCATCACACTGTCCCTGTTTGTGAGCACAAGGTCCAGTATTGCCTTCGCCGAGTTGGTTCCATGACCAGTTGCTTGAGGAAGGCACCTTGAAGGAGTCCAGGATAAATCTGCTCCTAGTTGATGCTGCTGCTGGGATGCTCCAGTCCACGCCTGGTATATTGAAGTCTCCAACCAGTACTACCTCATCCTTGTCTGCCATCCTTTGGATGGCTAGCATCAGCTCCCTATCTGTTTCTTCCTCTGGGCTGGTAGTCTATAGACCACACCTGTGCGGATGGCTGGCCCCATTTTCCTCTTCCAGCTTAACCCACAGTATCTCTCCCCCATTTTGTTCCTCCTGGATCTGTGTGGCCCTTATGTCATTTTTCATACAGTGCCACTCCTCCCTTCCTGCCTGCTCTGTCTCTTCTGAATATGTTGTAGCCAGGTATGGCCATCTCCAGTCATGGTTATCATTACACCAGGTTTCAGTGATGGCCACAATGTCCAGGTCTGACTGTACCATGACAGCCTCCAGATCTTCCATCTTGTTGCTAAGGCTCCTGGCATTTGCACATGGCTTTCCATGATTTGACCTCCTAGACTGCTTCACTGTTCTACTCCAGCCCCTTCCTTGGTTGTCATTTATCCCTGGTTCTCCTTGCTGTCTGCCCTTCTGCTGAATTTTGCCCCTTTCTGCTTATCCACCTTTGACACTAATCTCCATCTTTTGGCACTGCTTTGCAGAGATAGCCACTCCTCTGGTTCACTGGTTCCATTACTAGCTGTGGGGGTGAGCAAGTAGGTATCATCCTTGCTGGCCTGCCACTCCTTTGCTAGTTTAAATGCTTGTCAATGTAGCATTTAAACTTATCATTGAGTGCTTGATTCCCTCCAGGATGGATGCAGGCCATCAGGCTTGAACAAACCTCCATCCTCCAGATGGGTCCCAGTCACCAATGAATCCAAACTCTTTCCTCACAGCACCAGTTCTTCAACCATGAGTTAAAGTTCCTGGTGCATGCACCTATGCTCTCCTTGCCTCTCACAGGTAGTACTTCGAGAAAGTGACAGAAGTAGCTACTTGCTTGAGACCCTCCCAGTTTCCTAAACTCTTCCTGAACTTCCTTTGGCTCCCCATTTGCCAAGTCATTAGTACCTAGGTGGATAATGACATCCAGCTCACCCTCCTGTCTTGCCTTCCCAGTGATCCCCAGTATCTTCCTTCCATCCCTCCATGCCGTGGCACCTGGTAGGCACCTCACCTCCTGTCCTCCCTCCTGTGTTCCTAGCTGGATCCTCTTATGATGGAGTCCCCACCAGGATTCACTTCCTCCTCCTCTGGGTCCACTGCTTTGCTCACTGAGGTCACCTCCTTGCCTAACCTCCACATCCTTTCCTTCCACTTCCTGGGTACCTCTATTTGGTTGTCCTCATTTGCCAGTGTGGCATATGAGTTCTTGAGAGGAATAGGATCTGGGATGTGCCTCTGCCTGACTGCTCTAACCTCCCTGAGCCCACTGTCATCCAAGTGCTCCTGTTCTTGGCATCCTTTGAGGCAGCTGCATTGGACTGGGTGGTTCCTGACAGGGGTGATGGTACTCCTGAGTCTTACTTCGGGTTCTGAGTCTGGCTACCTCATCCCAGTAGTCCCGAGAGATGCATGCAGATAGGCAGCACCTCAGTGTCCAGAAGGTCTGCTTGAATATGGCTGCCCCACAGCCACTGCATTGCACCACTCCCCACATTATACTGCAATTCCACTACTTATCTGCTACTGAAGCTTCTTAGTTCTCTTTTATTTATTTACAGTACTAAAAATCCTGTAACTGATCCTCAGATATATATTTTTTAGGAAAAAGAAACCAATAAATAAATAAATGAGTCAAAAACTTGTCGTGTCTGAGGTGGTCTTACTTATATGCCCTCCTACTTCACACCTCTTACTATACCCTGTGTTTAGCTCCTGTCAATCAGATTTATCAGGGCATATAATTAAGAGTTGGGGAAGGGGTGGAGGGGGGCAAAATTGCAGCAATTAAAGACAGCACAGAATTACACCACCACTAATTTTAAATTTTCAACAGCCCAAAAACAATTATAAGTAAAGACAACACAGAAAGAAAGTATAGTGTCACTACAAGTCTACAATCTAAGTTTAAAAGAAAGATACCAGTTACCAGTTACTCTGAAGCACTGAATTGAATATGTTTCCTTCCTTCACCTTCTGGCTTCTCACCAGTGACCTACATAGACATAGTAGTATCTCATTAGCCCTGCTGTAAATACCTCTTCTGGTATACCCAGCATCCTATTATCCTTACAATAGGCCTTATTATGGCTTGGGCAGGTGGAAGGGGGTCCTGGTAGTTGGCGAGGCGAAAATGGGGACAAAACTGAAAAAACAAAAAGAAAAAATAGGCCTCAACTACACTGGCTTGATTGATTGAGGAAGTCACCAATGATGATGCCAGATGCCCTTCCTCCACTGCAGTGTTCCATTTAATCCCTCCCCTCCAGTACTCTGTTCTGAGTTTTCACTTCCAGTTGTGTAACCCTGCATTTTTTTTTCCCCACACTGAACTTCAACTCAAGGCAAAATGATGTAAAACATCTATCAGTGAACCTTCGTTAATTTATTTTAAAGCTAGGAGTGATTTAAGTGGCCACAGCAAGACATGAAATTATGAAAATCAATTGAACACTGCAGTTCTCTGCTCAATTTATTAATTTTGCCCTGAGAATTAACTGTCTGTTTTGAATACATCTCAGTGGACTATCAATAAAATCATCTGGTGCGACTGCACAGGGATCTTTTTCCTTTGCGTGCTGAATTTCAACTGCCAAACCTAAGTCCACCTATCTAGCCTTTGTGGATCCCTCGCCATCTCTCTGATCCCTTCAGAGCCATCTACCCTACCATAGAGCTTTGTATCATCAGCGAAGAGATACAATTTTCCCCGGATGCACTCTGCAATGTCGCTGATGAACATGATGAAGAGGACAGGACCCTGCAATACAAATAAAAAGGTCTTCAGCTCTCATTTAAAAATCTCGACTACTGGACCATCTCAAATCTGGGTAAGGGAGGGAGTTCCACAGGACTGGGGGTGCAAAAGAAAAGGTGCAAGCCCCCCGATGTCTTTCAGTAGATGCTGGAAACTCCCAAGAAACCCTCATCCGCGGAACAAAGGGAGTAGGTGAGCAGGTAGAGATACAGGAGATCTTGTAGGTAACTGGGCCCCTGACCGTGTAGGGCCTTATAGGTCAGCAAACCAACCTTGAAGGAGATCCACCACCTAACCGGCAGCCAGTGCAGAGAGCACAGCACAGGTGTAATATGACACAATCTGGGTAGACCGGTCAACAACCAGGCCGCCGCATTCTGCACTAGTAGCAGGAGGCGCAGATCTACCCCCCACTAGCCCCAGGTATAGAGCATTGCAGTAATTCAGGTGCAAGGCCATAAAAGCATGGACCGGTGCCAGCAGATCAGCCGGGGGTATCAGGTGTTTCACCCTGGTGATGTTTCTCAGAGGTAAATAGAGGTCTTGACCACGGCCGACACCTGAGGTCTAAGTGTCAGGCCACAGTCCAAAACAATGCCAAGATTCCTCATCCGATTAGAGTTGAGCAACTGGGAGTCCCCAAGCCTGAGACACGACCAGATTGCACCCTCACCCACTGGCAACCAGGTTCCAGCACTAGTACTTCAGTGTTATCCGGGTTCAACCTCAACCAGTTTGCCCTCATCCAGTCTTGGATCTCATCCAAGCAGGTGTTCAGTATCGAGATAGTCTTCTACTGTTCGGGTACAAAGGACATGTAGAGCTGAGCATCATCTAAACAGCAGTAAAAACTCAGTCCATACCACCTTATAATGTCCCCTAGCAGTAGCATATACACCGCAAACATGGGGGACAAAACGGAGCCCTGAGGGACCCCACATAACAGGGACATGGGGGCTGAGGAGTGAACCCCAGACACCACACACTGCGACCTGCCAGCGAGGTAGGATCGAAACCAATTGCTGACTGTTCCCCCAGTCCATGACATACCCGCAGGTGCTCCAACAGAACCCCATGATCTATGGTATCAAACGCCGCCAAGAGATCAAGAACAAGAATGGAACGTCTTCCCCGATCCCTCGTCGCCAGAAGATCATTTAGCACCCAAACTAGGGCAGTCTCAGTAATGTGCCTTTTCCTGAAACCTGACTGAAGAGACTCATAGCTGTTATGGGCTGTTAAATAGGTCTCCAGTAGAATGGCCACCACCTTCTCAATGACCTTCCCCGCAAAGGGAAGGTTAGAGACAGGACTATAGTTTGCCAGACAGTCCGCATCTAGTGAATTTTTTTTTTTTTTTGGGGCCTTACAACCGCCTCCTTCAGAGATCCCGGAAAGACCTCCCCCAAACACCAGAGAACATCGGACTATCTTAACTAGGACAGGGCCGATGACCTCAACACACCCCACAAGGAGGCACATTGGTGCCGGGTCCAAACTATAGTAGGTTGGCCGTAACTCCCGGATGATCCTCACAACATCTACTACAGCTACTCGATCGAAGTCGGACCAGACAGACAGAGTGCCTGTGACATCATGCCCTTCATCGTAACGCCCATTTGAGGGAGCTGACTGGATTTCTGATCTGATCTAATGTCTTCATTACCCAGCCAAAGAAAATGAACAGGTAGTCTGCCAAAACCTCCCTGCCACAATCCCATGCTGTGTACTACCCTGTAGACTGTTGCTCTACAAGTAGTCCACAAGATCCTCTTTGATCGGTGGCTCCATCAGTCTGCCCACTACAAAGGAAGCTGAGGAGTCTGTAATTCCCAGGTTGTTGCTGCTGCTGCGCCCCTCCCCTCCGGGTAGCGAGATTACATCTGCTACCCTCCAGTCTTTAGAACTACCCTGTCTGAACTGAACTGAACTACTGAAAAGCCCTACTGGGGTTCAGTCAGTCCCACAGCCAATTCCTGAGCACCCTTGGATGCATCCCATCTGGCCTGGAGCTTTATCCACCTTTAGGGTTGGCTTTGGGGAGGCAGTATAGTGCAGTGGTTTAAGGCTATGAGCTACAAACCTGGAGACCTGGGTTAGAATCCCACAGCCCCCACTTGCGTACTGTGTGACCCTGAGCAAGTCACTTAACTTCCCTGTGCTCACAGGTTGCACCTGTAAACAAGCTTTTCAGGTTAGTGTGTCTCATCTGGTAAAACAAAGGTGGTTAAAAAAAAAAAAAAAAAAAGGCCCCTTCCTCTGCTAAATACTGGCAGCCTCACTTCAGGAAGGTGCCAGACAGCAGTCTCTATGTCACTTTCAGTCAGGTGCCCGCTGTCTTCCCTTGTGAAGGGCAGAGAATTCATCCTTAAAGCAATTTACCCATATTTTTCAATTGTGGTATCAATTACATTATTAGATAACTTATGCTGGCAAAAGTAAATCCTTGCCATTTTTACAGTTCAGTGTTACATATGTACTTGGGTGGAAGGGACTGTAATTTGGCCCAGACAAGGCAGCTAGCCAATCCTTTCCACTTCTCGAATTCTGTGTCATGCCCTCACGCAATGACGTGACGTAAAGGAGCGCACAGGGGCGAGCCCCACTGAAGTCAATGGGGGATGAATTTCATTACTATGTAATGCATAATGATGGCCAGTCGGAGATTAAAGAAGGCCATCATTATGCATTAAATAGTAATGAAATTCAGTCCCTACTGACTTCAATGGGGCCCACACCCACGCTCTCCCTACTTTACATCATTATGTGGTGAGCGCTGGGGCATGCTAGAGGAATCAGGAAGTGGAACGGATTGGCTGGTCACCCTGTCAGGGCCAAATTATGATCCCTTCCACCCAAGTACTGATACAACACTGAACTAAAAAAATGGCAAGGATTTACTTTCCCCAGCATAAGGTGTCTAATAATGCAAGTGGTTCCCCTAGTCTCAGTATCCCCCAGTGTCAGTGTAACTGTCTAGTGTAGGCATCAAACTTCTGCCCCAGAACAGTGGTCCCCTCTCATCAGGTGAATGCAGTCACCTTTTAAGAGCCTCCTGTCCCAGAACTCCTCCACAAAGTGGTAACCTTTCTCCTGACACCAATCTTTTAACCACCCACTTCATTCCTGTCTCTTTTCCAACAAATCCAAAAGCAGGGCCATGAACAGCAATAAGGCAGTGGTGCAAGTAAAGGGCAGCCAGACCCAAAATAAACAGGTGATCCCCCCTAACAAAAGCTAACCTCCGAAGTGCTGGGGCAGTGGCATAAAATGCTGTGAACCAATAAATATCTACTTTTATTTGAATCAGCCTTGGTTCTTTATCTTAGCAAGAGTGCAGGTTCTCTGGGACTTTTCTCTCTTTTTCATCCTTGCTCTACCTCCCACCCCCCCTCCAAACTCCACACAGTGAGGACCTCAGAAAAGGCCAGGGAGACAGGTATGCTGCACGTCTGTCCCCCAGCCTCTAGATGTTCCACCTCACTTGTTCCACAGCCTGGTTAGCTAGATCATTGGTACTCTAGCATACCAGCAATCCAATCCACTCCCTACTATCCTCATTCTGTCCTGGATGGGTGATGCCCCAGGATGGGCCCCTGATCATTCCTCATCCCATTCTCTACTCTCCTGATCTCAGAATCCCCAATCACCAAGACTCTCCTACCTGCCTTCTTCTTACTCTTAACCACTGGGTGCTATAAGGTCACATTGCCATTTCTCCCAAATGACCCATCAGGTACGAGCGTCCCCTCCAGGGCTGCAAAGCAGCTTGCTGTTGGTATGGTATGGTGCAGAGTTGGTTGACCTCCTTGTGGCTGCCCCTGCCACACTTCTCCTCTCTTCACTCTCCAACCCCTGGACCAATGTGCCTGTGGAGGAGTGGGGGTATGAGTTCCAGCGGAGCCAGTGCCACAGGAGATTTCTCTTCACTTGCTGCTACCAGCTGAGCATACAGTTCTGCAAAGATCCTGCAAGCACAGTCAACCCTTCACCAGGGTGTAACCCTGAAAAAGCACATCACAGACCCTGCAACTGACTTGCTTCCTGCTAAGCACCTCAAACTTTAACTGGCTCTGTTCTTCTGCTCTGCCTAGTGCACAGTGTCTGAAATCAGAAACAAAATAGTGCAGCACCAACCATGAATAACAACAGCGTTCCAGGTGGGCCGTATTTAGAGGCCCCCACAGCACCACAATAACCCGGCGTCATTATTGTGCAAAACATACTGCTGTGCCTATGCAAATAAGGGATCCTTCATGCATTAAGGGCACAGCAGTATGTTCACAGGTTTCAGATGTCCTGAACAGCTACCAATGCGTCACTGGTTACTGCCACAAAAATCATGACCTTAAGCAGCCGCTGTGGGTAGTCTAGTGGTCCCCCCAATCACCCATGTTTCTACAGAATAACTTTTTTCTGGTAGTCTAGTGGCCCCCTCCTCCCAATCACCCATGTTTACATGCAATTATTTTCCTGTTATCTAGCAGCCCCACCCTACCCCCCACCCTCAAGCATCACAGCTTATGCTCACCTCCTCAGTGGCCGCCATCTGACATGAGTATGGCTGTTTCTTGTAATCAAGCTCTGCAACTGTCTGACAGTGGTCATCCAAGAAGGCAAGCAGAGAGCTGTGATGGTTGCCACCGTTTGGAGAAGAACCTATGAGAAGGGGTCCTAAGTGGGTGAGAGGGGGGAGTAGCTGACATTCAATAGAGAATCCTGTAACAGGGAAAAATTATTCTATGAAAACATAAGCAATTTGTGGCAGGGAACATTAAACTACCAGGGACATATATGGAATGGTACAACTGGGGCATTCTGGTGAGGGATGAAATCACTAGACTCTAGAGATGTACTTTTGAGCCAAGCCAGCATGGGAGCTAAGGGGCATGCAAATGGCCCCTTAGCACGCTGCACAGCCGAAAGACTCATTTGGGTGGTCAGGCTGAATATGGCCCATGAGAGACCTGGCACTATACCACTTTTGGCACCCCACCACCAGTGGGCTTTCAAGGGCCATATTCAGCTATGGACCACATCAGCGCAGTGCAGTTACTCTGCACTACACTGGCATTACCCTTATTCAGACACTTGGTGTGAGCTCCAAGGAAGTGTGCTGTCTGAATATAGCTCAGGACCAGTAGTGCACTATGTGCCGCACAACACTGAATGCAGGGCAGCACTGGTAGCCTCTGAATATAGCTGCCCTGTCTGGCCCTACCTGAAGAAATGAATGTAACCCAGATTATCACTGAGGCAAGTGCAGCTTTTTTCTCGTGCAGCTCCAGTTTTTATCCTTATCCTACCTGTGGTAAAACATGGAAACAGCCAACTCAGCAGGAACTCGCAAAATTTGCACATTCCAGCCATTTCATGTTTTATCCATTCTGGCAGGTCTGGCATTCACCTAAACCAAACATGAAGGTGTCATCCCACACTCTGTTGAGACTTTGTGATTGCCACAGTTTTATTATTTGCATCATTTTACATGGTGCCACGAGTTGAATGTCTTTGTCTATGGCTTGCCTTAAACCCCCGAATTCCTAAATGGGATTTCTAAGGATTTTGAAGCACAAATATAAAACCAATGCTAGTGCACTATGTGCAAAAGTGTTCATAAGAGTATCACTAGACAAAAAAGTGTTAAATGGTGCACTACAATGATACCACCGGCAAATTTCAGACACCGAGATTTTCTGAGCTGGCCAACTTTTGAAGCAGAATCAAACTGCACCCCACTTTTACCAGTGTTAATGCTGACCCCATTGTCACATATTTGACTCTCTATTGTAAGTTTGAATCATCCAGGAAGAATGAGGTAAAGTGTGAAACTGCCTCCAAAAATATGTAAATGTTTTAAAGGAAACATTATACACTGCCCCCGACGGTATGGCACTGTGACCACAAATCACTCTTAGGTCCCCAGTTAGACAGCCTCCTTCAGTTGCTCGCTGTCTGCAGTGTTTCCCGACACTAGCCCCGGTGTTCCCTCTCAACCCTGCCTCCCGACATTCCGCTTCTATTTCTTTCCTTTGGCACCCTCATATCACAGCATTAATCCCCTTCTTGACTGGCCTAGGTATTCCCTCTCCTAGTGCCTCCACTGTGCTACTGATTCCCGCCTTCTTACTTGTCTTTTTTGGTGCCCAAAATCGAGGCCAAGTACTCCGCCATCATGAGCCCATCCACCTGTCTGTGCGCTACGTCACTGGTTGCGGGCGCGAAACCTTTCCAGAACCCTCCACGAAAGAGCCGAGTCTGTGTGTTATGCAACCCGAACATGGAGCTGCTGGGATTTGTAGTTAACCACAAGAATTATGACTTTTTCTATTATTTTATCATATCCTACACATATCCTGGTCCTGGTAATTAAGGCGCACCATGCACCTGTTAAAAATACTAGTGTCTCTTCTGCAATTGTTTTTGGGATTATGTAACATACAACAACTCACAGTACCAGTCTAGTGGTTTGGAACTACACCCGTAAATACCGACCACGTACTTGGAAACTACAGCTCCCATCATGCGGTAATCAGCATCAGTGCGCATGCTCCCTGAGCCCTGGTTATGAATGGCTAGCTCAAATGCAAAACCTACAAAACTTTTACTAATAGTAGTAAGTAACACAGTAGGATATCTGGTAGTAAGGATGATTTTGTCCCCAGAAACTAACCGATCGGGGCGGGGTAGAGACACAGCCTACAATATGTTTAGCCGATCACGTCATCACCTGAAATTTCATCTACCATGTTTCCTGTCTGGTGGAATTGGACCAGTGCCTGTGTTTCTGGCCAATAACAAAGTTTTGTGGCCACAGTAAGCCAGCAGGGGGATTGGGTACCCCCGAAGTTCGCAGTTGGGTGGCTGCCCGCCATGCTGACAATGTGGCGAGCATGCAGGAAGGGTCCGCTGCATCTGACGAGCTTTGCTCATATTGCAGCGGACCTTTCCTTAGATGTGCTCACCACATTAGTATGCATGGTGTGGTGCCAGCATGCAGGCTGATTGGGGAATGAGGGACGCACCTACTGATGTGTGCCCTGCCTTCGCCCAACAGCGACCACACCTCCAAATCCGCACTACCGCAAGATGTTGGCTGCTCAAGCGTGCCAACATAAAAAGTGTGAGCCCAAGACTTGGAAGCAGGTAATAGAGTGCTAATAAGCTGGCTGGGCATATTAGGGAAGCATAAGGTAGCCGACAGACGGGGAGACACCCCATAGGTCATCTTGGAGAAGGTTGCAGGCCTACCAATGTACAAGATTTGGCCTGAGGGAGAGACTTGAGGGCACAATATTATTCATTGTAACACCTGCTGCCTATTGGTGACAAAGTAGTAAATGCCAAAGATGTTGTGGAAGATTCTTCATCACTCCCCCCCACCACTTGAGCTGCTGCACGCAGAAGACAGAGGTGGAGAGGAAGTGATGCCATGGGGATTGGGCCTGCCCAGGGTGGGAAGGTCTCAGATGAGGGAGACACTGATGATGAGTTTTGGTGGGTTTTTATGAGGTTGTGAATATGATTCAGAAGTTCTAATCCACTGTTATGTGATCTGTTGCAGCCTACAATGTTTATAGTTTCAGCAGTTGATAAGGAAAGTTTGATTGCCGAACATTCAAATTCCCTTGGCAATGAAAGGGAGCTGTATTCTACCACCTTGAATTTGTTATTAATGTAAATGGCAAGGCCTCCTCCCCAGTAGATCTATCCAGTCAGAAGTGGGTATATGAGGGTTTTGCAATTTCATGGTGAGATACTGAGCCCTTAAGCCATTCTTCTATGAGAATGAGTATAACAGGATTTGTGTATGAGACCTAGGCTTTTACTCCGTCCAGTTTTTTTGAGAAAGCTGCACAGGATGAATTTCAATCCCTTAAGGGGTGGTAATTCAGAGGCTGATGCAATTGGCGAGAGTGGGCCAGGATTAACTTCAACATTAACTGAACATAATAGTGGGGTCTGTGCACGACCGGATGAGAATTACATGCCAGAGGCACGTGTTCTGCTCATGTAGCTCTACACCAGTGGACAGGTGCCTACTGGCCAGTATTCATCAATGGCTGCCACTTGTCTGTGGGCCTATCCACAACCACGGCACCAACAGCCAGGTACAGGGGTCGGGGTGGTGTTGTCGGTGCTGTAGGGGTGGAGTTGTCACTGGCCACCACTGATTCTGTGGGGGTTCCTGGAGCAGGGGAAGGGTGGGGACAAGAGCACGTTCTCGGGAGTCAGGTCAGGGATGTGTTGTTGGCAGGTTGGCCACCACCTGAATCGGGGAAGCTGCAGTGAGGGAGGTACTGGGACAGGGAAGGGGCACCTCTGCCATGTCTTCTGGGGCCATGTCTCAACTACCAGGGTGGGCCAACTGTACAGGATCACCCGTTGCATACCAGAGGCCATGACTTGATATGGGGATGGGGCGGCAGTGTGTGTGGGGGCAGTGGTATTGCCCACGTGGAGTTTGGGCAGGCAGATGTCTGGGGAGGGTGTCCTGCACAGCAACAGGAGTTGGGGCTCCTGTGTGTGTTGAGGGGGCCTGTGTTACACCGGGGACCAGGGCTGCACAGTGTCAGTGGTGTGGGGTGTTGCGCTCAGGGCATACGGGGACTGGGGCTGCCTTGTGTTGGGGTGGAGGATGCTATACTGTACTGGAACAGTGCAGCTGTGTGTGTGCAGGGCTGGGTGCTTAAGGCACTTATGACAGGGTTCCTCCTGGCATAATGGGCCGTCTCCTATACACTCCGGTGCACAGCACTACCCACCTTGGTGCATGGCGCATAGTGCTGGTATGCCCCCACCCACCACTGGTGCATTGCTATCCACACGGTAGGGGGATTGAGTGCCTAGGGGCTGTGTGCTCTGTATAGTGCATCCCACGAGGGGGATGCAGTGGGTGCAGAGTGGCTATACCCCACAGATATGCGGCATGTAGCCACTCCGCACAATTGTGTTTAAGGCCCATTAGTAGTAAAATTAATATTTTACTCATCAGGCATTTTCTGTGTAGCAGATGAGCCTGCTGTTCTGTTTTAGTTTTGGTTTCTAGAGTAGGGTTAGTGACGAAGGGAGTATTTGTCATAAGAGGCCTTAATAAGTAGTAGCAAGTGTACAGTTGTTGGCTGTCCAGTGGTTAAATAAGTTGCTATTTGTATGGTGTATATGTACCACTAAGGGGGTGGCCCCTTAGTAAATCTTGTCTTATCTATTTTCTGGTGAGAGGTAGGATGATCCCTGGCAATGGGTTCTTCTAAGTAACACAACAGCACCAGAGCCCCCAGTAGATATTTCTCCATGATCCAATGTAATCTAGTCTAATCAGGTAATTTAAACATTGCAATGTGTTACTTCCCTTGGGTACTGTGTGTAATAACATTTATAGGAGATTGATAAAATGACAGCAGAACTTCAGGTAAATAAGTTAGCTGACCTGCACTTAATGTAAATGATGAGATGGGAACTTGTTTGTTATATTGTTATATAATAGTACAGGTACGGTTATACTTTTGTAGGGATTACCTAGATAGGGAATTAGCAGGGTCTGTGAGTTTACATGAAATGCAGCAGTTTGCATGAGAGGACAATTTTAAACAGCTAATTTCTGGCACAATGCAACTGCAGATAGGGAATGTAGCCAGCAGTGCTGTGGAACAAGTCTGGGAACTGTGGGAACAGTTTGGGCCATTTACCTTTTCTTTAGTTTTTCTCATTGTATTCTATTTTAGTTCCTTTATAACTATGCCATGTTTGACTTGATTTGATTTCTATATATTTCTTTTGAGATTTTGATTTGATTTCTATATATTTCTTTTGAGATTTTTTTCAATGAAAAAAATCCATACTCTTGCAAAAAGGGCCTTGGGTTCTTTGGCTTTCACCTGGGCATCCAACAGGAAAGCATAAAAGATGGGAAGATGGACCTCAGTTTAACATCTTATCTTTAGGACTGCACACCTCAACAGTACAACACCTCACTAGTACTATACTTGAGTGCCAGCATTTTTGGGTATGTGCTCAAGTTTTGGTCAGGGACTAGAGACCCTGACCCACAGGCAGATGTGCTACTAACTGAGCCATCTTGATACCTAAACACATCGGAGGCAGAATGATCAGAAAAGTGGCAGGGCCAAGGATGTAATAGGTAAATACTCCCCCCCCGAATGATTTTACCCACAGAATATGTTTTTTCTCACCCAAATTTATAATCTGTGGAGTGACTGCCAACCAATGATTAACAGTAGCTTCCAGTTCCCAGTTCCTTGATACACATCTGAAGACCTGTCCCTTCCTTTTCATTTTTAAAGTTTGATCACTATGACTTAACTCAGCAGACCATGAACCCAGCCCACCCCATCAACACTACTCAGGCCTTCACATTTCAAAGTTCTGCTGACACCCTGCCAGCCACAAAGGGAGTGACTGGAAAGTAGCATTGCTTACTGCACATGATGCATTTTAAAAGGCATAGCTTTCCCTAGTAATAAATTAACATGATTGCAAAAATGTATAGGTACAGACCTTATGACTTATGAAAGTGGTAGAGCCATGGCCATACTGGTGCCTCCTTCCAGCATCTATGCTAAGTATAATGCACAAATGTTGAAAACCAGTATATACAGATGATAAATATGTTATAAATAACAGATAAAATCAAGTAAAACAAGCCTTTGTCAGTGCCGAATTTTGGCTTGCTGGCATTGGTAGTGTAGGAGACAGAGAGATGCATAATAGGAATGGCAGTGAAATATTGCACTAACACAACCCCCAACCCTCCTGAAGAAACTGAAAGGCATTGGGGATGTGCCTTAGGGTCATCGGCCATAATGCTTATGCCATTCCACCTCACCACACTCTGCAGACAGCAACAGGTGTCATGGTGTGCCTTGGGGTCTTTGTAACTTACACTCACCCCATTCCATAAGGAAATAAGCTGAGATGGGTGCAGTATAGGAGAATAGGGTGAATGTTATGGCCAAAGATCCCAAGGCACACCTTGATGCCTGTCAATGGTTGCAAGGTTGGGGGGGTTGGGGTGGAATGCCGTGAGCATTACAGCCAATGAACCCAAGTCACACCCCGAACGCCTGTCAGTCTCTACAGGGTGGGACCTTACGGTTTGAAACCCTAACACCATGGGTGTTTGTTGGTATTTTCACCTCAGATTTTCAACATGGGCTTTTTGGGACCCCACCTCATGAACAGTGTAACTATCATTTCATTACTCAAGTCCTGAAAGGTGATTTCGCACAGTGACTGCGCCATTCAGCTCCACAGGTGTGGAAGTACATTTCAGGCAAGATGTGAAAAATGACAGCTGTACTGTTCATGGGAAGATGTGGCAAAATGGCAATGTTGAAAATCTGGAGTGAAAATATGAAAAATTGGCGAAGTTAAGAGCGTGTATAGAAACTGCGCAACACACGCCCATAACGCAATCATGTTTTGGAATTTTTCCACCAAATTTTCAACATGGGCATTTTGAGACCTCTCGTTATGAACAGTGACACTGTGATTGTGTTAATCTATCCCAAAAGCTGATTTCCCACAGCGACCACGCCATTCTGTGCCACAGGTGTGAAAACATATTTTGGGAAGAATATGAAAAATGACAGCTGTACTATTCATAAGGAGATGTGAAAAATGGCAATGTTGAAAATTTGGAGTGAAAATATCAAAAACTTGCGAAGTTACAAACATGCATAGAAACTGTACAACGCACACTCGTAACACAGTCATTGTTTGGAATTTTTTCACCAGATTTGGAACATGGGCTTTTTGGATTTGGAATTTTTTCACCAGATTTGGAATATGGGCTTTTTTGGACCTCCCCTCATGAACAGTGGCATTGCCGTTTCATTAATTGGTCATGAAAGGTGATTCCACGCAGACACCGTGAAATCACCTTTTGGGACCAAGAAATGAAATGACAGTACCAGTGTTCATGAAGCGGGGTCCCAAGAACCCCATGTTGAAAATTTGGGGCCAAAATTCAAAAAAATGGTTAAGATATTAACCTAAGTTGAACCCCCCCCCCCCATTGACTCCCATTATACATCATACCTTTGATTCTTCTTTTTAAGGTTTGGTTTTGTAGAGTGCAGACATGTCCCGTCCACGAAGATGACAGCGCCAATCTCCAGAGGTAAGTATGGGGTGATTAGGGGTGCGGGAGGTGGGTGTACAGAGGAGGTTGGGATTGGGAAGGTGCGGCAACATAACAATGGACTGTTTCTTTTTAGGTACAAAAATAAAAACAGCAAAGGACTGATGTTCCTCTTTCACAGGGAAATTTTTTTTTTCTTAATGTGGGCACACTGGGATGGGCATCCAGAGTGCCACAATAGTGGGGGGGGGCATGCCCAAATGGGGATTGGGCACCCCAATGTCAGCAGATCATTTAGAGGTGTTTGGGGGAGGGGGGCCCATCTGACACTGAGAGTGGGCATCCCAGTGTTGGAAGAAAATTAAAAAAAATTTTGGCACACTGGGTTGGACTCCCACTGTGCCACATTAATGGGGGGGAGGGGGGATGCGTGCCAACATGGGGATTGGGCACCCCAATGTCAGCTTTTCCAGAGTGTGTGGTGGGTGGCAGAAGCTGCCATGTTTTGGCACACTTAGGTGGACTCCCTGTGTGCCACATTTAATGGGGGAAATACATGATGACACCGGAATTGGACACCCCTGATGTCGGCTTTTCAGGACTGTGTGGCGGGCGGTAGGAACTGCCATTGTGGAAAACCGCTCTGTGGCTACATTATTTATTGAAATGTTTCACCAGAAAAGGCACACTCGACAGACATGCTGCTCATAACTCCGGCCATGCGCATTACTGTGCACTGTAATGCGCATGGCTGGAGTCTTGTCATCTGTTGCTGCAATGACTAAACTGCACCTGATTGCAGCAGCAGATTTCTTTTAACTTTTTGGCTCTCTTTGAAGTTTTCTGTCATCATAAGCATGCTCACTGATTGGTGGCTGAGGGATGCACCCACTAAAGCATCCCCTGCATTTGCCACAACACTGACGCACCTCTGAAATGTGTTACTACCAGAAGATGTCGCTTGCGCGTGCACACAAGCCAACATAAAAAGTGCAATTTCCCCCAGTCTTGGGAGCTTATGTAATGGGCTCTTGAGCCCTTGCTGCCCTTTCACCACTATAGGAGCCTTGTTCCTCACCCCCCAGTTCCCTGGAAACTGGACTGCTGCAGTGGAAATCTGCAAGGCATAAGGGACATAACTCTAAGTAGTCTGTGCTGGGAGTTGAGCCAAGGCATCTGCCATCTTTATCGCTACAGCTGCATTGTGTGACCCATGTTCTTAGCCCCAGGACTGAGCTGAAGGGCTGAGTCCAGGCTGAAGAGAGTGCTATTTGGGAGCACAATGGTTTTCTTGCCCCAGGACAGGCAGCAGGATCAGTGACAGCAAACGTCTATGCCAAAGCACCATTCAAAGCACATGCACAAGGGAGCAGGGGAGACAGTGGCTCCACTGCTGGCACTCTTTTCTGGGTCCCCGACTCTCCAACAGGAAGACTGCTCACACTGTGAGGCATCTTCCTTACCTCAGGGCAGATAGCAGGGCCAGGATACAATAAAGCACCCCCTACGAATTGACACTAAAACAGTCAGGGGCTGCAGAAGAACATAAGGCATATGTAAACAAACATGGCTATGGCCATGCACCTATACAGTCCTCTTTCCCCACAAGGGCTACTAGAAAGGGGTCAGAGGCACATAAAGAGATGTGCCTGTGAATCTGGGACAATAAAGATCTCAGCTCTGATGCCAGCTTGGTAGCATTGAGGGTTAAGGCACTGGATAACACATCTCATTCTATACTGGCGACCCATGTTTGGAAATGGACACAGGTTGCTGGGGGTTGGCGGGGAGAGAGAGGGGGTTGAGCTTCCAAGGGACTGCTCTCCTCTCCAAGGGAGGGAGGACTGCTTGCTCCACTGAATGACTGCCATCAGGTGGAAGCCTGGTGGTAGTGCAGGTTAGGAGCAGCAGAACGTGGGTGGTGTTGTGGGACTCCACAGCGTGGGCGTGCCTCCACACATACACACTGATGAGCAAGTCCCAGCATGTTGAATGGGAGAAAATGGAGGAAAATGGTGGAGGGGCAGGTTAGTATGAAGCTCTGTCTGCCAATCCCTCACTCGCAACACCGCCATGACCTGGAAGGCTGAGACTGGATTTGTGCTTCTGGGAGGGATAGGGTGGCCCTCCCCCTCCTGAGCCCGCCAAGAGGGGGAAATCTGTGTGGGTACTTGGGCTGACCAGGTAAGTCCTGATAAGGTGTCAGATGATGTGGATGGGTGGGGCAGGGCTGAAGGTAGCCCCTGTCTGTTCCAGCCAAGAAGCATAAAATGTAGGTGGAAAAAAAGTGAAAAAAGTGATCAGGTTTGTTGAAAAGCATGCATGCAAATCCAGCTTGATTGGAATAGCATTGCAAAGCATGCTTCACCTGAAATATGTCTGGCTATGAATCATCAAGTTCAGAAACCTATTAAAGGGGCAGAAACCAAGGCTCTGGGCTTAGTTTGTCTGTCTGAATGACCCAGAAAGCTGTGAGGGCCCACTGGCTGTTATGAGCTGCAGTTCAGGCAGGCCACAGAGGCATCAGTACATCTTATTCAGCTGAAGGAAGGAGTTTCATCCAGAGCCTAGAAGAAGAAAGGATCCATGTTAATTCAACCCAAGAGATTTTCCCCACTAAGGGGGTAACCCAGAGTGTTGTTCGAATTGGCTGAGGCTACTGCCTACCTAAAAAGGTTCTGAGGAGTCCTGCTGATGCAGTGGAGAAACAACTGGAAAAGAAAACAGCTAGTGACTGAATGCAGATGAGATGATTCTAGGGAAGAAGACTGTTACAGCCGGGAGCCACATCCAGCATCTAGCCTACCCTGCAATATCTATCTATCAATCAATCAATCAATCAATCAATCAATCAAATCTTTATTTAACCAGGTGAACATCGTTGAGTAAAGCTATTTTTCAAGATGGATCTGCACAATGAACAATAAACATTATAGGACACAGAGATTACAGCAATACCAGCCAATGAAAATTGAGCCGGATACAAAGCAAATAATAATACAAAAACAGTACAAAAACAAGAAAGGAAAGGGCATCATATACAAAAGATATAAGCAATTCCGTAGTTGTAGAGAATAATTACATAATAAACTAGGTGGAAACCAAGGGTCAGAATGAGCAGATCCATATAATAGAGGAAGGAAGGTTGGAAATGTAGAAGGGAGGGAAAGGGGAATGGGAGAGTAAAGGAAGGGAACACAATGGAGTGTTAAGCCACAGGGATAGGGGCCTTAGTGTGCATAAATTGATAATGTGCCATCTCAGCGATAGGGGGTATAAGGGTCATTGTATAGCAGGCAGGCCAGCTTGCAAGCTACAGACACATTATCAAAATTGATACGGTTAGGTAGAACAAATTAGGAGTACTATGAAGAGGCAGATATAGGAAGACTTAATTCCAGTGCAGAAGGCTCAAGTGGAGGAACAAGGGATGCAATTTACCTAGAAGGATGGAGGAGAGACAAGATAAGGGAGGGGGCCGGATGGTAGGAGAGCAAGAAGGAAGAATTAATTTTTAGAGACAAAAGCAAAGATCAGAGAAAGCAGTTGCAGGATTCCTTGAAGGAGCGATTGTAACTTGACTTAAATGCTGTTAAAATGATGGGAAGAAGCAGTTTCAGAGTTTTTTGCATCTTATTCCAAAGTAGCGGTAGCATGCAACTTATGGATGTCTGGCCAAAGCGCGATCTGATCTTGGGCACAGTTAGAGAGATATAAGAGACACTTCTCAGCCCATACTTGTGTTTAGAGGTAAATACTCAGAGATACAGTGTGACAGCTTCTGGGTAATGGCTCTATAGGTCCAGAGCACAGCATTTCTCTGCCATCTATAGGTTAGGGAGGACCAGCCCACAGCTGAATATAGAAGGCAGTGATGCGCAGAGTAGGGAAGACCAGTGATGAACCTTAAGGCTCGGTGATAGAGTGTGTCCAGTTTACCAAGCGCAGCAGTGGGACCCTGACTATAGAGGATGTCTGCGTAATCTAGCAATTAAAGGAAGGAAGGTGGTTTGCACCAGTCTTTTCTTCACATCCTTAGTAAGGAGGCCTTTAATTCGATAAAAGAGATCAAGTCTCTGTCTGAGTTTTTTTAACAGCTCTTCAGTGTGATCGTTGAACGAAAGTTTATAGTCAATCCAGACACTCAGATATTTAAACTTGGTTACAAATTCCAAAGGTTCACCTAGCAGTGTGGTGCTCTGAGGTAACATTCCATGAGTTGCTGGATTTATTGCATGCCCAAAAGAGCATTGCCTTAGTTTTTTTGGCATTTAGGAGTAGTTTTTGTTGTAGGTGCTGAAATTGCAAATGAATGAATTCCTGTTGTAGATCACTACAAGCTGCTCCAGGAGTAGGCCTACTGATATAAAGCACTGTGTCGTCTGTGAAGAGATGTATATTAGCATCTTTGATATTGGCATCAATTCTGTTGATGTAAATTGCGAAAAGCAGAGGACCCAGTATGGACCCTTGAGGTACACCTCTCAGTAGGTGTTTTAGAGGTGATAATTCCCCTTCAGCTTTAACTTGTTGGAGTTTACCAGTAAGGTAATTAGAGAACCATCTCAGTGTAAGATGGTCTAATCTGATGTTTTGGAGGGAAGAAAGGAGCAAGACATGGTCGACCGTGTCAAAGGCCTTGCTTAGGTCTAAGAAAACTGCGCAAAGTTCTTTGCATCCAGTTCACGCTGCCAGTCATTTGTCACCTTTGCTAGTGCGGAGATAGTACTGTGTCATGGTCTGAAGCCTGCTTGTAAAGGATTAAGCAAATTTGCATTCTTCAAGTAATTCCTGAGCTGAGAACTCACAATTTTCTCTAGCATTTTTGACAGGGTAGGAAGCAGGGAGATAGGCCTGTAATTATTGAGGTCGCTGAGGTCTCCAGATTTGAATAAAGGGATCACGTGAGCAGTTTTCCATATATGCGGGAGGTCTCCCTGTGAGAGAGAGAGAGATTAAAGAGATGCGTAATTGGTACTGCCAGGACATGATAACTGATCTTCAGGAAAAACGGTCAATGGGGTCAACACCAGCACTTTTCCTGGTGTCAAGCCGTAACATAAGATCTTTGACTTTTTTCAAGGTTACAGGATGCAGAAAGAAAGTAGTGCTAGTACTAGACACTACATAGTCCTGTTCACCAAGTTGCGTACGGAGGTTGCTGGCAGGGGAGGCATCAAAGGCCAGACCTGCAGTAGCAAAGTGGTTATTGAGTGAGTCAAGGATTGCCTGCCTGTCAGAAACTGTTGATGTAACACTCATAATTTTCTTTGGCAAGGAATTTACCAATGGGAGGCCTTCTAACAAAAAGAAACACAGGTGAGGGGGTACAGGCAAAGTGGGCAAGCATTAAGGATGCAATACTTGAAGCAACATCCCATTGTGTTAGACAGAAAAGGAAGTGCAAAAGAAAAAGGAAACCACTTTGGTTCTCAAATACAGTAGCAGAAAAGGTCAGAGCCAAAAGGCTGGCCTTCAGGAAATATAAGGGAACACAGTGGATGAAGATAGGAGGCATACCAAACTGCCCTAAGGGAAGCAGGTAAGGCAGTAAGGCAGGCAAAGTCCCAAACTGAGGAAACACTAGCACGAACAGTAAAGAAGGTGACAAGACTTTCTATAGATACATTAGTGAAAGGAGAAAGTCCAGAGGGGTATTGTGCTTAATGGAGAAAAGGGAGCATGTGAGGAGGAGGACCCTGTAAAGGCATCTATCCAAATAGATACTTTTGCTCAGTATTTACTGAAGAGAAGGTAGGACAGGCCCACAGCTCAGCATCATGGACACAGGGGAGGGAGGTGAGCACTACTCCCTTCACAAAAGAAAGGGTCCTACAAGAGCTTCTAAGCTCAGGGTGGATAAGGCAATGGGACCTGATGGCATACATCCCAGGGTACTTAAGGAGCTAAAGGAGGAACTAGCAGAGCCATTAGCAGAATTGTTTAGTGAGTCTCTGAGCACAGGAGAGGTCCCAGAAGACTGGAGAAGGGTTCATGTGATCCCGCCCACAAGAGTGGTAGCAGGGAGGAGGCGGGAACTACAGACCAGTCAGTCTTACCTCAGTAGTGGGCAGATTATGAGGCACTCCTTAAGGAAAGGATAGTGCAACACCTGGAATCCATAGGGGCACAGGATCCAAGACAGCATGGGTTTACAAAGGAAGGTCCTGTCAAACTAATCTCATAGATTTCTTTGACTGGCTAACCAGAGTGGTGGACCAAGGGGAGCGAGTTGATGTCGCTTACCTTGACTTCAGCAAAGCTTTTGACACTGTTCCACATAGAAGATTGATAAATAAGCTGGGTAGGCTCGGGGGGTCAGAAGTTGGTCAACTGGGTGGCAAACTGGTTGACGGGCAGAAAACAGAGAGTGGTGGTAAATGGTATACAGTCAGAAGAGATGCAAGTCACAAGTGGGGTACCTCAGGGATCAGTCCTGGGCTTATCCTTCAACATCTTCATTAGTGACCTTGCAGATGGACTAGAGGGTAAGGTTTGTCTGTTTGCAGATGACACCAAGATCTGCAACAGAGTAGATGATCCAGATGGGGTGGGCAGAATGAGAGAAGAGATCTGGATAAACTAGCAAAATGGTCAGAAGAGTGGCAACTGGGATTTAATGCAAAGAAGTGCAAAATCATGCACATAGGGAAGAGAAACCCTGAAGCCACCTATAGGCTGGGAGGGGAGTTGCTAGCAGTCACAAAGGAAGAAAGAGACTTGGGCATCATCATCACTGATGACCTGAAATCATCCAAACAGACCTCTAAAGCAGTAGGTAAGGCTAGGGGGTGTTAGGGTGTATTAGTAGGGGTATCACAAGTCGTAAGAGGGAGGTAAAATCCTCTGTACAAGACACTGGTTAGGCCCCATCTGGAGTACTGCAGTATTGGAGACCACACCTCTACAAGGACATTAACCAAATTGAGGCAGTCCAGAGAAGGGCAACCAAAATGGTGCAGGACTGCATCAGAAGACATATGAGGACAGATTAACGAGCTCAATATGTATACCCTTGAGCAAAGGAGGAGAGAGTGATATGATCGAGGCATTCAAACACCTTAAGGGCATAAACAAGGTGAAAGAGTCTAACATGTTTAAATATAAGAAAAATAGCAGGACAAGAGGACACAGCATGAGATTAGAGGGAGGCCGATTATGGGGAATGTGAGGAAATTCTTTTCACAGAAAGGGTGGTGGATGCATGGAATGTCTTACCACAAGAAGTGGTGGCTATGAATACAGTGCAGGGCTTCAAACAGGCATGGGATAGGCATAAGGGAGCAATACAAATGACTATGAATAGATAGGTCACTGACAGAGCAAAGGCCGAAGGCACATTTATAAGGTAGAAAAAGAAATGGGCAGACTGGATGGGCCTTGAGGTCCTTATCTGCCGTCAACTTCTATGTTTCTATGTTTAACTCCTGTAGGGTATTCCAGAATTTTGTGGAGCAGTTCGTGGAAGAATCAACTAGTCAGCACAGTAGAAATTTGCCTTGGCCTCTCTGATCAACTTAGTGCTAGTATTCCTCGCTCTCCTAAAAAGAGCCCAGTCAGCTGCTAGTTTCGTTTTCCATGCAGATTTCCAGAACTGATCTCTTTTAATCAATAAGGCCTTCAGATCAGCAGTGAACCACCGGCAAGATTTTGTCCTAGCCCGGACTTCAGTAAATGGTGCATGCTTATCCAGCGCCTCTACTAAGATTTTTTTGAAAGATGTTATATGCTGAGCACACTGATTTAGCAAGGTAGAAGTCTTGCCAATGCAGGGAGTCTTGCAGATCGGAGGTAAAAACAAAGGGATCGAAGGTTTTTTCATCATCTCTTCAAGGAGAACTTGGTGGCAGAAAGCAGCTTAAGGGTAGCTCTCACACAGGCAATAAAACAGTGATCACTAATGTCTGAGAACAATACTCCAGCATGAGAAAATAGATGGGGTTTACTTACTACAATGAGATCCAGCAGAGTACTATTATTAGGGTTCTTTTTGTT
Source organism: Neoceratodus forsteri (assembly GCA_016271365.2). Classification (NCBI taxonomy): domain Eukaryota; kingdom Metazoa; phylum Chordata; order Ceratodontiformes; family Ceratodontidae; genus Neoceratodus; species Neoceratodus forsteri. Next base: position 278,134,101 of record CM028136.1, on the reverse strand, counting down.
GGGACGCATTGCTTCAGTAATTAGTTGGGACAACCCAAGAGAGTCCGATAGATTTAAGGGGGGTTGCGGCATTAGAAAACCAGTCAAGGTTAAGATCACCCAATATTATGGACTCCAATGACAAAGCACCAATGTAATTACTTAGGTGGTTCAGTAGCTGAAGTCCCACTGATGGAGGTCTATAGCATCCTATTACACAAAGAGTGACCTTGGGTGAGATCTCAACTTTAGGGATCAGGCATTCAGATTCTTTGTGAATTGAGGCAGAGTCCATGACAGTGGCAGTGAAGTTGTCCTTGTTATACATAGCAACTCCTCCTCCTCTAGACTGCTTGTCTGCTCTAAATAAGGAGTATGAGGGAATATTTACCTCACAATCTGCAGTTCCAGGTCTAAGCCAAGACTCAGTGACCACCAGGACATCAGCTGCAGTGTGGCAGGTTCAGGCCTGAATAGAGAAACATTTTTTTAACAGGTTGCACGCATTGACATGCATAAAGCTCACATCTTTGCAGCTTGATAAATCTGCCAAAGATGTTAAAGCTGCTGGAGGACCAACATTGAACTCAACATTGCCTGAGCACAGCAATAGAAGGAGCAGAAAATTCCTGATGGTTCCTATGATAAACGTATGAGCTCTTGCCTGTTCATGCTTGCATGGGTTAAAAGATGTACTTGGAGGGCCCCAGTAATGATAACCTAATGGACATGATGCCACTTAAATAATTAATCTCACTGAGAGTAGCACAGGAGTTAGGACAATGTGAGCAGATGAAGGTAATGCCATGACATTCAATCCTGAGATAGAAAGTGTTCCAACCCACCAGGGTGGGTGTATAACCAGTTCTAATTACGAGAACTTAAAGGCACATTTGGGCCAGTTAGGATGTTCGAAGGTGCTCATGTAAACTACAGCGGTGTTAAAATTGGCTGCACCACTAGAAGGTAGCTGATTGTTCATATGGAGGTAAATGAAATATAGTAGGAGGAGGGATAGAAGAAATGCCAAATGAACAGCCCTCATAGTGGAGTCTAGTCCCAGTGTGATCTGTAATACTTATGCTAGTCCAGTAACGTGGGACTAGGAGGGACAAGATGTATCTTGTTTGAGTGCTACCAATAGCTTAGGCAATTATACCCAGCGTTAAACTTCCATAACCCGAGTCCAAAGACCTGGTAGTTAATAAGTATTCCCTTAAGAAAATAGTAAAAGCACTATTGGCCAGTACAGGTGATGCACAGTGAAGTAGGTGGGGTTAATGTGTATTTAAAGGTTGCCTAGAGGGGGTGGGGAGTACCACAAGGTTAGCAGGACACTTTGAAGGAAAGAGGAAACACAGGAATTACATAGGCAGGAGGAAGGGGAGAGGTTCAAGTATTATCAAAAGGCACAAAGAGCTGAATTCTAGATTGCTTCTAAACTGGGGGCAGGTCATGTCAGGAGGCAAGGCACCAGTTGGAGCTGCAGGGCAAGTAAAACAATGGGCCCCCAAATGGCAAGGGGAAAATGAAAAGAAGTTAAATTGCTGGGAAAAGAAAGAAATAAAAAGAAAAAATAAGATAACAACAACTAGATCAACTGCCTGTTCCTATCACAATCAAGTTAATTCAGTACATCATTTTAACACATTTGACATAGCATAAAACAGAAGGCAGTGTTGAATTGTAACAGGAAATTAAATTGTCCACTTCTAAGTTCAATTTTGAGCAGGCAGCAGCAGCGCTTTACAGCACACTCTCCCCTAACAAGGCAGGTGCTCGGGAGTGCTACGGTAAGGAAGCTGGGCTTTCGGGTACAGTGAACTCCCAGGGCAGTAGAAAGCAATGAAAATTTGAATTAAAATCAATGTACAGAACTTAATCTAAGCGTAAGACTAGTGAAATTCTATGGCAAGCCGACAGTCCAATCAGAAGTCTCCACCCTGGCAAACAGCCAATCAGTGTTACTCCTTACATCGGTGTTAAATTTTCCAACTGTCGCAGCTGGAGAAGCCAGACAGCCGTGCGCCCTCCTCCTGCCCGCCTCGAAAAGCCCAGTCAGCCGGTAAGCTCCACACAGCTTCGGAAACTTGTTTCGGGGACCCTGATTGGCTGAAGATGCTCATGGTCACCGCCGATTGGTTGCTGCCCATACAGCTTTTCCTGGATTGGTCATGGCTTTTTCATCTGTCTCCTGGCTTCTTGCCACTCGCTCGCTATCTGGAAACTGTTTTTCATCCCATACCGCCCGCCCCAACCCCGGCCTCTATTAAATGCTCCTTCCCCAAGAGGAAGGTCAACCCCTTATTGCTACCATTGGTCAGTAATCATTTCGGCCCGCCAAAAATTTACCCCCCCACCCCTAATTAGCCTCGCCTTCTTCTCTCAAGCTACACTGACGTACATTCTGCTACCCGTGCCTGTCCTGTCCTCTAGCAGGCTAATTTATCCGAAATGACACCTCGGGAGCTCTTCTTCTTGCTTAGCTGCACATTACTTCTTACCCACATACCAGAACAAATACCACCTGCTCATTCACACCAGGACCTGTGGTCTCCCTGTGATGAACACCCAGTCCTGCACCCTCACAAAGGAACTTGTCTCTCCACTTCAGGAACGACTTTACCTCTGCTCTGCATGCCTCTTCATCAGGCTACATCTAAAGAATTTCATGGAAAGCCTTGGCTTCTGTAGGTTAAAACAGTTTTATATGTCTTATTCCTATCCAACCACTCAAGTGACCTTTACCCAGCATCCACGAAACCTCCCCATGCCAAATGGCATAACATGAGCTTATTCAATACACCAATAAGTTGCCCCAGGAAACTACTCTTGCTTCTACTACTTTGCTCTGGAAATGTCAAGCTAAATCCAGGCTCACCGGCTCCTATAAATGGCCCTGCAGACCTCCCCCATTACAAGATCATTAACTTTCTCCACCTGAATGTATGTAGTCTACTCAGAAAGCTTGACCTGATTCAGACATGGTCTTTACATGCTTCCCCCGACTCCCTGATGATATCGGAATCATGGCTTATGCCCCTGACCCCTGACATAGCTATCAATCTACCGGGGTACACCATCTACCGGTGTAATAGACCAACCGGGGGGTGGGGCTTGTAATCTATGTTAAGAACAAATTCTCTGTGACAATCATTGATTGTACCTCCAAGGCTAAAGATTTCGAATGTTTTGCTTTAAAACTGTCACTTACCAATGATAAGGCTCTCTTCATTGCTGCATGTTATCGACCATCCTCTGGCGGCACGGCCCTCCTGCCCCATCTGTCTAAATGACACGGCTAACTCCAAGTGCATTCTAATGGGGGATTTCAACCTAAACTGGAATGATGAGACCTCCAAGAAGCTCAAAGACCTCTGTGATATGAGCGGGTTGGTCCAGATGACCACCGCAGTCACCAGACCCAACAGAAAAAACCCTAAGCGTAGCTCCCTCCTGGACCTAATGTTAGTTAACAAACCCCACAACATTTCGTATGCCAGGGTGTTCTTCAACGACCTTAGTGACCATTGTGCCATTGCTTGCATCAGACACTCTCCCCAATTAAAATCAGCCCCTAAATACATGCTAAAAAGATGCTTGAAAAAGTTTTGCCGGCATGCTTCCTGAATGACCTGAGCAATATTAGATGGCAACACTTCTGCCTAGCCTCTTCCCTCAATGAGGCATTCAATATATTTCATAACCTCCTAGTGGGTCTTCTAGACAAGCATGCCCCATAAGACTGATCAAACCCAAGAAAAGATCTCCTTGATGGTTCTCCCCCCCATCCTAAAGAAAGCCTTCAAAGACAGAGACTACTGGTGGAAAAGAGCTAGGAAGACACCCTCCTACGCCAATTGGATTGCCTTCCGTGTATCTCGAAACGCCTGCACCAAACTAATTAGGACTGAAAAGACTAGATTCTTCCAATCAGCCCTGGAAGGCAACAAAAACAATACCGCCAAATTCTGGAGTATTCTCATAGAGGTTGAGGGCCATACCTCCGATGCCTCAATTCCAACTAAACTAGTGTCCGGGGACACCACTTTCATAGAGCAGGTATACTTAAACAGATGAATGAACACTTTGCCACGGCGGGGCTGGAATTTGATGCCTCTCCATTAAGTAAGATCAGCCAACACAGGGATGACACTGATACCACTAGACCCACCACCTACGCCAATCAGAGCTACCCCTTCCCCTTCAGCTTCCGCCCTATATCCTTTAAGCAAGTAGAGACCCTCCTATTGTCCTTAGATACTAAAAAGAGTGCTGGTGCTGATCTTATCGAACCTTTTTTCCTAAAACTAGGTCATTACTTTCTAACTGCCCCCATCACCCATTTATTCAACATCTCCCTATCTCAGGATGAGCTACCCTTAGCATGGAAAACTGTTCACATCATCCCGTTGTTCATGTCCGGGGACCCCAGCAATCCGAACAACTACTGGCCTATTTCTATACTATCCTCCCTTTCAAAATTATTGGAAAAAATCATTGACACCCAAATCCGGGAGCACCTGGACTCACATAAACTGTTAAACACTGCTCAGCTGGGCTTCAGAGCCAAGCATAGCACAGTGTCTGCCCTTGCGAAAGTAAGCACCGACTGGCAAACTGCTCTGGACGCCAAGAAGCACATATTTGCACTCTTCCTAAACCTTAGTAAGGCGTTCGACACTGTGGATCACAACATTATGCTTAACACATTAGGTAACATAGGTCTTGACAACCCTGCCATTAAGTGGTTCACCAGCTACCTTATTAATAGACAACAACGTGTCAAAGCTTTGGGAGATCTGTCCCCTCTGAAAATATTACCAAGAGGCGTCCCTCAAGGCTCTATTTTGGGTCCAATTCTATTTGCAATCTATATCAATAACCTTGATTCACACCTGCGTACAGCTAAAGTGCACTTATTTGCAGATGATACAGTCCTGTACACTGATAACTCTTCACTAGGCATGGCCCATGAGGACTTACAGCAAGATTTTATCTCCCTCCAACATAATCTTATGAAGAACAAGCTACTGCTTAACTCCAAAAAAACTAAAGCCATGATCCTCTCTCCAAGCGGCACCTCAGGGCCCATATGCAAACTGAAGATTCTAACTTTGTTAGGTGAACCTTTGGAAACCGTTGCCACCTTTAAATACCTATGATTCTGGCTTGACAATAAGCTTAATTTCCTATGCCACTTGAACGAACTATCGAAAAAACGAAGACAACGCTTAGATATTCTCTACTGCATTAAACACCTTCTTACCATTGATGCCAGAACGAAACTAGTACAATCTACATTCCTACCCCTATTGGATTATGCTGACTTCCTCTACATTAACTGCTCTCCCACAATACTCCGTAATCTTGACACTCTCTATCACAGGGCCTTTCGTTTCAATCTTAATCTGCCTCTTCACACCCATCACTGTCTGCTGTACCAAGAGTTGGGCTGGACCTCACTCACCACAAAGAGGAAAAGGAATGCCCTCCTTTGGATACATAGGGTCTTGTCCAACAAGTTACCAGCATACATTTCAAGCCTATTTGAGCATGTCAAGGGGTCGTACAGGCTGAGAAGGTTCTCCTTAATCTGCTTCCAAACACCCAGCGTAAGGTCATCACATGGCTTAGCAGCTATCAGATTCTCCCTCCCTTCCATTTGGAACACTATGCAAAGGTCACTGAAGCTCTCAACCCTCCCCGGCCTCTTCACCTTCAAGGCATTGATTACAAAGTACCTAAAGTAAATCTGCAACTGTTATAGATGACCAGTGTGACCCTATTCACTTGTTGTAGTCCCCGACTCTCAAGAAACTCGCAGCTCCCACCAAGGGAGCCTCAACACTTCTCGCATCCTCTTCCCCCAAGTCCCATTACCATACCCTACCTACCTCCCAGTCTTCAATACCTTCACATTCTAAACCTCTCCCTCATTCAAGCCCCATTTGTGAATAACCAACTAATTACAATAGCTGTCCGCCATACCTTACCTACCTCCCTGTCTTCCTTATCTCCCACTCTACACCTCTCCCTCTTTCAAGCCTCATCTGTGAACATCCAACACATTTATTAGCACTAGCACTAGTATCTATAGGTTTGTCTCATTTTGCACATTAGTTCACAAATATGTTAGCTCTGATAGTTAAGGCCTGTGTTAGCCATGCATATGTTCATTGCCTACTTTTTTTTCCTTTTTTGTACTGTACTGTACTCTTATGTGATACATTTGTCTATGTCCAGGACCACTTTGAAAATGAGCTTGCTCAATGGTGTTATGCCTGGTTAAATAAAGTTTTGATTGATTGATTGATTTTAGCAGGGTCCCATACAGCTTTGGATGAGCAGGGGCTGAATCTGAAGCCGTACCTGATGCTTGGACTCGTGGGAGGTGGCAGCAGGCTCCTGGCACCATGGAGGCATTGGTCTCCGTTCTGGAACTCAGAAGGCAGTTCTAACCCAGAGGAGGGAATAGGAAGGAACTAAGTTACTGTAGATATTTCAGAACTATGAGTAAGTACCAGGGTTTCAGCCCTGAACTGTTTTTTTTTTCTAGTGGCACAGAACAGAGGAGAAGTCCTGGACGGGACTGTTCTTGATTGTTAGGCCCCAGCAGAAAGCCTGAGAAGGCCATTAGGGCCTATCAGTTGTGGATTACAAATCGGGGCACCTGAAATTTATTTGGATTCTTGTTTCTGATATGATTTGGTAAGCAAGCCAATGAGCCATCTGCCCTGCTAGCAGCAACTGCATCCCCAGTGAGGCACCCACTGCAACTGTTAGAGAGCTCTCTCCAAGGCCTTTGGGGATAAAGCTGGTTGCACCCACTTTGGAGCTTTTGGGAATGCCAAGAGGTGGTCACTATTAGAGACCTGTAGATCATGTTTGACTGCTACCCATTGCTGACCTTTATTCCATTGCCCCCTTGTGTTTTCCTTCCCCTTCTTTTTTTTTTTAAAACAAATTGTTATTTGTTTGCATTATATTTCCTTGCCGGGGATATTTTTGTATTACGGTATTATTTGCTAAGGGGAGGGACTGTGTGGGCAAGGGTAACATTAAGTTCCTGTCATGTAATAGTTCTGAGTTTCAGCAGCAAGATACCCTTGATTGCCACCCTAGGTGGAGGCACAGCATCATCTGTATGTAGCCCCGGCCTCCATGATGTCTAGGGGTAATGGTGATAAAAGTCCAAGGGGAGGTGGATGACCACAGCAGCAGAAACACTTCCTGGCAGCCTATGTTACCTAGGCCATGGCTAAAACTGGGGTGCCCGCTAACTCCTGCGGTTCTGGGCTAGGGTAATGAAACATTTGTTAGCAGCAAAAACAGTTCCAATAAATGAAACAACTCTGTAAATGCAGGGACAAGGAGATCCCTTTTAATAAACATTTGATCCAACATCCAACAATTACTCCATAGATAAGTTACAGAATTACACAGTGGAGAAACAGCATTTTGTTGCAGGACTGCGGTGGTCACATTAGCAGCATAATCTCTGGATCAGGACAGTCACATAACAGTGGAGTCCATTAAATCAGAGTCCATTACAGGGCATTATCTGAACGACTCCAAACAGCACTGCAGGCATCTTAGTTCATCCTGAAGCAAAGAAATCAGCACATCTCCCAATCTAAATAGTTCTGCCCCCTCATACTCTTCCTGGTAACAACTGCTCAGATTGGGGCCATAGCCACTATGTCCTGTGGGGCTCTTTCATCATACAGGGCTGTCCAGCTTGCCACACAGCTCGGGGCTAACTGCTCTCTCCCAACTCTCAGTCTCACAGGTCTAGCTATGGCTGTTCATCTCAGGGCCATAGCTCCATGGTTCAAATGTCCCTTCTTCTCCTTGGGGCCAACCTGGCACCTCCCAGTCACCTCCAAACATAACTGCTGGCTCCCTGATCCTCCCAGGTGCCACACTCACAAAAAAAAAAACAGGACCATCTTCCTCCCAGGCTGGCACTGTACTCTCCCTCGGTCCTTACAGCAAGGAACTACCATCTCTGGCATTGCGTGATCAGGGTTCATTTCCCAGGGAACCCCACACAGGGCTCTTTCCAAATCGGTTACCACCACATCACTCTCAGTCTTTTTTGCTACCATTTCCATAAAGAAAACTATTTCAACATTCCAGCGGGCAATTGACCACACTTGATGCCTATCCACCGCTCTTCTCTCTTGCGTATCTTGGACCTCTATCTAAGCTTCCTGCACAACTCCTTAAATCGCCCCAGGTCTTCCCCTCCCAAAGTCCAGTGGTGGACAGTCGCAAAGACGGCAAAACTGTTACCACTTTTTTGGGGGGCATGGATCAAAAAGTCCCAAAACAATTAGTTTATACCTTGCAAGTCCAATGCAAATCAAATGCTGCTTCTAAACCCACAGGGGTATTACATGCACACCCAGGTACTCAGTGTATCACAACCTCAGTAACTAAGGCTGGCACCATTGGACAGTTTAGTAAGGAAGACCCCAAGGGCCCTAAGCAGATGCTACATAAGTAAACATTAATGTGAAAACACAACAAATTTCTGCTGTTTTGTACAACATTTACTTAGAGTCTTTAAAAGAATAAGAATAGACAGAATGTGAGCACAGAGTGGGAAATTACCCTGCAGCTGCTAAAACAACAAACTGGGAGTGACAGAAATAGGGGGTGTCTTTCTTGACCATCAAGGAAAGGTCCAGACCAACAAGAATCCTAGATTCACATCCAGATTCAAGTTACCCATCCCCATGCCTGATGTGGAAGGAGGGAGAAAATATGAACATGTCATGTAGTTGAGGTGCATTCCTTATGAAGGATGATGGCCATCTGATATCCAAGCAGCAACCCATACCTGCGGGCTACTGTGACATTAGCACCAGCCTGCCCTCCCAGACAGAAGCAGAAAGCACTGCTTTGGGACCACGAGAAGGGGAAAAGCAGCAGGATTCCAGGGAACAAGTATAGAAATATAGAAACATAGACTTTGATGGCAGATAAGGACCACTTGGCCCACCCAGTCTGCCCATTTCCCTACCTACTGGATAAGCTGCAGATTCTAGTTAACCAACGACCTACTTCCTGCAACCCCCCACTAGAATTGCCTTATGTCTGTCCCATGCATGTTTGAATTCCCCCACTGTTTTAGACCCAACAACCTCCTCAGGAAGGCGGTTCCATGTATCCACCACTGTCTCCGTGAAAAAAAAAATTCCTCACATTACCCCTGAGCCGTCCCCCCTCTATCTTTAAATTGTGTCCCCTTGTTCTTACACATCTCTTTTTCTGGAAGATGCTACCCTCTTGGACTCTGTTGATTTCCTTGAGGTACTTGAAAGTTTCTATCATGTCCCCCCTGTCCCTCCTTTCATCAAGAGTATACATATTAAGCCTCTCAGTCTCTCTTCATATGGTTTCTGCTGCAGACCCTGCACCATTTTAGTTCCCTCCTCTGGACTGCTTCCATCCTGTCTATGTCCTTGCGTAGATGAGGTCTCCAAACTGCACACAGTACTCAGATGGGGTCTCACCAACTGTCTGTATAGAGGATAACCACTTCCCTTTTTCTACTTGTGGTGCCCTTCCTATGCATCCCAGTATCCCCTGGCTCTCCTACTGACTTTTCACATTGCTTACCCACCTTTAGGTCATCTGATATGACTACCCCCAGGTCCCTTTCCATTTTGTTGTTGTAAGTACCTCCCTGCTATTGTGTACTCTTTCTCCTGGGTTTTGTTCCCAGGTGCATTACTTTGTACTTCTTTGCATTGAATCTAAGTTGCCATATGTCTGACCATTCCTCCAACCTTGCCAAGTCCCTTCTCATCTTTTCTACCCCCTCTCGTGTATCAACTCTGTTACAGATCTTTGTGTCATCTGCAAAGAGGCATACCTTTCCCTCCAGACCCTCTGCAATGTCACCTATAAAGATGTTAAATAGGACTAGACCCAGTACTGAGCCCTGAGGTACTCCACTAGTAATGCCCCTTTCTTCAGAATGTGTTCCATTCACTATTACCTTCTGTGTCCTGTTGTGCAGTCAGTTTGCTTCCTATGAAGGGCATTGTCCTAACAAAATAAAAAGAACCTTAAGGGAGACAAGATGGCAGATTCAGCATGTATTCAAACTCATGATGTCACCCCAAAAAGGCTCAGTTTCTTTTTATCGGATCCTGGTTTTGTGACCCCCCCCTCACCCTGATTCCCATTTAACATTCTGAATCTAAGCCCTTCTTTTCTCCCAGTTCCATTATCACTCCTTTTGCTGTGATTCATATTAAAATAAAACAGCTGCTAACATTCACAGCAAATCAGTTCCCCATTTTACTAAGCCCTGTCTCTGACTTGGCTACCTCTGTTCCTGGCTGTGAGCAAACTCCTTGTAGAGAGTCTATGGGGAGAGCTTTGATCTTGCCGAGGACAATGTTACACAGTTCCCTCTGATTGTTCTTAAAGTTTTATTTTTATCTAAGAGCCTCACAGGAGCGATTGAAGGCATTTTTTTATTTCACTTTTCTTTGGTCTGGCAGATTTACACCAGATCTCGAGGGGACTAAACCTTTCACCCACCGTTGCTGACATGGCAGCCGTATGCCACACTGATTGTTAATCTGAACTCAACCGAAGAGAGCAGCACTGCGAATATTTTTATATCACGCTGTGTCAACAGTGAAATGCTTTTCATGAGACTGATTAGCTTTGGCACAGAGGGCCTGCTTAAAGGAGACAGGAACCCAAGGAAACTTATGAGAGGGTAGTGCAGCTCATTTTCTGCTGCCACCACCCCACCAGAAACTTTCCCCCAGACCCAACCCAAAGTACAGTCTGCCATTCTAATCATGTTTGGTGGTGATAAACAACTAGCTGAACTGTGCTTTTATCATATAAGTAGGAAGGAACAAACAGAACAAGGATTGTCATCTAGAGAACCATACAGGCAGAACAGGGCTGCACCAATCAAGTTGGGTGGTAGGGAAAAATGGAGGCCTGTCTCGTATATTCTGTGTGGGGACCAGACCCCAGAAAGTCTATTTAGGGACTGGGCCTTAATGTCTGTATCTGTGTGGGATTCTGTGTGTGGATGTGAGTGTGTGTGTATGTGTGTGTATGTGAGTGTGTGTGTGTGTGTGTATGTATCTTTGTAATGGGTCTGTTTGCATGGATCTGTGCATGTATGTGCCTTCATCTATAAGTACATGCCTGTACGTGTGTGCCTGTGGGAAGGACAAAAAAGGTATTGTACAGCATATAGAGAACATTAATTTGATAAATGATAGCCACCACCAGTTCACAGATTAGGAGGTCATGCTAAGCTAGTTATGCATGCTGATTTAGCAGTCTAACTCTGCATAGGGAACTCTCCTCTTGCTTATAAGTAACCATACCAAGCCCCAACAGGGTGTTAGAGGGACACAGTGCTTTTGTGAGAGATCAGATGTTAAACTGAGCTTCCATCTGCCTGTTCTGGTTGCTAAGGCGGACATTAAGGATCCTATGGCACTGCTTGAAAAGAGTAGGTGAATTTATTAATTGGATGTATCACCTCCGCTTACATGTTGATTTTGTGGTACTGGTTATTGTGTGAATCTATCTGACCATATATTTTTGTTTTCCTCTGATTGTAAGATATTGCTTATGTTCTATGTACTGGATCCCATGTTTCTGTGTGTGCATCTTGATGGCCCAGGTTATTCCTGAAAACGGTCCGCTGGACCAGTGTACCTACCCAGTTATCAAACAAACAAACAAATCAATAAATAAATAAATAAACAGTGTCTGTGCCAAATACCCCTCCCATTCACTAAACCACCAACAGATTATTCTGGTTTAATGTCAGTCAGTACTTCCTGTATCTCTCCCACTCACACCTGAAAAAAGGAAATATTTTCTAGCTCAGCTTTTGCAGTCCACAAAAACAAGCAAACAAAATCTTTGAAGGGTTAATTAAAGAGCTAGACAAAGCAATGGCAGTGGATATTATATACCTGGACTTTAGGGCCTTTTATGGCACATCATGAGACGCTGTTATACAAAGCAAGAAAACATGGTACTAGTGGAACACTGAAGGGTGGAGTAGAAACTTGCTGTAGCAGTTTTGGAAAACACACAACACAAAAGGCACAGCAGAGGTAGAGAGATAGTATAGCGTAAGGCTACAAAACTCCTTAGATGATTGGTGAGGCTGAGCAAGCAAAAGCACTTAGGCATGTTCATACCAAAGAAGAGAATGGTTGGAGTGGTGGGTGGGACAAGATAGCGATGTTTAAACCTTTGAAGGGGACTGATATGGTACAACGACAGCATTAGCCTTTTCAACTAGCACAGGATGGTAGAACAAGGGGGCACAGACTAAGGGTGTGATGGGGGTAGGATAAGAGAAAACATCAGGAACTATTTTGTCAAATATTAGATGCTGAGCCTGTGGAACAGACTGTCAGAAGAAGGTATAGAGGCAGGGGTATGGATACTTTCAAAATTAAGCCAGATAAGTTTCTATTGGAGCAGAAAGTCACCAGTTTTAAGAGATGAACAATCAGTGGGTGAAACTTGTGTAAGATGGCAGTTTTGGGGACAGGCTCCACCTCACACCACCAGTGGGTTGCTGGAAATGATGCAGTGGCTCATGGGTTCAGGTTTCACTACGTTTAAGGTGGACCTAGCATTCACAGTACTCTATATGCATGGGGACTCCACCCGGGGATTGTTTGTAATTGGTTACCTGACCAGTTAGTACAATGTAAATTTTATGTAAATTTAGGTGATTGTGAAAGACAACCCTGTAAGCTCCAGGAAGACATACAATTTGTGTGGTAGATATTTGTTGGAAGTCAGAAGGAGCAACACATTTATTTAGTGTGATCTTTCTACTCTGATGTGGTTAATTTTAATACTATAGTTTAAACCCTTTCTGTATGTGCCTTTGGTGGTGTCTGATATTGAGAACCTAAGTGTCATTTGTGGGTATCCTGTCTGTTTTTGGTAGGTACTTTATTTTCTTTGTTAAACAGCTGAGTATACCTATTGCCTAATACTTTATAGTACATTGTATCTTTTTGCTCAGTCTCTGATTTTTTCTTCTTTCTCCAATGTTTTAGAACTGTTTAGTTATTGTGGCAGAGGTGTGGTACTGTGTTCTTTCTTGTAGTTCAGGGTGCTTTTGAACTGCTGATTTCTATTGGTTTAAACTACTCATTTTTTTTCTATTTTAAAAAGCTACATCAACTTGGTTTGTTGTCACCTGTTTGTCGTTGCTACAGCAGATGTTCTTGCATTGTGCTCTGATTCTGTGATAGAATCTGTATTAGTAGAAGGTAGATTATTGTGATTGTAGTTACCTTTGATGGTAAGGATAAAGAGGTGAGATAGAAGTGTATGTATTTTCAAATATTATAGAGGAACAGTGGCAGGATTTTTAGGACAGTAAATTAATAAAAAGGGAACTAGGAGAGCTTCAGTAGCAGACAAGTAGTGGAATAGCAGTATAACTGCAGTATAATGGGAGGGTGCAATGCAGTGGCTGTGGGGCAGCCATATTCAGGCAGATCTTCTGAACACTGAGGTGCTGCCCTATCTGCATGCATCTTTCTGGACTGTGGGATGAGGTAGCCAGACCAGAGCGGAAGCAAACTGGGTCAGGAGTACCATCGCCTCATCCAGAGACCACTCAGTCCAATGCAGCTGCCTCAAAGGATGCAGAGAAAGAGGAGTACTTGGATGACAGTGGGCTCAGGGAGGGTTAGACCAGTCAGGCAGAGGCACATCCCAGATCCTATTCCACTCAAGAACTCATATGCCACACTGCCAAACAGGGACAACCAAATAGAGGTACCCAGAGAAATGGAAGGAAAGGATGTGGAGGTTAGCCAAGTGCAAAAGATGGAGATTAGCGCCAGGAGGTATAGGCAGAATAGGGCAAAATTCAGCAGAAAGGCAGACAGCAAGGTGAACCGGGATAAAGGACAACCAAGGAAGGGGCTGGAGAACAGCAAACAGTCTGGGGAGGTCAAATCATGGAAAGTCATGTGTGCAAATGCCAGAGCCTTAGCAACAAGATGGAAGATCTGAGGCTGTCATGGTGCAGTCAGACCTGGACATTGTGGCCATCACTGAAACCTGGTGTAATGATAACTATGACTGGGAGTTGGCCATACCTGCTGCCAAACATATTCAGAAGAGACAGCAGGTAGGAAGGAGGAGGAGTGGCACTGTATGTGAAAATGACATAAGGGCCACAGAGATCCAGGAGGAACAAATGGGGGAGAGATACTGTGGGTTAAGCTGAAAGGAAAATGGGCCAGCCATCTGCACAGGTGTAGTCTATAGACCACCAGCCCAGGAGGAAGAAACAGATAGGGAGTTGATGCTAGCCATCCAGAGGATGGCAGACAAGGGTGAGGTAGTACTGGTTGGAGACTTCAATATTCCAGACGTGACTGGAGCATCCCAGCAGCAGCATCAACTAGGAGCAGATTTATCCTGACTCCTTCAGGGTGTCTTCCTCAAGCAACTGGTCATGGAACCAACTCGGCATAAGGCAATACTGGACCTTGTGCTCAAACAGGGACAGTGTGATGGGGGTAAGAGTGGGGAGCACCTGGGGAACAGTGACCACCAGTCACTGTGGTTTGAAATCACAGAAAGAGCAGAACCAAACCACACAAAACACATATCCTGGATTTAGGGGGCAAACTTTGGGAAAATGGGGAGATACTTGAAAGAGGCATTAAGGGGAATGGGGCAGGAATCAGGGGTTGAGGAACAGTGGGCAGTATTTAAAATGGGGATTACAAGAGCAACAGAATTATGTATTAAGCAGGTTAGCAAGAGGAAAAGGAAGAGGAGACCATTATGGTTTTCCAAAGAGGTAGCAAAGAAAGTGAACGCCAAAAAGATTGCATTCAGGTAATACAAAAAGACACAGGCAGAAGGGGATAGGGAGAAGTACCAGGAGAAGCAAAGGGAGGCAGGGAGGTCAGTAAGGGAAGCCAAAGCTCAGACAGAAGAACACATTGAAAAATCAGTGGGTAGAGGGGACAAAACCTTTTACAGGTACATAAGTGAAAAAAGAAAGGCAAAGGGAGGGATAGTGAGACTGAAGGGGGAGGATGGGGGCTGTATGGAGGATGACAACAGTAAAGCTGACATATTGAACAGGTATTTCTGCTCAGTCTTTACTAAGGAAGAGGAGGGTAATGGGTCTGAATGGAGTACAAGGGGTGAGAATGGTGCAGAAATGGACACAAGTCCTTTACACGAGAAAGGGTCCTGAAGGAACTGGAAGTATAAGAGTTGATAAAGCAATGGGGCCAGATGGGTGCACCCCAGGGTCCTTAAAGAACTAAGAGAGGTGGTGGCTGAACCTCTTGCTATCCTGTTTAGCCGATCACTAGAAACAGGGAGGCACCCAAAGACTGGAGGATAGCAGATGTAGTCCCCTTATACAAAAGTGGGAACAAAGAGGAAGCGGGAACTACAGACCAGTCAGCCTCACCTGTAGTGGGGAAGATCGTGGAAGCACTACTGAAGGAGAGATTGGTGGAACATCTGGTTCTCAATGGACTACAGGACCCAAGGCAGCATGGTTTCACCAGGGAAGGTCATGTCAGACCAACCTCGCTGAATTTTTGACTGGGTGACTAGGGAGGTGGATCAGGGGAGGGCAGTGGACATGGCCCATCTGGACTTCCAGCAAGGCCTTTGACACTGTGCCATAGAAGACTATTGCACAAACTGGGGAATATGGGTGTGGGCAGGACAGTAGTGCGGTGGGTAGGTAACTGGATGGGCAGCAGGACACAGAGGGTGGTGGTAAATGGCTGTCACTCCACAGAGGGAAGAGTGACCAGTGGGTACCACAGGGATCAGTGCTGGGACCGGTACTATTCAATATCTTCATCAGTGACATTGCGCAGGACCTAGAAGGCAGAATTTACCTGTTCGCTGATGACACAAAGCTCTGTAACAGAGTAGACACACCAGAGGGTGTAGACAGAATGAGAAGGGACCAGCAGAAACTTGAAGAATGGTCAGGGGTTTGGCAGTTGAAATTCAATGCAAGGAAGTGCAAGATAATGCATATGGGGCACAAAAACCCTGGCAGAATATATCAGTTGGGGGGTGAGGATATAGCATGCACCAAGCAGGAAAGGGATCTTGGAGTTATCATCTCTGATGACCCTCAAGGCAGGGAAACAGTGTGACAAGGCAGCAGGTAAAGCAATAGGATGCTGGGATGCATAGGCAGGGTCATCACCAGCAGGAAAAGGAGGTCATAATTCCACTATACAAGACACTAGTGAGGCTGCACCTGGAGTACACTGTGCAGTTCTGGAGACCTTACCTACGTATGACATAGACAGGGTAGAGAAGGTTCAGAGGAGGGCAACAAAGATGGTGCATGGATTGCATCACAAGTCCCATGAGGACAGGTTGAAGGCACTGAACATGTACTCCCTGGAGGAGAGGAGGAGAGAGGGATATGATAGAGACATACAAGTATCTTACAGGGAGGAACAGGTGCAGGAATGCACTATTTTAAGCCTAAAAAGATGTTCCAGGACTAGAGGGCATGGGATGAAGTTGGAGGGAGGACGATTCAGAGGAAACGTGAGGAAGAATTTCTTCACAGAACGGTGGTGGACAAGTGGAACACCCTGTCAGAGGAAGTGGTGGGGGCTGAAACAATCACGGGTTTTAAGAATGCATGGGATAGACATAAAGGAATTCTGGAGGTCAGGGGTAAGGGGCAACAGACTTCCTGGAAAACATAAACTGAACTTACAAACTTAAATGGGCAGACTGGGTGGGCCATAGGCCCTTATCTGCCGACACTGTCTATGTATCTATGTATCTATGTAATACTTTGGGACGCTATACCTACCCACCTCACCTTTAGAGTACACACTTCTTACCAATAACATACACTGTGAATGTCCAGACAATAACAATACCAAGATAGCATATAACACACGTTTATTACCACACCAGCACCTGTAATGGGAAAACAAGTTAGTACAGACTTTCTCAGATGACTTGACCTCTGGATAGGTGTCCAAGTAAGTAGAGGGGCACTCTAAATCTATGCTTCTAGTTAAGCAAACTCTTCAGGATGAGTGTTGGGAAAACTTCAGTTCGGCTGCTGTTAACAAGGCCCAGATAAGCTCAGCTCTCACTTTGTTCCTAAACATGCCTGAACTATACCCCTCCCTCCACCCACCCCACCCCATGCAACTGTAGCCTCCTGTACTGGAGGTGTCTTTCCTTTTCCCCATGTGCCCAACCTTTACAAAATAGGGAGCTCCCACACGGCAGTCCCAGGGTACCTAGTCTTGAAACATTGCAGGCCCAAAATATGTTGCCATGGATTGGCTGGCATTGGTGCACTTAGTTGTTGAACAATCAGATGTAGATGTTTCCTATCTAGTTTCCCCACATGCCATACAATTGTTAAAATACCGCCCCCCCCCCCATCAAATGAGGTATTTGTTATCCGTCCAAATGGCCAACTTGAAAAACCCAACTTGGAACTCAAAAATTAGTTAGAAGAAACACTCCCTGCCATACTCAGTACCAGAAATGCCTCTGTGAGGCTGCAGCCTTGTTTTTATATCTTTGTTCAGTGGCCTCTATGACTCTCTGCTGCACAAGCCTGGGACCCCAGAGTTCTGTCTGCCAGCAAAGCTCACAGACGTTTCCCAAAACCAATGCCCAGGGTGAGGTGTTCAAGTCTGTACTCCACTGATGACTATAAGCTGATTATCAGCTGTCACCTTACAGGTTAGCACACATACAGTATACCCTCAAAACTGTGACTACTTCCACTGTGTGTTGGGGTGTATTTGTGTGTGTAGTTCTGTTTCTGTGCATGCATACACATCTGAATATCTGTTATCTGCATGTCAATCTAGGAGTGTGTCTGGGGGTCTGTGTGCAAGCTTTCATGTATGTGTGGGGCCTGTATGTGCATAGGTGTATGTGGGTCTGTTCATGTATCTGTGTGAAGGTCTGAGTATATCTGCATGTCAGTCTGTATAGTACCTACAGTACTATATGTGACAGGAGTCTGTGTGTGCATATGTGAGTGTGGGGTTGTGTGTGTCTGTTCTTATGTTTGTGTGTAAATCAAAGTGTCTAACTTCACCTAAGAAGTGGCAGAGTACCACAAAGTGCATGAGAAAGCCTTGATGTGTATTGCTTTCCAAATAAATTCAGACACTGACCACTTTTAAAATAGTACTCCTGTGAGTGCCCTGTCTGGTTCTGCTCTCTCATATCTGTTTCTGCTTGTCATTATGTGTGTGTGTCTGTCCACATAGCTGTGTTTCAGTCTAAGTAGTTGTGCCTGCATGTCAGTCTGTGTGTGTGTGTGTGTGTGTGTGTGTGTGTGTGTTTTTGAGGTGTGTGTGTTTGTGTCTGTGTGGGGAGGTTTTGTGTTGGTATGTGCATGTGGGTTCTGTTTGTGTATGTGTATGTGTGTGGAGGTCTGTTTGCATGTCTGTGCATAGATAGCGTCCACATGTCACTGCGCATGTGTGCCTTGGGATTGTGTGTGTGTGTGTGTGTGGGGGCTTGTTTGTGTGTCAGTGTGTAGAGCTGAGTAGCTGTGTGTATGCATGTCTATCCACGCAAGTGTGTCTGGGGAGGTCTGTGTGGGAGTGTATGTGTCTACCAGGGGCTGTGTCTGCATTTGTGTATGTGTGTATGTGTATGTGGGGGGTGTCTGTGTGTGCATGTGTATGTGGACCTGTTTGTGTGTCTGAATGTATATTTAAATATCACTATCTGAATGTGAGTGTGTGTGTGTGTGTGTGGTGTGTGTGTGTGTGTGTGCGTGTGTGTGCACCTGCTTGTGTGTCTGAATGTAGATTTGAGTATCTGTGTCTGCATGTCAATCTGTGTGTGTGTGTGTGTGTGTGTGTGTGCATGGAGTCTGTGCATGTGTGAGCCTGTTTGTGTGTCTGAGTGTAAATTTGAGAATTTGAGTATTTGTGTCTGCATGCCAGTGTGTGTGTGTGTGTGTGTGTGTGTGTGTGTATGGGTCTGTTCACATGCCTGACTGTTTATCTGTGTATCAGTGTCAGCATGCCACTCTGTGCATGTGTGTCTTGGGTATCTGCGTGTACATGTGTCTGGAGGGAAGGACTGTGTGTACATATGTGTGAGGGTCTGTGTCTGTGTGTGTTTATCTGTTTGTCTAGATCTGAGTATCAGTTTCTGCATGTTAGACTCTGCGCATCAGGGACTATGTGTACGTGTGTGTGTGAAGGGATCTGTGTATGTTTGTTTGGACTGTTTGTGCATCTATTCATGTGTCTGTGTGTAGGTCTGTGTATCTGTGTATTCATGTCAGTGTGTGTGTGTGTGTGTGTCTGGGGGGCTGTGTGTAAGTGTGTGTTGGGTCTTTCTCTGCATGGGTCTGTTTCTGTGTCTGTAAATCTGAGTAACTGTGTTTGCATATCAGTCTGTGCATGTGTCTGGGGTCTTTGTCTTCATTTCTTTTTTTTTGCAGTTTAAAGTTTATTAACCTTTTTGCCCATAATACAAACAAAGTAGACAGATGTACATACCGTCCGTTTATATTAGACACTTATAATTCTTAAATCTGCCATACCCCCACCCTAAACCCCAACAGTCCCTTCCCCACCATTCCCCTCACCCTTATCTACTAGTACAATAAGTAAAATAATATACCATGCTAAGATCTGTCCAATCTGGGTTATCTACATGGCCTAGTAGCACGTACTGGACTTATACCCCATCCTAAAGTGAATAGAGAGCATAGAGGGGGTCCCATATCTTTTTAAATCTGCTTATTGTATTATTCAAATTGGCAATGGCTTTCTCGGTACGTAAGTCTGCCAGGATTTCTGCTAACCATTCACTATAGGAGATTTCTTGCTGGTCAAGCCAATGTCGTAAGACCAATTTCTTGACGGACATGGCAATAAGTGTTATATAATATTTACAGTTATGAATTTTAATACCGGAAATGTCGCCCAGGAGATACATTTCGGGAGTGAATAAGTCCTTGAGACCTAAGAGGAGATCCGTAAGTTGCCTAATATTATGCCACAATGGGGATATTTTCGGGCATGTCCAAAAGATATGGAATAAGGTTCTTTCCTGTTGTTGACATCTTACACATAAAGCGGTAGTCTTTAAGCCCAACTTAACCAATTTACAAGGTGTATAATAAGCATTATGTAGAATAGAGAGTTGCATTAGTCTTAATCTGTCCTGCTTGATAAATTGGTGACAAGTGTACCAAATAGTCGTCCAGTTAATATTCCGGCCAGGGAAAAAGGATTCCTATAGACCGGTTGGTCCAAAGCTGTCGGGAAACTTCCAGAGGAACAATATGCTATAGATTTTGGATATCGCCTTAAGGCCTCCACTCAGCCTACATAATTCATTACGGAACGGAATGAAGTGACCTGTCCTAGGCTTATAGCCAAAAGATCGTACCAAAGTGTGTCTAAGTTGAATTAGCCTGAATGTATGTTTATTGGGGATACCAAATTTGGTGATAATTTCCTGAACTGAAAGCCATGTGTTCTGGTCATTAATAAACCCGGAGATCTCCAAGTCCTGTAGTATAGGGAGCCAAGATTGGGAAATTGGTTTGCCCGCTATTTTAAGGCAAAGATTGCCTACTATAGGTTGATTAAGATCCTTAGTGTGATCGTACCTGAGGAATTGGCAAATCTGCATGTGAATTTTTAAAGAAACAGAAATTGTTGAGTTTTTAAGCTTTATCGGGAGAAAACTCTCCCTAATGTGTAACAATCCCTCGGGACTTAAGACGGATGTCTGTATTAGCGACAGTTCAATTTTAAGCCAGGCCGGAGCCCTATATAAATTTCCTTGGGATATCCATTGCATATATTTATTGACATGCGATGCCCAAAAATAGAGGGTCACATTAGGAAGTCTCAAGCCCCCTTTATTTTTAGGGGCTGTCAAGGTATGGTAGGCTATACGAGGAGACTTGTTTGACCAAAGAAATTTGGTAAATAACGATTGTAATTTCTTAAACCAGGATAAGGGAAGCCAGATATCAAGCATGGAATGGGGATATAATAAGCGCGGGAACACATTCATTTTGATTAAATTTATTCTTCCCCATAATGAAATAGAAAGGGATGCCCACCTGTTCAAATCCTGAGCGATATTGTTTACCAAAGTGTCCAGATTTAACCTAATAATTTGCTTGGGGCTACGAGATAATTCTATGACGAGATATCTGAGGGAATCTTGCTTCCAGTTAAGTCCAAAAGCAGCTATATTGGATCTGAAAAGTCTATGATTAAGTGGGAATACCGTTGTTTTGCCAATATTTAATTTATAGTTGGACATTCTACTGAAAGTGGCAATGATATCCAGCATATACGGTATTGACTTACCGGGATTAGAGATTTGGAGGAGGAGATCGTCCGTGTAGGCAGAAACCTTTACTTCACAGGGATAAATGGGAATCCCTTGAATATTCGGGCAGCTTTGTAATCTTCTAATTAGTGGTTTGAGATACAAGTTAAATAATAATGGAGATAAAGGACATCCCTGC
The DNA here is from genome assembly GCA_016271365.2 of Neoceratodus forsteri. Taxonomy (NCBI): domain Eukaryota; kingdom Metazoa; phylum Chordata; order Ceratodontiformes; family Ceratodontidae; genus Neoceratodus; species Neoceratodus forsteri. The sequence continues at coordinate 278,112,566 of CM028136.1, read as the reverse complement.
CCAGTACCTGAATGGAGGGTAAACTTTTCGGAGATCACCCTGTTTCCTGACACCTGCGCAGAAGGAGATTTATACAATGCATGTATCCAGCTTATAAAATCAGATGGGAAGCCAAAGGCCTCCAAAACCTGAAAAAGATACTCCCAATGTACCCTATTAAATGCCTTCTCGGCATCCAGGGAGACCAAAGCCGCAGGGTAAGGTGCATCCCTGGACACCGAGAAGAAGTGGGACAGGGTCCTTAAGTGATCAGCTGATGATCTACCCTTCAGGAACCCGGCCTGTTCTGATCCTATCAGGGTATCGATTCCCTTTTCAAGCCGGCAGGCCAACAATTTGGTCAGGATTTTTATGTCCTGATTTATTAACGATATAGGACGGTAATTGGTTACCCGATCAGGAGGTCTACCCGACTTAGGAATCAAAACAATCATTGCTTTGAATAACGAGGGGTCCGCGTCTGCACCCGATAGGATATACTGGTACAAAGGGAGAAGCATTGGTACTAATTGAGCCTGAAATTTTTTATAAAATAAGGCCGAGTATCCATCTATCCCCGGGGTTTTGTGCACTGGTAGATCACTAATAACCATGGCAATTTCCGCTGCATTTATCGGGGCAAGAAGTCTATTCTACTGTTCTGGTGAAAGCCGGGGTAAATTAGTGTCATGTAGATAAGCCTGCAATTGATGTGTTGTAGGGGGTGAACACATAGTGCCGTATATTTCTTTATAATAAATTGAGAACTCTTTTATAATTTCCTCTGGATGCGTTTTAAGGGAGCCGTCTTGCAAGGAAAATATAGAGGTGACATAACGAGATGTTTCCATTTGTTTAACCCTAAGTGCCAATAACCGACCAGCCTTTTCCCCTTGATCAGTATACGAGGCCTGAGTTTTTAAAATGGAATAATCTGCCTTCTAGTGAAGAAGTTTCATATATGCGGCTCTCAGTTTGATCAGTTCTTGCCGGATGGTTTCTGTTGAAGTGGGGGAAAGGTCTTCCTCTAGAGTCTTAATTTGGGAGAGCAAGTGAGCCAATCTAGCACTGGAAGCCTTTTTCCTGTGTGTGGCTATGCTAATCAAGACCCCTCGGAGATATGCCTTGAAGGCTCCCCATAACATATCTGGTCTACTCTGGGGATCATTGTTGGAATGATAAAAAATATCAATCTGTTCTTGTATCTGTTTGCTAAGAGAAGTATCTTTTAACAATAAATCATTTAATTTCCACCTGAACCTCTTTGGGAGGGAAATCAATGATACCAAACAGGAAACAATGGAGTGATCTGAAGGGGTCCCTGGTAAAATTGAAGATTCCAGCTCCGGCATAAGGAATGAGACTGAAATATATAATCAACTCGCGAGGAAGAATGAACTGGGGAAACAAAGGTAAATTTCCTGTCTGAGGGATGTAAAATTCGCCAAATATCACACATTCTGGTCTGATCAAGAAATTCCCGGAATGCCCTTTGGGCAGGAGAAAGACCCTTCCTCTGTGGGTTATACCGGTCCATGGTCTGGTCATACACTAAGTTAAAGTCTCCCCCTATAATTATAGTTATGGAGAGATGTGGTTGTAAAACTTGTATTAATTGGGTAAAGAATTTGGGTGTGTCGTTATTGGGCCCATATACGCTACCTAATATTATTTCCTTATTATAAAGTTTATTATAAAGTAAGCCCTAAACAAAAATATATCTTCCTCCTGGGTCCTTAATCATATTAATTGTATTAAATGGGATTTTCCTGTGAATGAGGATCATTACCCCGCAGTTATTTGTAGTCTTTCTGGCACTGAAAATCCACAACTGTTGCCTTATGGTTGGACGCCCCAGATCCAAAAGATGTTTCTGAACACAGACAATGTCTATGTTCAATAACTTTAAATGATGTAACACTGATATTGCTTCCTTCTCTTTCTACCCCCTCTAATGTTCCATGTTGTGAAATGTAGACTGTTAGCCGTTGTGTCTAATTAATAGGATAATGGTCTCCATCTCCTATACAAGAAATCATGTGAAAACTCGAAGTATGGCAGCCTTAGCATTGGTATTACGTTCCTAGCAGATAATATCCCTTCCCTGCCACCCCCCTCCACCCTAAAAATATGTAACAACAAAAATTGAGATTAGAAAACATCTTGCACAAAAAAACCCAACTTTCTCTCCCTCCTGTCATTGGCACACGGTACAGCTGGACCTGTGTCAGTCCCTAGAACTCCCCCTCCCGCTACCGAGGAGCTTAAAGAGGAAACCTTTAAAATCCAAATTGTAAACACCCACAGTGTGTAAATCCAAACCACATTGGACATACAAAGACAAGGCTATCACGCCTATACATATCCGCACAGAACTTTTCACTGTACCCTCTATTTACTTGAATGGGATTGCACTATGGGAAATCCCCTAGTATTGTGAAAGTACTCATTTTCAGTCTCTCCATGTGTTACCCATATGTACCAGTCAAGAGGGATAATATAGAACTGAATTTAAAATGCCAAAATAACCTCCACTGCGAATTTTTCATCATCCTTGCCAATATACGCGAGTGGAGAGTGCCCTCTCTTATGGAGAGATCGTATTCTTGTCAAAACTAAAATAGAATTGACCCGAATCAAACAATTATTATATATCACACACACCCTCATAAATAAACACTCGTGAGCAACAAAACCTGTTGTCATCACGGGTATTAGGCAAATCTGCTGGAAGGGGAACAAAAAGGAAATGCAAGACTATGCGCAACCCCGACTGAGCCCGCAGAAATGTCTTTAGCCTCCAGTCCTGCTAAAAAGTGGAATAAACAGCTATTAGACCCACAATGTTTTTGAGACATGTAATGAAACACTATAAATGGCCTAAACAGTACTTTAAGCAATAAACTAGCTTTCCTTTACAGTCCTTCAACATGATCATGCAGAAGCTCCGGTAATTCTCCCTGGAGTCACCGCTGCATTCCTGCTCCTTCAACGGGTTTTAAAGAGATCAGGGTATTCCTTCTGTAGTACCTTCATCGCAGGTTCAACTTCATCAAAGGACATCCAGGTACCCGAAATCATTACCTGGAGACGAGTGGGGTACCCCATTCGAAATTTTATACCTGCAGCGATTAGCTTCGTTACAGTGGGATGAAAAAGGGTTCTCCTTTGTCGCACCATAGCAGGGAGATCCTGGGTTATACGTATCTTGCTTCCTTCCCAGAGCACCTGGTCTAACTCCTTAATCTTGGAGAGAAGGAACTGTTTTTCTTGAAAATTAAGGAATTTGAACATCAAAGGCCGGGGTGATTGACCGGGGCAGGCATCGGCAGCAGTGCTCTATGAGCCCTCTCAATTATGTACGAGGCTCCAAAGAGAAAGGGGCCAGCAAGCTTCTCAATTAATTTCTGAACAAACAGGACGGTATTGTTACCTTCCTCTTTTTCTGGAATGCCCAAAATCACTATATTATTTCTACTGCTCCTCCCCTCTAAATCTTCGACTTTTTGCTCCAACTTTTTAATGCGCTGTCGATTTCCTACTGTAGCGTTATCTATACGATGTGATTTCTTCTTTAAGGAGTTAAGCTGGGCCTCTGAATCTGACATTCTGGTCGATAAATCTTCAAGCGCCCCTGACATCTGCTTAATTTCAGCAACAACCGACTTCAAATCCTCTCTGAATGGTTGCAGCTCTTTTAAAAACAGCTCTAAAGTGAGGGGAGTTGCATCTGAAGCCAAGATGTGAGAGGCCGTGGTAGTAGGCTGTTTACCACTCCCAGTCGTCTGGGCCTTGCTTCTTTTGCTGGATTTCTCCGGGGAGACAGGCGGGGTATGTCGGGGTATCGCGGTTCTTATTTCAGCTTCCATTTTCAACCCGGGTCATCAACATATAAATCCACACCTTAACAACAGGTTCAGCGATTGTTAAAATCTTATTTGGAACTGGTTTGATTGAAATAAATGCCCTGAATAGCGGGAGCTGAATCCAAGTGCTGCTACACAGTCTGCTGCATCACATGATCCCCCCTTTGTCTTCATTTCAATGTGTGCATGTGTTTGACTGTGTGTGTGGGTCTGCGTGTGCATGTGTATCTGTTCATGTGTCTATTTGTAGACATGTGTATCTGTGTCTGCCTGTCAGTCTGTGTGTATGTGTCTGGGGGCCTGTGTGTATGAGGGTGGTCTTTGTGTACATGGCATGCATGAGTCTGTCTGTGTGTTATTCTGTGCAAATATGTTTACATTGGTTTGTGTGTATGTCTGTCAGTGTGTGGGTCAGTTTTTGGTTCTCTGTGTGTGTATCTGCATGCGTGTGTGTGAGTGTGTGGGTGTTTGTATATTTGTATATGTGTGTATATATATATATATATATATATATATATATATGGGTCTGCTTGTGTGTTAGTCTGCATGTATGAATATCTGTGTCTGTGGGTCAGTTTGTGTGAGTGTGTGGGTCTTAGTGTGTGTGTGTGTGTATGTGCGCATTTACATGTCTGTGTGTGGGGGTCACTATGTTTGTGGCAATGTGCACTAGTGTGTGCATGAGGGTCTGTGTGTTTGTGTGGGTGTGGTTCGGTGTGCATGGGGGACTGTGTGGGTGTTGTTCAGTGTGCATGGGGGTCTGTGTGTTTGTGTGGGTGTGGTTCGGTGTGCATGCTTGGGTGGTCATGTATTGTTTCTCATTGCAATTTTTACAGCTGCAGTGGGTGGAGCCTGCAGCCATGATGTGATCAGCTGGAAAAATGACTGACCAGATTCTGACCGCAGCACAAATCTGGAGCTGCAGCACAATCTGGTCAGTCAGCAAAAGCTCTCCGCTGATTGCACATGGCCACTGGGCTCATGGCACAACAGTCTGCCATGGCCAGCATGGCCACCATATCTCAGTGCGCTTCTGTGACTTCCTCCACCATTGCACACGTGCACTGAGCTCACGGCAGAGCAGCGCACCATGCCCAAGATGGTCACCGGAGCTCAGTGCACCTGTGCGAGCTCCAGCGGGCATCTTGGGCATGGCACACTGTTCCGCCATGAAGTTAGCAAGTGCTATAAAAACACAGTTGCAGCTGTGTTGGCTCTGGCCAGAATTTGTTGAATAAGCAGTGGCTAATATAGAGACCAGTGCATTTCTTGCTATTTTTTACCAAATTTCTTGTTATTTTTAAAGGATTTCTTGTTATTTCTTGTTTTTGTTTTGTAATTTCATTTTATTTCTTGTTATTTTTTTCTTTGGGCTGATGGCAAGCATGGAGAATGACCACAGCATGCGTTGAATTGGGGCTGCAAATGGGAACCATGGAGTCGGACGAAAGATGCAGCATACATCATAAGTGTCATTCTCTAGTCAGACAAGTGAGACAAGCAGGTCAAGCAGAGTGAGTCAATCTCAGCAAGTGAGCAATCTCTTAGTTAGCTAACACTTTGACCTTTTAGCTGACAATAAGGTTGAGAAGATGATATAGCTTATTACAAAGACAGCTCGATCGGTTGCAATTAAACGAATGAGGCACAAAGCACAAAGATGTGTGCTAGGTGTTAAATGCTAATCACTAGTTAAGTACTGCATTGGGGATGTTTTAACTCAAGTTACTGATGCAAAAAACACAAAAACTCACAAAACGTAGTGTAAAAGTAGTGAAAGAAACTTTTTTTTAAAGTGAACAATTTGTTTTACTTCATTTTTATTTTCAGAATTTTGTTTTATGACAGGAATTTTGTTTTATTTAGTGCTATTTCACATTTGCGATTTGCACAGGTCTCTATTAATACTGCACCAGAAACATTTAAGTGTCATCTTGATTGCTCCTAGTTTCAGGGAAAGCAGGTCCATCCATGTGAGCCTCTAACTCAGGAGTTATAGCACTGAGATAGTATTTCAGGGACCTGGGTTCAATTTCTAGTATGTCACATTATTTCTTTCTCACTATAGTTCGTGATTTAATTGCTAAGCAGTGGCTAATACTGCACCAAAAACATCTAATTGTTATCTTGCTTGTTCCTACTTGCAAGATATGCAATACCAGAGAAAGGGAGTGTGTCTGGGAACCCCAAGTCCCCCCAACATGAGCCTGTAGCTCAGTGGTTAGAGCACAGGACTGTATTTCATGGGCCTGGGTTAAATTCCCAGTATATAACATTATTTCTTTCTCACTACAATTTGTGATTTAATTGCTAAGCAGTGGCTAATACTGCACCAGAAACACCTGTCATCATTATTGTTCCTAGCTGCAGAATATGCAATACCAGAGAAAGGAAATGTGTCTGGGAAACCAAGTCCAACCATATAAGCCTGTAGTTCAGTGGTTAGAGCACCAGGATGGTATTCTGGGGGCCTGGGCTCACTTCCCAATAGGTCACATTATTTCTTTCTCACTACAAACTGTCACATGTATGTGTGTGGTGCCATGTGTGGGTCTATGTATAAAGACTCAGTGAGAAGGCCTGTGGCTGCTTGGGTTTGAGTGGCACTTATGCAGATGAATGGTTTGTACTCATTGTCTTCCTCATTTAGGAATACTATGTTTCTCAGGCTTGCATTCAGGGCAGTCACATGTCACTCACCTGCAAGAGTGATGTCCTATGTTACACCACCAAATCATGACTACTGTTTTTCCTATACTTCTTTATACTGTCATATTGTCATTCATGGGCCTTACAGTTGGGAACAAAGCCCAGAAGCATGGTGTATTGTGCATTTTGCCATCATTTCTATGGGCTTTCTCGTGGAGAAAGACCGTGGAAAAAAATGGAGTATTCACACATGTTTTTTTTTTTTAATATATATTTTATGCTCCCCATCAGATGCTTTGACCCAAGTCAGCCTCACTTCCCGGTTACCACACCACTGCAGGACTTCCAACCCCATGCATTTACCCCCTCGTGTCGGAGCCATCCCAAGGGACATTACTGTCCAGGGTACCCATGTAGCAGTGATGGACAGGGTCAGTAGCCTAATCTCGGGGATTTTTTTCTTGGTGTAATGGTTCCTCCAAGAGGGACGTGGCATGCCATGATGCCAAGACGTTGACATGCACACCCACAAGAAGACATCGGTGTCTGCCTACCGCTTCACTCATAACTTTGGCAGGCCCTGGTAACCTTCCCCTAGCACTCCAATAGGCCAGGCATGCACCAAGTTCTGCAATCCCCCCCCCCCAAGGGGGAGAAGAGCAGTCCACTGAACACGCAATCATCCACCCCCAGCCAGCCCTCCAGCCTGATTCTGAACTCAGTTCAGCTGCATCACAAGCAGTTTCACAACATCTGCACTGGTGGGCCAGCTCCAAGTAACACCTGTTTTCATGATTTCTTCTATGACCCTACTATGGGAAAACAGCTCAGAAAAAATAGATTATTCACACATATTTCCAGCATAGCAAGGCACCTTACCTTGTAAAAAGAGCTTTCAAACCATGTAGTATTTGCAAATATTCCATGATTTCCATTAAACTTAGCATAGGAAAAGATCTCAGAAACCATAATATATTTGTACAGCATTCCATTGTTTCCATGGACCTTGCCATGAGAAAGGAGCTCAGAAACTGCTGAGTGTTTACATAAACTGCATTTCCATGGAGCTTACCATAGGAAAAGAGATCTGGAACTATGGAGTATTTGCACATATTTCTTTGTGTAAACACCATCCAGGGCTCTCAGGATCCAAAGTTCTGAACTCTCCGAGGAGGTCAGCCTGGGTTGCTGTAGCACTCCTACACATAACACAATTTCCTTGCAATGGTACGGTGCCTCCATCTGGGGTAGCAATAGGGGTACCTGGCTATTTGCACTCCTTACTATCATCCTCAGGAACAAATAAAAATACTTTTTTTTAATTTTCTACATAGTTCCTGCTCAACACTGTGACACTATACACAATAATAGCCCACACCAATAAAATACATTTCTACCAATACCATTTTTAAGAGGGAGGAAAAGAAAAGGGGATAAAAGAAAAAAAAAATAAATGGGGAAGCAGTAAAAAACTTAGCACTCTATGCAGTTCAGTAACTTGTCCCACACCAAGGTTTCCTCCCACCAAATAGTTCCAATCCCCAAACTGATGCACCAGACCTAATCCCCCAACAAGCCTTAGGTAAGAGATCTCTCTACTTGCAGTGAGTACCACACTGAGGAAGCAGTTGCCACTGGCGGGATAGAGGCCTTAGTGGCACACTCTAAATGGGATCCTTAGTGGTGCACTCTAAATGGGATCCTTAGTGGTGCTTTCTAAATGAGATCCTTAGTGGCACACTCTAAATGGGATCCTTAGTGGTGCTTTCTAAATGAGATCTTTAGTGGTGCACTCTAAATGGCATCCTTAGTAGAGATGCAGCAAAATAAAATTTCTCCGGCGAAATTGTGGCGAAATCAGCAATTTCACCACATGAAATGTTATGCAAAATTGCGCTGAAATTTTGCATTTTGTCCTCATTTTCACATGCTACCACCAACCACAGCAATTGGCACAGAAGTAACTATAAGCACACCCTCCTCCCAGACACACAGCCATACAATCTTAGGTGTGTCTCCGTGAGACACACAACTCAACCCCCACTCCCTGGTGTCTAGTGGTCCCCCCCCCCGGCCGATCACCAGCCTTAATTTCGTTAGATAGGGACAGACATAAGGCAATTCTAGTGGGGGGGGGTAGGAGGAAGTAGGCTGTTGGTTAAGTAGTATCTGTAACTTATCCATATTAGTTAGGGAAATGGGCAGACTAGGTGGGCCAAGTGGTCCTTACCTGCCTTCAAATTCTATGTTTCGATGTTTCTATGTAGGCACCCCCCCCATTACCTTGGCCCTCTGCCATTTGTTAAAAAAAAAATTCAACCACAACTCCCTGGTGTCTATCAGACCCCCACCTCCCTACCCCATCATTACCTAGCATCTCCAACCCAGCTCCACCCGTACCCAGAACAAACAAATCAGTGGCAGGGGGCCAAGGTAATGTGGGTGCCTATCTAATGAAATTATGGCTGGTGATTGGCCGGGGGGCACTGGACACCAGGGAAAACAAATTGGCCCAATGAGCAGCCAGAGAGGCAGGGGGCCCACTAGACACCAGGAAGAACTGTGGGAAGTGACCAGTGGCCACTAAATTTCACCGTGGGAGGCAAAATTACTCCCGCAGGAGGTGAAATCTCACCTGCGTGGCTAAACTTCACCTGCAGGAGGCGAAATTTCACCCGCGAGTGAAATTCCACCAGCTTGGGGGTGAAATTTCACTTGCAACAGAGGGTGAAATTTCACTTTTCACCCAGCAAACTATTTCATGAAATGCGTTAATTCCACTAAATATTTAGCTGGGTGAAATTTTCCGATTTTGCACAACCCTAATCCTTAGTGGTGCACTCTAAATGGGATCTTTAGTGTTTGGAAACATAACTTGATAATAAACACCAACACACACCTCACAGAAGGAGAAACCAATGAGCAGGTACCACAGATCTCCAATGGACCTGAAACATCATGGAGGGAACAACCAATCAATGAACAGGCATTGCTGGTCTCCCATGGGACTGAGTCATTCATGGACCTCCCATCCCTTAGTTTGCATTGAAATTACAGTTGGCACACTGGTGGCAAGGATAAGTTTAGAACTCCTAATGGTGTAGTTTATGTCCTTAGAGTTTGAAAGCAGAACATGGATGCAGTAAATGAAGCAGCCCATATAAGCAGCGACATCAGCATTAAAAGCTTTTGACTAAAGCATTTGACAGATAGGGTGAAAAAGGGGGAGAAGATTTTCTTTCAAGGCCTGGAACAAGCTGTCAGAGGAGGTGGTGGCAACTGAAATGGTGGAGGGGTTCAAGAGGGCTTGGGATGGATTTAAGGGGTTGGGGAAGAGAGGGTGGAAACATAACAGATGGGGAGAGGTAGGGTGTTGGACAGACTAGATTGGCAGAGGAGCCTTTCTCTGCCGTCACATTTCTGTGTATCTGTGTAACACTTTCAATAACAAGCTCTACCACTCAGTCTAGCCTAAGCACCAAGGGTGTTCACAAACATCTAAGTAGTGGTGGCAGTGAACTTAAGAGAGCAAGGAGAAAAGGGATATGAATGATGGGATTGTCAAGCTAAAAAGGGAGGGGATGGGAGGAAGGTAGCAAAGGGAAGGTGGAAGTACAAAATAAGTGCTATTTGTATATCCATGGCACACCAACTCCTTACGGCTAGGATTATGCCTGCCTAATAGGCTGATAGATACATATGTGACCTAGGATGAAATTTGACCTTTCCACCTAAGTCTCTTCAGCTTCCCTTTGTCTTCAGTTAATTTGTGCATCTTGACAGGGCTGCAGTACAGTCACCTTGGCTCCTGCTTCTTTCTTTGACCAGAATTGTACTTCATCATATTGAAGGTAAGAAAGCCTTTATTTTGGGTAAACCTTGGTAGAATTAGCAGACTCTGACCTATTTTAGAGAAAATAATTAAACATTTTAGAGCCCACTTATTCAGAAGAGATGTGTGGCACATCCTTAGATGTGCTGCGCATCTCCAGACTTGCGAGGGCCGTTGGGAGCATGGCAATATTCAGAAGCCCCCCGATGCTCCTGGCAAACCTGACTGTGCCACCGTACAGAATACTGTGATGTGAGAATGCAAAAGAGTGGTCTCTCATGCATATGCCTGCATTACAATATTCAGTCCCCCAAAGGTGTAACTATAGCCGGCTGCACTGGTGCATAGTTATGCTTTCGAAACCCTACTTTAACTATGCACGAGATCTGGTGGTTCCCCACGTACAGTGTAGGGGTGTGAACAATGTCCCCCTCCCAAGCCCTGATCAGTGGTAACATAAATACATATCCCTATCCCCTTGCCATAATGTAGTGTCCCCTCACCCCACACCGATCACTGAGTGGTATAGAAAAAAATCCACATTCCCCATTTCCATAGTGTAAGGACCCCCCTCACCACATCAATCACTGAGTGACAGAAAGATAACAGACACTCTTTCTATAGTGGGGATTTCACCTCTGCCCTGATCACTGAGTGACAGAAAATAATGCACATTCCCTTACTATAGTGTAGTGACCTCCCACCGCCCTGATCACTGTAAGAAATACATAAAATGAACAAGTCCCTGTTTTCCATAGTGTAGTGTCCCCCCACCCCAGTAGGCAGTAATCCATCACCTCTACACTTTCTATCCCATGCCAGCAACTGGTACAGCCCTCCACATCCTGCCACTGGTTAGTTGCTGATTGGATTGAGTCTGAGTGCATTAGTCAGCACGCGCTCATTTGCTGCCAAATGAGCACGCACCATTTACTGTATGCACTCAGGTACCAATCAGTCAGTGGCTGGCCCTGGCAGGGTGTGGAGGGGTGTGCCAGTCACCAGCATGGGACAGGGTGGGAGCTGCATGGTGGTGGGTTACTGCTTACTGGGTTGAGGGGGGTTGGGGGACACTACACTATGGAAAACAGGGACATGTTTATTTTATGTATTTCCTACAGTGATTGAGGTGGGGTGGGGGTCCCTACACTGTGGAAATGGGGAATGGGAATTTATTTCTATTTCACTTAGTGATCATGGCAGGGTGGGGGATCCCTACAGTATCGAAATGGGGAATGTTAATTTATTTTTATGTCACTCAGTGATCGGAGGGGAGCAGAGGCCCCTGCAATATGGAAAAGGAGTAGGTTTTTATTATGCTTCTCTCAGTGATCCTGGCTGGGGGAGAGGGCTGGCCCAACACATTCTGCAAGCACAGCCATGCAAATGAGCCCATAATGGTCATGGAAATGGCCCCTTCACGCCATGCATGCCCAATGGGCTCATTTGCATGTTTTGGCTGAATGTCGCCCATGGGGGCTGTGGTGCATACAGGTATGTGCCATGCATTCCCCTATGGGTGGTCTTCAGCCCCACTCCCTGGATGCACTGCACCATACATGACAGCCGCTTGTTCTGCACCATACATCCAGGGTCCGATATTCATACAGAATGCACGATCTGCTCTCATCGTACATTCTGTTTGAATATCGCAACAGAGCCGGTTGGTTCATCTTTTTTGCATGATGCACTGTTATGTGCACACATCCATCCGGCTCTGAATATAGGGCCCTAGATCTTTATACTGATCTGTGAGCTACACTGTAGTAGCCACATCCATGCACTCATTGGGCTAGGAACAATCTCCAGGTTTCCTATCATCTTTCAGTCAACCACAGAAATGTTTGGATTGCACAAGCTCAGAATATGTTCAAATTTGGCACTCCATAACCAGTTGATGTTTGTTATGTTGGCCACTCCACCCTATGAGCAGGCGTGGTCCTGGTGTACTTGCTCCTACAGCCCCTGATCCAGTGGCTATAGTATGAGCACACTCACAAAGTATGATACCCAGCTTCTGCAGGATACTTCCTATCAGTGGAGTATCCATGCTGCGCAAATGCTGGTGACTACAGCTTCTATGGTCCCTATTCAATGGCCATAGATGACTATCACCCACCATACTAAGAATCATCTAGAGACTAAGTTCTTTACTGGGGTTGCCTCATTTTATTGTTGGTAATGCATGAACATTTGTATAGCCACTCCAGCTGCTGGCCCTAATCAGTGTCGGTGGGGGGGGGGTGGTGGTTCGAATGCATAAAGTGCTGTGTGGTTTTATATATCATCTTATATGTGAGTTCATGGGTTTCCCATAGATTCACAGACAGATCGCTCTCCAGGAGAAAGTGTGGTCTGTGAGTTCCAAGATGCTATTAGTAAGAGAGCATTTCTAAAATAGGTACCACCATTATGGCTGAAGCTGCAGCCTCTCCTGGCTCAAGATGCTACAGGCTCCATTTTCACACTCTTACCCCTTTATCTCCCCCCAATGCTCACGCGTGATGTCAAGTGCACAACATGAGCTTGTTGACATGCACACACCGCTGCTCACTCACTGTATGGAGTTAACACAGTCCCTCAAGTGTGCACACCCCCATGGCCGAACTCCTATAGCAGATTGCACATGTACAGAATGGTGGCCAGGTTGAGGTGATATCTTCGGCCAGTGTGCACATACTCATGATCAGAAGCAGCTATCTTGGGACACTACTTCCTGAATGTGCATGCGCGGTGTACAGCCACCATATTGGTAGTGGCTAGACCTATACAGCATCCATTCTGCCATTCCAGCATTCAGCGGGCATCTTAAAAAATCACCCAGGAAGACCAGAGGAGGTCATGGAGGCTATATGAGCTATATTGTGGCTCTCGCATGATGCAACTTCATTTTAAGAGCTATACTTGATCTGTCTATACAGTTTAATTATATTATAGGCCATATACACTGGGTTTCTCATGTATTTATCAAAACAGTCAGTATGATATAAGGCATCTATTGAAGGACTGTAGCATACACAGGACACTTCTAAGCAGTAATTATGTGCATTGTGAATGGCAAGCCTCATACTGTATACTTAGCCATGTTGGACCACGTGTGCCCCAGCATGAGCTAAGGTGGTGGTCATAGTTTACATTTTGCCCCTTGTCCAGTCTGGGGATGCACCATCATGGAAGCAATGCATTTAGTTAACAAAAGCAGTCTAACCACTAGCCTTGTAGTTGTTTCTGCATATCTTGCCAGATGGATAAAGCCAGAACATGCCCTACATTCAACATGCAATTACTGCCCCACCATAATGGATAGCAATGCCCCATATGTGAGACCAAGGAAGCACAATCATCAGTGGAACAGTCTTCCACAATGGAGGCATCAACAGTTGATAATGGGTCCAATAGCAGGATGGAGTGGTAGTTCAACCCCAGGGTCTTCATGTTGCAGTCACAGAAGATGGCCGCAGCAATGATGGAAAAACCAGTGAAATTTCATGCTGAAGGTGATGGAGCATCTGGAGGCAATGACACACTCCAGACCGCAAGACCCAGTAATGTTGCCAAGAACAACAACAACAGGGAGCACAAGCAATGGCACACCTACATATAAGGCCACTGACAGGCCAAGCAGCACTGTAATTCGAACACCAGATGCCCCAAACAACCTAGAAAGACCTTACACAGATGGGGATGACAATCAGAACCTGGAGAGAATGTCTAATCATGGGTCAGATGGAAAGGACAAACTGATGGTATCTAAGGAACTATCACTGACATCAAAACTATATTAATTCAATCTAGTAAAGGAACTTATGAGACCCAGTAAATCCACCACAGGGTTTGATCTACCACTCCCACACCCTGAAAGCAAACTGCATCCAATGATCCAGCAAAAACAGAAACTGGAGGACTTCTTTCCAGTATGTCTGGCCATAGATGATGTCATTTCAAAGACATGGGAGCTGCTAGATCCAGGCTGTATTCTGGAGAGATGATCTCTGGGCAGAATGTACCCCATCCAGGAAGATAAACTTAAACTATGTGGATGGCCCCCACAGTTGATCCCCAGATAGATGCATTAAGTAAAAAGACCGTACTATTGGAAAGGGAAGGGGAAACCTTGTGGGAAATGCTTAAAAAGATGTTCAAGACTGCTGGATAAGCAACAAGAGTCACCACAACAACCATCTATGGAGTGAGAGTTCAGATAAGTTAGCTGAGGCCTTCATCAAAGGCCCCACACTGAAGACCCAGGAAGCTGACCTAGTCAAATGCACTCTGCAAATGGACAAATATATGAGGGGCATGGCAGTAAATGTGCTGAAAATAAGCATCATGACAGCAGCACTGGCCAATAGAGCCAGGAGGCTGCTATGGCTGACATTGTGGGAAGCAGATAACAACTCCAAAGCACTCCTTCAAAGACTGCCTTTCAAAGGAGGATACATCTTCAAGGAAGGTTTCAAAGAGTTCCTCAAGCAAAGAGATCAAGCCAAGTACCTAGCCAAATCTTCCTATTTGCTGTCCTTTCACAGTCACTTTCAGGGTAATCGATCACAACTAAATAGAAGGAGGGGTACTATTTTTTGAGGCAGAACCAGCTTTAATAACAAGTCCTCTTATTCTATCAACAATAACAGTTTCAAAATCAAAGGAATCATATCCAGGGGCAGGTGCTTCGGCAATGGAGGCAAATTTAACAAACAATCACAAGAATGATGACAGTGAGATGGCAATGTTGGCAACACAACCACACCCTCCTCCCAAGCAATAGCCCCCCTTGGGTGGGGGACTGGCACCGTTCAAGTCAAACTGATTCAACATGACAATGGACAAGTGGTACAGGAAATTATATGGAAGGATATGTTACTTTATTCAAAAACCACTCAGGAAAAGAGTGGTAATCTCTCCCATAGCAAAGAGAAAACTACCCTACAAGTAAAAGAGATAACAGACTACAAGTAAAAGAGATAATAGACAAACTAATAAGGAATTGAGCTGTACACCAGTACCGGAGGAAGAAAGAGGAAGAGGAATCTATTCAATCTTCTTTTTGATCCCAAAGAAAACAGGGGACCCTCGACCAGTACTGGACCTCAAATGTGTGAACAAGCTCATTCAAGTCCAAAAATTTAAAATGGAGACAATACAATTAATGAGAAAATTAATCAGACAAGGAGATTTCCTCACCTCCATAGACCTCAAGGATGCATTCCTGCACATCTCAATAAGACCGTCACACTTCAAGTACCTAAGATTCAATCTCCTAGAGGATGGTGGAGGCCTGGAAAAAGCTGTTGGAGGAGGTGGTGGCAGCTGAAATGGTGGAGGGGTTCAAGAGGGCTTGGGATGGATTTAAGGGGTTGGGAAGAGAGGGTGAAAACATAACAGATGGCGGGAGGTAAGGTGTTGGACAGACTAAATGGGCTGAGGAGCCTTTCTCTGTCGTCACATTTCTGTGTATCTGTGTAACACTTTCAATAACAAGCTTTACCACTCAGTCTAGCCTAAGCACCAAGGGTGTTCACAAAAATCTAAGTAGTGGTGGCAGCAAACTTAAGAGAGCAAGGAGTCCATATCATCCCATATCTTGGTGACTGGCTCATGTGGACAAGATCCCCCAAACAGTCATTAAGGGACACAGAGATGGTGATAAAAACACTTGTAGCACATGGATGCATGATAAACTAGCAGAATGGCCCCATTCAACCTACACAGACAATAGAACACCTGGGAGCAGAGATCAGCATGCTAGAGGGAACATTGAGGCCATCCAAGAAGAGACAAGTCAATATGGTGAACCTAGCACATAAACTACAAGCCAACCAGTCTCCATCAGTGGCACAAGTAGCACGGGTACTAGGGTGCATAGTGCTGTGCTTAGATTTAGTGCTTTGGGTGAGATGGAACATGCACCCACTTTAAATGATCCTACATTAATATGGATCACCATTAGAAGACAACCTTCACAGCAAGGTAGTCATGACCAACACAGCAAGGAGGTCTCTACACTGGTGGACACTGACACAGAATCTGGCAAAGACCACACCACTGGAGATAGTCCATGATGTGACCATTGATGCCAACATCAGATGGTTGGGATGGGGAGTGTCTATGGAACTCAGAACAGCCCAAGGAAAATGGACAAAGTCAGAGAACAAGCTCTCAATCAACATCCTAGAAATGATGGCAGTGAGGAATGCCCTATATTCATAAAACAGATAGAACAAAAGTCGGTTCTGATCCATCTGGACAACAGGGCAACTGTGGGATAGATAACCAAGCAAGATGACACAAAAAGTGTTAGCCTACAGATAGAAACTTCCAAAACCATGAACTGGGCACAGAAACACCTGAAATACATAATGGTAATATATCTGGCAGGATAGCTGAATATAAGAACAGACTGGCTGAGCAGGTAACAGATCCACCCAAGGGAGTGGCAGCTGTACCCTCAAACATTTCAACTAATACAAAGGAGGTGGGGGCTGTCACAAATGCACTCTGGGGGTCAGGCCCTCTGCTACCACAATGACCAACCTTGAAGTGCAATATGTGAGCAGAAGACAAACAGGGAAACCCTCCTGTCTGTTTTGGGTCTGAGCAACTACCAGTCTTGAGTCCTGGGGTCAAATATAGACCCTTTTTAGCTCGTGCACCCAGGTGACAGGTCCAAATATCACACCCTCTTCAGGGAAAACAGTGCAATACTTAACCCAGTGGGCACACAATCTGGTTCTCAATCACTCTTCTGACTCAATTGAGACCTAGGTATTTTCTTATCTTGCTGCATATGGTGACACACTATAAGCACTTTAACAGTTCTGTCAGAATTATCAACACTGTCCCAGCACTCACACTCAAAATGGGAAAATGGCTCAGACAGGATTTCAAGGAAAACAGAGTTTACTGAAATTAAAAATATTAAATAACATACAAAATGCAGAACATATAACATTAATAGTGCAGTCATAAAAATAAATAGACAAGTATAAACAAACCGCCTTATACTGAGTAACTGATCCTACCTCAGCTTCAGTTGGTACATAGTAGTGCTGAAATTACCTAATTTTGGCAGAAGTGCTTCTTAAGAGTCCAGAACACAAGTATCTCTTGAAAGTCCAAACACAAGTATGCCTTGTTCCCTCAGCAACTTGACAATATCATGAGGGGAAAAGGGTCCCACCCAGCTTGTGAGGTCACAGCTCTGTGGTGATGCTGGCTGTGAGGTCAATCTCATTCCTGCATACTGAATTAGTCACATGCATCCGTACATTGCTAAACATCCCACTTAAAAAAAAGTTTTAATTAGTGAGCCACAGAGCATGCATTATGACAGGACAGAATATCCCTTTGATCTCTCAGAACAACATCCTGAAAGACACTTCTCTTAGCTATGAGAAGTTTCACAGGTATCTGTCAGAGTTGACTTACCTCCTGATGTCTTAAAATGCAATATTTTATAACAGGTTTCCTAGGTTCAAAGTAATGGCTGGTTTTACAACCTGTGACAACCTGATGTCAAAAGGAAGCTCTTAATTAGTTTTTCCACTGGGTCAAGGGTAGAGCAGATCCTTCTTTTGTCTCTGTTCAAATCCTATGTTCCATGATGTTTTTCTGCTTGGCCTATTTTCCTAAGTAGAAGTCTAAAACTTATATTTACATCAAAATTATATGCTCATAACTAGTAGATGGTTATCACATTACATTACTCCCTCCTAGACTGATCTTCAGGGGAATCTATTCCAAGGCATGGGATGATTTCCCTAAATTCAGTTCACTGTTCTAACTTTCAGGATAACCCATCTGCGTTTGCATTTGCTGCCCCTGCCGTGTGAGTGACAGTCATGTCATAACCCTGCAAGGCACGGCTCCATCTTAAAAGCCTACCATCTTTTTTACCCATTTATGCCAGCCAAACCAGGGGGTTATGATCTGTTTGTACCTCAAAGTGCCACCCGTATAGGTATGGCTCTAATTTCTTTAGTGTCAACACCATTGCAATGCATTCTTTCTCCACTGTAAAATAATCCTGCTCCTTGGGAAGTAATTTCTTACTGAGGTACACTATTGGGTGATCTTTCCCCTTGGTTAGAAGTCTGGCTAAGTACTGCCCCCAATAGCCACATCTGAGGCATCTGTCTGGAGTATAAATGGCTTACTGTAGTCTGGACTGGCTAATACAGGAGCACCACACAGTACCTCCTTTAGCCATGTAAAGGCTTGTTCACAAGCTGGTTCCCATTTTACCTTTTTAGGCATTCTTTTCTTTAATAAGTTAGATAGGGGAGCTGCCAGGGCACTAGTTTGATACAAATTTTCTATAGTACCCTGCGGTCCCTAGAAAACTCTGAACCTGCTTCTGTGTTTCAGGGCTTGGCCACACCTTAATTGCCTCAATCTTTGCTTGATTAGAATGGAACTGTCCCCACCCTACTACATGCCCTAGGTATGCCACCTCAGCCATGGCCACCTGACACTTTTCAGCATTTACAGTGGGCCCGGTCCTCTGTATCCTGCTCAACACTTCCTTAAGATGGGACAGGTGTTCCTTCCAGTTGGCACTGAAGATGGCAATATCGTCCAGGTATGCCACGGCTTACTCTTCAGTACCACGTAACACCTGGTTCACCAACCTTTGGAAGGTGGCAGGGGCATTCTTCATTTTGAAAGACATTACCTTAAACTCTAATAACCCTAGTGGAGTGATGAAAGTCGACATCTCCCTAGCTCTGGCAGTTAACTCCACCTGCCAATACCCTGTTATCAGGTCAATAGTGGTAAGGTATGTTGCCCCTCCTAAGTTGTCCAGTAGTTCATCCATCCATGGCATTGGGTTGGTGCACGGCATTGTGGCTGCATTGAGTCCACAATAGTCCACACAAAAATGAGTAGAGCCATCTGGCTTGGGAACGAGGACTACTGGTGAGGCCCGGGGCAGTGGACTTTCTGGATTACCCCTAAATCCAGCATTTCCTCCACCTCTCTCCTAATGTCCTTTTGGATGGCCTCTGACACCCAATATGCTGTCCGCCATATGGGTACTTGCATCCCTGTATCTACATCATGTGTTGCTAAGGGGGTTAGTCCAGGCTTGGCATTAAACAATGGGGCAAAGTCTGCTAAAACCTCCCATACTTCCTGGATCTGGTCCATGGTCAACTGGGGCGACATTTTGATTGCCTCCACAGAGGACTTCCACTTGCTTTTTTCAAGAAAGTCCAGAAGGGGGTCTTCCTCATCCATCCTCTCCCCAGAACTACACACTGCAAAGACCATGTCAGCCCTATTTGCATATGGCCTCATCATGTTGACATGGTACATCCTTTGGGTATGTCTTCTGTCAGGCAGTTCTACAGTGTAATTTATGTCATTCACCGGTCTGACTACTTTGTACAGTCCTGCCCACTCAGCCTGCAACTTATCTTTCTGGATTGGGATTAGGACCATGGCCTCCTGACCCACAGTGTACAATCGAGTTCTGGCCCTGTGGTCGTACCATACCTTTTGCTTCTGGTAGGCTGCTGCCAGGTTGCTCTGGGCTGTTCCCATAAGCTCCTTCAGCTTTTCCCTAAACTTAAGGACATAATCCACTATGGGAGTTTCCTGGGTGGCATGCTTGCCTTCCCAGTTCTCCCAGATCAAGTCTAGGAGCCCACACACCTTGCGTCCATATAAGAGCTCAAAGGGGAGAGCCCTGTCAACTCTTGGGGCATCTCCCTGTATGTGAACAGCAGGTGGGGGAAGGTATTTCTCTCAGTCCCTCCCATGCTGTTCAGCAAATGATTGGAGCATCGATTTAAGGGTACCATTAAACCTTTCCACAAGCCCATTGGCTTGTGGGTGATAAGGTGTCAAGCGTCTCTGCACCACCCCACACTTCTCCCACAAACACTTCATCAGGTCTGACATGAAAGAACCCCTTGATCAGTGATAACCTCCTGTAGGAACCGGACACAGGAGAAAATCCCTAGCAAGGCATCTGCCACTTTGTCTGTCATCAGTGAGTATAGGGCGACTGCCTCTGGGTACCGGCTGGCATAATCCACCACTGCTAGGATAAACCTCTTCCCGGAGGAGCTGGGGATGTTCAAAGGCACCACAATATCCATTCCTACCCTCTGGAATGGCTCCTCCACTATGGGCAAGGGAATTAGGGGCAGCTTGGGTTGTACTACCCACCTTCGCTATTTCTTGGCACCGGGTGACAAGACCTGCAATATTCCTTCACCTGCTGGGTGATGTTGGGCCAATAGATATTCTGGGTCAATCGTTGCATAGTGCATGTGATTCCCTGATGTCCAGACATGAGGATATTATGAGCAATCTTGAGCAAATGCTCACGGTACCCCTGGGGAATGACAAGCTGCCTACCCATCACCCCTCCCTCTGTCCTTATGTCCTGTGTATACAGCAGTCCATTCTCCCAGTACACTCTATGTCTCCCGTCACCTCCCTGTGACCCATCAGATTCTGTCCAAGCCCTCAACCTCTCTAAACTAGGGTCATTTTTCTGAGCAGCTGAAAAATCATACACATTCCCAAGGCATGGGACAGGTCCCCTTCAGTTCCTAAACTAGGGTCCCTAGCTCTCTGACAATTGGCTATCCCTCCCTCCTCAGACTAACCATCTGTAGCTATTTTGTTAACTTCTACCTGGGGAATTTCTACCCACTTCACTATTCTCCATATCAGGAGACACAGGCTGGGGAACCAGCCTTCCAGTGTTTTCCACAGGGGCTTCTATGGGGTCGAGGGAACTACAATCTGCCTTTGCCACATGACTGGGGGTAACTACACACACCACCCCCATTTGGAGATTGTTCTCTGTAATCACATCCACGGACAGATTTTCTGCCACTGCAACATTTTGCACAGCCTCTCCTGTCTCACCCCAGTCCAGGAGAACACTAGCAAGTGGCAGAGTTTTCTCCTCCCTACTGAATCCCCATACTGCAGCAAATTGATTAGGTATAAGCTGTTCAGGCTCAACCAAATCCCCTTTTTCCAAAGTAAGGGATGCCCCCGTGTCCCTTAACCCATGGGTTTGCACCCCATTCACAGTAACTGGGTGTATGTGCTTCCTCATGTTTACTGGCATGATTTCACAAAAAAAACACCTCTTTCCCAGCACAACTTTGTGCACTATCTGCCTTTTTGAGACACTGTCTTGCAATGTGCCCTGGTTGTTTGTAAAACCAACAATCATTTCTTTTATCAGGTAAATCCTTTCTTTGTAACCTGGGGCTGCCCACTTTCTGGGGAGGCAGTGAGGATTTTAGCTGCCCTGAAGGTGCACTTTTCCCTTTCTGTGCTGCCATGCTTGCCTCACTCTCTCTCAGAGTAGGCCTGCTCCTGGCATAGTGGTCCGAGAGCTCGGCAGCCTCATGCACTGTTTTTGGATCTCGGTCCTCTAGCCAGGTTTTCAGCTCTGCTGGGCAATCCCAAAAGAACTACTCCAAAAGTACAACATCCTCAATTTTCTCTATGTAGTCTGCTTTTACCCCTTCTCACCAACATTTCAAAAACTGACTTTTTTGTGGCTAGTTCCTCGTAACTCATGTCAGGGCTTCTCCTGAGCTTACAGAACTTAACTCTGTAGGCTTCAGCAGTCAAGTCATACCTTTTTAGCAAGGCAACTTTAAGTTTGCCATAATCATTACTGTTCTGATTGTCCATTTACCCCAATGTGTCACAAGTTTTCTTGGTAAGCAGCGGGGGTAGCTGGAAGCTCCAGGACTCTCTGGGAATTTTTGCCTGAATGCATACCTTTTCAAGTGAATTTAAAAATGCATCCATATCTTCCCCCTCTTTAAATTCAGCTATCAATTTAGAATTTCATTTGTAACTCAGTCCTGGAGGTCCAGGTTCACCCATGCCACTTACCTGCTCTGGCACTGGTCTTTGGAGTTGCAGCTTCTCTAGTTAAAATTTCCTCTGGCATTCTCTCTCTCCTCTCACTCGGCCTCTCGCTGCTACTCACTTCTCCTCTCTCTCTCCATCTCCATCTGGAACGTCCTGTGTTCAAACTCACTCTGTTGCTGGGATTCAAACCTTTTCTGCTCCAATTCCAGCACCATTCTCTTCAACTCCATCTGCAGCCTTATCTGCATTGTGATGACCCTCCCCTGGTGCTGTGGCTCTTGCTTCTCACTGGTCTCATTGCCCTCCTCCCTGGGACTAGACAGGACACTGCGATAGACTCTGGCACCACCACATCCAAGGTCTGGTCCCTTTCAATCACTGACTGTGACTCAAGGTCATGGGCAGTCACTTGTACATCAGCTGCCAAAAGGCTCTCCACGATGGGGTGTTTGTTTGCCCCTCGCAACAGACTCCTTTCTCCTGGCACAACTGCCTCAGGTATTCCACATTGTACTCACTGTAGCTGGAAACCATTTTCTTCCCTAATCTACTGCTACACTAGCTTGCACACACACACACACACACACACACACACACATAAAATAGAACAGAAAGGGAACTTTGACTATAACCAAAATTACGTATTTCTTCTTTTTTTTTATTTTTATATCACTGCCTTGTTTTGTGTGTGAACTGTTCCAGTTTAACAATCTGACACACTGGACTGTTAATGCCTGTGTCACCAAATAAGTTCACAATTTGCAAACAAATCTTTTTGATTGCAAGACTGCAAACCAAATCTTTTAGATCGCACCACTGCCAACTAAATCTGTCACAAATGCACTCCGGGGGTCAGGCCCTCTGCTTCCTCAATGCCCAACCTCAAAGTGCAATATGTGAACAGGAGACAAACAGGGAAACCCTCCTGTCTGTTTTGGGTCTGAGTAACTACCAGTCTTTAGTCCTGGGGTCAAATATGAACCCTTTTTCACTAGCGCACCCAGGTAACAGGTTCAAATATCACACCCTCTTTAGGGAAAGCAGTGCAATACATAACCCAGTGGGCACACAACCTGGTTCACAATCCCCCCTTCTGACTCAGTTGAGACTTAGGTATTTTCTTATCTTGCTGCATATGGTGACACACTATAAGCACTTTAACAGTCCTGTCAGAATTATCAACACTGTCCCAGCACTCACACTCAAAATGGGAAAATGGCTCAGGCAGGATTTCAAGGAAAACAGAGTTTACTAAAATTAAAAATAGTAAATAAAATACAAAACGCAGAACATATAACATTAATGGTACAGTCATAAAAATAAATAGACAAATATAAACAAACTGCCTTATACTGAGTAACTGATCCTACCCCAGTTTCAGTTGGTAAATAGTGATGCTGAAATTACCTAATTTTGGCAGAAGTGCTTCTTATGAGTCCAGAACACAAGTGTCTCTTGAAAGTCCAAACACAAGTATGCCTTGTTCCCTCAGCAACTTAACAATATCATGAGGGGGAAAAGATTCCCACCCAGCTTGTGAGGTCACAGCTCTGTGGTGATGCTGGCTGTGAAGTTACTCTCATTCCTGCATACTGAATTAGTCACATGCATCTGCACATTGCTAAACATCCCACTTAAAATAATACCAACTTTTTTTTTTAATTAGTGAGCCACAGAGCATGAATTATGACAGGACAGAATATCCCTTTGATGTCTCAGAACAACATTCTGCAAGACACTTCTCTTAGCTATGAGGAGTTTCACAGGTATCTGTCAGAGTTGACTTAACTCCTGATGTCTTAAAATGCAATATTTTATAACAGGTTTCCTAGGTTCAAAGTAATGGCTGGTTTTACAGCCTGTTATATCCTGATGCCAAAAGGAAGCTCTTAATTAGTTCTTCCACTCAGTCAAGGATAGGGCAGATCCTTTTTTTCGCTCTGTTCAAACTCTATATTCCATGATGCTTTTCTGCTTGGCCTGTTTTCCTAAGCAGAAGTCTAATACATATATTTATATTAAAATTATATGCTCATAACTAGTAGATGGCTATCCCATTACAGGGGCAAGTAATGATGAACCTAATGGTGACCCACAAAAACAATCAGTCACCGAGATTCTTCTCAAGATTCAAGGAACCACAATTGATGGGGATCGATGTCTTGCCCATCCCATCGACACAAGATTATGCATACATATTCCCACCTTTTTCGCTTTTACTACAAGTGCTCCTAAAGATAAGAGAATCCAGGAGGATAACTATAATGATCACTCCTTAGTGGCCAAGAAGAGCATTGTTCACCATAGTTGTGATGATGGCAATGGACAAATGGCATGTACCATTCTGCACAGATATCCTCATACAGGGAATAGTCATGCATCTCAAACCTCGCAACCTGAAGGTTACGGCTTGGCTCCTGAAAGGGAGAGACTGATCAATGCAGGATACCTTGAATAAGTCATTAACACAATGCTGTATTCCAGGAAAACATCAACAACTTCAGCATATGGCAGACAATGGAAGATAGTCATGTCTTGTCATGACGATAGGAACACACAACCAGAATCAGTGTCTATACCAGAGAAACTCTATCACCATCATCACTGAGAGTGCAACTGTCAGCAATCAGTGCAGCACTGTGTTGGGTGGGGGACACTGACCCAGGCTCTCATCTGGACATTTTATGATTCCTCAAAGCCGCAAGCAATATCAGACCTTAAACAAAAGTGGTGATGGCTCCATGGGACCTAACACTGGTACTAAATTCCTTAATGGAGCACCAATTTGAATCCATCAACAATATAAAACTATATTGGATGGGGGTTGGAAACCTCATTCCTATTGGCAGTATGCTCAGCTCATAGACTAGGAGAGCTCAACACTCTATCAAGCAAAGAACCATTCACCACTATCACAAGAGAAGGGTGACTCTCAGAATGGTGCTTTCCTTCAAACTGAAGATAGCATCTGCTTTTCACATCAACCAAACCATAGAACTCCTAACATTCCACATGGATCATACAAGAGAAAGAGTGAGAAATCCCTCCACACACTGGGCATGAAGAGAGAAATCACAACATACCTGGATAGGACTAAATCATTCAGAAAGATGGAGAGGCTACTCATGATCACTCAAGGCCAAAAGAAAGAACTTGTGGTAGCAAATGTTACCATAGCTTCACGGTTAAAAAGAATAATCCAAGAGGAGTATAAACACCAGAACAAAACACTGTGTCAAAATATTAAGGCACACTCTGCTAGAGTGGTAGCTACCTCATGGGCATTGAGAAATAATGTCCCAGAACAGATATGTGCAGCAGCAACATGGACTTCTATACACATGTTTACTAGACATTATAGACTGGACACTGAAATACCACACAAAGCAGCCATTAGCACAAAGTTGCTGGTGGCCGCCACTTACTCAGGCCCAGAAACTACTCACTCTAACCTTCCCACTTGAGAGGACTGCTTATTACTACCCTAACTGTAAGGAGTTGGAGTGCCATGGATATACAGACAACACAATGGTACTGAAGTTTACTCACCTGGTAAAGGTGACTGTTTTCCTGTATATCCATGGTACTCTAGGGCCCTGCCATATAGAGTGAGCAGTTCATGACCTGGTGAGTAGGCTTCAAGCTACAAAGATATACTAAATCATTGCTTACCTATGATATACTGAGTATGTACCTTAGAGTTGTACGGTTAGAGCAATGAAGTAGATTAGAAATGAATTACCAGTGTGGCATGTTTGTCAGTCTGCATGGTTCACTCATGTAGCACAGCTTTGGAAGTATGTAACTGAAGACAAAGGGAAGCTGCAGGGGCTTATGTGGAAGGGTTGAAATTTGATTCAAGGTCACATGTGTATCTACCAGCCTATATAGTTGATGTAATCCTAGCTGTAAGGAGATGGTGTGCCATGGATATACAGGAACACAGTCACCTTTACCAGGTGAGTAAACTACCATTTCTGCTCATACTTCACCAGGAAGAAAGATGGTCCGATGCATTGAGGGAAGAATGGGGTGGCCAATGGGATGGGAAGTGACACTGATGGGGATATTGGTGAGAATAAGTAAGGAAGGGTCTGAGGGTCCTGAAAGTGGATAAGTCCCCAGGCCTAGATGGCATGCATCAGAGGGTGCTGAGAGTATTGGCAAATGTGACAGCGGATCTCCCGACAGACTTGTTTAACAGCTCACTGGTGTTGGGGGAGGTAGCTTTAGACTCGAGAACAGTGCATGTACTGTCACTCCACAAACATGGACCAAGGAATGACCCTGGCAAATACAGACCACTCAGTCTGACTTTAATAGTTGGTAAGCTTATGGAGACCATACTAAAGGAAAGACTGGTGTGCTTTCTGGAGGATAATGGGCTCCAGGACAAGAGACAACAGGAGTTTGTAGGGGGGAATCCTGCCAAACAAATCTGATTGATTTCTTTGATTACGTGACCAAAACAGGAGATAAGGGCCAGGTAGTGGACATGCTGTATCTTGATTTTAATAAGGCATTTGACTCTGTTCTCCACATGAGATTAATCAGGAAGCGGGAGGATCTGCTGTCAGGAGTAAAGCTGAAGACGTGGGTAAAAAGCTGGTTGCAGGATAAGAGTCAGGGGTAGTGGTTGTGGGGATTCTCGGGGGCTAAAGCAGTCTCTAATGGGGTCCCACAGGGTTCAGTGCTCATTCCAGTGCTGTTTAATATATTCATTAGTGACATAGCATATGGAGTAAAGGGTAACAAAATCACTAGAGGACACTGCCGCAAGCTGGTGGGAGGCAACTCAAGAAGGAAATTTCACAAAGAGGGTGGTAGCTAAGTGGAATGAGTTGCTAGATGAGGTGGCAAACCTAAAGACAGTGGATAGCTTTAAGAGGGGTTGGGACAATGTAAAGTGGAGGGTTTTAATTTAAAGTGGAAACATTGGGGACTGTTGGGAAGTGGGAACACCTAATGGGGAGGTGGCTGGATCCCTCAGCAATCACTAAGAGATCTGCATTAATTGGCAGACAAGATGGACCTCTTGGCCTTTTTCTGCTGGCATTTTTCTTATGTTCATATGTTCATAATTGCAACCAATTATATTACTGGTTTGAGCATCTATAATGGTTCTGTGGGGGTGGGCAGGAGGGGGAGTGCTACATACAGAACGGCAAGGCAAACAGAAAAAAGCAACATACACAGAAAGAAAATGAGGGGTAAGTAGAATGAATAGAAATGCTGCTGCCTGACTGCTTTAATGTTTTATACAGTATCAAAAGTGAAGCTGAGTGCAGAAACTAAATGAAATATGTTTCATTATATGTAAATTATGCTGTTTTTCCAATGTTTCCTCCTGTGATGTCAGAGGCTCTTTAAGTGATACCAGCAAAATACAGTTAAGTAATATTTTGGTACTGTAAGAACATGAGTATACTAAACACAGTTTAACCCTTAAAGGACAATTACAGTATAGTGAATCTGTAAGCCCATTTTTTTCCATAGAAGCTATATTGTAAATGCTGTTCCCCATTCTGTTATTGCTGCTTTTTAATTAACTCGGTTAATGTTTGCGATTGACACACTGTTGGTAAAGCCCATTTTAGAACCCTTATGTTTATGCTTATAGCTTTACATCTGCCTTAAAAACTCACTTATTTAATTTTGCATATCCTGAATTCAGTTACGATTAATGCTTGACCTTAATTATTGTCTGTCAATTGTATCCGGTTTATGTTATATTCTGTTGGTTTGTTTTCATATATTTGTAAAGTGCTGTGGTCTTCTTGGAACAGCGTTTTTAGATAAAGTTGACTTGACTTATGTCCCTAGAGTTCTAAAGCAGAACATGGGTGCATTGTGCCTGTAACTGAAAAGCTGTACAAGGACATAAACTATACCAGACAGTTCTAAAATGGTGTATAACAGCAGTGTACAAGTTA
Source organism: Neoceratodus forsteri (assembly GCA_016271365.2). Taxonomy (NCBI): domain Eukaryota; kingdom Metazoa; phylum Chordata; order Ceratodontiformes; family Ceratodontidae; genus Neoceratodus; species Neoceratodus forsteri. The sequence continues at coordinate 278,084,448 of CM028136.1, read as the reverse complement.
AAAACACCCACTGTGTTTGATAAAGGCCAGTAAGGATAGACAATAATAGCACGTTAATCAGTATTTAAAAATCAGCTTCTATGGAAAGTACAGTCTTGTAGGTTAAATGCAGTTCTCCATTAAATGCTGAATGTTCCGACATGTTCACCCTTTCTCAACTGGCTTAGTGGTGGAAAACGCTACCAGCTATACTCTGTCTTAATCGAGGAGAAAGTACAACTAAGAAATACGTTTGTCTTTCTCAATAAAAGCTTACCATGCCTTCAGGAGATGTTTTGCTGGTTTGGCCTTCATATTGTGTGGTGGCGGCATGGGGGAAATGTTAAAGCTTTCTCTTCATCGCACAGCTTGGTATTACAACTGAAAATAAAAACACTAAAATGACAAAACCTTCCCTTGGAGGACCAAAAAACATTTAAAATATCATCATTCTTTTCCTTGGCTGTAACTGTTCCCAATTCAATTTTCAGCCTCTAACACTGCTGGGTTTTATTTTAACACTTCCACACTCTCCCTGCCTGACACAGAGCAGAACAAAATATTACCAGTCATGTTTCCCAAGCAACAACAAGTGATTTGTTAAAAAAAAGAGGAAAGAAACTGCGCATTTTTATTGGATGATAATTTATAGCATATCAAGCTGGGATGTCACGCAAGACTTGGCCCTAAGGGGTGACTTCAGCCTGACAGGCAGATGGAAGGTAACACCAAGCCTGCATGAGGTGGAGGCTGGCAGCAGATTGCTGCCTGAAGCTCAGTTTTGGAAGGTTAGGGTTTGGGTTTGGGAAGGTTAGGGAGGGACATGCACCATCTGTACTATTTCCAAGTCTGCAAATCAGGCCCCAATAATGGTTTTGCTAGTGGCTGTGGAGAGATTTACAGCTCAGCGAAGGAAATAAAACCTTTAATCAATTTGGCAGTGTTTATGTTTCATGCAAGCCTAAGGACTTGAGCTACATTTTCAGTAGTTCCCATTTAAACTTATTTTCATTTGCTTTGCCAACATAAATATTCTGTCCCTTTAAATTGCACTTTTTTTTGGGGCGGGGGTTAGATCATGAAATATTTTGGCTACATTTTAGTTAGAACCCATGAGATGGGGCTTCAAAGATGAACTGATTACTATAAATGCCAGCTGCTTTATCATTATGCATTTTCATATGTTTTATTTTGTTCTGTTTTTAATTATCCTAAACATTTTGCTATGATTCTTTTTTGGGGGTTGGGAGAAAAAAAGGAAGAAGGATAGGATGAGGAACAAGGACGCACAGAGGATAAAAAGACAGAAGGCCATTTTTTATATTTTTAAGAATGTTTGGACCGTGTGACTCCTTGGTCATACAAGTAGTGTGTTTCTCAGGAGGCCCTGTAATAATGGAAGAGAGGCAGGAGAGAGGAAAGGAGTCAAAGAATCTATTTAAAGAAATAGAGGGGATGGAGAAAGGGAGAGGGAGAAAGAAAGACTTATAGACAGAAAGACAAACACACAATCTGATGAAAGTAAAAGAGACCAGGCATAGGGAGGGAGTGAGAGAGAGTGCATGTCAGACAACTGAAAAATTACCATACGAACATATGACCTTGCCAGGAGATAAAGGCCTTTGGTCTATTGAGTCTCCTTGATTATGCAGCTAGCAGCCCTTATACTGCAACTGCCCCTCCCTCCCTTCCCCCCTCCAGGGACCCTCCACCTTACCCTGTACCATCCCTTTTGAAGCTGCCCACTGTCTTACAGGATACCACTTCCTCTGGTAGTGCATTCCACCCTGTCGCTACCCTCTCTGTAAAAAAAGTGTCTCCTCATTTCCCTCCTGAACCTCCCCCCCTTCTCAGATTGTGCCCTTGGGTGTCCCTCCCCCTCCTTAACTGGAAAAGCCCCTCTGTGCCTGCCTTATTTATTCCCTTCATGTACTGGAATGTTTCAATCATGTCCTCCCATCCCTCCTCTCCTCCATGGAGTACATGTTCAAGTCCATCAGCCTACTCTCATAGGGCAAGTCCCCTAGCTCCTGGATCATTTTTGTTGCTCTGCATTGCACTGCCTCCAGTAACCTAATGTTCTCCTTCAGGTACGGATGCCAGACAGTACTCCAGGTGTGGTCTAACCAGTGATCTACATAGTGGCAGGATCACCTCCCCTCCTCCTGGAGGATATGCCTCTGGCAATACAACCCAGCATCCTGTTAGCCTTTGCAGCTGCCTTTCTATACTGTGTGGAATTGTTCATTGCTCCAATTACGATCACCCCCAGATCCTTCTCCTCCTCTGTTTTGGCTAGCTGAATCCCCCCCAGCTGGCAGTTCCTCCTTGGGTTTTTTGCTCTGAAATGTAGCACCTTGCATTTCTTGGCATTGAACCCCAGCTGCCAAGTGTCCAACCAGTCCTCCAATATTGCCAGATCCTCTTGCAATCCCTGCCACCCCTCCAGGTGATCCACTACTGCTCCCATCTTGGTGTCATCTGCAAACAGACTGATCTTGCTTTTGATGCCTGTTGAGATGTCTGCTTTTAAAATCCCAAACAACGCTGTCCCCAGTACAGAGCCCTGTGGCACTCCATTTGTCACTGCCCTGGCAATGACAGCTCCCCTCCTACCACCACACTATGCTGTCTCCCTTGCAGCCAGTTGACTATCCATCCCACCATCTTCGCCCCTGCATCACCAGCTTACTACCTAGCTTCCCATGTGGCACCGAATCTAATGCCTTATTGAAATCCAGATACAGAACATCCACTGCATGGCCCCTGTATAATTGCCTGGTAACCCAGTCATAGTACTCCACTAGGTTGGTCTGACAGGATTTGCCCCAGACAAACCCTTGCTGCCTGCTGTCCTGCTGCCCATTAGCCTTTAGGAGGGAAACCAACCTCTCCTTCAGGATTGTCTCCATCAGCTTTCCAATGATGGATGTGAGGCTTACTGGTCTGTAGTTCCCTGGCTCATCTTTGGGGCTGCTCTTGTGGAGGAGCGCCACATGTGCCATCCTCCAGTCCTGCAAAACACTCCTTGACTCCAGGGATGCATTAAGCAGGTCTGCCAGGGGTTTTGCCAGGATGTCTGCTAGCTCCCTTAGCACCCTGGGGTGTATGCCATCAGCCCCCGTGCCTTGTCCACCCTCAGTGCTCGCAAGCCCTCCAGTACCCTGCCCACTGGGATTTCACTGTCTGTCTCCTTCTCACCTCCTGTGCCCACCCCCAACCCCCTTGGGTATTACTTCCCCTTTCTCTTTCATAAATACTGAGCAGAAGTACTCATTCAATGCTTCTGCCTTTTCTGCCCCCTTACCCAACCACCCCACATCCCTTTTTATCTTTACTATTTGGTCCCTGCAGCACTGTTTCTTCCTGATGTACCTGAAGAAGTCCTTCTCTCCATATTTAATGCCCTGTGCTAGCCTGAATTCCCAGGATGCCTTGACTGCCCTGACTGGCCTTACTGCCTCCCTTGACTCCTTCAGGTAATCTTCTCTGTTCTCCCCTCTCCCTGTTTTTTTGTACCATCTAAAGGCAGCTCTTTTCTTTCTTACTTCCTCCATGACTCCCCAGCTCACCCAGCTAGGCTTCTGGGCCCTAGCCCTCTTACTCTAGACCCTTGTACATGTTGCGGTTGCCTCAGCAATACCCTGTTTAATGACCTCCCACCTCTGATTAGTGTCCATATCTGGACTGATCCTAGCCAGATACTACTGTACTATTTCCCTCATCCTCCCGATGATGGTGATTTAACTATAGATGTAGACAGTAATTCTAGCCTTTGGCTATTGTGACACACATGTTAGATATTTATTAGAATGTATAGGAATTGTGATCTGATATATCAGTCCACATCACAGCAAGGGTTATACCAGACCAGTTTTGGTAAGATCTTTGAAAATGCTTATCAGATTTCCCAAAAACATTACAGACATTCACTGCTTTGAAGTTCTTTGGAGCATCCTAATATTTGCCCATACTACTTAAATATGCAACAGTTCTGGCTTACAGCTGGCTCTGTTACATTTTTAGCTTTATATAATGTATAAGAGAATCAAACTGATTTCCGCCACTGGCAAATAATAAATAAAATCCTTAATCTCAGTTTTGGGTGCATCACCAGAATTTATCTCCATCTCCACTTTGAAAAGGCCACAAAAGAATACATGACTAATTGGAGAGCAGCTTACACAATGCCTGGTGACATCACAATGTCCTCTGCTTTCTTAAAACCGAGCCTTGCAATCAAATCGAAACAGCTAAAGCTTCATCAAAAGAACTCATTTAAAAGCTTTACAATTTAAAGGGCTACTTTAGCACTTAAAATGAATAATAACTTTTAGTAGTCAGCTATTACTAGTTATATCTGACGTACTTTTTCTTTTCCCTTTTGCTATTTTGAAGAGATTCATCAGACAGTACTAGGTATGATGTATGGGAAAATACTGTACCTGGAAGATGAAGATACTGTATCTGGTTCTATTCCACTTACTGTATCTAGCTCTATTTCACTTCATGACTTGTCAGCATTGTGACCTCACTAACTGTGACGTCATGACTGACTAAAAAGAGTCAGTTGGTCTGAGCCATATTAAAAGGAGTCCTCCTTTTATAATTTTAAAAGTGAAAAAAAAGTACTAAAGCAGACTCAAAATGGGGAGAGGGGGGTTATCATACAAGTCAGGAGATAAGGGGCAATCTAAAACAGAATAAAATGTACAGGGCAAAATTTTCACTGCTATCATGCACTGCTGCTTTAAACAGCATTTACCAGACTGTCACCAAATCTAGCATAAGCAGTCATCATTATGGCATCTTGAAGGTATGACAATGTCTGACATGTTCACCTAATCATACATATACTTACGTTTTGTGATTTTCAGTTACATTTTTGACTATGTCTTCAAAACCACTTATTTGATTGTCACCAAACTTATTATAAACATGCAGTACTTGTTTAAATGCAATAAGATCATGCCAGAAAATGCTTGGTGAAATCCAGCTTGCTCACTCCCTTTTTGTTTCATGCATGCAGCTTCTGCTGCAGTAATTAACACTGTTATTGATGCTGATGTCGATGACATACTCTGCTTAAGTAAAAGTAAATAACATTTGACAATGAGATTTCTGGGATGAGACACACTGTTTTGTTACTTTACTGTAGTTGTTAAAGAATGTATAATATGAATAAGAAAGCTGTTGGTTCACATTCTAATTATAGCAGTACTTTGGTTCATTACAATGTGCTAGATAACAGTAGACGTGCATTCAAGGAGACCTAAACCCACACCTGCTGTACATTTCATAAGTTCATTTATCACCAGTAAGCACCATTGCTTTAGCTGTTAATGGTTTGAAACATTTGAATAGTTTGCTTTTACTGTCAATAGTAGTCCCCTGTAACTGTCCTAGATGCCTCCATTTGCTGAGAGATATCTCCTTTGTTCTTGAGAGCTGCATTAGCATATGAGATGATGTCACTTAGCCCATTAGTCTTTAGGGCATGTCTGCTAATTAAGCAGTAATATGCAACAAGGTGTGGTATACCATGGGATACTCAAGAAGCAATGATATCCCATGATATACCATGCCCCAGAGCGTATTATTGCTATTATGAAGTGGTTTAGATAAATAAATTTGCACAGGAAAAGAGAGAGAAGTTCTTGAGAATTCAACAGTTATGGAAGATTTATAAATACACAAAAGAAAATAGTACCTTGTTAAATATAAATAAGACATAATTTCCAGTTTAGCTTTCTGTAATAATTAACTTTGCTGATTGTATTACGATAAATTAAAAAACAAAGCTAATTGTTTTATTCAAAGTGTGTGTTTGCCTTTTTTAAATAAAAGAACATTGTGAAGTTAACTTTGACATGCATTAGAATAGAGCAGTAACATGATTGTATTTTAATTTGGCATACTGTATGCTTTTTTAATCTGATTTGGCATTATATATTTTAAATTGAATATTTCCACCTTGTCCCTACTTGTATGTAGGAACACCTGCCAGGATCCATCATAGAAACACTGAAAATGTCAAATGTAGTTTGACATTGAGACAGCTTGTGGGTAGTACATCAACTGGTTTCAGTGCATTGGAAGATGCAAGCTCTTCAGTGTCAGATTCATTGGCGAGGATCTATAAACAGAAAAGAAAATATTTTTTCATTTGTTTTCTTTCTTTTTTTTGTTGTTGTTGTTGAAGTTCCAGGCTGTGATCCTGGCATAAACAGTTGGAGACCATGTTGTCATGGCAGCATTCACCATACTATGGAAGGGAATGAGAGAGGCAGGTTAGTATTATATTTTTTTTATCGTATTTCTATTTTTCTGCCTTCTGTGGTGTAACCGGCAGGGTCATCCAGCCACCAGCTGTGCCTGCCCACAGAGCAGCACGCTCACTTGCATGATGGGGGGTCCATTAGGCCGCAATGACCTGCCGGAGGGCCTCCCTATGCCACTCGAGCCAGACTAAACCCATACCCCCACTGCGCAATTCCATGACAGTCCTCCAGGCAGGGCAGAGTGCAGCCCTCAAGCTGCATGGTTGCACCCAGCCATTTTTCCACTTTTAGCATGGACCAGGAGTGTAGACATGCATGATGTCTGAGGCACATGTGCCGATGTCCGCTGCACTTCAGCCTGAAAGGCACGGACTAAATGAATAATTATCATAAAATACTAACCTGCCACTGGTCCGGTGGCACCAAGGTTGAGGCACTGGACGCCACCTCTCATGCTACGCTGGCAACCCAGGTTCGGAATGCACCTGGAGTCATCAGGGGAGGGATAGGACGAGGATCTGAAGGACTGTTCTCCTATCCCTGGGGAGGGTTGGGGATGCCAACACTCTGCAGCAGCCCCAGTGATGATCAGGCCATAAAACCAGCAAGCAAATTTAGAAAAACTCCTTTCAGCAAATAAAGGGAAGGCCTTACTAGGCGACACCTAGAAATCAGAACGCTCTGCACAATATATTTTTTTGAAGATTTTACTTTATTTCTGATATGCATTTTTTTTAGGTCAGTAAACTAAAACATTACTACTGACATAAACAGCATAGATAGACTCAACTGGACAGACTGGAAAATATATCTCTTTGAAGTTTTGACATTAGGTCTCATTTAGGGGTTTAGAATTCATGTTAGAGTCTACTTGTGCCTAATGTAGATGGATATTAATTTATTTTGTAATGCCTAGCTTCACCAATTCTTCTTCCACTGTAGGGCTTGGCACTGCAGTGCTATGGTCCATGGAGTATAAAGGCCCTTGACAGGAATTGCATGGAGTTCCATTTACTTGGGCACTGAGAGCAAGACAGAGAGACCTGAGAGGTTTGGAGGAATCAGTCTCACTGCAGCAGCTACAATTGATAAAAGGGACTTGCTAGGCTCAGGGTTGGTATAAGGGGTCCTGAATCTGGGGTATGCCACAGGTATCCCACTGGGTCCACTTCCTGGCTTCTGGATTGAGGAGAGAGAGTGAGAGAGAGCACCATGAAGCATGGTGATAGTCCTGCTGTGTGGATTCCCCTAGGAGATCTCTCGATGACTGCACTGTAGTTGTGTTTGAAAGATTCCTAACTTATGTTTACCTCCCTGGTAAGCTGAAGAGGTGTCAAGCAACATCTCTGGACCAGAAATTCAGAAAGTGAATTAGTGGTGAACCACGAAGGTCAGGAGGTATTAAGTTCCATCACATCCACTGAAGTTATTCCATTTGGAGAAGGTGTCAGGCAACTGCCTGCCAGCTACATAGGTTGTTAAAAATAAGGCCCATGGATGAAGTGTGCTTGAATCTCATGGAATCCAAAGATGTTCTACCATCTGCATTTTACTATCTCCTGGTCTCCCATTCAGAGAGGGAAGTGTTAATTAATATGCCTTTCCCAATAGATATCAGGAATCTTTATGTGTATATCCTACTTGCATACAGACTCCTTGCATTTACCATTAGCTGCAGTGTGAAACCTGAATTTGGTTAGATAATTTTGATTTCCCAAGCGTGGAAACTGCTACTGGGCTTGATAAATCTAACAGCGAGCATGCTGCTTTTTGGACAGAGGGTACCCTTAAACAAGCACTGCCAACTATATAGTCAATCATGATGTGTGATTACATGTGATAAGGCCTATGCACTTACCTGTGAAAGGAACTGTGCCTGTTCTATAGTGACCTTAAGTCCAGGTGGCCCTGTTTATGCTTACCTAATAGGATAAACAGAGAAGGGGAGTTGGTGAGAGATCAACCAAAGATCACAAAATAATTGGGGAAATGTTCAGTGAAGTTTTGAGCCAGTCACCATAGGAGAAGAAAATGCTCAGCTGTATGTAAGCAGCTGCCAGTGCAGAAGGTACTGAGCTCCCCACACCCCATGGGAAAGTAACATCAAGTGTCAATGCTTCATGCTGTTCATTTCCAGGACAGCACCTCTAGGCTAGCTCTGGAAAGGAGTCACCATGGGTGGAGGCACCATGTTGTTGGAACAACATAGCTACAACTGCTAAGCCTTTTCCTTTTCCACATTCATTCCTTCGTGTGACTTTACTAGCCCTCCTGCAACTGTACCTGACCCTGTCCTTAGCATCTCCCTTCCCCCTCCTGGCTTTAAGTCTGTGTGGTATTAATTTGTTCCTAATATGTGTTTGATATCTGGACATGTATTGCACCTGTACCCTACTGTGCTGCACTTCCATTGATTACTGTTGCACCTTTGCACAGGCTGGGTGGTATTAATCTACTTCTAATATCATGTTCACACCTGCTATTCTATTGCACTTGCTTATTGCATTGTTCCTTTATTTTGGGTTGCACTGGTCTACCTGCCTGAACATCATCAGTGCTCAGCTGTAACGTATGTCATCTTTATTACTCTTGCACCTTACTGCATTTTATTTTCTCTTGCGCCATTTTTTTCTGTTTACTCCCTCCCAGGACACATCAAGAAATGAGTTGTTACCAGCTCAGTACAGCGTGTCTTCTCTGGTGAAAACTTTTAAAATCAATCAATCAATCAATCAATAATGAGTCCTGAGCTACCTGCTTAAAGGCTAGACCAACTAAGCCCCTTGTTACACATGCAGTGCCAGGGTTCAGCCAACTATTGTGGGAGGGGAGATCATTTAATTTCCAAAGGGATCTGGGATTTAACTTACAGACACAATTGTCTCACATCCACTAGAGTCTGAAGAAAGAGGTAACAACATTTGAACATAATTTAATATGCAAATGTGATATTTTTTACCAGTCAATTATTTTTATTATTTATTTTTTTGATCTGTAATTTCTTTCAAATCATCTATTTAAACTGCAGGATGCAGCTAATATATTTTTTCTGTAGGAGACTGACAGTGACAAGCCCTCTTCTGTTTTGCTGGAACTGACCAAGGGAAAGAGTTTTGCACTCCAGAGCAAACACAGGACCCACATGCTAGCCAAGCAAGCCAGTGCATGTGAGGAAATGAGGACACAGCAACAGACACACAAATCTCTGCACTCACAGAAACATAGGGAAAAGATGCCAAAAGTTTAGCTTCTCTAAGGTTTATTGAGAGAAACTGATCAAGAGGCAGCCAAAAAAAAAAAAAAGATGAAGCGTCATAATGGAGACTTGAAACACAAGGGTTTCTTTCTGCCTCTCGATCAGATTCTTACAATAAACATTAGAGCAGTTGGACGTTTGATATTTTTTGCACTTCATTTCCATGAGTGCAGCAATTTGTGAGTCTCTTGCTATGTTTTTTTTTTTTTTAGTCTTTGGTAACCAAGTAACCCTACCTGCATCCTGCAGTTTTGCACTCCACAGGGTAATTGCATCCTTTGTCAGTTATATAGGACATGCCATTCTGTTTTACTAAGGCTGTAAGAGGCCATGGTAGTAACTTTAAAAAGTTGAAGAAACTTTAAATTAAGCCCATGGAGGTGACGGGACTTGTTCTATGTCATACAGAGAGCAAGAGGTGATAATGTGATTCAAACCTGTCCCTCTTGGTTCGCAACTCTGTGTTCTGATTATTGGGTACACTTATTTGCTTAGTGTAGTACCCACTCTGGGTGTGCAAGGTAAATAAGTTCCTACTACACTTTCCCAATGGTTGATGATATGTGGCTTTGCCTCTGTTCCATATAATACAACAGGCATTGTTATGAGATTTGTCTTGGTGGGTGTTTACTTGCCTACAATGGACTGTATAAAAGGACAGCTGATCAGTGATGTGTAACTCTAACCAATGGGGTGTGGAAAGAGCTGAACTCCTTCTTCCCAATCAAACATTCTGACCTGGGATTTTAGCAGTAGTCTATTACTGCAAGGCCTGATAGAAGGCGTTCTCAACAGAAGTCAGGCTTTATACTGCATATACAGTATAAGGAAATACAGTGCTCCCAGACTGATTTGACATTTTCCCTGTAACTCCATGGCAACCTTCTTGCATTTTCCTGTACATTACATTATTTCCTAGGCAAGTTTTTCTCTGTTTTCCTCTATAACCAATGCAAGTCTAAACAATTTTCCAGTAGATGACTCCCTTTTCCTGTAAACTACAAGGATTCCTGTAGATCTGGAAGCTCTTGGAAACAGATAAAGAAACACACATACTGAATGCTAACAGGGTACACTCTCCATGCCTTGTTGATTGCAACATTTTTTTTCATTGCACAGGTAAAACATGGTGTGTGCAGTCCTTTTTTGTCTTTACTTATACACTGTACATACAGCAGTAATCTTACAGCGAAGATGGTTGTGTCAGAGATCCTGGTAATGAATGTGCTGCTAGGATTTCATTAGTTGCTAAGGGAGAATAATCTGGATTTGCCTTCCTTTTTACTACAGTACTGAGAAATAAAATGCTGTTAATCGATTATTTAATAAGCTCTCCATAAATGTATATCATTATTAGTGCATATAAATGGATTAGAACAATTTCAACATTAAATCACCTCTGTAAAGGCTTAGGCATGCACCACTCACTAGTTAGAGCTCAAACTGTGAGCCAGGAGTCCCCAGGCTCTATGCTAACCATGCTTAATAGTGACTAGAACAATGTAAATATCACTGTACTTGGCGAAAGAATGAACCCCACAGGTCATCAGGGTTAGACCTCCTGCTTTTTTCTGTAACTGTAATATTTCTACTTTTAACCTATTGGCCTGCATATTGTGTTAAGTGTATTATATTATTGTTCTCAAAGCTCTTGCAAAAGCAAATTCTGTCTACCTCCTAATGACTATAAAAGGAAATCATGATGCACTGCTTCACTGTTTTATGTACTACTACAAATGTAATTATGTTTTGTTTCTGCAGAACCCATAACCTTACTCTGGGACGTGGCTGAAAATAAAAAATGTTTCCTAGCCCACCCATCCTAGTAATCAGAAAATAACGCATGGGACAAACATAAGGCAATTCTAGTGGGAGGTAGAAGGAAGTAGGCTGTTGGTAAAACAAGGATCTGCTGCTTATCCAATAGGCAAGGAAATGGGCAGACTAGATGGGCCAAGCAGTCCTTATCTGCCATCAAAGTCTATGTTTCTATGTTTGTATAAGTAAATCTATAAATAGCCACTGACTGACTGTTTCACTTTGAGCAATTTACTATATTTTACCTGCCAGTGCTTCAATCTCTACAGATTCTTTAAACTGAGTAGAAGCAGGAACCTCAGAAACCCGGATGTTGAACCTTAGCTGAGATGTGCTCAAAAATATAGTGTGTATTATATCTTCATATGTCATGCTGCCATATTGAGGATACACGGATGTCATTTTATCTGTTCCAGCATGTTTAAAAACATTGGACACATTACTGCAGGTCTGCTAGGTTCACCTTAAATGCTCCGATTTACAGACTGCTGATTTTATACCTTCATTAACTTAGTGTCTTCCTAACCTGTCTCTGTTTACATGCATTATGTGATGTGTTCAAGGGCCCTGTCAAATCATCTTCAAATTATTTAAATAAAATTATATCTTCCATATCCTCCTGCTACTCTCTTAGAAGTGCTAATGATGGCCTCTCTGAAATTGGAGCACAGATATTTGCACTCTGCTTTGGATGATGCAGGGTTTGGATCTCTCTGATTTTTGAAGCCATGGTCTATGCTCTGCTTAGGCAGAGCCAGGGTTTTGTCACTATTTGTTGATTTTTGCACTTGTAATTACACTTATTTTGCACTTTTTGAAATGCACCTTACGCTCATATCCATATAAATTATTTGGTAACTAAAATTGGTGCATTAGATGATTTTACCCTGGGATTCTCTGAGAGTGCATTAGGCAGCAGACAAGAGTCTGCCATCTGCTGTCATTCACCGCCTTAACTATTTTAGCAATTTTTTGAGCAAATGCACCAGATATATGGTGCATGCATCAAGAAGGCTGTGTGTGACTTATGTAGTGCTGTGGTCCCATTTGAAATGTGGGTGGAGAAGTTTGGTTCTGGCTGTGCGAAGTTGTGGCAGTTATTGTAGGCACAGTAGTTTATGTTTTGTTTGCTCAAAGTAAGTGCAATACTTGCAAATTAGTTTTTTTCTGCACATCTCAGGGTGGGGATACCCAACAGCAGGAACTCCAGGATATCTCCAGCAGAATTGTGCAGCTCATTGTGGAAATTACCAGCAGCTGGACCCCTGAGGACATCTTCTGTGGGGCTGACAGTTGAGAATACCTGGAAACAATACCCTCTGAAATCTTTTGCTACCCAGTGTGGCTTGCGGTAGGGAATCACCAGCAACAGGACCCCTGCGAACTTTTTGGATTGCCGGGTATGGCTCATGATGGGGGATGCCAGTAGTGAGACCCCTACGGACATCGTTGCCCACTCAATGCAGCTCAGGGTGGAGGATTCCTGAACTGGAACCCTGAAGACATCTTTGGCTACTCAGTGTGGCTCATGGTGTGGATCCTAGGCATCAGGACCTCAGAAGATATGCTCAACTGCCCAGTGAGGCTTGATGTGGTGGGATACACAGTTGCCAGATCACCAAGGCCATTTTGGCCACCTGGATGGCTTACAGTGGGGAATCCTTGCATCGGGACCCCAGAGAGCATCTTTGATTGCCCGTGCAGTTTACAGTGGAGTGCCATGCCATATCAGTTCTGATTCAAAATTGGTTCCAACTGGGAGTACATGCATATCCGATTGTCAGATGCCACCTGATGCATTTTTGTGCAAGACTGTTTCCACTTGAATCTTGTTCTGCAAGGGGGCACAGCATCAGAGCTAGGAAACAAAGATGATGACAACTTGTTTTTTTTAATTTTTCTGGTATATCAAATTGTACAATAACAATGATAATAGCATTTTGCAAATAAATGACTTTATTTTCATGTCTAATGGGCCTAAAGTGGAAAGAAATAATTTATTTCAATGAGAGGTGGATCATCAGCATTTATTTTTGGTTGAGGTTGGTCACAAATGAAACACAGAAACATAGAAAATGATAAAACAAAAAAACAAAAAGTCCATCTAGTCTGCCTGGAGTTCCCTGTCTGACCCAGGATCTATTGTCCATATGAGGTTTTATGCCTCCCGTTCCACCCCTCTGATCCCCCCCTCCCTGCTGCTATTCACCAGATCAACCACCAAACCCTTCACCCTATCCCAGTCATGCTTGAAACCATTTAGGGTCTTGGCATCCCCCACCTCTGCTGACAGACTGTTCCATGATTCCACCAGCCTTTTATGAAATAGAAATTCCTCACATCCTTTTTAATCCCCTCCCCGCCACCAGTTTCCACTCATGACCTTGGGTTCTTGACATTGTACACCTGCTAAATTGTTCTCTGAAGTTCACCTTGTTTATTCACTTTAGGAACTTGAAGTCTCTATCATACTACCCCCATCTAGCCTGGTCTCCAGTGAGTACATGTTAAATGCCTTGAGACAATCTCTGTAAGGTCTCCCCTGTTGGCCCTAGATCATTTTGGTCATCCTGCATCGCACTGTCTCCAGCCTGTCCCTGTCATTCCTTAGGGAAGGTCTCCATAACGGAGCACAGTATTCCAGGTACTGCCTCGTCCGTTACCTATATAGAGGCAGTAGTACCTCCTTTTTCCTGCTGTCAATACCCTTTCTGATACACCCCAGCATCCTATAAGCCTTACTGTAGGCCTTGTTACACTGGCTTGATTGTTTGAGGGAGTCGCTAATGATGACTCCCAGGCCCCTTTCCTCTGCCATAGTGCTCAGGTTATCCCCTCTCATTCAGGACTCTGTCCTGTTTTTTTCCCCTAGGTTCATAACCTTATATTTTTGGTGTTAAATTTCAACTACCAAACCTTAGACCATCTCTCTACCATCTGAAGACCCCTTTTCATCTCTTTAATCCCTTTGTTACAATCTACCCTACCACAGAGTTTCATTTCATCTGTGAAGAGATGCAGCTTGCCCCAGATCTCCTCTTCAATGTCACTGATAAACATATTGAAGAGGTCATGACTCAGGAGAGATCCTTGAGTCACCCACTTTTGATTTCCCTCTCTTTCTATTTGTCCCCATTTAGCACCACCTTCTGCCGTATCTCCTTCAACCAGTTTCATTCCCATCTAACTATGTTAGGTTAAGGGAGGTCTTATCCAATGGAGGGCAGCTTGAACAATACAACCTATCAGTGGCCCCTGCTGCAGTTAAAAGCAGAGCAATGAAGTCAAACGGAAACTGTTAAATCTTCCTTTAAACTAATCTTGCCAGAGAGGCACTGTCATTGTATAAATGACATGCAGTATGCCATAAGCTGGAAAAAAAATATCACATTTATTTTTATCTGCAGAGATTGACCTCTATAGGCCTCACTCATGGGAGCACTTGTGGAGTCATAAAGGTCAAAACCTGAAGATAAAAATAAATAAGATCATGTTTAGTCAGCCCACGGCATATCCCATATTTTTTAAATGGCATGGAAAAAAATAAATGGACTTTAGTTACATAAGTGCATGGTTTTGTATATAAATCTGCCATTGTTGCTTTCCAGGTACACAGTGAAAACATGACAAGAACCTTTTTTATCTAATATCAATATTTCATTTTTATAACTATAATATAATAAGCATTTGTCAATGCTGAATATTTGCTTGCTGGCATTAGCAGTGGAAGTGCAGGAGTTAGACAGATGCAGCATAGGAATGGCAGTGATGTATTGAACTGACACCAACTCTACTCCCACTCTGCAGAGATGGACAGGCATTGGGTTTGCCTTTGGGTCATCACCCATAACGGTCATGACATTTCACCTCACGCTACCCTGCAGACACTGACAAGTATCGAGGTGTCCCTTGGGCTGTTTGGGCTTTGCACTCACCTCATTCCATAAGGAAATATGATGAAATGGGTACAGTATAGGAGAATGGTGTGAACTCTGGGGCCAAAGAGTCCAAGGTGCACCTCGATGTCTGTCACTGGCTGCAGGGGGTGGTGGGGGTGGGAGTGGGGGTGGAATGGCGTAAGCATTACTGTCGACAATCCCAAGTTACACCCCTGATGCCTGTCAGTCCCTACAGGGCAGGGCGTTATGATCAGAAACCCTAAGGCACTGGGCATGTCTTGGTATTTTTACTCTAAGTTTTCAACATGGGCTTTTTGTGACCCCACCGCATGAACAGTAACACTATCAGTTTGTTAGCTGAAAGGTGATTTTGCACAGTGTCTGTGCCATTAACACCATAGGTGCGAAAACACATTTCCGACATGATGTAAAAAATGACAGCTGTACTGTTCATGAGGGGGTGTAAAAAATGGTAATGTTCAAAATCTGGAACGAAAATATAAAAAAACTGGTGAAGTCACGAGCTTACATAGAAACTGAGCATTGCATACCCGTAATGCAATTATTTGGGGGATTATTTTCACCAGATTTTCAATATAGTCATTTTGGGACCACCACTCATGAACAGTGTTACTGTGAGTTTCTTAATCTGTCCTGAACACTGGTTTTCCACAGCAACTGTGCTATTCTGTGCTGGAAGTGTGAAAACACATTTCGGCCAGGATGTGAAAAATGACAGCTGTACTGTTCATAAGAATGTATGGAAAAATGCCAATGTTGAAAATCTGGAGTGAAAATATTACAAATTTGTGAAGTTACGAGGGTGCGTAAAGACTGCATGATGTACACTCATAACACAGTCATTTTATGGACTTTTATGACCAAATTTTCAACATAGGCATTTTAGGATCTCTGCTCATGAACAGTGTCACTGTGATTTTCTTAATCTGTCCCAAACACTGATTTCTCACAGTGACCACACTATTCTGCGCTGGAAGTAAGAAAACACATTACGGCCAGGATGTGAAAAATGACAGCTATACTGTTCATAAGGAGGTGTGAAGGAATGCCAGTGTTGAAAATCTGGAGTGAAAATATTACAAATACATGTACTTGCGAGTGTGCGTGGAAACTGCGCAATGCACGCTCATAACAGAGTCATTTTTTGGAATTTTTTTCACCAAATTTGCAACATATGCTTTCTGAGAGCCCACCTCGTGAACAGTGACACTGTTGTTTTGTTAATCAGTCCTGAAAGGTGATTCCACACAGTGACTGTAAATCACCTTTCAGGACCAAATAACCAAATGACAGTCACTGAATTCATAAGATTGGGTCCCAAGAGCCCCATGTTGAAAATTTGGTGCAAAATGCGAAAAATGACTGAGATATGCACCAAAGCTGAAAAAAAATTTATGCCATTATACAGTTTACCGGATTTCTTCAGTTTCCGGGTCGGCTTTGAAGAATGCAGATGTGTTCCCGCTCCACCAAAGATTGTCATGCCAGGCTCCAGAGGTAAGTATGGGGGTAAGGGGGTGTGGGCAGGTGGGTACCCAGACGGTGGGTGTGGGTTGTGGGGGCAAGAGAGTCAACGAGGACCATTTTCTTTGTTACAGTTTTTTATTTTTTTATTTTACATGGACGATATGGGACTTTTGCCACACTGGGTGAGCTCCCAGCATGGCACCTGGAAGTTTTGTGGGTCAGTGGAGCCAATGGGGATTGGGCACCCCCTGCTAGCCATACAGTGGGGGGGACATGAGGATGCTGGACTTCTGCCAC
Organism: Neoceratodus forsteri; assembly: GCA_016271365.2. Classification (NCBI taxonomy): domain Eukaryota; kingdom Metazoa; phylum Chordata; order Ceratodontiformes; family Ceratodontidae; genus Neoceratodus; species Neoceratodus forsteri. Next base: position 278,067,430 of record CM028136.1, on the reverse strand, counting down.
GCTGTGATGGGCTCCAGTGTGGCATCTGGAAGTTTCTTTTGGAGGAGGGGCACTGGAGCCAATAGGGATTGGGCACCCCATCGGACATACAGTGTGCTTGAGGGAGAGTGAGGTGTATGAGTTGAGGGGATTGGACTACCGGCACATAACAACAATGGGGTATGCACATAATCACTCGCTATAATCAGTAGTGGGACATGGGAGGTTATTTGCATACCGCTGACGGCAGGGCAGTATGCAAATTGCCTACATGTTACCACCCTGATTGTAGCAGTCGCTTGCTTTCAACTGTATGCCACCGGTATCTGAACTGTCATAGACAGCTGGGACATTCATTGGTGCTGTGCAGCGTGCCTGTAAAAACGCTTGAGGGCATTGAAAGGGGTGCCACATTTATGAAAACTCGTCGGTGGCACTATGTTTCTTGCATATTCGTGCAAGCAAACATACAAATTTAAACTTCTGCCCATATTTTCAAAACATGGACACAGGTGAGGGGAAAGCACAAATTAGGGATCTTGGTGTATCTGGATAAAGGGAGCTTCGGGTATGCATGCAAGTGAATTTAGATGGTTGGAAGGTAAGCATGTGTGAAGTATGAGTGTGGGTTTAGGTGAGGAAGTTTAAGCGTGTGTGCAGATCAAGAGTCAAAATTTGTGACAATTCGCATTTGAGGGATGGGAGTACATGTGAAGGTGGAAGTGAATGTAAGCACATGTGAGGGGTCAGAATGCACACTTGCGGTGTGTGGATGTGAATGAAGGTGACAGGAAAAGTATGAGAACAGGTGAAGGGCGGAATGTTAATGCATGTTAGCAATGGGAATGTATGTATAACTCAGATGTGCTGTAAGAGTGTGTGTAGCTCATACTAAGGAGAAGTAAGGCACGAGAAGGCTTTAAACAACCCAGAAGTGCTCCTATGCTAATGCATCAATTAATTTAAGTAATATGATAGGGAGTGACCAGATGTCAGAAAGATATCTAACTTTTTAAATTCACTTTTGTATTACTTCTCACTATATTTAAAGGTAATTTGTTCCAGGGTTGAATTATCCTAAGAGTATACAAATACTTCATGGATTTATACTAGCTGCTAGTAAGGAGTGGAGTGTGAGGAGAGTGTGAGTACAGGTAAGTGGTGTGGATGCTGGTGAGTGTTCAGAGTTTCAGTTCATGTGCACATTAGCACTTTAGCAGTGGTAGTGTATCCAGGTGAGTGGTACAAATTTTGGTGAATATTAGGAGTGTGTGTGAGGGTGACAAAGTGTGTGTACATGTGAGAGTGGAACTGTGACTTTTGGATGCAAGTGAGGGGAATTTTTTTTCATTTTTATTTATTTATATTTGTTAGCAAGATGAGCAAAATGCCCATTTTCACAAGTGACAAGTTAAAAGAATAGACTGTTTCGTTATTGTAAGAGAACCATGAGGAACAAAGGAAGGTAATGGCAGCCTTGTGGCAGTATATTGCAATCTATCCCATAGCTGAGCAGTGCATAACTGAGAAAAATCAAGATTATATTTGGTAAACTGTGAAAAAAATGTATTTTTTTATATAACTCAACTGTCCACTTTAAGTGCAATGTAGGCTAGAAAAAGCACAAGGTGGCCCCATGACAAGTGGCTCACAGCTGCTACACTATGTCAGGGACAAGGGTTCATGCCCTAAGCCTTGCTCATCACTGTAGGCTGCCATTAGGTTGTAGTAGTATTGGCATGGAGGCTCCAGGAGGGAGGAGAGCTGTCTAAGCAACGTTTAATCATTCCTCTGGCCTGCCCCACAGCAACTCAATTCTGTTCCCAAACCCATGGTGTTAGCATAGTTGGCAGAAGCTCTACTGCTGTGCTAAGTAACACCCAATCTTAAAGCATTTGTTGTGCGTCTTCACCACAGAGACTAAAGACAGTGCACAACAGTCTGCCATGAGGTTGTTACAAGCCACCAATGTGTCCCTACCACTTGACTGATAAATCAGCACACATAATTCTTGGGAACATGTTTCTTTCCTCAATCATAATAATCATAATGGGAGAGTTAAGCATTTCCATAGTGATCTTCACTGGGTTTACTGGTCCTCCGTGATGAAAGACACAACATCTGGACTATTTATTAATGGACTAACCGCACTGTTTGTATTTCTGTGAAAAGAGAACCTCTTCAACCTGTTAGAGGGCTGATGGTGTATGAAAACACTATTCTTATATTCTCTTACATTACTGTGACTCTTGCTTGCACATACCTGACCAGCAGCTTCAGTCAAGCAAGCTGAAAAAATAACCTAGAGGGCAGCCCTGACGGTCCAGTAGCAGTGCGCCATGCTGCCATTCAGGTGACTTGAGTTCAGAAGTGGATTCAGAAACACTATATGAGGAGGCAAGGCAGACCACAGCTGCTGCTGCTCGGCAATGTGTGCAGTTAGGAATGGATGGCATTGGCCTTCGATGTCCCACTAACCCCTGCTGTGAGCCAAGGAAGCTTGCTCCCACTGCATGATGTTGCTGCATGCAACCAAGGTTGCTCAATGGACTCCACTCATGCCAGGAGAGAGGAGGAAGAACCAAGGGAGAAAACTGGGAGAAAATCCCATGTCTGTCTATATGATGACTTGATTCCTTGGCTTCCCATGGGTTCCGGTGCCCATTAACACTGGACTCTAGTTCCCACAGTGGACTGCCTCAGAAGAAGGACTGCCTTCCCCCTGGAGCCCCTACCTTGGAGGGGAGACCCGTGGGAAATGTCGTGGAGGCAGGACCCAAGGGACTGGGGGTTAGTGGGCCAGAACATGGTATATCCCTGGGAACAGGGTATATACCCAACAGACAAGGTTGGGAGAAAAGAGCTCTATGAAACAAAAACAAAACTAGAGAGAATATGGAGATACACAAACAGATCTGGTTACTGTGAAACTGACAAGTGTACAGCTGTGCATGCCAGATTAGTCCACTTATCTCCTACAGCACAACAGCTGTGTCCATTCCCTTCAGAGGCAGCCTCATACCAAACAAGCATTTGTCAATGTCGAATGTTGCTTGCTTATATGTGCTGTTTAGGTATTTGGAAGTGAAAGTAGCATGCCTAAGAACTGTCATGAGTCTCCCCTCCCCAAAGACATGCACTGTATTATTACTAGGTAAGTGAGGACAAAAGGAAGCTATGAAGCCTATCTTGATTGTCCCCCACATTTGTGGGCAATTACACTTTGTTGTAGTTTTTGGAGAGCCAATAATCTAAGCCCTTTTTAAAGGATTCAAAGGTATTACAGTCTACTAGCTCTTGTGGTAGCTGGCTCCAGAGTCTTGGTGTTCTTACCGAGAAGAAATGAAGCCTCCTGTTTGTTTTTGCTTTACACACCATTAGTTGTTGATTGTAAAGTCTAGGTACTATCTTTCTTTGTGTTTTAACAATACCACATTTGTCCATCAGAGAGGGTGATTTGAGAATTTTATAAAAGAACAGAAGATCACCTCTGGAGCGCCTAAACTCCAGTGAATGTAGGCCTGTTTTTTGAAGCCTTTCTGGATATGGTAGTGATGCTAAATGGGACACCATTTTTGTTGCCATTCTCTGAACTCTTTCAATCACTTGAATGTCCCTGACAATGCATGTACTCCACACTGGTGACCCATAATCTGTATATGGTCTGATGTATGTTTTAAACAATGGGATAATACATTTCTCTGTCTTAGAAATAAAAGTACAGTTAATGCGCCTAAGTAGTGAATTAGCAGTTTTAGCTACATGATTATAGTGATTGGAGGAGGATAATTTGTCATCTGTCAGGATGCCCAAGTCTCTTTCACATATTGAAGATTTTATGATAATATTGCATAGTGTATAAGTTTATTTGGGATTATTGTAACCTAAGTGGAGAACAGAACATTTGTCTGTATTGAATGTAATTTTGTTTTTCTGTGCCCAATACTCTAATACTGAGAGGTCATTTACTAACAAGTCCATATTATAGTTGGAATCCACCCTACCACCTAATTTTGTATTGTCTGCAAATTTTGAAAGTATGTTCCTAGAGCTAATCTGCATGTCTGAGATGAAAATATTGAATAACACTGGGCCCAGAACTGATCCCTGCGACACACCACTGGTCACACCCATATTACTGGAATAATGACCCCCTGAGGAAGACTTGTTTTGAGTCGAAGCGCTGGGGAGTTTGCACTGTGTATTTCTTGCTATGACCGTTTGTGCCAATTTGATAAATAAATTCAACTAATTTTGAATTTCTTTTGGCATCTGTAATTTTCAAGGTCCAAGTGCAGTGTTAATTTTGTAATTTTGAAGTGTGTTTGGGGCTGGCTGCCCTTGTTTCTCTGCACTAGTCATTTTTACGGGGATTGATCCAATCACAGCGCACATTACTGGTTTGAACTGTTTTACTGGAATAGGCACCATTGATCCTAACATGCTGGGTCCTGTTGTTTAACCAGCAATTGATCCATTTTATTATCTTACAAGAAAACCTAGGTCTGATAGCTTAGCTAGGAGAATATTGTGAGTAACCTTATCAAATTCTTTGCTATAATCCGAGAGGATGACACCACAGGAATCTTATTGTCTAGTTCTTGGTTGACAGTATTGTAAAAGGCTATTAAATTGGTAGTGCAAGAAAAGCCTTGTTGAACCCATGTTGTGAGTGGTCGATAATGCCTAGAGTTTGCATTTCTGCCTGTAATATAACTTAATAATTTTTCCATTACTTTACATGGAATGGAAGTAAGGCTGATGGGTGTAATTACTCACTATGGAACGGTTACCCTTTTAAGTATAGGCACAGCTGTAGCAGTTATCCAATCAGATAGAATGGATCTTTCCACTAATGATTTATTAAAAATAATGGAAAGTGGTGTGGCAATATCTTCATCTGTTTTAACCAGAAATCTAGGATTAATTATGTCTGGTCTACAGCTAGTATTTGGTTTTAAAATTTTTAACAAGAAAACTACTTCAGAGACAATTATGGTGTGGTTATTTTCAGTAGAACTTGATATGATAGTATTTGTATCAATTATGACTGTATGATTTGAGAATACTGATGCAAAATAGGTGCTAAATGTGTTGGCTGTCTCTTTATCAGATGTAATGGTGTTTGTGCCATTGGTCAATGGCCCAATTTGCCTGTTACTGCCTTTTTACGTTGCTTGCACGCATGTGCAAGAAACATAGTGCCATCATCCGAGTTTTCGGAGGTGTGGCACCCATCTTCCAATTCAGTCAGTGTGTTTGCAGGCGCGGCCCCAGTTCCCCAATCACTGCTGCAGCTGTCTATGACAGCAGTTGTAAATGCAGTGGTCGTACAGTTGAAAGGGAGAGCTCCACTTCAGTGAGCAGAGCTCTCCCCCACACACACACACACGCACGCATGCATACTGTGTGCTGATGTGCCCTCCCCCACACACACAGGCCGACAGGGTGCCCAACCCCCGCCGGCTCCATGCCCCCACAAAGTTGTCCTGGTGCCACGCTGGGAGCCTACCCCAGCATGGCAAAACTGTTATAGCCGATGGGGTGCCCAATCCCCACCGCTAAACGGCTGCACGCCCAAAAGCTTTCCAGGTGCCACGCTGGGAGCCCACCCAGCATAGCAAAGCTTGTTATAGCAACGGGGTGCCTAATCCCTCACCAGCTGAATAGCTGCACGCCTCAAAGTTTTTCCAGGTGCCACACTGGGAGCCCACCCCAGCATGGCAAAGCTTGTTATGGCCAATGGGCTGCCCAATCCCCATCAGCTCCAGCCCCCAAACAGCCTTTTCCAGCTGCCACGCTGGAGCCCACCCAGCATGTCAAACGCCCTGCGCTGCCTTATAAAAAAAAAAACCTGTAAACAAAAAACTGTCCTCGTAGTCTCCCTGCCCCCACAACCCACACCCACCCACTGCACACCCTGCCTCCCCACACACCCTCACCCCATACTTACCTCCGACCTCGGTGTGACGATCTTCGTGGGCCAGGAACACGCCTGCACTCTTCAAAGCCGACCGCGAACTGAGGAAATGCCGGTAAGCTGTATAATGTAATGAATAGGTTTTTTCAACTTTGTTGCATATCTCAGGCATTTTTGGAATTTTGGGCCCAAATTTTCAACATGGGGTTTTTGGACCCTCCTCATGAATTCTTGCACTGTCATGGCATTAATCGGGCCTGAAGGGTGATTTCACGGTCACTGCGTGAAATCACCTTTCGGGACCAATTAACAAAATGACACTGCCAGTGTTCATAAGGTGGGCTCTCAAAAAGTCTATGTTGAAAATTTGGTGAAAAAGATTCCAACAATGACTGTTTTATTTAGCGCAGTATTATGCGCAGTTCCTATGTATGCTCGTAGTTCGCGAATTTTCAATATTTTCACTCCAGATTTTCAACATTGCCATTTTACCACACCTTCTTATGAGCAGTACAGCTGTCATTTTCACATCTCACCCAAAACATGTTTCAGCTCATGTAGCGCACAATGGCGTGAGTCGGTGTGCAAAATCAATGTATAGGACACATTAAGAAAATCACAGTGACACTGTTCATGAGCAGAGGTGTTAAATGGATATGTTGAAAATTTGGTGAAAAATTCTTAAAATGACTGTTTTACTTATAAGCGCTATGCAGTTCCTACCCATGCTCAGAAGTTCGCAAATTTTATATTTGACTCCAGATTTTCAACATTGCCATTTTACCACACCTCCTTACGAGCAGTACAGCTGTCATTTTTCACATGTCGCCAAAATGTCTTTCTGTGCATGTAGCGCACAATGGTGCAGTCAGTTTCATAATCAATATTTGGGACAGATTAAGAAAATCACAGTGATCCTGTTCATGAGCAGAGGTCTTAAAATGGCTATGTTGAAAATTTGGTGAAAAATTCCCTTCAGCCGCTCTGCAATGTTACTAATGAAGACCCTCAGCACCCCACTGGTCACCCCTCTCCTAAACTGCACTCCATTTACTACCACTCTCTGCCTCCTGTCTGTTAGCCAGTTTCTAACCCAGTTTACCACCCTTTCCCATGCCCAGCCTACCCAGCTAGTTTATCAGCCTCCTATGTGGGATGGTATCAAAGGCTTTGCTGAAATCAAGGTAAGTGTTGTCCACTGCCCCACCCTGATTCATTCCTTTGTCACCCAGTCAAAGAAATCAACCAGATTTGTCTGACATGATGTCCCCACTGTGAATCCATGTTGTCTATGGTCCTGGGCTTCGATGGCTTCTAGATGCCCCACTATCCTTTCTTTAAGCAATGCCTCCATGATCTTCCTCAGTACTGAGGTGAGGCTGAACGGCCTATTGTTCCCTGCCTCCTCCCTGCTGCTGCATTTGTGTAGAGGGACCACATGTGCCCTCCCCCAATTCACTCATGTTGAATGACTCAGTGAACATGACTGCCAGAGGTACTGCTATCTCCCTTAGCAGTTCTCTTAATATCCTTGGGCATATGCCATCTGGTTCCATTGCTTTGTCCACCTTCAATTTAGTGAGCTCTTGCAGGACTGTTTTGCCTTTGAATGGACTATTGTCCACCTCTTCACCCCCTTGGCAACTGCTATACTGCTGTGGTCCTTGCCCCTCCCACTCTTCTGTGAATACTGAGCGGAAAGACACAGTGGATGACTTGGGAGGAAGGCATGGAACTATAACTTCCAAATACCTAAACAGCACATACAAGCAAGCAACATTCAGCATTGACAAATGCTTGTTTACTAGTGAGATAAGAAAATAGGGATTTGTGATTATCTTTGGAATGGGCTATGCGGAACTCGAGGTTGCGTTTTGCCTTCCTGATAGTCCTTTTTAGTTCTTTAACGGCAGTTCTGTATTGTCCCAGTATGAGTTCTTTAGTGTCTGTTGTGCATTTTTTAAACAAGTAAATAGTTTTTTCTTCTGTTTGATTTTCCTATGAATATCATTATTTAACCACAAAGGAATTTTACCTTTACTGTTATATTTTATCCGGCTGGAATATAAGCTTTTTCTAGATGTATTATCTTGTTTTTAACAAATACACAAGAGTCTTCCAGGGTTAAAGGTGATAAAATTGTTTCCATGGGGTATTTTTAGGTTGTTGTTTATTGCCTCAAAGTTGGCTTTGTGGTAGTTATATACCTGAGCATTATTAACTATTATGCAAGATTCATACTGTAGATCAAATACAATGATATGGTGGTCACTATTCCCTAGTGGATCTGAAATTGAAAGATTTAAGACTTCATCCTCAATACTGGTAATTACAAGGTCTAATATATTACTTCCTGTAGTGGGTTCTTGAACAATTTGCTCAAGCCCTAATTCATTTATTGTTGAAATAAAAGTTTTTTCAATAGCTGTTGTGCCGTTTAGTAGTAAACCAATTTATGGACGGCATGTTAAAGTCTCCCAGGATCAGATATCACATTTATTCACCATGTGGCTGATGTCCTGTATTAATGTGTTTGTATATTCTGAATCAGAGGATGGTAGGCGATAACATGTGCCCAAGATTAGTTGTGGGTGTCCCTGAAACTGAATGGCTACCCATATACTTTCTGTTGGTGAAGTATGTGGGTATTCATGTGAATGAATTGTGTCTTTGATATAAAGACATACACCACCTTTTTGTGAAATCTATCTTTTGGTATAATTTAAAGCCGATATGTCGGTCATCCAGGTTGAATCTGGGTCCCACCATGTCTCTGTTACTGAAATGATGTCAATATCCAGTAAGTGAATTTTGGTTTCAAGCTCAGAGATTTTTAACAAGTTTAAGGACCTTGCATTAAGAGATAATATTTTGCAAACCTTAGATGTTGGAGGCTTATTTGCTAGAGTCCTGGGTGTCACCCCAAACTCCCCCCTGATGTCAGTTTAAACAGCTACTAATGTGTGAGACAATTCTCCTGCCTAAGCTGGAACTAGCTCTCCTGCTCAAGTGGAGCCAATCCCAAAAGATGAGAGAAGGATGTCTACAAAATGTTCCTAATGTGTAAGGTATTTTATTTCCTGTGACAAACACCATTTCTCAGCCACTCATTGTAGGATTTAATTCTGTTAGTAACATATTCAGTAGCTCTTGGCACTGGCAAAACCTCCAAAACATATTTCATAACCCATTTTGGTTAGGATGTTGTTAAGGCAGATGGTATTTAACTTAATTTGGTTTAGGTAGCATCTATTGATATCATTTTACCAGCATGTATTATTACCAGGGGTTTACACCAGAATGTTTCAGTATGTTTGGAGCCATCAAGGTTATATTGGATATACCTGCTCCCCTGAAGCTGGAGCAGGTACGTTTACTTTTATCTGGATTACACACTGTCTTGTCAGTGTGCTTAATAATGGAGTCCTCTTATACGAATACTTGCCTGGGAGAATTCACCTTGCTAGATGTTGTTTTCCCAAGGTTAGGTGTAGTCGATTCAAGGGGGACTGGGTTTTTGTTGTTGGATTTCACCTCCATCTGAGTGAGTGTAGGTACAGAGGTAGAGATATTTTTTTGCTGGTGGTCATAAGAAGTGGGGGTACCTAATGAGTCTGGGTCCAGAGTATCATCGTCTGGTGTTAGGACCTCAAACTTGTTATGTATCTGCACCACTGGGGCACTATTGAACACCTGGTCACCCCTGCACTTTGTTTTACCTTTGGGGACCTGTGACCATGTTTCATCCTCTGGGTTGGGTACAGGTGCTAATACTGAAGTGGTTACTGAAATTGTTGGTTCTAATACTGTATTAGTGTCACTACAGGGATAGTAAAGAGATGCCATTTCATCAATGTATGACTCTAATGAGTGCAAGTATGGGTCAGAAGGGCTTTTAGTGCGCAGAATGTTTAATTCATCCTGTAATACCTTGAGCAACAGACATCTATCACATACAAAATTCTCAATTTGAGGCCCAATGGCATACATTTGACAACTACCACACAGATTTTTGTGGGTCCCCATATTATATGTTTGGCCACACACTTTCACTTAATATACTCGTGGTCTACCTCAGGACCTTCCTAGCATCTATAGTATTTGCTATTGTTGTGAAAGATATATACACAGTTGTAATTTGTCTGACCTACCTCCCTGCTGACCCAGCTGACACAGCAGACACAAGCTTAGACGCGTGTGTCTCTGCACGCGTCTCCATGCACGAATATGTGCTCTTGCTCCGCTTGCTAGAGCTGTGCCTTATAAGGAATGGGGGCAACAGGAAGTAGTGTGTCACTTCCTGCTGACCTCTCACCCCAACACAGAATTTTTTAAAGTTCAAAACAGTTTGTTTTAAATACAACACAGTTGCCACCTCATGTGGTGTCTTAATATGCTGTTTCTGCACTTCCCCTGCAATAAAGCCAACTAACAATGAAGGTTCTGTAACTGGGATGTGGCTAGGTCCTCCACCTTCCCACACTGCCTTTGGGCAAGCAGCTAAGCACCTTTTGAGACAGAATGTCTCATTTGTTTCCAAGGCAACCTGAGCCCAAACACAAACTTTCTCCAGAGGGACGTACTGTTCCAATTAAAGTTTAAAATGCTGCAAAGTTAAAAGAACAAGCTAAAATCAGACAGAATGTAGGAAATAATACAGACTCCTGTGCACTCTGTAATATCTTATTACAGCAATCATAACAGTATAGCTCAGTACTTAGCTCAGTTAGAGAAATAAGCAGAACAACTAAATCTGCATTATTACAGCATCCTAAAAGTATCCAGTCATTGCTTTGTGTCCACTCCAGAGACCCTGCTATAATATAGAACCACAGAGGACTGTGGGTGGGAGGGTGTGCAACTCTAAAGTCCTGGCAGAGCTCCATTGAGCTAGTTCACTCCCCCCTCTCACCCACTCATTCTATTTCTCTGGACACTGTAGGCTGCCCTTGTGTACTGGGATCCTGCTTGTGTTGGTGCCTTTTTCTGCCCACAAAAAAATCTGCAGCAGTCCCAAAAGAGCTCCGTTGAGCTCGATCACTCCTCCCCAATCCTTCTATTTCTGGTAGCGCTGCAGGCTGTCCTTCTGTACTGGGCCTCTGCTTGTGTTGGCTCCTTTTTCTGCCCACAAAGAAATCAGTAGCAGTTCTGACAGAGCTTCATTGAGTTCGCTCACTCCCACCTCACTCACTCTGTTCTGTTTCTCCTGGTGCTGCAGGCTGCCTTTGTACTGGGCTCCTGTCTGTGTTGGCACCTTTTCTGCCCACAAAGAAATCTGCAGCAGTCCTGACAGAGCTCCATTGAGCTTGCTCACCCCTTCCTCACTCCTTCTATTTCTGGCAGTGCTGCAGGTTGCCCTTTTGTACTGGGCTTCTGCCTGCATTGGTGCCTTTTTCTGCCCACAAAGAAATTGGTAGCAGTTTCGACAGAGCCCGCTGAGTCAGCTTTCACCCTCCCTCACTGCTCTGTTTCTCCCAGGCACTGCAGGCTGTCCTTTGTACTGGGCTCTTGCCTGCATTGGTGCCTTTTCTGTCCACAATGAAATCTGCAGCAGTCCCGACAGAGCTCAGTTGAGCTCAGTCACCCTCCCTCTCACTCGCCGATCTTAATCTGTCCCAAACACTGATTTCCACAGTGACTGTGTTATCATGCACCAGAAGTGCAAAAACATATTTTGGCCAAGATGTGAAAATTACAGCAATCCTGTTCATAAGGAGGTGTGAAAAAACAGTGCTGAAAATGTGGTGTGAAAATATTAGAAATTTGTGAAGTTACAAGGATGCGTGGAAACAGTGTAATGCACGGTTGTAACACAGTCATGTTATGGGCTTTCATCACCAAATTTTCAACATAGGGATTTTAGGACCTCTGCTCATGAACAGTGTCACTGTCATTTTCTTAATCTGTCCCAAACACTGATTTCCCACAGTGACCGTGTTATTCTGTGCCAGAAGTGTGAAAACACATTTTGGCCAGGGTGGGAAAAATGACAGCTGTACTGTTCATAAGGAGCTGTGGAAAATGCCAACGTTGAAAATCTGGACTGAAAAGATTATAAATTTGTGAACGTGATGAGAGTGCGTGGAATTGCACAATGTATGCTCATAACCCAGTCATTTTATGGGCTTTGTCACCAAATTTTCAACATAGCCAGTTTAAGACCTCTGCTCATGAACAGTGTCACTGTCATTTTCTTAATCTGTCCCAAACACTGATTTCCCACAGCGACCGTACTATTCTGTGCCAGAAGTGTGAAAACACATTTTGGCCAGGGTGGGAAAATGACAGCTGTACTGTTCATATGAGCTGTGGAAAATGCCAACGTTGAAAATCTGGACTGAAAAGATTATAAATTTGTGAACGATGAGAGTGCGTGGAAATTGCACAATGTAGCTATAACCCAGTCATTTTATGGGCTTTGTCACCAAATTTTCAACATAGCCAGTTTAAGACCTCTGCTCATGAACAGTGTCACTGTGATTTTCTTAATCTGTCCCGAGTCATGATGTGAAAATGACAGCTGTACTGTTCATGAGGAGGTGTGAAAAATGGCAGTGTTGAAAATCTGGCATGACAATATTACAAATCTGCGAAGTTACAAGGGTGTGCAGAAACTGCACAACGCACACTTGTAGCACAGTCATTTGATGGAATATCAGCACCAAATTTTCAACATAGGCATTTTAGGACTTCTGCTCATGAACAGTGTCACTGTCATTTTCTTAATCTGTCCCGAACACTGATTTCCCACAGTGACCATACTATTCTGCGCCCGAAGTGTGAAAAACACATTTTGGCCAGAATGGGAAAAATGACAGCTGTACTTTTCATAAGGAGGTGTGAGAAAATGCCAGTGTTGAAAATCTGGCATGAAAATATTGCAAATTCATGAAGTTAAGAGCGTGCATAGGAACTGTGCAATGTACTCTTGTAAAACGGTCATTTTTTTGATTTTTTCCACCAAATTTGCAACATAGGCTTTTCTGAGAGCCCACCTCATGAACACCGGCTCTGTTGTTTCATTAATCAGTCCCAAAAGATGATTCTACGCAGTGACCTCAAAATCACCTTTCGGGATCGAACAATGCCATGACATTGGCTGAATAAGGAGGGTCCCAATAACCACATGGTGAAAATTTGGTGTCAGAATTCCCCAAAATGCCTGAGATATGCAGCAATGTTGAAAAAAAAAAAAATATTTATGCCATTATACAGCTTACCGGCATTTCTCCAGTTCGCGGTTGGCTTTGAAGAGTGCAGACGTGTTCCCAGTCCACCGAAGATCATCACGCTGGGCTCCGGAGGTAAGTATGGGGTGAGGGGTGTGTGGGGAGGCAGGGTGTGCAGAGGGTGGGTGTGGGTTGGGATCTGGGCCACGGACTCAACGAGGGACCGTTTTCTGTTTTACAGAGTTTAAAAAAAAGAAAAACATCACTGGAAGGTTTTTCTTTTTACAGGGACATCTGGCATGCTGAGGTGGGCTCCCAGAGTGCCATCTGAGTGTTTTTTTTGGGAGAGGCTGTAGCCGATGGGGGATTGGGCACCCCCCTCGGCACAAAATTCATTGGGAGGGCATTATGCTGACAGGGAGTGGGCTTCCCCATCAGCAAATTCATTTGAAAAGGGGGACTGAAGCCAACGGGATTTGACGCCTGTTGGCAAAGAAAGAGGGAAGGACATGATGCAGAGGGGATTGACACCTCCTCAGCAGACAACAGAAACCAATGGGGACTGGGCTCCCCATCAGCAAACTGGGTTGAAGGAATGCAAGGACCACCCTGTAATGATGGGTCTGTCCCTCATTGCAGCGGAATGGCTGACGCTGCAATGATGAGGTGGCCCCTGATTGCAGCAGCTAAAACTTTTCAAGGTTGTGGCATGCTGGCTGAATTAGTGTCAGCAGCAGCATGCCACCCCATTGGGGAAAGCGGGCCAAGCCTCAAAAGGTAGTGGGGGCATTGGCCACAACAGTGCCACACCTCCACAACCTACTTCTGCAGCAAGCTGCTGCAACATGTTTCTTGTGCATGCGTGCAAGCAACATAAAAAAGAATGTAACATTCAAGTTATTCACATGCCCATCTTATAGCAAAAAACAGTATCCCTAGAAAATGGTTTACAGTACTTCAGTATAAAATGAAATGCATTTTGTGTGTAAGTGCATGTGAGGGGGTGATTATATGTAATAGGCCAAAGGAGGGTGTATGTTAGGGTAGGATTGAAATCAAGTGAAGGACAGCAGGGTGAGTGCAGGTGCAGATTAGAGTGGATGATGGTGCAGGTGAGTGGTCTGTAATTTATGCATGTGAGGGTGGAAGAATCTATGTATAGGTACAGTTGAGGGGAAATTATCAGTGTAGGTGTACTGTGAGAGAGGAGGTGAGTGCACATCAGGGGCAGAATATGCGTGCATGTGATGTTATTAGGGTACAGATCAGGGGTGGGAGTATATGTGTATATGAAACTGAAAAGCTTAAAGGGAAAGTCCCCTCAACCTATTTTCTGTATACTTGTGTAGCTTGTATGCATGCAGAATGATTCCCTCTCTTGCACCCCTAATTCCACCTAATTTAAATATAAATGAGGTTGCTTCACTCTGTTTTGTCCTGGTGTGAAAACCTGTTTGTCTGTCTTGCAAGGTCACTGACCCCTCTTATGCAAGGCATCATGGGAGTTGATGCATACCTGCAAAGCCAGCAGAATATATACTCTGATTCAGTTCTGTTACATGTCTTATGAAGTCCCTGTATTCTCTAAAAGCATTTTCTGCTAACACTAATACACTTTAAACTACAGAAAATAGCCTTACTATGCCTTGAAAAGCATATTATAAGAACATAGGGACAGCAGAGGACAGCAACAGCACTGATTAATAAAGTATCACTACTGCAGGCTTTAGCACTAAAATTTCATAAAATTCCAGGATGCCTTTCATAAGTTGGGTCATGACCTTTGCAATGGAGTCAAGCAGGTTTTCACACCAGACACAAGTACCTTCATTTACATTTAAATCCTGATGAAATTAATAGGGTGCAATTGAAGCAATCATTGTTCATACCTACAAACTACACATGTACAGTAAACAGAATAAAAGGCTGAGGGGACTTCCCTCTATGTGTCTGTCGGTTATGGTTTGGCTTTCTTATTGTGATTCAGTCCTATGCATTTCTAGCGATCCTCCCTGCTCTTCCTTTGTTATTTTATCCTCATTTTCTTTGCTCCTCTAGTTCTTCTAGTTTTGTGCAAAAGCAATAACTAGGAAAGTTTTGTTTTGGTAACAAAATTGTATTTATCTCAATCTCACAGACACTTGACATCTCTCATTCTCCACATCCCAAGTCACAGCCCAAAACACTGGCTGGACAACAGGACACAGTGGGTTGTAGTAAATGGAGTCCACAGTGAAGAAAGTGGGGTTACTAGTGGGGTACCGTAGGGTTCAGTACCGGGGCCGGTCCTTTTTAATGTCTTTATAAGTGACATTACAGAGGGACTGGAAGAGAAAGTTTGTCTCTTTGCAGATGACACAAAGATCTGCAACAGGGTTGATATGCAAGGTGGGGTGGAAAGGATGAAAAGGGACTTGGCAAGGTTGGAGGAATGGTCAAATGTATGGCAGCTTAGATTCAATGCAAAGAAGTACAAAGTAATGCACCTGGGAAACAAAAACCCAGGGCAAGAGTACACAATGGAGGGTGAGATACTGACAACAACAAAAATGGAAAGGGACCTGGGGTAGTCATATCAGATGACCTAAAGGTGGGCCAGCAATGTGAGAAGGCAGTAAGGAGGGTGGGGGGATACTGGGATGCATAGGGAGAGGCATCACCAGTACAAAAACAGGAAGTTGTTGGCCCTCTGTACAGACAGTTGGTAAGACCACATCTGGAGTACTGTGTACAGTTCTGGAGACCCCATCTCTGTAAAGACATAGACAGGGTGGAGGCTGTCCAGAGGAGGGCAACCAAAATGGTGCAGGGTCTGCACCAGAAGACATACGAGGAAAGACTAAAGGAGCTTAAGATGTATAGCCTTGAGGAAAGGAGGGAGAGGGAGGACATGATATAAACTTTTAAATACCTCAAGGGAATCAACAAAGTCCAACAGGGTAGCATCTTTCAGGAAAAGAGATGTGCAAGAACAAGAGGCACAATTTGAAGATAGGAGGGGGATGGCTCAGAGGTAATGTGAGGAAGTATTTCTTCACAAAGATAGTTGTAGATGCATGGAACGGCCTTCCTGAGGAGGTAATAGAGTCAAAAACAGTGGGGGAATTCAAGAATGCATGGGACAGACATAAGGCAATTCTAGTGCTGGATAGGAGGAAGTAGGCTGTTGGTAAAACAAGGATCTTGAGCTTATCAAGTAGGTAGAGAAATGGGCAGACTAGGTGGGCCAAGCGGTCCTTATCTGCCATCAAATTCTATGTTTCTATGTTTCAAGTCTGCTGTCTGTACAGAATAATAAAAATGCAGAATGCATTTGTGTGTTTTACATTACAGACACACCAGTGCCCTGATTGAGGCCAGTTTAAGGTTTGCAGGGACCAAATCCACCCACCCCTACCACTGCCAGTGGCATAATACCTCCACTGGACTGCAAAGTGATACAGAATTAAGAAATAAAGGTTAATAAATGGTTAGGTTAACAGTCTGTTAACCTCTCCCTAAGCGCTATAATTCTGCATGTGGCACATCCGAGTGCCAAGTATCCGAGGTGGTAATTACTACTTACCCACCCCATAGGAGTGAGTTATTGCAATTTTAACAAGCATTTGTCAATGCCGAATGTTGTTTGCTTATATGTGCTGTTTTGGTATTTGGAAGTGTTAGTACCATGCCTAAGAACTGTCATGTGCCCCCCCCAAGACATCCACTGTGTCTTTCTGTTCAGTATTTACAGACGAGGGGGAAGGGCAAGGGCCACAGCAATACAGCAGTTGCAAAAGCATGAAGAGGTGGACATTAGTCCATTCACAGGCAGAAGAATCCTGCAGGAGGTGACTAAACTGAAGGTGGACAAAGTGATGGGACCAGATGGCATAAACTCAGGGATACTAAGAGAACTGTGAAGGGAGATAGCAGTACCTATGGCAGCCATGTTCACTGAGTCATTCAACACAGGGGTGGTACCAGAGAACTGGATGAGGGTACATGTGGTCCCTCTATACAAATCCAGCAGTAGGGAGGAGGCAGGGAACTATAGGCCGGTCAGCATCACCTCAGTAGTGGGGAAGATCATGGAGACATAGTTTAAAGAAAGGATAGTGGGGCATCTAGAAGCCATCGGAGCCCAGGACCATAGGCAACATGGATTCACAGTGAGGAGGTCATGTCAGACAAATCTGGTTGATCTCTTTGACTGGGTGACAAAGGAAATAAATCAGGGTGGGGCAGTGGACAACGCTTACCTTGATTTAAGCAAAGATTTTGACACCATCCCACATAGGAGGCTGATAAACTAGCTAAGTAGGCTGGGCATAGGAGAAAGGGTGGTAAACTGGGTTAGAAACTGGCTAACAGACAGTAAGCAGAGAGTGATGGTAAATGGGGTGCAGTCTGGGTAGAGGGGGTGACAAGTGGGGTGCCGCAGGGATTGGTCCTGGGGCCAGTCCTGTTCAATGTCTTCATTCACTGTGCGGGAATAATGTTTATGAATTGTGCCTGGTGCCACTTGTTTGTACATTTATTTGTTTTGGCCTTACTCGTTCCCATCTTGAGTATGAGCTGATAGTTGAAGGCCCTGTAGATGGGAAGAGCGCTGGAGAAGGAGGATGGGAGGGTGGAGGAAACTGAGAACGCTAAGCAGAGAGGGCTGGGTGTGTCTGTGTTTTATAGGAATCCCCGCCCCTTGAATTACGGGCTGGCCCTATAATTAGTGACATTGCAGAAGGATTGAAGGGAAATGTCTGCCTGTTTGCAGATGACACCAAGATCTGTAACACAGTGGATACCCCAGAGAGGGTGGAGAAAATGAGGAGGGACCTGGGGAAGCTTGAAATTGGTCCAAGGACTGGCAACTGAAGTTTAATTCAAAAAACTACAATTATGTACCAGGGACACAGAATCCCTGGGAAAAGCTACAGGATGGGGGGGGGGAGTTGCTGACAGTCACAAGGAAGGAAAGGGACCCTGGGGTTCTTATTTCAGATGACCTGAAAATGTCAAAGTGGTAAGGCAGCTGGGAGGGCCAGTGACATGCTGTGGTGCATAGGCAGGGGTATCACCAGCATAAGGAGGGAGGTAGTGATGCCATTATATAAAACCATGGTCAGGCCTCACATGGAGTACCATGTGCAGTTCAGAAAGTTGCACCTTCATAACGATATTAACAGGCTGGAGATGGTCCAGAGAAGGGCGAATGAGATGGCAAAGAGCTTGCAACACAAGACTTATGAGAAGAAATTAAAGGACCTCAATATGTACTCACTGGACAAAAGGAGGGAAAGAAGGGATATGATACAAACATTCAAGTACCTAAAGGTTATAAGTATAACTATTGAGAAGCAGGAGACAGCTGCTATAGACACATGTGCCAGCTTCTGTGTGATATTTTTTTGTTCTTATAAATCTGTAATCTCAAGCATTTCAGTAACCACATAACCACACTGCCTTTTTTAGGCAATTTTATGGTGGTTGATGCCAGGTGTCAGATGGCAGACAGAAGGCTCACTAGATTGTGTAGCCATTTGAAAAACTTCATAGAGTGTTCTTTTACTGGTAAACGTTTTGGAAAGCTGGTGAAGGTCTCACAATTTTTATTATGATTTTATCTCGTGTCTGTCCCCATTGGTCCCCCATCCCCACACCCCAACAGTCATCAGTGGCAACAGCTGCAGCCTTCTTCTTGCCAAGATGGTGGGTGAGCAGCTGCCTTCACAGTCTGTGAAGTCTGACATCTTTCTGTGCCACTTATTGGTCATCTTCCAACACAGGCGAGGCACTGCCAGCCCAAAACTAACTCAGGACAAGCAGCTCTCAAAGTGGGGAAGAAATGGAGTGAGTAAGAATCAAATACTCATTCAGATGCGGCGTTGATTTTAAGATCAGCATACTGGTGTGGACACTGCAAATAGAACCCCAACTCTTTAAGCAGTCTTATGAAGAGTAAAGGCTTCTCGAAGCGCTGTGGTTCTGTGTATTGTACTGTAAGTGGGCTGCATCTAATTCAGTAATTTACTGTACCTTACATCTGGATGTATGGTAGGCCCAACTTTGAATAAACACTGCATCTGAATGAACACATGATACCATAGAAACATAGAATTTGTCAGCAGAAAAGGACCGCTCAGCCAATCCAGTCTGCCCAAGTGTTTTTTACCTACTTTTAACTCCTGCCTGTATATGTTACTGCATGTCTTATTGACCCTGCATCCATCAGGACCTCCTTGAGAATGAGCTTGCTCAATGGATTTTTTCTGCAATGAACTTGAACCTACTCCACCTCCATAGCCCTATTGATCTCCGTTGACCCCCTCCTTCCCCTTTTTCTAATATACCCCGATGTTTATCTCATGCATGCTTCATGCCCCCTACCATTTTAGCTTCCACCACTTCTCCTAGCTGTCTGTTCAAGGCATCTACCATCCTGTCAGTAAATAAATATTTCTTCACATTTATCCTGAACCCCCCCCCAGCCTCATTGTATGTCCCTTGGTTTGGGTGCTCATCCTCATTTGAAGGAAACTCCCCAACTGTACCCTGTTTACCCCTATGAGGTACTTTGTCGGTCTTGATCATGTCACCTCTCGCCCTCCTCTCTTCCAGGGTGTACATGTTGAGATTCTTCAGCCTTTCCTTGTAGGTATTCCTGTGAAAATCCTGAACCATTTTAGTTGCCCTCCTCTGAAAAATCTCCACCTTATGTCCTTTGTGAAGTGTGGACTCTAAAACTGGACACAGTACTCCAGCTGGGGGTATAGCAGGGAGTGATACAATGGCAGCACAACATCCCTCCTCCTCCTCCTCCTACTGTAGATGCCACTCCTTATGCACACCAGAAACCAATTTGCCCTGCCCATAGCCTTGTCACACTGTACTGCCATGTTGAGGTCCTCTGATATAATAACCTCAAGGACCCTTTCATGTCTAGTGAGTATCAGTACCTCCTGTCATCCTATACTCAGCATCAGAGTTCTTATGCCCTAGGTAAATTATTTTACACTTTTGGCATTGAACCCCAACTAAGTAAGAAAATGGAATTGATTTAAATGAATTGCAGGCTTTTAAGCAGCTTTGTGGAGTATGTATATGTGTGTGTTGGGGGCTTTGTTACTATAACTATTTGCTTTTGATTTTGGCCTCAAATCAGGTGCACTCCTGTAAACAGATAAAACATGTTTAAGAAAGACTCATAAGAAATGTGATAAAGTCTTTGTACATTAGTCTGGGCTGAGCTTGTAGACAGGAGATAGAAACATAGACTTTGACAGCAGATAAGGACTGTTTGGCCCACCTAGTCTGCCCATTTCCCTACTTATAGGATAAGCAGCAGACCTTAGTTAACCAACAGCCTATTTCTTCCTACCC
Source organism: Neoceratodus forsteri (assembly GCA_016271365.2). Classification (NCBI taxonomy): domain Eukaryota; kingdom Metazoa; phylum Chordata; order Ceratodontiformes; family Ceratodontidae; genus Neoceratodus; species Neoceratodus forsteri. The sequence goes on along the minus strand of CM028136.1, from coordinate 278,047,003 downwards.
CCCCACACGAATTGCCTTATGTCTGTCCCATGCATTCTGCCACAGTTTTAGAGCCCATAACCTCCTCAGGAAGGCTGTTCCATGCGTCCATCACCCTCTCTGTGAAAAAATACTTCCTCACATTGCCTCAGAGCTGTGCCGTCTCTATCTTCAAACTGTGTCGCCTTGTTCTTGCACATCTCTTTTTCTGAAAGATGCTAACCTCTTGGACTTTGTTGATTCCACTGAGGTGCTTGAAAGTTTCTATCCTATCCCCCTCTCCCTCCTTTCCTCAAGGGTATACATATTAAGCTCCTTTAGTCTCTTCTCGTATGGCTTCTCTTGCAGACCCTGCAGCATTTTAGTTGCCCTCCTCTGGATTGCCTCCATCCTGCCTATGTCCTTGTGGAGATGGGGTCTCCAGAACTAGATGCAGTACTCTAGATGGAGTCTCACCAACTGTCTGTACAGAGGGATAACAACTTCCTGTTTTCTGCTGGTGATGCCTCTCCCTATACATCCCAGTATCCCCCCAGCCCTTCATACTGCCTTCTCACATTGCTTTCTAACCTTACGGTCATCTGATATGATTACCCCTAGGTCCCTTTCCATTTTTGTTGTTGTTACTACCCCCCCATTGTGTAATCTTCCCCTAGGTTTTTGTTTCCCAGGTGAATTATTTTGCACTTCTTTGCATTGAATCTAAGCTGCCATACTTCTGACCATTCCTCCAACCTTGCCAAGTCCTTCTCATCCTTTCCACGCCTCCTTGTGTATCAACCCTGCTGCAGACCTTTGTGTCATCTGCAAAGAGGCATACTTTTCCTTCCAGTCCCTCTGCAATGTCACTTATAAAGACATTAAAAAGGAGATGCAGTCTGTTCCTAATTAATGAGCTTCCCACTGGTCACCTGTGAGTCTCTTATGGGCCAGAGCTTACTACACAAGCATTTGTCAATGCCAAATGGTTGCTTGCTGGCATTAGCAGTGGAAGTGCAGGAGTTAGACAGATGAGGTCCCGATTCTCAAAGCCCTGCATCGGACGCAAGGTGCCTGTGGTGAACAGATATGGTCCAAGGTGCACCTTGCGTCCATGATTGCCCTCCATGCTATTCACAAAGGTGGCCTGCATCGACCGCAGTCCACCTACCCCAAACAGGGCTTGCATCTGTAATGCACTGCGGTATGTCGGTAGGGGGACTGCGGCTGATGCAAGCTGCATCCTGTGATTCACAGACATTACCTGGCAGAAGAAATTCTAAGTGTCCTTAGACAAGCCAGGTCAGGCGTAAGGGGACTTAGATATTCTCCCCTGGGTAACATGCCTGTGTGTGGTACACCATGGGTGACGGTCCACCCACCATACACCCCGGAGTGTGGCACTGTATGTGTGGCCCCCATCCTACTGATCCAATGGCACCTCTCACAGCTCCCCAATGCCACCTATGTACCATGTTGGTACCCCCATCCTGATGCTGCTCTCCCGATCCCCGATGCCTGCCCCATCGATGCTACCATGACACCAACTTATGGTGGTACAGTGCCCACCCATGCCCAGGCAGGTGGTGCACAAACCCCCCATACACAAGTCCAGACTGCTCCCCAGTGCCCAGTACATCCCACCGCTTACCTCCGTGGCCAGGCGCCAATTGCACCAAACATGGTGTAAGGACATCAACCCATCAGGTTGTGTCCATATGCCCATTACCTAGTGGGACAGGGGTCCTGTGTTAGTCTCTGGTGGGCTGCGGTGGACCTGTGCAGTGCGCCTGGGGTTTGCCGCAGGGTTCCAGTCAGCGCAAGCATGGGGGCATAGCCGCTGGGACCCCTCCTGTACCTGAATCAGGTGCAGAGTCCCTGGTGCACCAGGCATTGGTGCAAGGTGCTGTTTGCCACAGCTTGTGCCAGACACAGGCCCCTATGAAAACTGGGGCCATGCAGTATAGGAATGGCAGTGAAGTACTGAACTGACACCAACCCCATCCCCACTCTGCAGAGATGGACAGGCACTGGGGTGTGCCTTTGGGTCTTGCCCATAACGGTCACGACATTTCCCTCACTCTACCCTGCAGACACTGACAAGTGTCAAGGTGTGCCTGGGTGTTCGGCTTTACTCATCTCATTCCATAAGGAAATATGCTGAAATGGGTGCAGTATAGGAGAATGGGATGGATTCTAGGGCCAAAGAGTCCAAGACGCACCTTGATGCTCTGTCACTGGCTGCAGGGTGCAGGTGGGGATGGAATGGCATGAGCATTACTGTCAACAATCCCAAGTCACATCCCTGATGCCTGTCAGTCCCTACAGGGCAGGGCATTATGGTCGAAAACCCTAACACCCTGGGCGTTTCTTGGTATTTTTACTCCAAGTTTTCAACATGGGCTTTTTGTGATCCCACTGCATGAACAGTGACACTATCAGTTCATTAGCTGAAAGGTGATTTTGCACAGTGACTGCAGCATTTGGTGCCACAGGTGTGAAAACAAATTTCGAACATGATGTGAAAAATGACAGCTGTACTCTTTATGACGAGGTGTAAAAATGGCAATGTTGAAAATCTAGAATGAAAATATAAAAAACTGGTGAAGCCATGAGTGTGCATAGAAACTGCACAAAGCACACCCATAATGTAATTAGTTTGGGGATTTTTACAGCAGATTTTAACACAGGCATTTTGAACAGTGTCACTGATTTTCTCAATATGTCCCAAACACTGATTTCTAGTGACTGTGCTATTCTGTGCCGAAGTTCGAAACACATTTCAGCCAGGTTGTGATTTGACGGTATGACAATGTCTGACATGTTCACCTAATCATACATATACTTACGTTTTGTGATTTTCAGTTACATTTTTGACTATGTCTTCAAAACCACTTATTTGATTGTCACCAAACTTATTATAAACATGCAGTACTTGTTTAAATGCAATAAGATCATGCCAGAAAATGCTTGGTGAAATCCAGCTTGCTCACTCCTTTTGTTTTCATGCATGCAGCTTCTGCTGCAGTAATTAACACTGTTATTGATGCTGATGTCGATGACATACTCTGCTTAAGTAAAAGTAAATAACATTTGACAATGAGATTTCTGGGATGAGACACACTGTTTTGTTACTTTACTGTAGTTGTTAAAGAATGTATAATATGAATAAGAAAGCTGTTGGTTCACATTCTAATTATAGCAGTACTTTTGTTCATTAAATGTGCTAGATAACAGTAGACGTGCATTCAAGGAGACCTAAACCCACACCTGCTGTACATTTCATAAGTTCATTTATCACCAGTAAGCACCATTGCTTTAGCTGTTAATGGTTTGAAACATTTGAATAGTTTGCTTTTACTGTCAATAGTAGTCCCTGTAACTGTCCTAGATGCTCCATTTGCTGAGAGATATCTCCTTTGTTCTTGAGAGCTGCATTAGCATATGAGATGATGTCACTTAGCCCATTAGTCTTTAGGGCATGTCTGCTAATTAAGCAGTAATATGCAACAAGGTGTGGTATACCATGGGATACTCAAGAAGCAATGATATCCCATGATATACCATGCCCAGAGCGTATTATTGCTATTATGAAGTGGTTTAGATAAATAAATTTGCACAGGAAAAGAGAGAGAAGTTCTTGAGAATTCAACAGTTATGGAAGATTTATAAATACACAAAAGAAAATAGTACCTTGTTAAATATAAATAAGACATAATTTCCAGTTTAGCTTTCTGTAATAATTAACTTTGCTGATTGTATTACGATAAATTAAAAAACAAAGCTAATTGTTTTTATTCAAAGTGTGTGTTTGCCTTTTTTTAAATAAAAGAACATTGTCAGAAGTTAACTTTGACATGCATTAGAATAGAGCAGTAACATGATTGTATTTTAATTTGGCATACTGTATGCTTTTTTTAATCTGATTTGGCATTATATATTTTAAATTGAATATTTCCACTCCTTGTCCCTACTTGTATGTAGGAACACCTGCCAGGATCCATCATAGAAACACTGAAAATGTCAAATGTAGTTTGACATTGAGACAGCTTGGTGGGTAGTACATCAACTGGTTTCAGTGCATTGGAAGATGCAAGCTCTTCAGTGTCAGATTCATTGGCGAGGATCTATAAACAGAAAAGAAAATATTTTTTCATTTGTTTTCTTTCTTTTTTTTGTTGTTGTTGTTGAAGTTCCAGGCTGTGATCCTGGCATAAACAGTTGGAGACCATGTTGTCATGGCAGCATTCACCATACTATGGAAGGGAATGAGAGAGGCAGGTTAGTATTATATTTTTTTTATCGTATTTCTATTTTTCTGCCTTCTGTGGTGTAACCGGCAGGGTCATCCAGCCACCAGCTGTGCCTGCCCACAGAGCAGCACGCTCACTTGCATGATGGGGGGGGTCCATTGTGGCCACGCAATGACCTGCCGGAGGGCCTCCCCTATGCCACTTCGAGCCAGACTAAACCCATACCCCCACTGCGCAATTCCATGACAGTCCTCCAGGCAGGGCAGAGTGCAGCCCTCAAGCTGCATGGTTGCACCCAGCCATTTTTCCACTTTAGCATGGACCCAGGAGTGTAGACATGCAATGATGTCTGAGGCACAATGTGCCGATGTCCGCTGCACTTCAGCCTGAAAGGCACGGACTAAATGAATAATTATCATAAAATACTAACCTGCCACTGGTCCGGTGGCACCGAAGGTTGAGGCACTGGACGTCACCTCTCATGCTACGCTGGCAACCCAGGTTCGGAAATGCACCTGAGTCATCAGGGGAGGGATAGGATCGAGGATCTGAAGGACTGTTCTCCTATCCCTGGGGAGGGTTGGGGGATGCCAACACTCTGCAGCAGCCCCAGTGATGATCAGGGGCCATAAAACCAGCAAGCAAATTTAGAAAAAACTCCTTTCAGCAAATAAAGGGAAGGCCTTACTAGGCGTACACCTAGAAATCAGAACGCTCTGCACAACATATTTTTTTTGAAGATTTTTACTTTATTTCTGATATGCATTTTTTTTAGGTCAGTAAACTAAAACATTACTACTGACATAAACAGCATAGATAGACTCAACTGGACAGACTGGAAAATATATCTCTTTGAAGTTTTGACATTAGGTCTCATTTAGGGGTTTAGAATTCATGTTAGAGTCTACTTGTGCCTAATGTAGATGGATATTAATTTATTTTGTAATGCCTAGCTTCACCAATTCTTCTTCCTACTGTAGGGCTTGGCACTGCAGTGCTATGGTCCATGGAGTATAAAGGCCCTTGACAGGAATTGCATGGAGTTCCATTTACTTCTGGGCACTGAGAGCAAGACAGAGAGACCTGAGAGGTTTGGAGGAATCAGTCTCACTGCAGCAGCTACAATTGATAAAAGGGACTTGCTAGGCTCAGGGGTTGGTATAAGGGGTCCTGAATCTGGGGTATGCCACAGGTATCCCACTGGGTCCACTTCCTGGCTTCTGGATTGAGGAGAGAGAGTGAGAGAGAGAGAGCACCATGAAGCATGGTGATAGTCCCGTTGTGTGGATTCCCCCTTAAGGAGATCTCTCTCGATGACTGCACTGTAGTTGTGTTTGAAAGATTCCTAACTTATGTTTACCTCCCTGGTAAGCTGAAGAGGTGTCAAGCAACATCTCTGGACCAGAAATTCAGAAAGTGAATTAGTGGTGAACCACGAAGGTCAGGAGGTATTAAGTTCCATCACATCCACTGAAGTTATTCCATTTGGAGAAGGTGTCAGGCAACTGCCTGCCAGCTACATAGGTTGTTAAAAATAAGGCCCATGGATGAAGTGTGCTTGAATCTCATGGAATCCAAAGATGTTCTACCATCTGCATTTTACTATCTCCTGGTCTCCCATTCAGAGAGGGAAGTGTTAATTAATATGCCTTTCCCAATAGATATCAGGAATCTTTATGTGTATATCCTACTTGCATACAGACTCCTTGCATTTACCATTAAGCTGCAGTGTGAAACCTGAATTTGGTTAGATAATTTTGATTTCCCAAGCGTGGAAACTGCTACTGGGCTTGACAAATCTAACAGCGAGCATGCTGCTTTTTGGACAGAGGGTACCCTTAAACAAGCACTGCCAACTATATAGTCAATCATGATGTGTGATTACATGTGATAAGGCCTATGCACTTACCTGTGAAAGGAACTGTGCCTGTTCTATAGTGACCTTAAGTCCAGGTGGCCCTGTTTATGCTTACCTAATAGGATAAACAGAGAAGGGGAGTTGGTGAGAGATCAACCAAAGATCACAAAATAATTGGGGAAATGTTCAGTGAAGTTTTGAGCCAGTCACCATAGGAGAAGAAAATGCTCAGCTGTATGTAAGCAGCTGCCAGTGCAGAAGGTACTGAGCCCCCCCCCCCCCACACCCCATGGGAAAGTAACATCAAGTGTCAATGTTTATGCTGTTCATTTCCAGGACAGCACCTCTAGGCTAGCTCTGAAAGGAGTCACCATGGTGGAGGCACCATGTTGTTGGAACAACATAGCTACAACTGCATGCTTTTCCTTTCCACATTCATTCCTTCGTGTGACTTTACTAGCCCTCCTGCAACTGTACCTGACCCTGTCCTTAGCATCTCCCTTCCCCCTCCTGGCTTTAAGTCTGTGTGGTATTAATTTGTTCCTAATATGTGTTTGATATCTGGACATGTATTGCACCTGTACCCTACTGTGCTGCACTTCCATTGATTACTGTTGCACCTTTGCACAGGCTGGGTGGTATTAATCTACTTCTAATATCATGTTCACACCTGCTATTCTATTGCACTTGCTTATTGCATTGTTCCTTTATTTTGGGTTGCACTGGTCTACCTGCCTGAACATCATCAGTGCTCAGCTGTAACGTATGTCATCTTTATTACTCTTGCACCTTACTGCATTTTATTTTCTCTTGCGCCATTTTTTTTGTTTACTCCTCCCAGGACACATCAAGAATGAGTTGTTACCAGCTCAGTACAGCGTGTCTTCTGGTGAAAACTTTTAAAATCAATCAATCAATCAATCAATAATGAGTCCTGAGCTACCTGCTTAAAGGCTAGACCAACTAAGCCCCTTGTTACACATGCAGTGCCAGGGTTCAGCCAACTATTGTGGAGGGGAGATCATTTAATTTCCAAAGGGATCTGGGATTTAACTTACAGACACAATTGTCTCACATCCACTAGAGTCTGAAGAAAGAGGTAACAACATTTGAACATAATTTAATATGCAAATGTGATATTTTTTACCAGTCAATTATTTTTATTATTTATTTTTTGATCTGTAATTTCTTTCAAATCATCTATTTAAACTGCAGGATGCAGCTAATATATTTTTCTGTAGGAGACTGACAGTGACAACCCCTCTGTTTTGCTGGAACTGACCAGGGAAAGAGTTTTGCACTCCAGAGCAAACACAGGACCCACATGCTAGCCAAGCAAGCCAGTGCATGTGAGGAAATGAGGACACAGCAACAGACACACAAATCTCTGCACTCACAGAAACATAGGGGAAAAGATGCCAAAAGTTTAGCTTCTCTAAGGTTTATTGAGAGAAACTGATCAAGAGGCAGCCAAAAAAAAAAAAAAAAAGATGAAGCGTCATAATGGAGACTTGAAACACAAGGGTTTCTTTCTGCCTCTCGATCAGATTCTTACAATAAACATTAGAGCAGTTGGACGTTTGATATTTTTTGCACTTCATTTCCATGAGTGCAGCAATTTGTGAGTCTCTTGCTATGTTTTTTTTTTTTTTAGTCTTTGGTAACCAAGTAACCCTACCTGCATCCTGCAGTTTTGCACTCCACAGGGTAATTGCATCCTTGTCAGTTATATAGGACATGCCATTCTGTTTTACTAAGGCTGTAAGAGGCCATGGTAGTAACTTTAAAAAGTTGAAGAAACTTTAAATTAAGCCCATGGAGGTGACGGGACTTGTTCTATGTCATACAGAGAGCAAGAGGTGATAATGTGATTCAAACCTGTCCCTCTTGGTTCGCAACTCTGTGTTCTGATTATTGGGTACACTTATTTGCTTAGTGTAGTACCCACTCTGGGGTGTGCAAGGTAAATAAGTTCCTACTACACTTTCCCAATGGTTGATGATATGTGGCTTTGCCTCGTGTTCCATATAATACAACAGGCATTGTTATGAGATTTGTCTTGGTGGGTGTTTACTTGCCTACAATGGACTGTATAAAAGGACAGCTGATCAGTGATGTGTAACTCTAACCAATGGGGTGTGGAAAGAGCTGAACTCCTTCTTCCCAATCAAACATTCTGACCTGGGATTTTAGCAGTAGTCTATTACTGCAAGGCCTGATAGAAGGCGTTCTCAACAGAAGTCAGGCTTTATACTGCATATACAGTATAAGGAAATACAGTGCTCCCAGACTGATTTGACATTTTCCCTGTAACTCCATGGCAACCTTCTTGCATTTTCCTGTACATTACATTATTTCCTAGGCAAGTTTTTCTCTGTTTTCCTCTATAACCAATGCAAGTCTAAACAATTTTCCAGTAGATGACTCCCTTTTCCTGTAAACTACAAGGATTCCTGTAGATCTGGAAGCTCTTGGAAACAGATAAAGAAACACACATACTGAATGCTAACAGGGTACACTCTCCATGCCTTGTTGATTGCAACATTTTTTTCATTGCACAGGTAAAACATGGTGTGTGCAGTCCTTTTTTGTCTTTACTTATACACTGTACATACAGCAGTAATCTTACAGCGAAGATGGTTGTGTCAGAGATCCTGGTAATGAATGTGCTGCTAGGATTTCATTAGTTGCTAAGGGAGAATAATCTGGATTTGCCTTCCTTTTTACTACAGTACTGAGAAATAAAATGCTGTTAATCGATTATTTAATAAGCTCTCCATAAATGTATATCATTATTAGTGCATATAAATGGATTAGAACAATTTCAACATTAAATCACCTCTGTAAAGGCTTAGGCATGCACCACTCACTAGTTAGAGCCCAAAACTGTGAGCCAGGAGTCCCCAGGCTCTATGCTAACCATGCTTAATAGTGACTAGAACAATGTAAATATCACTGTACTTGGCCGAAAGAATGAACCCCACAGGTCATCAGGGTTAGACCTCCTGCTTTTTTCTGTAACTGTAATATTTCTCTACTTTAACCTATTGGCCTGCATATTGTGTTAAGTGTATTATATTATTGTTCTCAAAGCTCTTGCAAAAGCAAATTCTGTCTACCTCCTAATGACTATAAAAGGAAATCATGATGCACTGCTTCACTGTTTTATGTACTACTACAAATGTAATTATGTTTTGTTTCTGCAGAACCCATAACCTTACTCTGGGACGTGGCTGAAAATAAAAAATGTTTCCTAGCCCACCCATCCTAGTAATCAGAAAATAACGCATGGGACAAACATAAGGCAATTCTAGTGGGAGGTAGAAGGAAGTAGGCTGTTGGTAAAACAAGGATCTGCTGCTTATCCAATAGGCAAGGAAATGGGCAGACTAGATGGGCCAAGCAGTCCTTATCTGCCATCAAAGTCTATGTTTCTATGTTTGTATAAGTAAATCTATAAATAGCCACTGACTGACTGTTTCACTTTGAGCAATTTACTATATTTTACCTGCCAGTGCTTCAATCTCTACAGATTCTTTAAACTGAGTAGAAGCAGGAACCCTCAGAAACCCGGATGTTGAACCTTAGCTGAGATGTGCTCAAAAAATATAGTGTGCATTATATCTTCATATGTCATGCTGCCATATTGAGGATACACGGATGTCATTTTATCTGTTCCAGCATGTTTAAAAACATTGGACACATTACTGCAGGTCTGCTAGGTTCACCTTAAATGCTCCCAGATTTACAGACTGCTGATTTTATACCCTACATTAACTTAGTGTCTTCCTAACCTGTCTCTGTTTACATGCATTATGTGATGTGTTCAAGGGCCCTGTCAAATCATCTTCAAATTATTTAAATAAAATTATATCTTCCATATCCTCCTGCTACTCTCTTAGAAGTGCTAATGATGGCCTCTCTGAAATTGGAGCACGCATATTTGCACTCTGCTTTGGATGATGCAGGGTTTGGATCTCCTCTGATTTTTGAAGCCATGGTCTATGCTCTGCTTAGGCAGAGCCAGGGTTTTGGTCACTATTTGTTGATTTTTTGCACTTGTAATTACACTATTTTGCACTTTTTTTGAATGCACCTTACGTTCATATCCACATAAATTATTTGGTAACTAAAATTGGTGCATTAGATGATTTTACCCTGGGATTCTCTGAGAGTGCATTAGGCAGCAGACAAGAGTCTGCCATCTGCTGTCATTCACCGCCTTAACTATTTTAGCAATTTTTTGAGCAAATGCACCAGATATATGGTGCATGCATCAAAGAAGGCTGTGTGACTTATGTAGTGCTGTGGTCCCATTTGAAATGTGGGTGGAGAAGTTTGGTTCTGGCTGTGCGGTTGTGGCAGTTATTGTAGGCACAGTAGTTTATGTTTTGTTTGTTCAAAGTAAGTGCAATACTTGCAAATTAGTTTTTTCTGCACATCTCAGGGTGGGGATACCCAACAGCAGGAACTCCAGGATATCTCCAGCAGAATTGTGCAGCTCATTGTGGAAATTACCAGCAGCTGGACCCCTGAGGACATCTTCTGTGGGGCTGACAGTTGAGAATACCTGAAACAATACCCTCTGAAATCTTTTGCTACCCAGTGTGGCTTGCGGTAGGGAATCACCAGCAACAGGACCCCTGCGAACTTTTTGGATTGCCGGGTATGGCTCATGATGGGGGATGCCAGTAGTGAGACCCCTTCGGACATCGTTGCCCACTCAATGCAGCTCAGGGTGGAGGATTCCTGAACTGGAACCCTTGAAGACATCTTTGGCTACTCAGTGTGGCTCATGGTGTGGATCCTAGGCATCAGGACCTCAGAAGATATGCTCAACTGCCCAGTGAGGCTTGATGTGGTGGGATACACAGTTGCCAGATCACCAAGGCCATTTTGGGCTACCTGGTATGGCTTACAGTGGGGGAATCCTTGCATCGGGACCCCAGAGAGCATCTTTGATTGCCCGGTGCAGTTTACAGTGGAGTGCCATGCCATATCAGTTCTGGATTCAAAATTGGTTCCCAACTGGGAGTACATGCATATCCGATTGTCAGATGCCACCTTGATGCATTTTTGTGCAAGACTGTTTCCACTTGAATCTTGTTCTGCAAGGGGGCACAGCATCAGAGCTAGGAAACAAAGATGATGACAACTTGTTTTTTTTAATTTTTCTGGTATATCAAATTGTACAATAACAATGATAATAGCATTTTGCAAATAAATGACTTTATTTTCATGTCTAATGGGCCTAAAGTGGAAAGAAATAATTTATTTCAATGAGAGGTGGATCATCAGCATTTATTTTTGGTTGAGGTTGGTCACAAATGAAACACAGAAACATAGAAATGATAAAACAAAAACAAAAGTCCATCTAGTCTGCCTGGAGTTCCCTGTCTGACCCAGGATCTATTGTCCATATGAGGTTTTATGCCTCCCGTTCCACCCCTCTGATCCCCCCCTCCCTGCTGCTATTCACCAGATCAACCACCAAACCCTTCACCCTATCCCAGTCATGCTTGAAACCATTTAGGGTCTTGGCATCCCCCACCTCTGCTGACAGACTGTTCCATGATTCCACCAGCCTTTTTATGAAATAGAAATTCCTCACATCCTTTTTAATCCCCCTCCCCCGCCACCAGTTTCCACTCATGACCTTGGGTTCTTGACATTGTACACCTGCTAAATTGTTCTCTGAAGTTCACCTTGTTTATTCACTTTAGGAACTTGAAGTCTCTATCATACTACCCCCATCTAGCCTGGTCTCCAGTGAGTACATGTTAAATGCCTTGAGACAATCTCTGTAAGGTCTCCCCTGTTGGCCCTAGATCATTTTGGTCATCCTGCATCGCACTGTCTCCAGCCTGTCCCTGTCATTCCTTAGGGAAGGTCTCCATAACGGAGCACAGTATTCCAGGTACTGCTCTCGTCTCATACTCTATATAGAGGCAGTAGCTCCTTTTTCCTGCTGTCAATACCCTTCTGATACAATTCCCAGCATCCTATAAGCCTTACTGTAGGCCTTGTTACACTGGCTTGATTGTTTGAGGGAGTCGCTAATGATGACTCCCAGGCCCCTTTCCTCTGCCATAGTGCTCAGGTTATCCCCTCTCATTCAGGACTCTGTCCTGTTTTTTTCCCCTAGGTTCATAACCTTATATTTTTGGTGTTAAATTTCAACTACCAAACCTTAGACCATCTCTCTACCATCTGAAGACCCCTTTTCATCTCTTTAATCCCTTTGTTACAATCTACCCTACCACAGAGTTTCATTTCATCTGTGAAGAGATGCAGCTTGCCCCAGATCTCCTCTTCAATGTCACTGATAAACATATTGAAGAGGTCATGACTCAGGAGAGATCCTGAGTCACCCACTTTTGATTTCCTCTCTTTCTATTTGTCCCCATTTAGCACCACCTTCTGCCGTATCTCCTTCAACCAGTTTCATTCCCATCTAACTATGTTAGGTTAAGGGAGGTCTTATCCAATGGAGGGCAGCTTGAACAATACAACCTATCAGTGGCCCCTGCTGCAGTTAAAAGCAGAGCAATGAAGTCAAACGGAAACTGTTAAATCTTCCTTTAAACTAATCTTGCCAGAGAGGCACTGTCATTGTATAAATGACATGCAGTATGCCATAAGCTGGAAAAAAAATATCACATTTATTTTTATCTGCAGAGATTGACCTCTATAGGCCTCACTCATGGGAGCACTTGTGGAGTCATAAAGGTCAAAACCTGAAGATAAAAATAAATAAGATCATGTTTAGTCAGCCCACGGCATATCCCATATTTTTTAAATGGCATGGAAAAAATAAATGGACTTTAGTTACATATGCATGGTTTTGTATATAATCTGCCATTGTTGCTTTCCAGGTACACAGTGAAAACATGACAAGAACCTTTTTATCTAATATCAATATTTCATTTTTATAACTATAATATAATAAGCATTTGTCAATGCTGAATATTTGCTTGCTGGCATTAGAGTGGAAGTGCAGGAGTTAGACAGATGCAGCATAGGAATGGCAGTGATGTATTGAACTGACACCAACTCTACTCCCACTCTGCAGAGATGGACAGGCATTGGTTTGCCTTTGGGTCATCACCCATAACGGTCATGACATTTCACCTCACGCTACCCTGCAGACACTGACAAGTATCGAGGTGTCCCTTGGGCTGTTTGGGCTTTGCACTCACCTCATTCCATAAGGAAATATGATGAAATGGGTACAGTATAGGAGAATGGTGTGAACTCTGGGGCCAAAGAGTCCAAGGTGCACCTCGATGCCTGTCACTGGCTGCAGGGGTGGTGGGGGTGGGGGTGGAATGGTGTGAGCATTACTGTCGACAATCCCAAGTTACACCCCTGATGCCTGTCAGTCCCTACAGGGCAGGGCGTTATGATCAGAAACCCTAAGGCACTGGGCATGTCTTGGTATTTTTACTCTAAGTTTTCAACATGGGCTTTTTGTGACCCCACCGCATGAACAGTAACACTATCAGTTTGTTAGCTGAAAGGTGATTTTGCACAGTGTCTGTGCCATTAAACTTATAGGTGCGAAAACACATTTCCGACATGATGTAAAAATGACAGCTGTACTGTTCATGAGGGGTGTAAAAATGGTAATGTTCAAAATCTGGAACGAAAATATAAAAAAACTGGTGAAGTCACGAGCTTACATAGAAACTGAGCATTGCATACCCGTAATGCAATTATTTGGGGGATTATTTTCACCAGATTTTCAATATAGTCATTTTGGGACCACCACTCATGAACAGTGTTACTGTGAGTTTCTTAATCTGTCCTGAACACTGGTTTTCCACAGCAACTGTGCTATTCTGTGCTGGAAGTGTGAAAACACATTTCGGCCAGGATGTGAAAAATGACAGCTGTACTGTTCATAAGAATGTATGGAAAAATGCCAATGTTGAAAATCTGGAGTGAAAATATTACAAATTTGTGAAGTTACGAGGGTGCGTAAAGACTGCATGATGTACACTCATAACACAGTCATTTTATGGACTTTTATGACCAAATTTTCAACATAGGCATTTTAGGATCTCTGCTCATGAACAGTGTCACTGTGATTTTCTTAATCTGTCCCAAACACTGATTTCTCACAGTGACCACACTATTCTGCGCTGGAAGTAAGAAAACACATTACGGCCAGGATGTGAAAAATGACAGCTATACTGTTCATAAGGAGGTGTGAAGGAATGCCAGTGTTGAAAATCTGGAGTGAAAATATTACAAATACATGTACTTCCGAGTGTGCGTGGAAACTGCGCAATGCACGCTCATAACAGAGTCATTTTTTGGAATTTTTTTCACCAAATTTGCAACATATGCTTTCTGAGAGCCCACCTCGTGAACAGTGACACTGTTGTTTTGTTAATCAGTCCTGAAAGGTGATTCCACACAGTGACTGTGAAATCACCTTTCAGGACCAAATAACCAAATGACAGTCACTGAATTCATAAGATTGGGTCCCAAGAGCCCCATGTTGAAAATTTGGTGCAAAAATGCGAAAAAATGACTGAGATATGCACCAAAGCTGAAAAAAACAATTTATGCCATTATACAGCTTACCGGTATTTCTTCAGTTTCCGGTCGGCTTTGAAGAATGCAGATGTGTTCCCGCTCCACCAAAGATTGTCATGCCAGGCTCCAGAGGTAAGTATGGGGTAAGGGGGTGGGCAGGTGGGTACCCAGACGGTGGGTGTGGGTTGTGGGGGCAGAGAGTCAACGAGGACCATTTTCTTTGTTACAGTTTTTATTTTTTTTTATTTTACATGGACGACATGGGACTTTTGCCACACTGGGTGAGCTCCCAGCATGGCACCTGGAAGTTTTGTGGGGGTCAGTGGAGCCAATGGGGGATTGGGCACCCCCGTTAGCCATACAGTGGGGGGGGGACACATGAGGATGCTGGACTTCTGCCACGCTGTGATGGGCTCCCAGTGTGGCATCTGGAAGTTTCTTTTTTGGAGGAGGGGGCACTGGAGCCAACAGGGATTGGGCACCCCCATCGGACATACAGTGTGCTTGAGGGAGAGTGAGTGTGTATGAGTTGAGGGGGATTGGATACCGGCACATAACAACAATGGGGTATACAGAATCACGCTATAATCAGTAGGAGACATGGGAGGTTATTTGCATACCGCTGACGGCAGGGCAGTATGCAAATTGCCTACATGTTACCACCCTGATTGTAGCAGTCGTTTGCTTTCAACTGTATGCCACTGCAATCTGAACTGCTGTCATAGACAGCTGGGACATTCATTGGTGCTGTGCAACCGTGCCTGTAAAAACGCTGAGGGCATTGGCAGCGGGGGTGCCACATTTATGAAAACTCGTCGGTGGCACTATGTTTCTTGCATATTCGTGCAAGCAAACATACAAATTTAAACTTCTGCCCATATTTTCAAAACATGGACACAGGTGAGGGGAAAGCACAAATTAGGGATCTTGGTGTATCTGGATAAAGGGAGCTTCGGGTATGCATGCAAGTGAATTTAGATGGTTGGAAGGTAAGCATGTGTGAAGTAGGTGGGTTTAGTGAGGAAGTTTAAGCTGTGTGCAGATCAAGAGTCAAAATTTGTGACACCGCATTTGAGGGATGGGAGTACATGTGAAGGTGGAAGTGAATGTAAGCACATGTGAGGGGTCAGAATGCACACTTGCGGTGTGTGGATGTGAATGAAGGTGACAGGAAAAGTATGAGAACAGGTGAAGGGCGGAATGTTAATGCATGTTAGCAATGGGAATGTATGTATAACTCAGATGTGCTGTAAGAGTGTGTGTAGCTCATACTAAGGAGAAGTAAGGCACGAGAAGGCTTTAAACAACCCAGAAGTGCTCCTATGCTAATGCATCAATTAATTTAAGTAATATGATAGGGAGTGACCAGATGTCAGAAAGATATCTAACTTCTTTTTAAATTCACTTTTTGTATTACTTCTCACTATATTTAAAGGTAATTTGTTCCAGGGTTGAATTATCCTAAGAGTATACAAATACTTCATGGATTTATACTAGCTGCTAGTAAGGAGTGGAGTGTGAGGAGAGTGTGAGTACAGGTAAGTGGTGTGGATGCTGGTGAGTGTTCAGAGTTTCAGTTCATGTGCACATTAGCACTTTAGCAGTGGTAGTGTATCCAGGTGAGTGGTACAAATTTTGGTGAATATTAGGAGTGTGTGAGGGTGACAAAGTGTGTGTACATGTGAGAGTGGAACTGTGACTTTTGGATGCAAGTGAGGGGAATTTTTTTTCATTTTTATTTATTTATATTTGTTAGCAAGATGAGCAAAATGCCCATTTTCACAAGTGACAAGTTAAAAGAATAGACTGTTTCGTTATTGTAAGAGAACCATGAGGAACAAAGGAAGGTAATGGCAGCCTTGTGGCAGTATATTGCAATCTATCCCATAGCTGAGCAGTGCATAACTGAGAAAAATCAAGATTATATTTGGTAAACTGTGAAAAAAATGTATTTTTTTATATAACTCAACTGTCCACTTTAAGTGCAATGTAGGCTAGAAAGTTACAAGGTGGCCCTACGACAAGTGGCTCACAGCTGCTACACTATGTCAGGGACAAGGGTTCATGCCCTAAGCCTTGCTCATCACTGTAGGCTGCCATTAGGTTGTAGTAGTATTGGCATGGAGGCTCCAGGAGGGAGGAGAGCTGTCTAAGCAACGTTTAATCATTCCTCTGGCCTGCCCCACAGCAACTCAATTCTGTTCCCAAACCCATGGTGTTAGCATAGTTGGCAGAAGCTCTACTGCTGTGCTAAGTAACACCCAATCTTAAAGCATTTGTTGTGCGTCTTCACTACAGAGACTAAAGACAGTGCACAACAGTCTGCCATGAGGTTGTTACAAGCCACCAATGTGTCCCTACCACTTGACTGATAAATCAGCACACATAATTCTTGGGAACATGTTTCTTTCCTCAATCATAATAATCATAATGGGAGAGTTAAGCATTTCCATAGTGATCTTCACTGGGTTTACTGGTCCTCCGTGATGAAAGACACAACATCTGGACTATTTATTAATGGACTAACCGCACTGTTTGTATTTCTGTGAAAAGAGAACCTCTTCAACCTGTTAGAGGGCTGATGGTGTATGAAAACACTATTCTTATATTCTTTACATTACTGTGACTCTTGCTTGCACATACCTGACCAGCAGCTTCAGTCAAGCAAGCTGAAAAATAACCTAGAGGGCAGCCCTGACGGTCCAGTAGCAGTGCGCCATGCTGCCATTCAGGTGACTTGAGTTCAGAAGTGGATTCAGAAACACTATATGAGGAGGCAAGGCAGACCACAGCTGCTGCTGCTCGGCAATGTGTGCAGTTAGGAATGGATGGCATTGGCCTTCGATGTCCCACTAACCCCTGCTGTGAGCCAAGGAAGCTTGCTCCCACTGCATGATGCTGCTGCATGCAACCAAGGTTGCTCAATGGACTCCACTCATGCCAGGAGAGGAGGGAAGAACCAAGGGAGAAAAACTGGGAGAAAATCCCATGTCTGTCTATATGATGACTTGGATTCCCTTGGCTTCCCATGGGTTCCGGTGCCCATTAACACTGGACTCTAGTTCCCACAGTGGACTGCCTCAGAAGAAGGACTGCCTTCCCCCTGGAGCCCCTACCTTGGAGGGGAGACCCGTGGGAAATGTCGTGGAGGCAGGACCCAAGGGACTGGGGGTTAGTGGGCCAGAACATGGTATATCCCTGGGAACAGGGTATATACCCAACAGACAAGGTTGGGGAGAAAAGAGCTCTATGAAACAAAAACAAAACTAGAGAGAATATGGAGATACACAAAACAGATCTGGTTACTGTGAAACTGACAAGTGTACAGCTGTGCATGCCAGATTAGTCCACTTATCTCCTACAGCACAACAGCTGTGTCCATTCCCTTCAGAGGCAGCCTCATACCAAACAAGCATTTGTCAATGTCGAATGTTGCTTGCTTATATGTGCTGTTTAGGTATTTGGAAGTGAAAGTAGCATGCCTAAGAACTGTCATGAGTCTCCTCCCCAAAGACATGCACTGTATTATTACTAGGTAAGGAGGACAAAGGAAGCTATGAAGCTATCTTGATTGTCCCCCTCATTTGTGGGCAATTACACTTTGTTGTAGTTTTTGGAGAGCCAATAATCTAAGCCCTTTTTAAAGGATTCAAAGGTATTACAGTCTACTAGCTCTTGTGGTAGCTGGCTCCAGAGTCTTGGTGTTCTTACCGAGAAGAAATGAAGCCTCCTGTTTGTTTTTGCTTTACACACCATTAGTTGTTGATTGTAAAGTCTAGGTACTATCTTTCTTTGTGTTTTAACAATACCACATTTGTCCATCAGAGAGGGTGATTTGAGAATTTTATAAAAGAACAGAAGATCACCTCTGGAGCGCCTAAACCCAGTGAATGTAGGCCTGTTTTTGAAGCCTTTCTGGATATGGTAGTGATGCTAAATGGGACACCATTTTGTTGCCATTCTCTGAACTCTTTCAATCACTTGAATGTCCCTGACAATGCATGTACTCACACTGGTGACCCATAATCTGTATATGGTCTGATGTATGTTTTAAACAATGGGATAATACATTTCTCTGTCTTAGAAATAAAAGTACATGTTAATCCTAAGTAGTGAATTAGCAGTTTTAGCTACATGATTATAGTGATTGAGGAGGATAATTTGTCATCTGTCAGGATGCCCAAGTCTCTTTCACATATTGAAGATTTTATGATAATATTGCATAGTGTATAAGTTTATTTGGGATTATTGTAACCTAAGTGGAGAACAGAACATTTGTCTGTATTGAATGTAATTTTGTTTTCTGTGCCCAATACTTAATACTGAGAGGTCATTTACTAACAAGTCCATATTATAGTTGGAATCCACCCTACCACCTAATTTTGTATTGTCTGCAAATTTTGAAAGTATGTTCCTAGAGCTAATCTGCATGTCTGAGATGAAAATATTGAATAACACTGGGCCAGAACTGATCCTCGACACACCACTGGTCACACCATATTACTGGAATAATGACCCCTGAGGAAGACTTGTTTTGAGTCAAGCTGGGAGTTTGCTACTGTGTATTTCTTGCTATGACCGCTTGTGCTAATTTGATAAATAAATTCAACTAATTTTGAATTTCTTTTGGCATCTGTAATTTCAAGGTCCAAGTGCAGTGTTAATTTTGTAATTTTGAAGTGTGTTTGGGGCTGGCTGCCCTTGTTTCTCTGCACTAGTCATTTTTACGGGGATTGATCCAATCACAGCGCACATTACTGGTTTGAACTGTTTTACTGGAATAGGCACCATTGATCCTAACATGCTGGGTCCTGTTGTTTAACCAGCAATTGATCCATTTTATTATCTTACAAGAAAAACCTAGGTCTGATAGCTTAGCTAGGAGAATATTGTGAGTAACCTTATCAAATTCTTTGCTATAATCCGAGAGGATGACACCCACGGGAATCTTATTGTCTAGTTCTTGGTTGACAGTATTGTAAAAGGCTATTAAATTGGTAGTGCAAGAAAAGCCTTGCTTGAACCCATGTTGTGAGTGGTCGATAATGCCTAGAGTTTGCATTTCTGCCTGTAATATAACTTTAATAATTTTTTCCATTACTTTACATGGAATGGAAGTAAGGCTGATGGGGCGGTAATTACTCACTATGGAACGGTTACCCTTTTTAAGTATAGGCACAGCTGTAGCAGTTATCCAATCAGATAGAATGGATCTTTCCACTAATGATTTATTAAAAATAATGGAAAGTGGTGTGGCAATATCTTCATCTGTTTTAACCAGAAATCTAGGATTAATTATGTCTGGTCTACAGCTAGTATTTGGTTTTAAAATTTTTAACAAGAAAACTACTTCAGAGACAATTATGGTGTGGTTATTTTCAGTAGAACTTGATATGATAGTATTTGTATCAATTATGACTGTATGATTTGAGAATACTGATGCAAAATAGGTGCTAAATGTGTTGGCTGTCTCTTTATCAGATGTAATGGTGTTTGTGCCATTGGTCAATGGCCCAATTTGCCTGTTACTGCCTTTTACGTTGCTTGCACGCATGTGCAAGAAACATAGTGCCATCATCCGAGTTTTCGAGGTGTGGCACCCATCTTCAATTCAGTCAGTGTGTTTGCAGGCGGCCCCAGTTCCCATCACTGCTGCAGCTGTCTATGACAGCAGTTGTAAATGCAGTGGTCGTACAGTTGAAAGGAGAGCTCCACTTCAGTGAGCAGAGCTCTCCCCACACACACACACCGCAAGCATGCATACTGTGTGCTGATGTGCCCTCCCCCACACACATAGGCCGACAGGGTGCCCAACCCCGCCGGCTCCATGCCCCCACAAAGTTGTCCTGGTGCCACGCTGGGAGCCTACCCCAGCATGGCAAAACTGTTATAGCCGATGGGGTGCCCAATCCCCACCGCTAGCAACTGCTACGCCTCCAAAAGCTTTCCAGGTGCCACGCTGGAGCCCACCCAGCATAGCAAAGCTTGTTATAGCCAACGGGGTGCCTAATCCCCACCAGCTGAATAGCTGCACGCCCCCCCAAAAGCTTTCCAGGTGCCACACTGGGAGCCCACCCCAGCATGGCAAAGCTTGTTATGGCCAATGGGGCTGCCCAATCCCCCATCAGCTCCAGCCCCCCAAACAGCCTTTCCAGCTGCCACGCTGGGAGCCCACCCCAGCATGTCAAACGTCCTGCGTCGTCTTATAAAAAAAAAAACCTGTAAACAAAAAACTGTCCCTCGTAGTCTCCCTGCCCCCACAACCCACACCCACCCACTGCACACCCTGCCTCCCCACACCCCCTCACCCCATACTTACCTCCGACCTCGGTGTGACGATCTTCGTGGGCCAGGAACACGTCTGCACTCTTCAAAGCCGACCGCGAACTGAGGAAATGCCGGTAAGCTGTATAATGTAATGAATAGGTTTTTTCAACTTTGTTGCATATCTCAGGCATTTTTGGGAATTTTGGGCCCAAATTTTCAACATGGGGTTTTTAGGACCCCTCCTCATGAATTCTTGCACTGTCATGGCATTAATCGGGCCTGAAGGGTGATTTCATCGTCACTGCGTGAAATCACCTTTTGGGACCAATTAACAAAATGACACTGCCAGTATTCATAAGGTGGGCTCTCAAAAAGTCTATGTTGAAAATTTGGTGAAAAAATTCCTAACAATGACTGTTTTACGAGCGTGCATTGCGCAGTTCCTATGTATGCTCGTAAGTTCGCGAATTTTCAATATTTTCACTCCAGATTTTCAACATTGCCATTTTACCACACCTTCTTATGAGCAGTACAGCTGTCATTTTTCACATCTCACCCAAAACGTGTTTCCGCCCATGTAGCGCACAATGGCGCAGTCGGTGTGCAAAATCAATGTATAGGACACATTAAGAAAATCACAGTGACACTGTTCATGAGCAGAGGTGTTAAAATGGATATGTTGAAAATTTGGTGAAAAAATCTTCAAAATGACTGTTTTACTTATAAGCGCTATGCAGTTCCTACCATGCTCAGAAGTTCGCAAATTTTTTATATTTGCACTCCAGATTTTCAACATTGCCATTTTACCACACCTCCTTACGAGCAGTACAGCTGTCATTTTTCACATGTCGCCCAAAATGTCTTTCTGTGCATGTAGCGCACAATGGTGCAGTCAGTTTGCGCAATCAATATTTGGGACAGATTAAGAAAATCACAGTGATCCTGTTCATGAGCAGAGGTCTTAAAATGGCTATGTTGAAAATTTGGTGAAAAAATTCCCTTCAGCCGTTCTGCAATGTTACTAATGAAGACCCTGCAGCACCCCACTGGTCACCCCCTCTCCCTAAACTGCACTCCATTTACTACCACTCTCTGCCTCCTGTCTGTTAGCCAGTTTCTAACCCAGTTTACCACCCTTTCCCCATGCCCAGCCTACCCAGCTAGTTTATCAGCCTCCTATGTGGGATGGTATCAAAGGCTTTGCTGAAATCAAGGTAAGTGTTGTCCACTGCCCCACCCTGATTCACTTCCTTTGTCACCCAGTCAAAGAAATCAACCAGATTTGTCTGACATGATGTCCCCACTGTGAATCCATGTTGTCTATGGTCCTGGGCTTCGATGGCTTCT
Organism: Neoceratodus forsteri; assembly: GCA_016271365.2. Classification (NCBI taxonomy): domain Eukaryota; kingdom Metazoa; phylum Chordata; order Ceratodontiformes; family Ceratodontidae; genus Neoceratodus; species Neoceratodus forsteri. Next base: position 278,024,776 of record CM028136.1, on the reverse strand, counting down.
AGATGCCCCACTATCCTTTCTTTAAGCAATGCCTCCATGATCTTCCTCAGTACTGAGGTGAGGCTGAACGCCTATTGTTCCCTGCCTCCTCCCTGCTGCTGCATTTGTGTAGAGGGACCACATGTGCCCTCCCCAATTCACTCATGTTGAATGACTCAGTGAACATGGCTGCCAGAGGTACTGCTATCTCCCTTCGCAGTTCTCTTAATATCCTTGGGCATATGCCATCTGGTTCCATCGCTTTGTCCACCTTCAATTTAGTGAGCTCCTGCAGGACTGTTTTGCCTTTGAATGGACTATTGTCCACCTCTTCACCCCCTTGGCAACTGCTATACTGCTGTGGTCCTTGCCCTCCCACTCTTCTGTGAATACTGGCGGAAAGACACAGTGGATGACTTGGGAGGAAGGCATGGAACTATAACTTCCAAATACCTAAACAGCACATACAAGCAAGCAACATTCAGCATTGACAAATGCTTGTTTACTAGTGAGATAAGAAAATAGGGATTTGTGATTATCTTTGGAATGGGCTATGCGGAACTCGAGGTTGCGTTTTGCCTTCCTGATAGTCCTTTTTAGTTCTTTAACGGCAGTTCTGTATTGTCCCAGTATGAGTTCTTTAGTGTCTGTTGTGCATTTTTTTAAACAAGTAAATAGTTTTTTCTTCTGTTTGATTTTCCTATGAATATCATTATTTAACCACAAAGGAATTTTACCTTTACTGTTATATTTTATCCGGGCTGGAATATAAGCTTTTTCTAGATGTATTATCTTGTTTTTAACAAATACACAAGAGTCTTCCAGGGTTAAAGGTGATAAAATTGTTTCCCATGGGGTATTTTTTAGGCTGTTGTTTATTGCCTCAAAGTTGGCTTTGTGGTAGTTATATACCTGAGCATTATTAACTATTATGCAAGATTCATACTGTAGATCAAATACAATGATATGGTGGTCACTATTCCCTAGTGGATCTGAAATTGAAAGATTTAAGACTTCATCCTCAATACTGGTAATTACAAGGTCTAATATATTACTTCCTGTAGTGGGTTCTTGAACAATTTGCTCAAGCCCTAATTCATTTATTGTTGAAATAAAGTTTTTCAATAGCTGTTGTGCCGTTTAGTAGTAAACCAATTTATGAATCGGCATGTTAAAGTCTCCCAGGATCAGATATCACATTTATTCACCATGTGGCTGATGTCCTGTATTAATGTGTTTGTATATTCTGAATCAGAGGATGGTAGGCGATAACATGTGCCCAAGATTAGTTGTGGGTGTCCCTGAAACTGAATGGCTACCCATATACTTTCTGTTGGTGAAGTATGTGGGTATTCATGTGAATGAATTGTGTCTTTGATATAAAGACATACACCACCTCCTTTTTTGTGAAATCTATCTTTTTGGTATAATTTAAAGCCCGATATGTCGGTCATCCAGGTTGAATCTGGGTCCCACCATGTCTCTGTTACTGAAATGATGTCAATATCCAGTAAGTGAATTTTGGTTTCAAGCTCAGAGATTTTTAACAAGTTTAAGGACCTTGCATTAAGAGATAATATTTTGCAAACCTTAGATGTTGGAGGCTTATTTGCTAGAGTCCTGGGTGTCACCCCAAACTCCCCCCTTGATGTCAGTTTAAACAGCTACTAATGTGTGAGACAATTCTCCTGCCTAAGCTGGAACTAGCTCTCCTGCTCAAGTGGAGCCAATCCCAAAAGATGAGAGAAGGGATGTCTACAAAATGTTCCCAATGTGTAAGGCATTTTATTTCCTGTGACAAACACCATTTCCTCAGCCACTCATTGTAGGATTTAATTCTGTTAGTAACATATTCAGTAGCTCTTGGCACTGGCAAAACCTCCGAAAAACATATTTCATAACCCATTTTGGTTAGGATGTTGTTAAGGCAGATGGTATTTAACTTAATTTGGTTTAGGTAGCATCTATTGATATCATTTTACCAGCATGTATTATTACCAGGGGTTTACACCAGAATGTTTCAGTATGTTTGGAGCCATCAAGGTTATATTGGATATACCTGCTCCCCTGAAGCTGGAGCAGGTACGTTTACTTTTATCTGGATTACACACTGTCTTGTCAGTGTGCTTAATAATGGAGTCCTCTTATACGAATACTTGCCTGGGAGAATTCACCTTGCTAGATGTTGTTTTCCCAAGGTTAGGTGTAGTCGATTAAGGGGACTGGGTTTTGTTGTTGGATTTCACCTCCATCTGAGTGAGTGTAGGTACAGAGGTAGAGATATTTTTTGCTGGTGGTCATAAGAAGTGGGGTACCTAATGAGTCTGGGTCCAGAGTATCATCGTCTGGTGTTAGGACCTCAAACTTGTTATGTATCTGCACCACTGGGGCACTATTGAACACCTGGTCACCCTGCACTTTGTTTTACCTTTGGGGACCTGTGACCATGTTTCATCCTCTGGGTTGGGTACAGGTGCTAATACTGAAGTGGTTACTGAAATTGTTGGTTCTAATACTGTATTAGTGTCACTACAGGGATAGTAAAGAGATGCCATTTCATCAATGTATGACTCTAATGAGTGCAAGTATGGGTCAGAAGGGCTTTTAGTGCGCAGAATGTTTAATTCATCCTGTAATACCTTGAGCAACAGACATCTATCACATACAAAATTCTCAATTTGTGGCCCAATGGCATACATTTGACAACTACCACACAGATTTTTGTGGGTCCCCATATTATATGTTTGCCACACTTTCCTTAATATACTCGGTGGTCTACCTCAGGACCTTCCTAGCATCTATAGTATTTGCTATTGTTGTGAAAGATATATACACAGTTGTAATTTGTCTGACCTACCTCCCTGCTGACCCAGCTGACACAGCAGACACAAGCTTAGACGCGTGTGTCTCTGCACGCGTCTCCATGCACGAATATGTGCTCTTGCTCCGCTTGCTAGAGCTGTGCCTTATAAGGAATGGGGGCAACAGGAAGTAGTGTGTCACTTCCTGCTGACCTCTCACCCCAACACAGAATTTTTTAAAGTTCAAAACAGTTTGTTTTAAATACAACACAGTTGCCACCTCATGTGGTGTCTTAATATGCTGTTTCTGCACTTCCCCTGCAATAAAGCCAACTAACAATGAAGGTTCTGTAACTGGGATGTGGCTAGGTCCTCCACCTTCCCACACTGCCTTTGGGCAAGCAGCTAAGCACCTTTTGAGACAGAATGTCTCATTTGTTTCCAAGGCAACCTGAGCCCAAACACAAACTTCTCTCCAGAGGGACGTACTGTTCCAATTAAAGTTTAAAATGCTGCAAAGTTAAAAGAACAAGCTAAAATCAGACAGAATGTAGGAAATAATACAGACTCCTGTGCACTCTGTAATATCTTATTACAGCAATCATAACAGTATAGCTCAGTACTTAGCTCAGTTAGAGAAATAAGCAGAACAACTAAATCTGCATTATTACAGCATCCTAAAAGTATCCAGTCATTGCTTTGTGTCCACTCCAGAGACCCTGCTATAATATAGAACCACAGAGGACTGTGGGTGGGAGGGTGTGCAACTCTAAAGTCCTGGCAGAGCTCCATTGAGCTAGTTCACTCCCCCCTCTCACCCACTCATTCTATTTCTCTGGACACTGTAGGCTGCCCTTGTGTACTGGGATCCTGCTTGTGTTGGTGCCTTTTTCTGCCCACAAAAAAATCTGCAGCAGTCCCAAAAGAGCTCCGTTGAGCTCGATCACTCCTCCCCAATCCTTCTATTTCTGGTAGCGCTGCAGGCTGTCCTTCTGTACTGGGCCTCTGCTTGTGTTGGCTCCTTTTTCTGCCCACAAAGAAATCAGTAGCAGTTCTGACAGAGCTTCATTGAGTTCGCTCACTCCCCCCCACTCTCACTCACTCGTTCTGTTTCTCCTGGTGCTGCAGGCTGCCCTTTTGTACTGGGCTCCTGTCTGTGTTGGCACCTTTTTCTGCCCACAAAGAAATCTGCAGCAGTCCTGACAGAGCTCCATTGAGCTTGCTCACTCCCCCTTCCTCACTCCTTCTATTTCTGGCAGTGCTGCAGGTTGCCCTTTTGTACTGGGCTTCTGCCTGCATTGGTGCCTTTTTCTGCCCACAAAGAAATTGGTAGCAGTTTCGACAGAGCTCCGTTGAGCTCGCTCACTCCCCCTCCCTCACTCGCTCGTTCTGTTTCTCCTGGCACTGCAGGCTGTCCTTTTGTACTGGGCTCTTGCCTGCATTGGTGCCTTTTTCTGTCCACAATGAAATCTGCAGCAGTCCCGACAGAGCTCAGTTGAGCTCAGTCACTCCTCCCTCTCACTCGCTCGATCTTAATCTGTCCCAAACACTGATTTCCCACAGTGACCGTGCTATCATGCACCAGAAGTGCAAAAACATATTTTGGCCAAGATGTGAAAAATTACAGCAATCCTGTTCATAAGGAGGTGTGAAAAAATGCCAGTGCTGAAAATGTGGTGTGAAAATATTAGAAATTTGTGAAGTTACAAGGATGCGTGGAAACAGTGTAATGCACGGTTGTAACACAGTCATGTTATGGGCTTTCATCACCAAATTTTCAACATAGGGATTTTAGGACCTCTGCTCATGAACAGTGTCACTGTCATTTTCTTAATCTGTCCCAAACACTGATTTCCCACAGTGACCGTACTATTCTGTGCCAGAAGTGTGAAAACACATTTTGGCCAGGGTGGGAAAAATGACAGCTGTACTGTTCATAAGGAGCTGTGGAAAAATGCCAACGTTGAAAATCTGGACTGAAAAGATTATAAATTTGTGAACGTATGAGAGTGCGTGGAAATTGCACAATGTATGCTCATAACCCAGTCATTTTATGGGCTTTGTCACCAAATTTTCAACATAGCCAGTTTAAGACCTCTGCTCATGAACAGTGTCACTGTCATTTTCTTAATCTGTCCCAAACACTGATTTCCCACAGTGACCGTACTATTCTGTGCCAGAAGTGTGAAAACACATTTTGGCCAGGGTGGGAAAAATGACAGCTGTACTGTTCATAAGGAGCTGTGGAAAAATGCCAACGTTGAAAATCTGGACTGAAAAGATTATAAATTTGTGAACGTATGAGAGTGCGTGGAAATTGCACAATGTACGCTCATAACCCAGTCATTTTATGGGCTTTGTCACCAAATTTTCAACATAGCCAGTTTAAGACCTCTGCTCATGAACAGTGTCACTGTGATTTTCTTAATCTGTCCCGAGTCATGATGTGAAAAATGACAGCTGTACTGTTCATGAGGAGGTGTGAAAAATGGCAGTGTTGAAAATCTGGCATGACAATATTACAAATCTGCGAAGTTACAAGGGTGTGCAGAAACTGCACAACGCACACTTGTAGCACAGTCATTTGATGGAATATCAGCACCAAATTTTCAACATAGGCATTTTAGGACTTCTGCTCATGAACAGTGTCACTGTCATTTTCTTAATCTGTCCCGAACACTGATTTCCCACAGTGACCATACTATTCTGCGCCCGAAGTGTGAAAAACACATTTTGGCCAGAATGGGAAAAATGACAGCTGTACTTTTCATAAGGTGTGAAAAATGCCAGTGTTGAAAATCTGGCATGAAAATATTGCAAATTCATGAAGTTAGGCGTGCATAGGAACTGTGCAATGTACTCTTATAAAGCGGTCATTTTTTGATTTTTCCACCAAATTTGCAACATAGGCTTTTCTGAGAGCCCACCTCATGAACACCGGCTCTGTTGTTTCATTAATCAGTCCCAAAAGATGATTCTACGCAGTGACCTCAAAATCACCTTTCGGGATCGAACAATGCCATGACATTGGCTGAATAAGGAGGGTCCCAATAACCACATGGTGAAAATTTGGTGTCAGAATTCCCCAAAATGCCTGAGATATGCAGCAATGTTGAAAAAAAAAATATTTATGCCATTATACAGCTTACGGCATTTCTCAGTTCGCGGTTGGCTTTGAAGAGTGCAGGCGTGTTCCCCAGTCCACGAAGATCATCACGCTGGGCTCGGAGGTAAGTATGGGGTGAGGGTGTGTGGGGAGGCAGGGTGTGCAGAGGGTGGGTGTGGGTTGGGATCTGGGCCACGGACTCAACGAGGGACCGTTTTCTTTTTACAGAGTTTAAAAAAGAAAAACATCACTGGAAGGTTTTCTTTTACAGGGACATCTGGCATGCTGAGGTGGGCTCCCAGAGTGCCATCTGAGTGTTTTTGGGAGGGCTGTAGCCGATGGGGGATTGGGCACCCCCCTCGGCACAAAATTCATTGGGAGGGCATTATGCTGACAGGGAGTGGGCTTCCCCATCAGCAAATTCATTTGAAAAAGGGGACTGAAGCCAACGGGGATTTGACGCCCTGTTGGCAAAGAAAGAGGGAAGGGACATGATGCAGAGGGGGATTGGACACCCTCCTCAGCAGACAACAGAAACCAATGGGGACTGGGCTCCCCATCAGCAAACTGGGTTGAAGGAATGCAAGGGACCACCCTGTAATGATGGGTCTGTCCCTCATTGCAGCGGAATGGCTGACGCTGCAATGATGAGGTGGCCCCTGATTGCAGCAGCTAAAACTTTTCAAGGTTGTGGCATGCTGGCTGAATTAGTGTCAGCAGCAGCATGCCACCCCATTGGGAAAGCGGGCCAAGCCTCAAAAGGTAGTGGGGCATTGGCCACAACAGTGCCACACCTCCACACCTACTTCTGCAGCAAGCTGCTGCAACATGTTTCTTGTGCATGCGTGCAAGCAACATAAAAAAGAATGTAACATTCAAGTTATTCACATGCCCATCTTATAGCAAAAAACAGTATCCCTAGAAAATGGTTTACAGTACTTCAGTATAAAATGAAATGCATTTTGTGTGTAAGTGCATGTGAGGGGGTGATTATATGTAATAGGCCAAAGGAGGGGTGTATGTTAGGGTAGGATTGAAATCAAGTGAAGGACAGCAGGGTGAGTGCAGGTGCAGATTAGAGTGGATGATGGTGCAGGTGAGTGGTCTGTAATTTGTGCGCATGTGAGGGGTGGAAGAATCTATGTATAGGTACAGTTGAGGGGTAAAATTATCAGTGTAGGTGTACTGTGAGAGAGGAGGTGAGTGCACATCAGGGGCAGAATATGCGTGCATGTGATGTTATTAGGGTACAGATCAGGGGTGGGAGTATATGTGTATATGAAACTGAAAAGCTTAAAGGGAAAGTCCCCTCAACCTATTTTCTGTATACTTGTGTAGCTTGTATGCATGCAGAATGATTCCCTCTCTTGCACCCCCTAATTCCACCCTAATTTAAATATAAATGAGGTTGCTTCACTCTGTTTTGTCCTGGTGTGAAAACCTGTTTGTCTGTCTTGCAAAGGTCATGACCCCTCTTATGCAAGGCATCATGGGAGTTGATGCATACCTGCAAAAGCCAGCAGAATATATACTCTGATTCAGTTCTGTTACATGTCTTATGAAGTCCCTGTATTCTCTAAAAGCATTTTCTGCTAACACTAATACACTTTAAACTACAGAAAATAGCCTTACTATGCCTTGAAAAGCATATTATAAGAACATAGGGACAGCAGAGGACAGCAACAGCACTGATTAATAAAATATCACTACTGCAGGCTTTAGCACTAAAATTTCATAAAATTCCAGGATGCTCATATAAGTTGGTCATGACCTTGGTAATGGAGTCAAGCAGGTTTTCACACCAGACACAAGTAATTTTCATTTACATTTAAATCCTGATGAAATTAATAGGGTGCAATTGAAGCAATCATTGTTCATACCTACAAACTACACATGTACAGTAAACAGAATAAAAGGCTGAGGGGACTTCCCTCTATGTGTCTGTCGGTTATGGTTTGGCTTTCTTATTGTGATTCAGTCCTATGCATTTCTAGCGATCCTCCCTGCTCTTCCTTTGTTATTTTATCCTCATTTTCTTTGCTCCTCTAGTTCTTCTAGTTTTGTGCAAAAGCAATAACTAGGAAAGTTTTGTTTTGGTAACAAAATTGTATTTATCTCAATCTCACAGACACTTGACATCTCTCATTCTCCACATCCCAAGTCACAGCCCAAAACACTGGCTGGACAACAGGACACAGTGGGTTGTAGTAAATGGAGTCCACAGTGAAGAAAGTGGGGTTACTAGTGGGGTACCGTAGGGTTCAGTACCGGGGCCGGTCCTTTTTAATGTCTTTATAAGTGACATTACAGAGGGACTGGAAGAGAAAGTATGTCTCTTTGCAGATGACACAAAGATCTGCAACAGGGTTGATATGCAAGGTGGGGTGGAAAGGATGAAAAGGGACTTGGCAAGGTTGGAGGAATGGTCAAATGTATGGCAGCTTAGATTCAATGCAAAGAAGTGCAAAGTAATGCACCTGGGAAACAAAAACCCAGGGCAAGAGTACACAATGGAGGTGAGATACTGACAACAACAAAAATGGAAAGGGATCTGGGGGTAGTCATATCAGATGACCTAAAGGTGGGCCAGCAATGTGAGAAGGCAGTAAGGAGGGCTGGGGGGATACTGGGATGCATAGGGAGAGGCATCACCAGTACAAAACAGGAAGTTGTTGGCCCTCTGTATAGACAGTTGGTAAGACCACATCTGGAGTACTGTGTACAGTTCTGGAGACCCCATCTCTGTAAAGACATAGACAGGGTGGAGGCTGTCCAGAGGAGGGCAACCAAAATGGTGCAGGGTCTGCACCAGAAGACATACGAGGAAAGACTAAAGGAGCTTAAGATGTATAGCCTTGAGGAAAGGAGGGAGAGGGAGGACATGATATAAACTTTCAAATACCTCAAGGGAATCAACAAAGTCCAACAGGGTAGCATCTTTCAGGAAAAGAGATGTGCAAGAACAAGAGGGCACAATTTGAAGATAGGAGGGGATGGCTCAGAGGTAATGTGAGGAAGTATTTCTTCACAGAGAGGGTTGTAGATGCATGGAACAGCCTTCCTGAGGAGGTCATAGAGTCAAAACAGTGGAGAATTCAAGAATGCATGGGACAGACATAAGGCAATTCTAGTGCTGGATAGGAGGAAGTAGGCTGTTGGTAAAACAAGGATCTTGAGCTTATCAAGTAGGTAGAGAAATGGGCAGACTAGGTGGGCCAAGCGGTCCTTATCGCCATCAAATTCTATGTTTCTATGTTTCAAGTCTGCTGTCTGTACAGAATAATAAAAATGCAGAATGCATTTGTGTGTTTAATTACAGACACACCAGTGCCCTGATTGAGGCCAGTTTAAGGTTTGCAGGGACCAAATCCACCCACCCTACCACTGCCAGTGGCATAATACCTCCACTGGACTGCAAAGTGATACAGAATTAAGAATAAAGGTTAATAAATGGTTAGGTTAACAGTCTGTTAACCTCTCCTAAGCGCTATAATTCTGCATGTGGCACATCCGAGTGCCAAGTATCCGAGGTGGTATTATTACTTACCCACCCCATAGGAGTGAGTTATTGCATTTTAACAAGCATTTGTCAATGCCGAATGTTGTTTGCTTATATGTGCTGTTTTGGTATTTGGAAGTGTTAGTACCATGCCTAAGAACTGTCATGTGCCCCCAAGACATCCACTGTGTCTTTCTGTTCAGTATTTACAGACGAGGGGAGGGCAGGCCACAGCAATACAGCAGTTGCAAAAGCATGAAGAGGTGGACATTAGTCCATTCACAGGCAGAAGAATCCTGCAGGAGGTGACTAAACTGAAGGTGGACAAAGTGATGGGACCAGATGGCATAAACTCAGGGATACTAAGAGAACTGTGAAGGAGATAGCAGTACCTATGGCAGCCATGTTCACTGAGTCATTCAACACAGGGGTGGTACCAGAGAACTGGATGAGGGTACATGTGGTCCCTCTATACAAATCCAGCAGTAGGGAGGAGGCAGGGAACTATAGGCCGGTCAGCATCACCTCAGTAGTGGGGAAGATCATGGAGACATAGTTTAAAGAAAGGATAGTGGGGCATCTAGAAGCCATCGGAGCCCAGGACCATAGGCAACATGGATTCACAGTGAGGAGGTCATGTCAGACAAATCTGGTTGATCTCTTTGACTGGGTGACAAAGGAAATAAATCAGGGTGGGGCAGTGGACAACGCTTACCTTGATTTAAGCAAAGATTTTGACACCATCCCACATAGGAGGCTGATAAACTAGCTAAGTAGGCTGGGCATAGGAGAAAGGGTGGTAAACTGGGTTAGAAACTGGCTAACAGACAGTAAGCAGAGAGTGATGGTAAATGGGGTGCAGTCTGGGTAGAGGGGGTGACAAGTGGGGTGCCGCAGGGATTGGTCCTGGGGCCAGTCCTGTTCAATGTCTTCATTCACTGTGCGGGAATAATGTTTATGAATTGTGCCTGGTGCCACTTGTTTGTACATTTATTTGTTTTGGCCTTACTCGTTCCCATCTTGAGTATGAGCTGATAGTTGAAGGCCCTGTAGATGGGGAGCGCTGGAGAAGGAGGATGGGAGGGTGGAGGAAACTGAGACGCTAAGCAGAGAGGCTGGGTGTGTCTGTGTTTTATAGGAATCCCGCCCCTTGAATTACGGGCTGGCCCTATAATTAGTGACATTGCAGAAGGATTGAAGGGAAATGTCTGCCTGTTTGCAGATGACACCAAGATCTGTAACACAGTGGATACCCCAGAGAGGGTGGAGAAAATGAGGAGGGACCTGGGGAAGCTTGAAATTGGTCCAAGGACTGGCAACTGAAGTTTAATTCAAAAAACTACAAAATTATGTACCAGGGACACAGAATCCCTGGGAAAAGCTACAGGATGGGGGGGGGGAGTTGCTGACAGTCACAAGGAAGGAAAGGGACCCTGGGGTTCTTATTTCAGATGACCTGAAAATGTCAAAGTGGTAAGGCAGCTGGGAGGGCCAGTGACATGCTGTGGTGCATAGGCAGGGGTATCACCAGCATAAGGAGGGAGGTAGTGATGCCATTATATAAAACCATGGTCAGGCCTCACATGGAGTACCATGTGCAGTTCAGAAAGTTGCACCTTCATAACGATATTAACAGGCTGGAGATGGTCCAGAGAAGGGCGAATGAGATGGCAAAGAGCTTGCAACACAAGACTTATGAGAAGAAATTAAAGGACCTCAATATGTACTCACTGGACAAAAGGAGGGAAAGAAGGGATATGATACAAACATTCAAGTACCTAAAGGTTATAAGTATAACTATTGAGAAGCAGGAGACAGCTGCTATAGACACATGTGCCAGCTTCTGTGTGATATTTTTTTGTTCTTATAAATCTGTAATCTCAAGCATTTCAGTAACCACATAACCACACTGCCTTTTTAGGCAATTTTATGGTGGTTGATGCCAGGTGTCAGATGGCAGACAGAAGGCTCACTAGATTGTGTAGCCATTTGAAAACTTCATAGAGTGTTCTTTTACTGGTAAACGTTTTGGAAAGCTGGTGAAGGTCTCACAATTTTTATTATGATTTTATCTCGTGTCTGTCCCCATTGGTCCCCCATCCCCACACCCCAACAGTCATCAGTGGCAACAGCTGCAGCCTTCTTCTTGCCAAGATGGTGGGTGAGCAGCTGCCTTCACAGTCTGTGAAGTCTGACATCTTTCTGTGCCACTTATTGGTCATCTTCCAACACAGGCGAGGCACTGCCAGCCCAAAACTAACTCAGGACAAGCAGCTCTCAAAGTGGGGAAGAAATGGAGTGAGTAAGAATCAAATACTCATTCAGATGCGGCGTTGATTTTAAGATCAGCATACTGGTGTGGACACTGCAAATAGAACCCCAACTCTTTAAGCAGTCTTATGAAGAGTAAAGGCTTCTAAGCGCTGTGGTTCTGTGTATTGTACTGTAAGTGGGCTGCATCTAATTCAGTAATTTACTGTACCTTACATCTGGATGTATGGTAGGCCCAACTTTGAATAAACACTGCATCTGAATGAACACATGATACCATAGAAACATAGAATTTGTCAGCAGAAAAGGACCGCTCAGCCAATCCAGTCTGCCCAAGTGTTTTTTACCTACTTTTAACTCCTGCCTGTATATGTTACTGCATGTCTTATTGACCCTGCATCCATCAGGACCTCCTTGAGAATGAGCTTGCTCAATGGATTTTTTCTGCAATGAACTTGAACCTACTCCACCTCCATAGCCCTATTGATCTCCGTTGACCCCCTCCTTCCCCTTTTTCTAATATACCCCGATGTTTATCTCATGCATGCTTCATGCCCCCTACCATTTTAGCTTCCACCACTTCTCCTAGCTGTCTGTTCAAGGCATCTACCATCCTGTCAGTAAATAAATATTTCTTCACATTTATCCTGAACCCCCCCCCAGCCTCATTGTATGTCCCTTGGTTTGGGTGCTCATCCTCATTTGAAGGAAACTCCCCAACTGTACCCTGTTTACCCCTATGAGGTACTTTGTCGGTCTTGATCATGTCACCTCTCGTCCTCCTCTCTTCCAGGGTGTACATGTTGAGATTCTTCAGCCTTTCCTTGTAGGTATTCCTGTGAAAATCCTGAACCATTTTAGTTGCCCTCCTCTGAAAAATCTCCACCTTATGTCCTTTGTGAAGTGTGGACTCTAAAACTGGACACAGTACTCCAGCTGGGGGTATAGCAGGGAGTGATACAATGGCAGCACAACATCCCTCCTCCTCCTCCTACTGGAGATGCCACTCCTTATGCACACCAGAAACCAATTTGCCCTGCCCATAGCCTTGTCACACTGTACTGCCATGTTGAGGTCCTCTGATATAATAACCTCAAGGACCCTTTCATGTCTAGTGAGTATCAGTACCTCCTGTCATCCTATACTCAGCATCAGAGTTCTTATGCCCTAGGTAAATTATTTTACACTTTTTGGCATTGAACCCCAACTAAGTAAGAAAATGGAATTGATTTAAATGAATTGCAGGCTTTTAAGCAGCTTTTCGTGGAGTATGTATATGTGTGTGTTGGGGGGCTTTGTTACTATAACTATTTGCTTTTGATTTTGGCCTCAAATCAGGTGCACTCCTGTAAACAGATAAAACATGTTTAAGAAAGACTCATAAGAAATGTGATAAAGTCTTTGTACATTAGTCTGGGCTGAGCTTGTAGACAGGAGAGATAGAAACATAGACTTTGACAGCAGATAAGGACTGTTTGGCCCACCTAGTCTGCCCATTTCCCTACTTATAGGATAAGCAGCAGACCTTAGTTAACCAACAGCCTATTTCTTCCTACCCCCCCACACGAATTGCCTTATGTCTGTCCCATGCATTCTGCCACAGTTTTAGAGCCCATAACCTCCTCAGGAAGGCTGTTCCATGCGTCCATCACCCTCTCTGTGAAAAAATACTTCCTCACATTGCCTCAGAGCTGTGCCGTCTCTATCTTCAAACTGTGTCGCCTTGTTCTTGCACATCTCTTTTCTGAAAGATGCTAACCTCTTGGACTTTGTTGATTCCACTGAGGTGCTTGAAAGTTTCTATCCTATCCCCCCCTCTCCCTCCTTTCCTCAAGGGTATACATATTAAGCTCCTTTAGTCTCTTCTCGTATGGCTTCTCTTGCAGACCCTGCAGCATTTTAGTTGCCCTCCTCTGGATTGCCTCCATCCTGCCTATGTCCTTGTGGAGATGGGGTCTCCAGAACTAGATGCAGTACTCTAGATGGAGTCTCACCAACTGTCTGTACAGAGGGATAACAACTTCCTGTTTTCTGCTGGTGATGCCTCTCCCTATACATCCCAGTATCCCCCCAGCCCTTCATACTGCCTTCTCACATTGCTTTCTAACCTTACGGTCATCTGATATGATTACCCCTAGGTCCCTTTCCATTTTTGTTGTTGTTACTACCCCCATTGTGTAATCTTCCCCTAGGTTTTTGTTTCCCAGGTGAATTATTTTGCACTTCTTTGCATTGAATCTAAGCTGCCATACTTCTGACCATTCCTCCAACCTTGCCAAGTCCCTTCTCATCCTTTCCACGCCTCCTTGTGTATCAACCCTGCTGCAGACCTTTGTGTCATCTGCAAAGAGGCATACTTTTCCTTCCAGTCCCTCTGCAATGTCACTTATAAAGACATTAAAAAGGAGATGCAGTCTGTTCCTAATTAATGAGCTTCCCACTGGTCACCTGTGAGTCTCTTATGGGCCAGAGCTTACTACACAAGCATTTGTCAATGCCAAATGGTTGCTTGCTGGCATTAGCAGTGGAAGTGCAGGAGTTAGACAGATGGGGTCCCGATTCTCAAAGCCCTGCATCGGACGCAAGGTGCCTGTGGTGAACAGATATGGTCCAAGGTGCACCTTGCGTCCATGATTGCCCTCCATGCTATTCATAAAGGTGGCTGCAGACGACCGCAGTCCACCTACCCCAAACAGGGCTTGCATCTGTAATGCACTGCGGTATGTCGGTAGGGGACTGCGCTGATGCAAGCTGCATCCTGTGATTCACAGACATTACCTGGCAGAAGAAATTCTAAGTGTCCTTAGACAAGCCAGGTCAGGCGTAAGGGACTTAGATATTCTCCCTGGGTAACATGCCTGTGTGTGGTACACCATGGGTGACGGTCCACCCACCATACACCCCGAGTGTGGCACTGTATGTGTGGCCCCATCCTACTGATCCAATGGCACCTCTCACAGCTCCCCAATGCCACCTATGTACCATGTTGGTACCCCATCCTGATGCTGCTCTCCCGATCCCGATGCCTGCCCCATCGATGCTACCATGACACCAACTTATGGTACAGTGCCCACCCATGCCCAGGCAGGTGGTGCACAAACCCCATACACAAGTCCAGACTGCTCCCAGTGCCCAGTACATCCCACCGCTTACCTCCGTGGCCAGGCGCAATTGCACCAAACATGGTGTAAGGACATCAACCCATCAGGTTGTGTCCATATGCCCATTACCTAGTGGGACAGGGGTCCTGTGTTAGTCTCTGGTGGGCTGCGGTGGACCTGTGCAGTGCGCCTGGGGTTTGCCGCAGGGTTCCAGTCAGCGCAAGCATGGGGCATAGCCGCTGGGACCCCTCCTGTACCTGAATCAGGTGCAGAGTCCTGGTGCACCAGGCATTGGTGCAGGTGCTGTTTGCCACAGCTTGTGCCAGACACAGGCCCCTATGAAAACTGGGGCCATGCAGTATAGGAATGGCAGTGAAGTACTGAACTGACACCAACCCCATCCCCACTCTGCAGAGATGGACAGGCACTGGGGTGTGCCTTTGGGTCATTGCCCATAACGGTCACGACATTTCCCCTCACTCTACCCTGCAGACACTGACAAGTGTCAAGGTGTGCCTTGGGTGTTCGGGCTTTACTCATCTCATTCCATAAGGAAATATGCTGAAATGGGTGCAGTATAGGAGAATGGGATGGATTCTGGGGCCAAAGAGTCCAAGACGCACCTTGATGCCTGTCACTGGCTGCAGGGTGCAGGTGGGGATGGAATGGCATGAGCATTACTGTCAACAATCCCAAGTCACATCCCTGATGCCTGTCAGTCCCTACAGGGCAGGGCATTATGGTCCGAAAACCCTAACACCCTGGGCGTTTCTTGGTATTTTTACTCCAAGTTTTCAACATGGGCTTTTTGTGATCCCACTGCATGAACAGTGACACTATCAGTTCATTAGCTGAAAGGTGATTTTGCACAGTGACTGCAGCATTTGGTGCCACAGGTGTGAAAACAAATTTCGAACATGATGTGAAAAATGACAGCTGTACTCTTTATGACGAGGTGTAAAAAATGGCAATGTTGAAAATCTAGAATGAAAATATAAAAAAACTGGTGAAGCCATGAGTGTGCATAGAAACTGCACAAAGCACACCCATAATGTAATTAGTTTGGGGATTTTTTACAGCAGATTTTTAACACAGGCATTTTGAACAGTGTCACTGATTTTCTCAATATGTCCCAAACACTGATTTCCCTCAGTGACTGTGCTATTCTGTGCCCGGAAGTTCGAAAACACATTTCAGCCAGGTTGTGAAAAATGACAGCTGTACTATTCATAAGGAGATGTGGAAAAATGCCAATGTTGAAAATCTGGACTGAAAAGATTACGAATTTGTGAACGTACGAGGGTGCATGGAAATTGCACAATGCACGCTCGTAACACAGTCATTTTATGGACTTTTGTCACCAAATTTTCAACATAGCCAGTTTAAGACCTTTGCTCATGAACAGTGTCACTGTGATTTTCTTAATCTGTTCCGAACATTGATTTCTCACACCGATCACGCCACTGTGCATTACATGTCCAAAAATACATTTCGGGTGAAATGTGAAAAATGACAGTTGTACTGTTCATAAGGAGGTGTGGTACAATGGCAATGCTAAAAATCTGGAGTGAAAATATAAAAAATGCTAGAAGTTACGAGCATGCATAGGAACTGCTCAATGCACGCTCGTAAAACAGTCATTTTAGGGAATTTTTTCACTAAATTTTCAACATAGAGTTTTTGGGGGCCTACCTCATGAACAGTGTTACTGTGATATTCCTAATCTGTCCTGAACATTGATTTCACACACTGACTGCACCATTGTGCGCCACATGTGCAAAAACACATTTCAGGTGAGATGTGACAAATAACAGCTGCACTGTTCATAAGAAGGTGTGATAAAATGGCAATGTTGAAAATCTGGAGTGAAATCATGAAAAATGCCTGAACTGATGAATGTGCATAGGAACTGTACAACGCACGCTCATAAAACAGTCATTTTTGGGAATTTTTTCACCAAATTTTCAACATAGGGTTTTTGGGGGCCTACCTCTTGAAATGTGACACTATTGTTTCGTTACTCTGTCCTGAAAGGTGGTTCCATGCAGTGACCATGAAATCACCTTTCATGACGGAATAACAAAATGACAGTGACTGAATTCATGAGGTGGGGTCCCAGAACTTATGTTGAAAATCCAGTGGCATTCAAAAAATAGTGAGCTGAACACCAAAGTTGGAAGAAAACAATTTATGCCATTATACAGCTTATCTGCATTTCTTCAGTTCGCAGTCGGTTTGAAGAGTGCAGGCGTGTTCCTGGTCCACCAGAGGTTCGTCGCTCTGGGGTCCAGAGGTAAGTATAGGGTGAAGGGGTGTGGGGAGGTGGGGTATGCAGAGGGTGGGCCCGGGTTGGGGAAGGGACCACCGGAATCGATGAGGGACCATTGGGGGAAGGTTTGCTTTTTTACAGGGACATTTCATTTTTGGCATGCTGGGGTGGGCTTCCAGCGTGCCACCTGAGTGTTTGTGGGGGCTTTAGCTGACTGGGGATTGGGCACCCCCATCAGCACATAAGTGCTGGGGGGGGACAAGAGCCAAGAGGAATTGGGCACCCCCCCTCGGCACACAAGAAATTGGGGGGGCATTATGCCAATGGGGAGTGGGCTCCGCCATCGGCTAAATGACAAGGAAGGGGGCACGCTGACAGGGAGATTGGGTATCCCTGTCAGCACATATAGGTGCGGGGGGTTGGCAAGAGCCGAGGGGGATTGGGCACCCCCCTCGACACACAAGAAATGGGGGGGGCATTATGCTGACAGGGAGTGGGCTACCCTGTTGTTTTTTTTTTATTGAAATGTTTCACAAGGAAGGCACACTGAACAGTAGGTGGCAACTTGGAGCTGTTTAATTGGCTGCTGGAGTCAGGGAGACCCCGCGACGAACAGCTGATTGCGTACTGACGGGGTGCTCCCTGATTGCAGCGGTTCAATTGCTTTGATGTAGTGGCCTGCTTGTTAACTGCAGTGATCGATGGCATGCTTCTCTATTGGCCAGGCAGAGACCAGCCCTTGAATGGGCTGCTGCCATTTTGCACAACACTGCCGTGCCTCCACAACCTGCTTGTAAAAAAATGTGACACAATGTGTTTCTTGCACATGCGTGCAAGCAACACAAAAATGGGAACATGGTCAGCCAGGTTTCAGTGGCTGTTGATGCACTGCAGCACCACATGGGATACCCTGCATTGAGTCACAACCCTGGCTCCCCCTGCCATGGGCAGAGGCACCACACTCATACTGCAGCAGGTGGGAGCTCACCTGCCTGTTATAAGTGCACATGAGGGTTGGCCACACAACATAGTATATTCTCCCACACTTTGGGCTGTGGAGGGGAGAGGGGCTCTTCTCACCTTTTGTAATGCCTGTGAATGCAAAAACAAAAAAAAAATAAGTAGAGATTTGATGTTTTAAATAGAGAATAATGGATAGGTAAGTGTGTGTTATGGATTTATTTACACACCTGAGGTGTGTGATGACCCATAAACCTCGAGATCTGCAGTGACAAATGCAAATGAGGTTGACATAAAGGAGTCACTGTAACATCACCACTTGTGAGGTCAGGAGTTCAAGTATAGATTGTGAAGATATTTCTGCTGTCTCATTCTCACCCATGTCATATCTCATATAATATGTTATGTTATGTTATGTTATGTTATATTTTACTTATATCAGGCACCCTTCCAAAGCTCAGGGTGCCTTTACAACTTATAACCTAAAATTCAACATACAGTAAATTTAAAACAATAATATGATTAGTTAAAACTCTTAAACTTTTCAGTTACAGCATCAAAGTGTGGCAACATAGCAGTGCAATCAGATTTCAAACAGTCCATCAAATGCCTGTGCAAATAAATAGGCTTTAAGGGAACCCTTAAATCCCTCCACGGTCAGGCTATCTCATATCCATATACAACATTTAAATACATAGAAACAGAATCTGTCGATGGATAAGGACCATACAGCCCAGCTAATCTGCCCATTTCCCTACTCACTGCTGCAGCCCTGCATCCTATTTCATCTTCGGCTTTCCTGCTCTGCACATCTCCAGGGTACCTTTATGTCTATCCCATGCACTCTTGAACCCCCGTATTGTTTTCATTCCCACCACTTCTGCTGTAATGCTGTTTCATGACTTCACCACCCTTTCATTGAAAAAGTACTTCCTAACATTACCCTTGAGCCTTCCACCCTTGAGCCTCATATCATGCCCCCTTGTTCTTGTGCAGAGTTTTCTCTGAAATATGCTTTACACCTGTACCCTGTTTGTTCCCCTAAGGTACTTGAAAGTCTCTATCATATCTCCCCCTCTCCCTTCTTTCCTCCAGTGACTAGATATTAAGTTCCTTAAGTCTTTCCTCATAGGACTTCTGGTGCAGTCCATGTACCATCTTTGTTGCTCTTCTCTGGACTGCTTCTGTTTTGTCAATGTCCTTCCGGAGAAGTGGTCTCCTGAACTGGACAGAGTACTCCAGCTGAGGCCTCACCAGTAATCTGTAAAGTGGCATCACTGCCTCTTTCTTCCTGCTTGTTATGCCCCTCCCTATGCACCCCAACATTCTGTTTGCTCTTCCCACTGCTTTTTCACACTGTTTGGTCACCTCCAGGTCATCAGATATGAGAATCCCCAGGTCTTTCTCCTGACTTGTGGTGGCCAGAATTTCCCTACCGATCCTGTACACCTCCCTTAGATTCCCGTGACCCAGCTGTATGATCTTGCACTTTTTAGCATTGAAACTCAACTGCCAGACACTTGACCACTTCTCTAAAAGATTTAGGTCCTTTCTCATTTTTCCACCCCCACCGGTGTGTCCACTCTTTTGCAGATCTTGGTGTCTTCTGCAAAAAGGCACACTTTTCACTCCAGATGCTCTGCAGTGTTGCTAATGAACACATTGAATAGGACTGGCCCCAGCACTGACCCCTGTGGCATCCTGCTGGTCAGCTCCCTCATCTCAGATTTCATGCAATTTACCACCACCCTCTTTGCCACGGTAGGACCCACTCCCAGGCTCCCCAATTTATTTAGCAATCTCCTGTGTGGGATGGTATTGAAGGCCTTGCTGAAATCCAGGTAGGCTACATCCACCACCCTTCCCTGATCTACAACCCTGATTATCTAGTCAAAGAAATCTATAAGATTCATCAGACAGGACCTTGCCACTGAGAATCCATGCTGCCTTGTATTCTGTGCCCCGTTATCCTCCAGAAACTTCACAATTCTCTTCAGAATAGAGTTCTATAAATAAAATTTGCTTGCTTGCTTAAGTAAGGACTCCATTAGGAGGGCCAGCTTGAGGGAGAAGGATTGAGTGTCCCATGGACTGCTCTCCTTCTCTGAGGGAAGGGGGAAGTGTCTGGTGCAATGCAGACCTCTGGCAGAGGCTGGGCATACCACCCTGGCCAGCACCACAAATAATAGGGGTGGGGTGGACGCTGGCATCATTGCTCGTCCCCGCCCCAAGGAAAAAATCCTCAAAAATCTTCACTGGCCACTAATGACAGCCCCTGCTGCTCCCCACCGCAGTCCAAAGTCTGCCAGGGGGTCCCTCTCCCATGACTTCACTCTGGGGGGCAAGCCTGGGCTTTGCAACCAGTGTTTCCTAGGAGGGGGTACCCACCTGCCAATTCCATCCAAGGGGGAAGCTTAGGGATGGGGGGGGGAGCTGTGAGCACATTGAGGGCCAGAAAACTCCTGCCAGTGAAGGAGAAAGAGAAAAAAAAGTAAAGACTCCATTAGTTTCCCCACTATTGAGGTCAGTCTTACAGGCTTATAATTGCCAGCCTCCTCTCTGCTTCCAGTCTTGTGGAGAGGAATCACATCTGCCTTCCTCCAGTCCTCATGTACCTCTCCTGTGTCTAGTGATGCATTGAAAAGGTGAAGCCAGTAGTTCCACCAGCACTTTCCTGAGTTCCTTTAGTACTCTGGGGTGGATCCCATCTGGCCCCATGGCCTTATCTGCTTTTATTTTCCCTGAGTTCTTCTAGGACTCTTTCCACCATAAATAGACTGTTGTCTATCTCCCTCCCTCCCCGAATACCTCTTTTACTGAGTCTCAGTCCCTCACCCTTAACTTCCCTGGTGAATACTGAGCAGAAGTACTTGCTCAGTATTTCAGCCTTTTCTAGGTCATCCTCCACCCTTTCTCCTCCTTCCTTCTTCAACCTAAAGATCCCATTTCTGGTCTTTTTCCTCTCACTAATGTATGTGAAGAAAGTCTTGTCGCCTTTCTTAATAGCCTGGGCTATACCTTCCTCTGTCTGTCCTTTAGCCCTTCTAATTGTTTTCCCAGATTCCCTCTGCTTCTCCAGATATTGTTATCTGTCCTCATCCTTTTGTGTTTCTTTTTATCTTCTGAAGGCTCTTTCCTTTTCCCTTACTTTCTCAGCCACTACCTTCAAGAACCACAAAGGCCTTTTCTTTCTTTTACTCTTTCTTTTTTGTAGACTTTCTTTATCCTCCACAGTGGGCACTGCTAGTTTCCACCACCCTACTGGACCCTGTGTCATTTGGGACTTGCCAGCGCTATGTGCATTCCAACAGAACTCCCAAGCTGGCCTGGAGGCATCATTGGTGTCGCTGATTTTTTCCACTTTTTCTGCCTTCCTGTCTTCCCAGGACCCTGGAAGTAGCTTCACATGAGTGTGGAGGCACTCATATGTGCTGCATCTCTAGACGACAGCCCCTTCTGCCCTCCTCTGGTCTTGCGCCCAGGCTCTCGGAGGCGCCGCCACCATTCAGCCTCCACTGGGTGGCAGCCAAGCATTTAGAGGCCCATTAGATCCCCCCCTGAGGTGGAGAGCTGCCTGCTGGCAGCAACTCATGCTCCTCTCTCTCCCCCGCCTACCTCCAATGGCCCGAGCTCATTCCTGAACCTGGGTCGTCTGCATGGCGTGAGGTGTGACATCCAGCGCCTCAGCCCTCTGCACAACCAGGCCAGCTGTCTTTCTTTTACTCTTGCTATGCATTTTAGCACAGTGACCTGTTACTTCTGTTATGACTCACTTGAGTCTACACCACTGTTTTTCCACATCTCACCCTGTACCTTCCGCTGCTAGGGCTCTTTTGAGATTTCTACCCATCTCCTTAAAGTTAGCCTTCCTGAAATCTGGGACCTTTATCCTTGTATGGCTTGACTCCTCCACTGTGGTTACCTTAAACCACACTGTCTTGTGGTCACTGGTACCATGAGTACAATGTACTACACATTGTGCATGGTACTGTTGTGAAGATGAGTAACAATACCTAGCAGGTTGGCATGAAATTCTAGCAGGACCTCTTTAATGTTAAGGATGGCATTGAGGTAGTGGAAGATGGGTGCATCAGGGGCAATAAGGGGGAGAAGGAGTTGCTGTGGGTGCAACTCACTGCTGGTTTAGGTAGGAAACTACACTTGGGGGTGATCTACAGCCCACCAGAGCAAGGGGAAGAGAGAGGTCAGGGAAGAACTAGAAAGGGTAGTAGCAAAGATGGAAGTTGTGGTAGTGGGTCAATCTGAACCTGCCGGACATCGATTGGGATGTTCAAATGGCCAGGAACACCAGAAGTTAAGACTTGTTGGACACATTCCAGGACTGTCTACTGGTGCAGCAAGTTAAGGAACCAACCAGGCAGGAGGCCATTCTTGATGTGGTGCTCACTAACTCAGAGGTGGTAGAAGTGGTGAAAGTTGGGGAGCCACTAGGGAACAGCAAACACAACTCTGCTTTGTTCAAACTGGCCCTTGGAAGCGGAAAACCCCATTCAAGAGAAGATATCATTGATTTGAGAAGAACAGACTTTAACAGGTTGAGGAAGATAGTCTGGGACAAATTAGGCTGGCAGCATAGGAGAAATGGAAGAGAGATGGGGGAGATAAAGGGGGCCATTCTAGAGGCATCAAAGTTATACATGAAAACAGTACCTAAAAGGAACAAGTTCAAGAGACCATTATAGTTCCAGCAAAGGTCAGGAATATGGTAAGGGCCAAGAAAACTGCTTTCTAGGGATTCCAAGAGAAGCAGGGGAAGGAAGAATGGGGAGAATATTTGTTAGTAAATAAGGAGGCAAAGAGAACGGTCAGAGAGACAAAAGCAGACACGGAACAACATATTACAAAGGGGTTAAGGGCAGAAAAAAACTTTTCTTTTGGTATATTAGGGAAAAAAGAAAGAAAGGAGGGGTAATAATTAAGCTATCAGAAGGTGGAAGGGTGATAGAGGAGGACGGACAAAAGGCTGCCATCCTAAATGACTACTTTTGCTCAGTCTTCACTAGGGAGGACAGCGAGCCCTTGACAGAGAGTGGTATTAAAGTGACAACAAAGGGGATCCTGGAGATGATTCAGCCAGCATTTACAGGTGAAAGGATCTGGAAAGGGCCAGCTGCCCTAAAGATAGTTAAGGCCCCTGGACCGGATGAATGGATGGTCTCTAGGATAGTAAAGAGCATTGTTTTATGGCAGGGAGGTCTTGTCAAACTAACCTGATAGTCTTCTAGTCTTCTGCAAACTGGGTGATGAGGGTATTTGATAGGGACAATGCCATGGATTTACTCTACTTCGACTTCAGGAATGCTTTTGACTCAGTTCTTCACAGATGTTTGCTGAAGAAGATGGAGTACCTGGGTGTCACTAGGGAAATAGTAAGATGAATATGTAAGTGGTTATGGGGGAGGTAGCAGAGGATTGTGGTAAATGGAGTTAGGTCAGTAGAGAGGGCAGTCATGAGGAGGCAGGAGGTGGTGATGCCATTGTATAAAACATTGGTAAGGCCTCACCTGGAGTACTGCATGCAGTTCTGGGGACCTCACCTGTGCAAGGACATAAACAAGGTGGAGACTATCCAGAGAAGGGCGACAAAGATAGTGCAGGGCTTGCATCACAAAACATATGAGGAGAGACCAAGGGACCTCAATATGTACTCACTGGAGCACAGGAGAGAGTGGGGGGACATGATTAAAACTTTCAAGTACCTCAAGGGCATAAACAAGGTGTAGGTGGAGGACCTTTTCCAATGTAGAAAAAGTACTAGAACAAGGGGGCACAATATGAAATTGGAGGGGGGTAGATTAAGAGGTAATGTGAATAGGTTTTTGTACACAAAAAGGGTAGTTGATGCTTGAAATAGTCTGCCACAGGAGGTAGTGGTGGCAAGAATAGTGGAGGGGTTAATGCATGCCTGGGACAGGCACAAGGGAACCATGAGAGGGGAGGAAGTGATGAAAAGCCATTGGTTACATAGGATCAGTGGCCACACACAATGTATAGGGACTACAGACAGACTGGATGGGCCTGGCAGTCCTTATCTGCTGACAATTTCTATCTTTCTATTAGTGGGGTACCACAGGGATCTGGCCAGGGCCCAGGCCTCTTTAATGTGTTCATCAGCAGCATTGGAGAGGGAACCTGCAGCAGGCTGTTTCTTTACAGATGACAGTAAGCTGTGTGGGAGGATGGATAGAGATGAGGGAATCAGGGATATGGTGAGTGATCTGAAAACACTGGAAATGTAGTCTAAGATTTGGCAGTTGAAATTCAATGCCAAAAAAATGCAAGGTGATGTGTCTTGGGAACAAGAACCCAAGAACCCTAGGACAGTGTACTGGATGGGTGGGGTAAGACTCGGCACTATGGCTGAAGAACAGGATTTGTAAGTTGTTATCAGTGACACCCTCAAACAATCAAGTCAGTGCGGCAAGGCCTATGGCAAGGCAAAAAAGGATACTGGGGTGTATTGGGAGGGGCATTGACACCAGAAGGAAGGAGGCAATTCTACCCCTTTATAGGTCTTTGGGAGGCTCACCTGCAGTATTGTGTCCAGTTCTGGAGTCCTCACCACAGGATGGATAAAGAAAGGCTGGAGATGGTACAGTGAAGAGTGGCAAAGATTATTCAGGGCCAACAGGGCTGGTCTTACGAGAAGCACGTCAAGGCACTAAACATGTACTCACTGGAGACCAGAAGGGATGAGGGGACATGAAAGAGACCTTCAGTTTCCTGGAAGAAATAAAAAAGGTGGACTGCAGGGAATTAGTTAACATCAGTGACACTTCCAGGTCATGAAGGCATGAGTGGAAACTGAAAGAAGCGAGGTTTAAGAGGGACATGAGGAAGTGTTATTTTTCATGAAGGGTGGTGGAACAGTTTGTCAGCAGAGGTGGTTGGTGCTAAAACTATTAATGGCTTGAAGTGCAGCTGGGACAGTGAAGGGTATAGTGGTTGCTCTGGATGACAAAAACTGGGAGGGAGATGGGGAGGGCTAAGACCCTGGATGGACAATAGATCACTGGGCTAGATAGGGTTCCATGAGTAGAATGCAGGAACCATTGGTCTTTTTCTGCCATCATTGTTTATATTTCTATGTTGCCTCTTCAAACTCTTCATCCTCAAATGACAAGTTCATCAACTGCACTAGTTCAGGTTCCTCATCATGTGAGGACTGTTGACCGGGAGGAGCTGCAACATGAAGGTAAAGGAAAGAATAATTGTTTACATGGGAGTACGTTGTTAAAATAATAAAAACAAAATTAAAGATACTATTATTGTGGTTCATAAGTAATAAGCTGGGTCTGTCTGTATTGATGTAATACAATCTGAACATGAGGATCATTTTTGTTGTTCATACTAATCAATGGAATAAGTAGAATTAGCTGATATGGGGGTGGGGATTGCTTATGCTTAGCTGATTCTGTGTTAGGATATGTGATGCACGTTTACGGTATGTACTTGTACATGCTGTATTATTTATTTAAGGGAGTTGACAAAGAATGCACTCCCTTACCCCTGTAAATGACCAACCATCACTCTGCATCTCTGTCCACCATCACACATTACAGAGATGCATAAACACCAAGTATGTGATTAGTATTGTCACAACCTGTGCCATTACTCATGGGCTTATGGTTCTGCGGTATTGTTTTGATGGGTGTAGCTGATATGCAGTGTGATATGGTATGTTAAGTTACTAACTCAGTTTATTAAATGACATTAGCAAACCTGCAAACATGATTGTTTTAAACATGTCACTTGACTGTGTATTAACATGATTTTTAAAATGGGTAAGAAAAATGAAGTCACATGATTGGCTAACAGGCACTCTATGTTATGCAGATGTGCAACCATAATTGCACACCTCAAGACTGGTATTTGTTAGTAACCAAATCATGCAATAATCCAATTAGTTCCACTCACCAAAAACTGACCTGTCATCATAAAAAAGACTGTGACCTTAATGCACTAACAGCACTATATTTTTTTCTTTTTTTAAAAAATTTGCTCTTATTTTTATCCTTAGACTGCCAACAGAATTACAACCTATAGGAATTCTGGACAGCTATATCAGTCCATGGCACAGCAAGCGTTAAGTCAGACATGTAAAAGTCATTTTATAAGTATGATAAGTCGCCCAGGGTTTTCTATTATGGTGTTATAATTGTATTCTTAAGTTCATATAATGGTATTTGGCAGGGCAGCCTCATGACTCCACCACCTCCCACGAATCCTACGATGAGAATCTCGCTCACCTCACATCCCTAGTAAGGGATAACCAGCACTTACTAGCCTATCCCCTCTAATCCTGGCCCTCTTCATCCTGTCCCCTCCCACTAACACACCATTCCTCCCGTCTTTCCTCTCCCTACTTATTACCAATAAGCTGGCGACAGCCAAGGATTGCTGGCTCTTCTTTCTCCTGTAAATTTCTTTATGAATTGTAACTGCATGCACCTATGTCAGACCAGTATGTATAAGCCTATATTGACCACCACCTGTACAATGTCTTTGCATTGTTGATTACCGCATCTGTGACTATGTATTGTATTGTATTAATGTCCAGGACCACTTTGAAAATGAGCTTGCTCAATGGTGTTTATGCCTGGTTAAATAAAGTTGATTGATTGATTGATGTCTAACAATGCAAAACAACACAGGGCTTGCACCGGTTCAGCAGAAAAAACAGGCAAAGAAATAGCAAAAAACTAATGGTTTATTGAGTAAAACAGACAGGAGTGCACTGCTCAAAACCCCAGCACTTCGTGACTGAAACATGTGCCTCCATCAGGAAGCATGGCTGTTCCTAAACAAACATTAGATTTAAACATCCTCATTAAAGTCACATACATTTTGGCTCAAAGAAAAACACAGTAGACAGTGCCTCAATGGGCTAATTTTTACCTTCTAGCAAGCAAAAGGGTTCACTTGCCATGGTGGGGGAAGTCAGGAAGAAGCAGACGCTGGAACCCAGCAAGGCAGTCAGCACTCCATAATCCTAAATGCTGCATGTAAATATTCATCGCTTTAAATTCAAAAACAGCATCGGAACAAGTGTCAAAAGAGAATTTAATTTGCAAGCAGCAGTGGAATAGATCAAGCAGGTACAAATAGGTGGGGCAGTATGCCAGGCAGAAAAACTGTTCTCAGAGGTAAAACGCGACTTACATTTTGTTTTTTAGTACATGCATTGTATCACCTTTTCTGTCTGTATCCATAGCACACCTGACTCCCCCACCTGGCATGCAACTAATGCTTCAATGTTGGAATGATGTCTTCATCAGAGCTAGCATGTCAGTGAGAGGATGCACAATTCATCTAACCCCATTTAAAGTGACAGTGCAAGAATAAATATAAGGTGCTGAAAAACAATTAATGTGAATCTATATCAATAAATAAATATAATGATTAACTAATCATTAGTAACAATTAGCCAGAAATATAGACAGCGACTAGAAGGTGTAACTAATTGATACTTAAAATCATAAGAAATTATATTATAGACTATCTGGCTATTGAATAAATATTGCATCCATCATAAGTAACCTTTCATACTACCTACAGACAATGTGCAAACCACATCTAAAGTGCAGATATTTAGAGAATATATATATATATATATATATATGTAACCCCCCTGTTACCAGGGGTTACTAGAATCCCAGTAAGACCTAGTGGTAGGCAGGGAAGGCAGCTTGTGAAACTCCAGTTAAATGGATTTCACACTGTCTCACTCTGTTCTCAGTCTCAGCTGAGATTGAGGGATAACATCACCATAGAACTCTCGCAGCTGCATGAGCCACACTGGAGTTCTGCAGTTGGAAGTTAGGATAGAATGTTGGGGATTTTGTAGAGAGTCTGTGTGCAGTCTTGGTGAGAGACAGCAGCACAGCAGTCTGTGTGCGGGCTCTCAGAGCTTTAAGCGCTGTTTTAGAGATACTGTTAAGAAGGTGTGTATTTCCACCGTAAGAGGGACACAGAAACTTATTGCTGAAGTGGTGGAGACTGCTGTCACTGGTCCAAGTGCCCCCTCCCTGGGGGTGGAAGGTTTGCCTGTCTTCCAGGGGTAACCCTCCTGGTTCTGGCTAAGGGAAGAAGCTGCCTATTTCAAGTTGTGCTGCGGCACCAGAAGCCATGAGAGAGAAATTCCAGTGGAGGAATCGCCTGTGGGGCACCTGCAACCAAAGGGTGAGTTCACTCTGACAGAGGGCCAATGTTTTTCACCTGAACTGTTGGAATGTGGGGATTGGACTACTTAATCTGTAGGAGGTCTAGTGTAATAGACATTGCCGGTTAACTCAAGTAGGTTCAAGTCCAGCACAAAGAGTGAAGTAAAGTGGGGATTTCACTGCTTAATCAGTGGGGGGCCTAGAGCAATGGGCTATGCCAATTAAAAGTATGTTCAAGTCCAGCACAAAGGGAAAGCAAGACAAGCAGAGGAAATGTGACATACATTTAGCCTTAATCTACATTGCCAAGCTTTACAGTATGAAGTGTTTACTGTCCGGAGAAATGGCCAGTTATGAATTGTGGAAGCAAGAGGTGGGAGACCCCCCATCAGTAGTAACCAAATTCACCTCTACAGATTTGCTCTGTGGCACCTTTACTTTCTCTCAGGTACTTGACCAGTACCTGAGGAAAGTACCCAGACATGCGATTAAGAGGAAGTTTCCCTGATAGAGCTGAGGTGCTCTTAGGTGGTTTAGGGAGCCACCAGAAAATGTTTCCATGACATATGGAAGATATCTGAGTGGCCGGCAGGGGAGTCGAGCCAAGGACAACCCAGAATAGTGTACAAGTTCGGGCTGTGTACCCAAAGCAGGGTTGGATGTGAATAAAAGCCACACTTTAGAATCCCATTCCTGGTATTGGACATTACAGTTATTGCTTCCTG
This sequence comes from Neoceratodus forsteri, assembly GCA_016271365.2. Lineage (NCBI taxonomy): Eukaryota > Metazoa > Chordata > Ceratodontiformes > Ceratodontidae > Neoceratodus > Neoceratodus forsteri. The sequence goes on along the minus strand of CM028136.1, from coordinate 277,995,881 downwards.
TGTTCAGAGTTACTTGGGTGCCCCTGTGTAGAGTAGCCAAACCTAGCCTTTGTGCCGAGTGACCTATTCCTCCCCAAACCCAGTCCTCACCTGGTACTGCTGTCAGATTCAAACAGCATACCACCTGTCATTTGCAAAAAGGCAGGGTTGGGGGGCTTATATATATATATATATACACACACACACACACACACACACACACACAAACAGTATGCAAGGGAGAATGTCAGGGAACAAACACATAGCGGCAAGGAAAGGAAACCAAATGACTGAAGGAGAAGCTAGAGAGCATGAAGGGGTACTTTATCATTTATCACATGTGGCCACAAAGTTTCAAGTACTGTGATCCAGTATGCCTCTTTGTTTTGTAGCTTTTGTTTAATGCACCCACCTCTACAGTCAAGCTCAACTTTTTCAATACCAATATGTTTTAAAGCTGCCGCAGAGCCATGGCCAGCGTCACAAAAATGTTTAGCCATTGCATGTTTCATTATTAGTTCTGATGGTGGTTTTGTGTTCTGTGATTCACAGTTTAAGTGCCCTTTTTGTTTCCCCAATGTACATAAGTCTACACGGGCTGAACAATGCATACACCACTCCTTCAGTACTGCAATTTATGAAGTCCTTAATCAAAAATGTCTTTCTGTTTCTTGGATGATTAAATGTTTGTGTACTGTGGGTGCTATTGAACTGTGTATAGTGGCTGCATTTATAGTTCCCCCGTTGGTGGCTTTGGCAACCAGTTATTAGGATTCGGCTGGGACAGAAGAATAGCATGCACCAGATTATCTCTTAAGTTGATCCCTCTTCAGTAACTTACACATGGAGGTGTATTGCAGATTTTCTCAAATTTCTTATCACATCTGAGTATTTCCCAATGTTTTTTAAATATAGACCCGAATGATTCCACTCCTGGAAAATATTGTGTGATGAACATAGGTGGCGGGTGGGGGTCATTTCTTCTGTTCACATTCCCTTGTAGCAATATCTCTCTATGTTCTTTGCATGGTTGTATGCTGACAGTATATTTTCAGCATTATGTTTGCGAGTTAAAAATCTCTTCACTATAGAGGAGCTTTGTATTTCAAAATCTGCATTCGCAAAGCATGTTCGTCGGACTCACAAAAATGTTGGCATTTAGGAACAACACATCAGTAATGCCACCATTTAAAACAAACATCACTTACAACTAACTATTGAATGAGTGCAGACCTTCTATAGTTTTGTATGTCTTTCAATTTGTCTGGCAGCAGCTAAGTGTTTGTGCACGTGATTGCCTGTATTCTCTCTTACTTAATATACACCCTGATGTGTGTTATTGCTTATGGAAAGAACATATATTATGTTGTGAAAATGGAACTTAGCGCCATGGATATGGTTACCATATTGTGGTTCCACAGAATCTTTGCACATGGTGAGTACAGTCACAAACCACCACTGCTGAATCTCGAGGACTTCATTCTGACCTTTCATTTTGTAGAACTTGAGAAGGAAGAGGTTTTACTTCCACCTACACTCCACTAGGTCATGCTGAATTCTTCTGTGTGACAGGGTCCATGGGTATCATGCCAAAACAGGTGCATTGCTAAGTATGTGGCCCCCATCAAGTGGGATTCTCCGGTTTCCACATAACAAGGACTAGCTGCTCAGATGCTTCATGGATCCAAGCATGAGCCATGGCAGGTTTTTCAGAAGAAAACAAAAACAGCACAGAAGCAAGAACAATGCAGTATTAAACCAAAGTTTAAAGCGATTTACCAAGTTTTGATATATGAACGCATCTACTGCAAGTTGACTGCATATAGAACTGATTCGCAATGTATTTTGATAGATGCATAGCCAATTATAGCAAATTAAATCAGGTTTTCCCCCCTTGCAAACCAGGAAGTGTCATTTTATATATTGGGGCCTGTATTTTGTGACCTTTGACACTCAGTACCTTTCCAACATCACCACAGGGGGATCTGGGCTCTGCAATTAAAATTAGTTCTTGGTCACAGCAATTCTGTCTTGATAACAGAGCTCTTGGTTGCAGCATACAACATGGCAAAGGCAATGTCAAACAGTTCATTTTCAGGGTCCAATGATGAAAATATTATGTTGTCCTACACGAACAGTGATCTTTCGGACACTGACATAGTGCCACAATTTGACAGTCGCTGCATAATGGATCCCTACAGGGATGATCCTATGACAGCAGCAAAAATGATGTGGGCAGCAGCTCAGGCAGTCACAGCAGTAGTCCTGATCCATTCCAGTATGGTGGTGAGAGCAGACTTAGCAACACCGATTGGTAATGTTATATTTTGCTGTTTGGTGCTACGATTTAGTTCCCGTCATTGCTGTCATTTTACTGTGCAAAATCTTGCTATGGTGTGTGTTCCATTACTCCCAGCATTGATCTGTCCACACAAATGCTAGTGATAGTACCCTGGGTTTTTATCTTTCTTTGGTTGCTTTCCCTATGTGAACGATTTGTTGTCCACTCCAGCTTAACACGAAGAGCACGGCTCGATCTGGTGGCATTGCTTGAGCAGGATAAATGGCTCACAATTTGTCCAAAATCCAATTCATCCAAATTCCTCACCTGGTACTAGTTAGTAGTGACCAGCTGCCCATTGATTTATTGGTCACTCACTCTGATAGAGCTCAGGCTGGAAATTACAAACAGGCACCTTGTCCTCCAACCACTCCAAACCCCCAACTGCACACATACACTGAGAAAAATGCTGCAGCATGGGACTTTTATTATCTGTAAATGATTTATACTGTTTGGGTCTGTCTTTGCCCTAGTGCTGACTGGTCTACGCTATAGCTTTCTTCTCTGTATGTGTGTGTGTTTGGGGTTGGGGGGCCTGCTTGTACTTTCCCCCTTAGATGTATCTGTGATTGAGTAAAGTGGTGAAGTCACTGGTACCCCTGTTCACTGCATGTTATAAATTCAAACCCGCAAATTATTGCACCAGCCTTGTGTTACCTTTAAGCACTCAGGAACTATACAGAGTGCAGCTGTCATTAGTGTCTCATAAGCATCTATAATACCATCCCAGCATTGGCTTGTTGCCGCGACATGTGTGCCTCCAGGTGAATTATGAATTGAGCAAAAAAATACACAGTACAATCAGTGATCGCCCCCCAATGTTAAAAATGACACTGCAAATAACCTTCCCATGGAGAAAGAGACTGCATTTATGTTTAGATAGCCTAAGTACCATTTGATTGGTCCATTACAAAAAGGAACATATCCTTGTGGTACTCAAGTGTTATACTGTACTTGAACCACTCTTCCTCACTTATGTCACCATACTTCATTACCACTTCAATCCGTGTCATGCTGTTTGTGTTTTCCAATTTTTCCCATTACAGCGGATCTCTGACTCATGCACGTAAAGTGTACAGCAAATATAACAGATGCTACACTATACTGCCTCCCATGCCTTACTAATGTCATGGTGCATTGTGCAGACTGCCTGCTTTCATTGCTGTGTAGCCCATATTTTTTTCAGACATTATTCCCTAAGTATGCTGGACTGACTAGCATACTTTGCAATATAACACCATAGAAGCCGTACAGTGGTACCCGGTGGAGAGTGATGTGAACGCACATGTGCCACAGCATCGGGAGATGATGGCAACTGCAGTCACTTCTTTTGCTGATGCTTTGGAGCACGTACAATGATGCTACAATCCTAATTATAAATAAAGACTGTCTTTATGTTAAAATGTTAAAAAAACTAAGTGTTTAATTTTGAGATAAACTACTGTATGTACAGTATATAATTGATTTTATTGCATTCATTTATAAACTTAGCGAGGAACAGGCAAGCTGGAGAAACAATTCAGTGCACCATGCCCCTTTAGTCATGCACATCTAAGCACACTTTAGTGATCAGTGTTATGGTGTTTGCATGAGAACACCAAATGAGCCCAAGAAAACACAGGAGCACAGAAGAAAATATAAAACGTCTATAATGATGGTGACAATCAGAAATGTAATAGCAAAGGCAGTTTACTGAAGCAATCACATGGGAAGCAGCACTTGCCAAAAATATTCAGCTTATTGCACTGTTCTCCTGGGATTGGACTGTTCAGCTCAGTGCTTATACTCTTATTGAACATTACAATTCTGAACTGTTCAAAAAGTCATCCATTTAACACAGACCTCAATGTACCAATACTGAAAAGCTTACTGCAATTTATAGATCTGCCCAATTCAAAAGTCATCCTTTTGTGTCCCAATACGCTACAGATTACAGCTCCACTCAGTTAAAAAATGTCTTTTTTATACAGACTTGTTATAATTATGTACTTGCAGTAGTTACTAAAACTGTAACACTGTACCCAAGCAATGTAGATTGTGATGTTCCTAGAACCGATGGACCTAGGACACGGAGCTTAGAGTCAGGTGAGTAAAATTGAAAATCGGGAGAAATTACCACTTCTGCAATCCCAAAAGCAACTATCCATCTCGGCTCCCAATATAACAAGCAGTTTCAGTCATCAGTGCTATAATTTTTATCAATTCAGTTTTGGGTCTGCACTCACTGAAAATGTTCCCATTGGATGGGTCCACAAAAGATGAATGAACGAGCAGTGAGAAAAGTGCAGTGGGGACGCCTTCCCTGTGCTGACGTCACTTGTGGATGTGGACGCACTGCTCATGTGCAAGCTTCAAACAAAGAAAAAAACATGTGGAGACAACTGCAGCACAAAAATGTTAAAAAACTAAGCATTTGGATATATTTAATAGTTAACTTCGAGGCAGCTGAGCTTTGCATCACTCAATGAAGGGAAGATGATCTGCAAACATGAGATCGAGGGAAATTGGTAAGTCGCTTTAAGGTAGTGGTTCTCAAACCTCAAATTCTTTGTGGCCTCTGATGGCCTCGAAGTGCAGCCACCAGAACCTATTGGTGGTCTGGCTCCATAATTAATCACCCTAAACCTCCTGTTATATCCAAACTCCCCTGATACAACACCTTTAATTTCGCAACGTACACAATAAATCAAGTCCTTGATGTATGCTCACTTGAAATGTATCTCTTATGTTTATTTAAAAGGTAAGATACTGCTCATTCCATTATCTTTATAATTGGAGCTCTAAAGAGCTTTGTGGCTGCAGAAAATTGTGCTGGTGGCCACATGTAGCCACAGTTTCCCTATTTGAGAAACACTGGTCTATAAGGTAGAACTGCATTATTTCTCGCACTTTCAGTTACAATGTACTGTTCAGGGTTTGGCTGTTGTCCTGTTTGATGGTGAGGAATGTTTGTCAGCAACAGTGTTGTTTATTGTGATTAGAGATGTAGCGAATTTAAATTTCACCAATGAAGTGCCCATGAAGTGTGTACTTCATGTTGCGGAGTGGGCAATGGAAAATGCTCACTTTGTCTTGTCATTATTACTTCACCTTAAGGTGGAATGCTAAAGTGAAGTAAGGTGAAGTCATTGTTTTAAATGGACTTCGCGTTCCTCATTATGATTCTAAGTGATCCACTTCATGTTCCAGATTTGGCAGCCCCCCTCCCACACATCACATGGCTTACAGTACTGTAAGTCACATGCTTTAGCCAGGCAGGATGGAAGTGCCTTGCCAAGGAGATAGTTTCACTTTCTCCTGTGCAGAGGGAGAGAGAGAAGTGTGTGTGTGTGTGTGAGAGACAGCCTGAGACTCGGAGATCAGAGGAGATTTAGTGTTTGAATTAAGACCCAACAACTTTTTTTAAAGTACATTTTTTTGTCTTTTGTGTACTCTTTTTTTTTTTACTTAATTTGTTCTTTCTGCAAATTTATTTTTTCTTACTTTTATAAGTTGTTCTTTGTCTGTGTCTGTGTGACTGTGTGTGTGTGTGTCTGTGTTGTGTGTGTGTGTGTGCCGTGTGACAGTGTGAGTGTTTTGTGTGGAGTCGACTCATCTGTGCTCAGATGGAGGGAGGGCAGTAGCAGAGATGGACCAGGGTGAAGAAATGTCTGGGCTGGAGCAGTTCTGGGAGAGCGTGGTAGGCATCACATGGCAGGAGTGTGCATGCGTGGGGGGTGTGGCTGCTAGTTTCTGTTGGACTAAACCAAAATCTTGGGTCATACACCCGCCCCAGAAGCAGGACCAGCACGTCCTCCTGAGACATTTGAATTAGCACCACCACCACCACCACCACCACATCCAGCACCAGCTCCAGCACCAGGTCATCTGGAGCAGGATGTGCCTGTGTCCCCGGGCCTAGGTGTGGATCCCCTTGAGCACCATGACCAGCCGGCTGCCAGTGCATCTGGCCCTCCCCTGCCTGTGCCTGGTCCTCCCTGCATCTCCGATGTTTTGGAGTTTTTTGATTGTGTTGGGGGGGACAGCAGCATGGTCAGGTGCCTTATATGTCAGATGGAGGTGCAGCATGGCCCCCAGGGACTCACCTGGGGACTGGGGGCCAATGCACCCATATGCTCAACCACCACCAGTTGGAGTGGCAGGCTGCCACAGAACAGGCCAGGCCTGCACCTGCTGGCCCTTCTGTGGCAGAGGGTGCAGCTGTGCATGGCCCTAAGAAGAGGAGGGCCACAGCAGCACCTGCTGCTCCACCAGCACCACCACCACTACCAGCAGCTGAGCATGTAGCACCTGTGGACCCCAGAGAACTGCCTGTAACTCAGGCTGACCTGACAGTTCACTGGAGTGCTGTAGAGGAGAACAATGAGAGGGTGAGTGTTGTCCAACAGCGGCTGGATCGCATACAGGGACATCAATTACAGATTATATCCATTCTCGAGCTGCTGCTAGACCAGCAGGGGATCCCACATTAGTTTTTTTTCCTTACACCATGTGCCCCTCCACACCTTCCTTGCTGTGTTATAAAAAGTATTCCTCCACCATCTCTGACCCCTGTATGTAATTATACCCTTTTTTGTTGTCTTCTGTATGCATGACACTTTGTATCCTGCCCCCCTTCCTTCTGTTAAGTGTGTGTGTGTGTATGTGTGTGTGTGTGTGTGTGTGCTGTTTTGGTGCCTCAGTAATGTTTACTTTCTGTCGCGGAGTATTTGTAGAAAAGCAGGAATGAGCAGTGCAAGTATACTGTGTTAAACTGCAAGAGTGCAGTCAATGTTCTTTCCTGTGTGTGCATGTACTGCAGACCCTGTCCAGCTTCTTGCAAACATATATATTCTGATTGCTGACTTGTTGCTGTGTTTATTTATTTATTTTTTATTTATTTAGTGATTCGGAAAATACCTTTGAGCACAAGCTCTTTGACAAAGGTTCCACATCATAGGTTGCAAAACAAAGTACAATAGGAGAAAGCAAAGGTACATTACAATGAATGATACAGCTTGGATTCTGAAGTTACAGAATAACTTAAAACATAGGTACAAGTTAAATAACAAGAAAAACACTTTTATGAGGGTGGTGGAGGGAATAAGCAGCCACAATGTTCCTTGTCATTAGTTCAGAGGGACAGGGATAGCTGGCAGTGGGGTGAAGGAAAGAGGTACAAGAGAGAGGTATGTACTGCGGTGGAGGTGAAGGGTTGGGGAAGAAGGGCGATAAAGTATCGGGAGAAGTGGTGGGGTGAGGGAGGATGAGCAGAAAGGACATGCTAGAGTAAAATGGTGGGGTGTGAGGAGGCATGGTCAGGCAGCCTGCATTAGTAGTGACTGTTAGGGAAACTCATGGGACTGTGAGTTGGGGGGTGGCGGGTGGTGGGTGCTGAAGGAGCATGACGTAAACTGATTGCTGGGGAAAGTCATGAGAAGGGACAGAGGGAGGGGGTACCTGAGGCCTGCCTTGTGCTTGCTGGGGGGCAGAGAGAGCAGATGTGGCTGGACTCAGGGGCAGGTGCACTTAGAGAGTGTTATTAGGTGCTGTTTGAGGTCAGTTTTGAATTGTGCCAAACAACTGGTGGCCAAGAGGTGCCTAGGGAGTTCATTCATCCATCCATAGGGGGGCCTGATAGGCAAATGCACATTGCCCAAGTGAGGTGTGATGGAAAGGGATAGCTAAGGCCCCTCTAGTCCTCCCTCTGGTGACCTCTAATGAGTTGGCCACCTTGATCAAATTGCCTACACAAGGTGGTGTTTTACCCAATAGAGCCTTCTTCCCTAGGATGCAAGTCTGGAATTTGGCCCTGTTTCTTAATGACAGACAGTTTGCATGTTTGTACAGATTACAGGTGTGAGTGCCATGCTTAGCATCCAGGGTGAGTCTGCAGGCTTTGTTGAGTGCAGTCTGAACCCCCTTGAGCGCTATATCCATTGCTGCCCCACAGACCACTAGTCCATAGTCAATATAATTGAACTGTGGACTGAGAGGTGGAGGGCCCTCGGCTTATGATTTAAAGAATAAAGATAAGAATATATAACGTATATTTTATTTGTTAGTAGATCATAGCAACAAAAAATCCTGCTTTTCAACAAACCGTATTCAACAGACATGAATTATTGCTGATGCACCCAACATATTTCACGGTGTACAGACATTATAAAGTCAGAAAGTATATAAGGTCCAGTTCACTACCACCACACTGTGCTATCACATTTCTTCGTTTCATTATTTGTTCTGAAATAAGTGATGTCTTTCTAGTTTAGACTGGCAGTGTCAGTTTTGCAGCAAGTTGATGTACACCATAACACAACAAGGTGCCAATGGTAGCACAGTGTGGTGGCAGTGGACTGCAGGACCTGTTATATATTCTGACTTGAAAATTTCTGTAAACCATAAAATATTTTGGGTGCCTCAGCAATATTTTATGTCTGTTAGGTATGGTTTGTTGAAGTGCATGACTTTTTTGTGTTATTATCTCTGTAAAGTCATGTGTGCACTGTGTGAGTGACTGAGGTGTACACTGGCCCGAGACCTCTGAAAATATATCATATCACTTTGTCTGCTGCTGTTGATGGTACAAATAAAATATGTTATATATTCTTAGCTTTGTTCTTTATACCATAAACACTGCAACAAGTCAGCATATATATATATATATATATATATGTTTGCAAGAAACTGGACAGTGTCTGCACACAAGGAAAGAACATGGACTGCACACATGCAGTTTAGCACAGTATAATTGCACTGCTCAGTCCTGCTTTTTGACAAACACTTCATGATAGCACGACAGAAAGTAAACATTACTGAGGCTCCAAAAATATTTTCCAGACTCACCAGAATTCCTAATCCCAAAATGTAACTGTCTTGTGTCCAGAAAATTCCCCAGTGCTGATGAAGTGAAATTGGATTGTAACAAGAATTATAAAGTCTCCCAGAATTAATGGCACACTCAGTCATGTGCACAGTGCTCACACAGTCACCAGAATTATTGTGCATCCCCAAAATGCAACTGTCTTGTGTCCAGAAAATTCCCCATTGTTGACAAAGTAAAATTGGAGCATAACAAGAATTACAAAGTCTCCCAGAATTAATGGCACACTCAGTCATGCTCACAGTGCTCACACACAGTCACCAGAATTATTGTGCATCCCAAAAATGCAACTGTCTTGTGTCCAGAAAATTCCCCAGTGCTGATGAAGTGAAATTGGATTGTATCAAGAATTACAAAGTCTCCCAGAATTAATGTCGCACTCAGTCATGTGCACAGTGCTCACACACAGTCACCAAAATTATTGTGCATCCCCAAAGTGCAACTGTCTTGTGCAGCCCTTCCAATAACTCCTTTTTTGATGTATTTTATGTCCATAATTTAGCTCAAAACATCCAAAAATGTAGTCTCTGGAGTCATTGACGTCCAGCAACATTTCCATTGTTTAAGGCTGACGTCCATTTTTCATGTTGTGGATGTCGGGTCGTTATGTTATTTTTAATCCTGTGTGGAGGGTTGTCAGCCATAATAGTTGTCTTTTTTTTTCTTTCCAAATGCCCCCCAACTGTTGACAGCATTTGATTCACGCATACACAGTCAGTTTGGTGCCTAAGCCTCCCTTCAGTCGTTGTGACTGTGAGGAGCAGGAGGTGATCAGAGTGAGCAGACAAGTGACTAACAAGTCAGACCTGCACTGTAAATTTAGGAACTGCATAGTGTGGAGCCAGCCAGGCCAGCAGTGATTTAAAAGTCACTGACTGATTTGAGAGGAAGAATCTAGTGTGGAGTGATAAGGATGCGCGATGAGTTTACTCCACTGCCTGCGCCTGCCCCAGTTGCCAGTCAACTTGAGGATTCAGAGAGAGCAGAGGGCCATGGACCACATGTGCAGCTGGTGCAGGCTGCTCGCGGCCCAGGGTGTGGTCATAGGCAGAGTGGAGAGAGGGCGAGACTGGGAGCCAGGGGAGCTGGAGAAGCCTGAGGTGCATGGTCAGTTGTGCTATGGTCAGAACTGGAAGGAAGGTGGACCACGGTGAAGTGGAGGGGAGGCATCTCTGGAAGAAGCCAGGTAACATGCCCCAAAGAAAAAGAAACATTTCTGTGTCTGTAGGGCAGCCAGCTACTTTTCCCAAGGTAAAACTAGCAGCCACTTTGATAGGAGTAGCTTCTTCCCTGGGAGCTGAGTACCTTAATAGTAGTTAGTACCTCCAATGTGCTTCTGATTCCCCCCAGCATGTTCTAGAGCAGGATGTCCATAGCAAAATGTAAAAAAAAAAACCTGGTTCCACCATACAGCTAGGCATCTCTCAAGATACTGGCTCTCAGCAATGAGCAGGTGGCTGAATGCAGTGTGAATGGTTACAGTGGAGTATCTGCTAATAGGAGAATCAAAGCACCAAGCTAATAAAATGACCAATGTAATAGCAAAAAGTCATTCAATTCTATTGCGAGGGGCTGCAGTGGATTAGAAAATCATTGGGTGCATCTGGTTGGGGACATGTACAGTACACTAGACATACAGACAATAAGCAAACTTTGGCTTAACCAATGGGTTTTGGAATTAGAGGAAGAACATATTTGTGGATCATCAGTCTGAAGCATTTTTTATTTTCTTACTAATGCAGTAAATTGATTTGGGACGTTTCTTTACCCCCCCTCCCAGTTTCTAGAGATAAACGTTTGCTGACTTTTCCTTCACATTCAGGCTGGTAGTGTCCTGATTGGGTGGCCTCCTGTCCAGTTTGGGGCAGGATCATCCAGTTTTGTGGTCCTTATCCTAATCTCTGGTATTGAGAAAGGTACTCTGCTTTTTGAGCTGTGCTTAGAGTGGTCATATACTCTTAAAAAAGATGCTATCAAATTAATTATTTCATTGTTTTAGCTGCTGCCTGTCCAAGTCACACACAAGAGTCTGGTATCATGCAGATGTTTGGTTGTAAACCTACTAATCAGGGAGCTGAAAAGTACAGCAGTTCCTGATGTTTTTAGTAGTGATTTTTTTACTGCTTCTTAATGACATTTAAGGAGGTGAATCTTATTCATTAGCTATGAAAAGGGAGAGTTAGGGAGTGTGGCTTGTTTATCCTATTGTTGCTTTATCCAATTTGGCAACTCTATGCCCAGTGTGATTTGCAGTCCATGTTTGCCTTTTAGCTGCTGAGACTGTGGAGGTAGGTACTCTAATGGCCAGGGGTCGAAAGGTTTTTCACAAAACAAAGGCGTCAATTGCAAACTCAGGCTGCAGTTATTTTTGAATACATAGAAACATGTTATGTATTTATGTATGTTTTACCTTTGGCTGTGAAAAGCACACTGAGCTGCAGCTCATTTACAGGTGTGCCCTGGGAGCACAGGGGGTCAAAGTGACATACTCAGGGTCACACTGTATGCAAGTGACAGTTGTGAGTTTCAAACCCAGGTCTACTGAGTTTCCAGGTTCACAGTTTGATACTCAGACAGACCTCTGCTAGATGACTATAGGCAGAAAAGTACCATAGGTCTGTCTAGTCTGCTTAGGTCCGACCGTCCTACCAACTTCTGCTCCAGCCTGTTGCTGAGTCCCCTATAAGCAGCTCAGTTTGCTTTGCAAGTTTATCCCATTCCACCTTCCTTGCCCCCACTGGTCTCAGACCCCTATATCTGTCCCACCTCACCTTGAATCCCTTCACACTCTTTGCCATGACCACTCACTCCTTCCCCGTAGCAATTTATGCCACTTGTTCACCACCCTGTCTGTGAAGACGTATTTCAATGCTTCCCACCTGACCTTACCCCCAGCCAGTTTGTATCCATGCCCCCTGTTGGTCCCTTTGCTGCATTTGAACAGTTGCTGACAGTTCACCCTGTTGATCCCTTTCAAGTACTTTAATAAAGGGTAGAGTTGAGCAAGCCGGACTGAGAGGACGAGGTTAAGGTTGGCTGGGTTCCCATCGAATCGAAGGACCTCCTTGTGAATGAGCTTGCTCAATGGAGTTTTTTCCTGCAATAAACTTGAAACTTGAAAATAGTGAGCCAGGCCAGCAGGGAGCTCCAGTTGCAGGCAACGTGGAGATAAAATAACCTAATTGCTGCTGCCGGTGAATCGCAATTAAGAAATACATGCCCGAGGAGAGTGGAGAGGCAGCCCGCAGGCCACAGCCAACTGTCTAAGCCACCCGGCCACAGCCAGCCCAGTCATCGATGACTCAATGTTGCTAAATCTTGTTCTGTAATCTGGACTGTGTCCACACAGTCTTCACCTGAAAGATAAAAAGGGTATTTATTTTATTTTGCTATTATATAGACACTATCTGTGACTGAGTGTGAAGTGATCTGTATCTGTCTAGTGCCTAATGGAGAGGTGACACTGACTCAGTCTCTCTACACAAAATTACTTTGCCAGGCCAGGCAGGAAAGATATGGTGTTGGGACTGGGAGCTGGTAGGGGGACTGGAGTTGTTCAGCAAATGGTATGAGGGTAGTATAGTGATGATGTGGTGTGTCAGTGTGATCTCGGGTTCACAGTCAGTGTGTGTCACAGTAAAGTTACTCATCATCATTGAGTGAATAAGTGATAGTTTGTGTTGTACAGTGTCTGCGTCTGCAAGATCAGCCTGCCTTGCCTTGCTATATCTGCTAGTATTTCGCTCGAATGTTATTGTGTAATTTGCACCTGTTAAGTAAGTTTAACTGCCTTTTAACTGCCTGCAGCCAAAGAAGTATTTAGAAGGCCAGTGAGCTGGCTTCAAAACCTATGGGGCTTGGAGTATTTTTACTGCCAGAATTTGTCAACTGGAATTATTCTGACTTCCAAAAAATTGAAAGTTGGAGTATTTTGACTCCAGTAAAACTGAAATGACTTCCAAATTTCAACCCATGGAAGTATTTGACTTCCACCCAAAAAAACATTATCTTAAGCCCTGGTCTTGTGTCCAGAAAATTCCCCAGTACTGATGAAGTGAAATTGGAGTGTAACAAGAATTGCAACATCTCCCAGAGTTAATGGTGCACTCAGTCATGTGCTCAGTGCTCACACACAGTCACCAGATTTATTGTTAATCGCCAAAATGCAGCTGTCTTGTGTCCAGAAAATTCCCCAGTGCTGATGAAGAGAAATTGGAGCATAACAAGAAATGCCGCTGCTGTTGCAATTACATGTAATTCTGCTGTGTATTACCTTTACTGTGATGATGATGTGATGATACACAGTGTCTTACCAAACCGTATGAAGGAGGGATAGCATTGAGTTTACCATCCCAAATGATGACACTGAGAACTGTTTGTTGCCCAAATTGTGCTGAAATCGCTGCAACAGGAAGGGTGCCCTTTGTGTGTACACTAATAGTATCCTTGGTGAGTTGATACATATATAAGGGATATGCAATGGAAGCAAGTGTAATAAATGATTTATCTGTACAAGAGCAGTTTGACCCCGGGTAACCTCACGAGTGGTGTAAGCCATGAGTGAGGTGTCTGAGGTCAAACTGCTCGAGTGCAGATAAATCATTTATTACACGAGTTTTCCATTGCATATTCCATTTATGCAATTCTTTTGTTTTTGCTTTTGTAGGGGGCATTTGTTAGTCAAAAAAGTGAATAAAAATTGAATTGTCTGCCATTTTTTGCTGATTATAGAAAATCTAAAAGGAATCTAGAAATGAAACACCTCTCATTTTGTAGATATTTTTATGCTGAACAACGTTTGTGCTCAAAGTACCATGCTATCATTTTTGGTTTTTAAGTTATTTGCATTTGTTTTATGAAAAACTGCACAAAAATAGAATTTTCTGCTGTTTTTCGCTAATTCTGAAAAAACTAAAAAGTATCTATAAATGAAACACCACTCATTTTGTAGATATTTCTGTGCTGAATCAACTTTGTGCTCACAGTACCATGCTATCATTTTTCATTTTAAAGTTATTTACATTTGTTTGTTGACAAAATGAAAAAGAACATGAATTTTCTGCTGGGTTTTTGCTAATTAATAAAAAAATCTAAAAGGTATCAATAAATAAAACACCTCTCATTTTGTAGATATTTTTATGTTGAACAACTTTCTTGCTCACAGTATCATGCTATCATTTTTAGTTTTAAAGTTATTCGCATTTGAATATAGTTAATACTGCAACTGAGGCTGAACATTCTAAATGACATAAGCACTGTATATATAAATGGCTGATGACATAAGCACTGTATACATAAATGGTTGATGACATAAGCACTGTATACATAAATGAAATTTATGTACATAGTTACTCAGATAAACAGATTTATCACACTCTGTTTATCTCCACTCCTATTGCATAAATATATATATATACAGTATATATATGCATGTATGTATTTTTTTGGCTGGGGGTTGACATATATGATATATATACATGTAGTCATTGTATTGTTTTGTGTCACAGGTCACTCACATCACTCACATACTGTTGGTGTGCACATTCCTGTGCTTGATGATAAATTGTGGCATTGGAACTGAAATACTCTCAAGCCAATGAAGGTAAGTATTTTTTTGTGGGGAGAGGGGGGTTTGTCATATTTGCAAGTAGGTCTCATTAATGGTTTATTGTTTGGTTAATTCTTCACAGATTTAATCTGCATCCTTCTTCAGTCAAGTAATGATGTTCATGGTCATCATCGATTCATACTACTTGTTGCATGTCTGCCAACCCGGGGGGGGGGGGTATGATGTTGAACAAGTTATTTGGAAAAGGCAACTATGACACCACAAAGCATCTGGAAGTTTCTTGAAAAAAGAAATGAAGGACTTATTAAACTTGATTGCAGCAGTAACACTTTATGTTTGAGCTGTGGCTGTTCCACCCAATCATGTATGTTGATTAGCAGATAGCAAGCTGTCCCACTGGAGCCACATGAAGACCAAATAATCACATCACAATTAAATTTAGTACCAGGTTGTAACCAATAAACTGTGTCAGTGTCCCTGTGTCTTAACTCAAGTTACATTTTAAAACCACATCTTGCCAAGTCACACAACCTGGGTCAAACTTTTTTTTCAACACTGGCATGGCAACAGCTGCTGCAAATTGCAATACAGTGTATGATGTGTTGGACAAATATTATGTGACATATATGTCAACTACTTTATGAATCATGAGTCAGATTTGCACTTTTATGAAAAAAAAGGAACAGATGAAATAAAACTGATATACTTACCAGTATAAAAAATGGCTGTCCCGTAGGTTGCTGTAGACAGTAATGCTGTACCACACAGACTTTCAGTGAAGGAGAGTCATTTATTAATCTGTAAAAAACAAAATAAGTTGACTGTATGTGTTTGACCACTGCAGCTCAGAAAAGCAACAGGAAACAAAACACAGCTAAAGGAAATTGAATAGCATGAAAAACATTAGTACATATACTCACTTTAAAGTATTGATAGTAAGAAGTCTTGTGTCTCTGGCTGACGGATGTGGTCTCCTGTTCGACTCCCTCTGCCTTGGCATGGGCAAGACATGTAATGGAAAACATCATCAGAATGGTGGTGGTGGTGGGTGGTGGTCATAGGCACACAATGACATCCCCTCTCACATCTTCCTGCATCTGGTGGTGGCAGTGGCTAACAGTGGGTTTATGGTGGTGGACAGTCCAAGGGGGGCATACAAAGTCATTCCCCCTGGTGGCAGTGACTAACAGCAGTTTTATGGTGGTGGTCCAGGGGGGCACCCAATGACATTCCCTCTCACATCTTCCTGCATCTGGTGGTGGCAGTGGCTAACTGCAGTTTTATGGTGGTGGACGGTCCTAGGGGCACACAAAGTTATTCCCCCTGGTGGCAGTGGATAGCAGCAGTTTTATGGTGGTGGTCCGGGGGGGCACCCAATGATATTCCCTATGGTGACACTGGCTAACAGCAGTTTTATGGTAGTGGTTCAGGGGGGCACACAATGACATTCCCTCTCACATCTTCCTGCATCTGGTGGTGGCAGTGGCTAACAGTGGGTTTATGGTGGTGGACAGTCCAGGGGGCACACAAAGTCATTCCCTCTGGTGGCAGTGGCTAGCAGCAGTTTCATGGTGGTGGTCCAGGGGGACACACAATGTCATTCTCTCAGTGGCAGTGGCTAACAGCGGTTTTATGGTGGTGGTCCAGGAGGCACCCAAGGACATTCCCTGTGGTGGCACTGGTTAACAGCAGTTTTATGGTAGTGGTCCAGGGGGGCACACAAAGTCATTCCCTATGGTAGCAGACATGGCTAACAGCAGTTTTATGGTGGTGGTCCGGGGGCACACAATGGCATTCCCTATGGTGGCACTGGCTAACAGAGGTTTTAGGGTGGTGGTGGTCCAGGGACCAGGATATATTGTGCTCTGTGTTACAAATGTGACGTGGCATATGGAATTTGAGTCACTCTGAGTGGGACACTGATTTAACTTTATGAAAAAGAAAACATGTATCATACAACAAATGTGACATCCTTTTAACCCCTTACCTTAAAACCTGCCATTAACCTTATCATCATCCTCATAAAGAAAGCTACCCTCGCAGCCATCTATGTCTAAATTCTGCCCACTGGGAAATTCTTTCTCCATTGTGTCATCATCTGCATCAGTGGTAGGCCATTTCATGCTGCCAGTGCCACCAGGATGGTCCATTTCTACAACATCAGCAAAACCATGACTATGCCAGTGAATGAATACTGAGGTTGCAGTCTGAGTTGGTATGTGCCTCTCATTCATTTTTATGAATGTCAGCAAACTGACATTTGCAGGAGAGAGGTTTGTATGATGATCCCGAACTATTGCACCTGCTGAGCTCAGTACCCTCTCGACACTTACGCTGGAAGGTGGGCATGTCAGGTACTTCAGTGTCACTACGGTCAGCTCTGGCCATTCACTGACCTTTCCACTCCAGTATAAAATAGGATCATCAGTTATTGACAGATGCTTGTTTTCAGACAAATATGACTCAACCATTCGTTGTGCTGCACTAAGTCCAGTGGTTGATGCATCATCCTGTTCTCCAGAATCATTTATGTCACAAATCCCAACTTGGGACAAAGCCTCCCAAAGGTGGTTAATGCCAACTGGTTTTGATGACAGACCACCTGGAACTGCAGTCCCCTTCCCCTTACAGGATATGCTTGATACTGCTCCAGGTTGACCTACAGCCTGATTATGCTGCAGAGGTTTGCTGACCTTGCCATGTGACTTCTGTGCCCCATGAACCAAGCGCACCAGTTGCCCACTGAAATTTTTGTTCCTGTTCAGACCTGCCCTCTAGTAGTGCGGCAATTCCACGTTTGTATCCTGGGTCCAGCACTGTTGCTATTGCAAAGTTGTCACTGTGCTGAATGCTCAAGATGTGATGATTGTGGTTGAATACTGTCAGCATGTGTTTCAGCAACACACTGCTAGCACAGTCTCAGGCAACATCAAGGCTATGCTGTACATTCACCAATGTCTGCCTCAGCACCCGCAGCAGTGGGTAATGGAGCCAGACTCACCACTCACTGCCTGTGTGGCATGTTCAAAAGGCCTCAAAATTATTACAGAGTCCATGAGGTGTCACTGTTCAGTCATCATAGACATGGAGGCCCTGGACCTATCACGGCTAGCGTACATGACAAGATATTCTGAGATGGCTTTATATTGTTCATACAACCTCTCTGCCATATATAAAGTGGCATCCCACCAGGTGACAACTTCCAGCTTCAAGCAGTGCTGCGGTAGACAATTTCGGATCTGCAACTGCTGAAGTTGGTCACGAGCCTTTGCAGAGCATGAAAAGTGAGAACAGATATGGGGTGCAACTGTCAGCATTTCCTTTATATCAGGGTGATGCAGAAACTCCTGCACCACAAGATTTAAACAGTAGGCCATGCATGGAACCCCAAAAAAGCCACCATTTGTGATGCATTGAACCACATTTGACCCATTGTCACTTGCTATGAACCCAGCTCTCAGGGACAGGAGGTTCAACCACTTGTCAATTTCAGTCAGTAGCAAGTCCAGCATGTTTTCACCAGTGTGTGAACAGGTCACATTGTGCATAGCAATCATTGCATGCTGTCAAATTCCTGGAAGATTGCTACCATGACACACCACCTTTCTACACTGATTATTCACACTACCAACAGCACAAACATCACCCTGCACCTGCGCCCAGTGTGCAGTTATACACAAATATGAACTCCTTGCTGTTTTGCCACTTGTCCACATATCTATATTTAAATGGATGAATGGAGAAGGGGAATGTTGAAGGGCATTTCATACACAGTCAGACACAGTACGGTACAACTCAGGGACAGCACAGGTGGAAAAGTATGTCCTGGATGGGACTTTCCATTTTGGACAGGCACATGCTGCAAACAGCCAGAATCCAGAATTCTCCATGAAGCAGAAGGGCAAAAGATCAATTGCCAGCATTTCAGCTACAGCAGCATTAAGTTCATGTGACACTGTATGATTGGGGGGTACTTCAGGTTATGGGCAAAAACACTTTGTAACTTGGGCTGACTTAAACGTTTTACATGGGGTATGATAACAAATGGTTCTGCTCTTCGAATGGCAGAGTATAGAGTGTATACGTGTGATGAAGATGGTTGCACAGGTGATGAAAAATCCACAAATGAAGTTATTTTCCTAGATTTACGAACAGGGGTTGATGTACCACTTGCACTACTAGACATACTGCATTGACCACCACAACCACCACCACTACTAAAACTGCTAGTCTCACCACCACTGGACAAGATTTAAAAATCATTATGCTCCTCCACCTCATCATGCCTGTAGTAATCCTCTGCTGTTATTTCATCACTACTGCACACATTCTTACAGTCATGGAAGGGGATAACATGCTCAATATGGTTGATGACGAGAGTGAACGCACCACTGCGGTATTAGCTGACATCTTGTGCTGGGTCCACAGTGCCATGTGCCTGTCCTTAAGATGTGTATGCTATCCCCCTGTGCCCAGATGGCTCCTCTTTTTACTTCGCCTCACATGTACATGGCAAAGCTGGCAGATTGCAACTGACTCATCATTTGCATCTTGCACAAATAAATCCCAAACAAAGGATTGTGATCCCCTACTTTTAACATGTCCCTGATGCTGCTTATTGGACTCTGTCTTTTTAAGCCCTGAAGTGGGGGTGTGCTACATGATTTTTCAGGCATGACACACTTGGACTGCAACTGACCACCATGACTACTTATCATTATTACTGGGTCATCATCATCAACTGAAACTGCTAAATCAAAACTTTTTATGGGGTGGTAATGCAAACAGACCCAGACACAGCCACTTTGAATTTCTTTTTGTCCGGTTCCCAACAGGGGTCACTGACATCATCATTATATTCATCAACATCATCCATATCCACATCCACATGTTCTGCTTGGATGCTGGCATGTGGACTGCAATTTGCAACCACAGCAACATCATCATCAACACCACCATCACCCGATATTTTTTCACCACACTGTGAATCATTGCATGGCAAATTCGTGACCTGAACTGTGGTGGAAGAAATGTGACATTGTGTGTTACCATTGCCATGATGATCAGAATCCTCATGTTCAGTTACCAATGGGATGTTACTGGGGAGTATGACATCATCAACACTGTCACTCATTGCTTTACACTCAACTATATTTTTGGACATGGTCAACTGGTCAGAAGTGGAACTTGAGGCAACAATACTCATACCACCAGCAACTGCACTAACACCACCAGCTGGGACAACATCATCTTCTCCGACTATGAGTGAAGCTACCGACTGCGCTGTAAAAAAACATTGAAGGAGAAATACCTTTCCTCACATGAGCAATGCACTTCTGCGTACTACCATGCCCACAGACAATCTTACCACTGGCAGCAGTGCCATGGCGAGAAGCAGCTTTGCTTGCACTTCTCTTCAAGGGCATTTTGGGAAATCAATAAGAAAATTCTAAACAAATTTAGATTTTGGAATGTTCACTCTGGGCCACTGGATGTGAAGCCAAAAAAACAAATGTGGCTTCAACAAGAGATACAGATGCAAAGTTTCAATGAGTTCAACAACACCTTGACTGACCAGTGGTGCTCAAGTCACAATCCAGTCTGGAAAAGAATACCTTTTGCCAGTTGGGGGGGGGGGGAGCACTGTGACTGCAGATTACAGTAATAGTGCAAAACCAAGATACCACAAAGCAGTACACAATCATGCAGGTGCAGTGGATAGCAGGTTCACACTGCTGCAATTACACTGTGGCACAATAAAAGGTGTATTATTTCATGTCACGCATTGCACACACACATTTACATACACACACACACTTTGTCTACAAGTAATGCTTAGCAAATTGGAAACTTCAGTAATACACCACATATTTTAAACAACATGAAATGATACACTCCTGCCCCAGGTCCTCAACACAATCAGCAAAACAATGTCAACAATTACTGAAAATATTACTGTGTGTACATTAAAACAGTTATACAAGAACAATATAACCAAAAAACAAAGAACTCCCTATTTCTCCATCTTATAATCTACCTACACCACAGATATGCCCCTCCTCCAAAGCACACTTCCACTGTCTGTCAGTACACAGACTGAATGTTGTACACTAACATTCAAAATCCACACACAAACAATAAACACTCAATGATATGAGCAATGGAGGGTTTCCTACAATCGATGCACTAATGTTTGAGCAAAAAAAATTACTCAAAAAGGCTTTTTTTAACAGCTTTTAGAGGGTTTGAATCACAGAGAACTCTCAGAGCAAACTGTCTCATATGGCTACCTACACACACTACCCCAAACTGAGGCTGTGCAGAACAATCTAGAACCCATGTGACCTGCAATCCCATGAATCACTACAAAATTCACTTTGGAGCTCAATAACAAGGTGAAGTAATGTGAAGTACACTGATTTCAATGTACTTCACCTTAAAATTGGTGGAGTAGTGGTTTGGGGATGGTGGAATAACGCAAAGTCATTGCTTTCAATAGACTTCGCGTTCCTCATTATGACGCAAAGTACTCTGCTTTGTGTTGCAGAGTACTCAGCGGATTCTGCATTACTCTACGAATCACTTCACTGAGTGGATTGTGGCCACTTTGTCCACCATTAATTGTGATTTCATTGAATGAATATGTGACTTCATGAATGTTTGCTCAATCAGGTTTAAAAATAGTGAGTTTTCAGGACAATACAATTAGTTTGTGTGTATGGTAAACTGAGGATTCATCATTCCAATCGCAAAAACAGACTATTTTAAAAACAATTGGATAGAAACAGAATGTAGGTGACATATGTCCAATGGTGTTTCTGAATATGTTGACTTACTTAATTTGAGCAGAAACAAATGACTCTTCCTGGAGTCATCATGCTGGCTTCAATAAATGATAAATTGGTAGCATAGCATCATGAGAACAAAAAGTTGTCCTGAGTGTCTGAGGGAATCAGACAGTGGAGTTTTTGCAATAATCAATGTTTTTTTTTTGTCGGTGGTTTGTGGTGTTTTCATCACTCAAGTCAGGTCAATAGTAGATTTTTACTGCTACTGACAAAAGGAGAAAGTGTGTGGTAATTGCTAGGCCAATTTTAAGAAAAAAATAAGCAGTTTTAGTAACTCACTTCTTTTCATGATGTGTATGATGAAAATAGGAAATAGAAATTATGAAAATAGTGCATGCTAGTGACCATGACAATAGAATTCAGAAAGTGAAAGGCAGAAATATAATTTTTTTTTTTTACTGAAAAGGTTTGATTTGGAAAATTGGCTTTTTATGGCTGCATAGCAGAGCTATGCATGACGTCTTGCTATTACACAGAGAGAGAAGGGAGTTCCAGAAGCACACTACTGAATTCTGAACAAAACACAAACTTTTGGAACTGAGGCACAATAACTCTGCTACTACAGTGCTGCTCCTTTGTGTCTCCTCCTTCCTCTCTTCCACCACACTATCATTTCCAGTTCACTTCTGGTTCTGGCTTAAAATAAAAAAAAGAGCTCCTTGTATGCCCCATTGTTTGATCACTGGCCTCCTGCTTATATAATGTTTTCCTGGTGTCTAGTGGCAACCCAAGCTCTGTTCCCCTTTCCCTTATGATTAAAAATATACATAACAAAAAGCAAATTAAAGAAAGAGCCGTGTCTGCTCCTCTGTTCAATCACTGGCCCCTGCTTATGTAATGTTTCCCAGGTGTTCAGTGGCACCCCCCACCCTTCAATCCCCATCTGCTATAAAGTTTTTCCTGGTGTCTAGTGGTCCCCCCCACCCTCTGATCCCTGTTCCCTATAATATTTTCCCTAGTGTACAGTGGCACCCTGAACCCTCCAGTCCCCATCCGCTATAATGTTTTCCCTGTTGTCTTGTGGCACCCCCCCACCCTCCAATCACTGTACCCATATGCGACCTGTAATAAAGAAAACTGTCCCTCAATGGGTTTTTTCCTTATAAACCTATAAAAAAAATGCCCCTCACTGGTCTGACCCCTCCCACTCTGACTTCCCACCTAGCAGTCACCACACCACACTCCCAGTACAACCCCCACATACCCTCACTCACCTGAATGGGTTACATGGCGAAGATCCATTCTGCGATTGAAGACATGTCTTACTGCTCAAACTAGCTACTGTGATCTGAGAAACTAAGATAAGTGCGGTTCAATGTTTTTCATGGGGTTTTGAACTTTTATACATTACATTGTCAGTTTTTGCATATTTTCACCCAAAAGCTGTAACATGGCCTTTGTTCGACCCCACCTCATGACCAATGGTGATGGACTTGTGGAAATCAGACCCAAAAGGTGTTTTTGCGGTCACTTGGTGATATTACCTTTTGGGCAGTATTTGAACATTTTCACTGAGTTTGTTCATTGGGTGGGGTCATAAGATGACTATGTTGGAAATCTGGGGTAAAAATATTTAAAAGTGGCAAAGTTATGAACGTACATTGAAATGTTGCTCATATTGTAATTTTGGTAATTTTCACTATTTTGACCCCAAATTTTTAACATAGCCATTTCTTGACATCACCTCTTGAATGTGACATCTGGCATTTTTCAAATTCAGGCTAAAATGGATTTTCGCACCTGTGGTGTGGAATGACATTGTCACTATGCAAAATCACTTTTTAGGTGTTTTTTGAATTTTTTTCCACCCTTGTTCATGACGTGGGGTCATAAGAAGGTTATGTTGAATATTTTTTGTAAAAATATTTAAAAATGGCAAAGTTCTAAGCATATGTCAAAATTTTGCAATGCACATTCATAATTTTGGTAGTTTTCTCTATTTTGACCCCAGATTTACAACATAGCCATTTTTTTCCCATCACCACATGAACATGACAACTGTTATTTTTCACATCCTGACCAAAGTGTGTTTTTGCACCTGTGGTGCAGGATAACATTGTCACTGTGCAAAATCATCCTTTGGGCAGGTTTTGAAATTTTTCTACACCCTTGTATATGAGGTGGTGTCATATGTTGAATATTTGGGGTAAAATATTACAAAACAGCTAAGTTATGAGTGTACATTAAATTGCCCAGTGCACACTAATAACTTTGATCATTTTAAGTGGACAATGTCCTTTAAAGCAACATAGCAGCCATGTTGGCTCTGATATTAAGTCACCATCTTAACAGTATACCCTCACTTTCACTCTAGGAAAACAGCAGGCAAGTAGGGCAGTATTGCAATTGGGGGGGACTCCTATACAAAACTTTTAAGCCTGGGTAAATAACTAAATTATTTGTCAGGTACCATGAACCATTATATAATCAAGACTACCCCAGATTTTGACCAAAATAATAAGACCTTTTTTTACAAAACTGAAACTCCCACACCTTGACAAAACGTCTACATTAGATCTAGATGCAAAAATAATTTTTTTAGAAGTACAGGAACAAATTAAAAACTTTAAAAAAAAAGGAACTCTCCTGGATTCAATGGTTACCCATCTGAGGTTTATAAAACTGTGATAGATGACATAGATTTTCTGCTTCTGAAGGTATTTAGAGACCTTAACGAGAATGGAGCAATTTCAGACTCCTGACAATATGCCAACATTTCTATTCTCCGTAATTCAGGGAAAGATCTACAGGAGTTAGACCCTACTAATCCAACTCTATTAAATACAGTTTTAAGAATTCTGGCAGGAATTTTAGCCCCCCAAATTACAGAAACACATAAAAACAATCATGCTTCCAAACTGAACTGACTTCATAACTGGTGGATTGTTGCAAGATAACATCCGTTGAATCCTAATATCATTTCTTGACAAAAAAATAAAATAAAAGTGTCACTGTTGATGGATGCTGGAAAAGCTTTTGAGAGACTCCCTTGTAGCTCAAGTCAGGCAAGATAAAGACATAAAATGAATAATGGTGGGTGGGATTGAGCAAAAATATCATTGTAAACAGGTGAGCCCTTATTTTTCATCAGAGAACTGGATACATCAGAACCCTGGCTATTACAACTTTTAACAATATTTGGAGAGCTTTCTGGGTACAAAATAAATATCACAAAATCAGAAGAGCTGTGCATTAAAGGTACATGCCCACAAAAATGTAGGAGGGACTTATCTGTAATATGGGATCTCCCTAACCATGTCTAGGGAACCATATTTCAATGGGTGCTACTAAACTATTCCAGCTAAACTATGGTAAGCGCTTGGATGAGATGAAGACAGAGCTAGCTAGATGATCCAATCTCCCTCTCTTTCCCTAGCAGGGAGAGGAGCCACACTGAAGATGACTATACTACCAAAATGCCTGTTTCTATGTCACCTTTAACACTTGTTATGTAGTTTGAATCCCTCAGTAGCCACTTGCTAGTAACCACTGTATGTATTTACCAGACTTCAATCTGACTGGTCCAGAAGGTGACAGGAGAGATATTTAAGGGAGGAGCAAACAGACAACTAGTCAGCCCCCCTGTAGCAAAAGGCATGGGCTTCTGGTCTGCACACCAGCTATGCATTTTATAAAATTGGAACCAGCTATTCGCATTTCCATAACTGTAACTTGTTATTGTGACTACTGTTTTCTGACTGGTGGCTTGTTTCACATGTACATTTAAGAAGTACTGATGTGGGTGGTGATAGCACCTTGCTTTGAAGGGATATTAGCGTACTTCAGGTCACTGTGAGAGGGTGATTCCCAGTCATTTTGGAGGTTTTCATTTGGGGATTTGGAACTGCTGTGAGAGGACACCTCCATCCCTCCTTCCACTTTCATTTTGGTGTCTGCTGTATTTCAGTTTTTGGCATTTAATCTTCAACAATTAACTTCTCCTTGGGCCCTGAATTTTATTGGACTCAGATTATGAATATATTTGTTTAGCTATTTATTTTTTGAATGTATTTATTTCTATTTTATTGCCTTCAATTAATGATGGAGTGTTTTGGGGTGTGCCTGTTTATATGTGTATAGCACGAATGGTGTGTGATTGGCCGTGTAATTGGTGGGTTAGTTTGTAAACTGTTACTTTATACTGTATTTAGTATTTGAACAGGGTGGGATGGAAGGTATTAGTTCTGAGCTGAATTTGTGAATCTACTTGAAGAAGCTGTCTAGACTCCTTTCTAGTATTAGTATAGAATGTGTCGAGGCATCAGTGCTAATAGGCACATTTACTTTGGGTAACACCTGCAGCTGCTTCCTCTATTTGCAGGAGTCCCAATAGTTCTCCCTGCAGAGGTCTTCAGTCATTGTAGGGAACTGGGAATTCTGTGAAAGAGGGGCAAACACCATAGAGGAGATCTTGAGTATGATGATGAGGGGGCAGGGTTGGTGTAATGGGATGAAGGAAATGCCCAGGGAGGGCATGGAATCAGGATAGGAGACTGCCATACCTGGTTTCCCTCCCCGGGGCTCTGCCAAATGTCAATGAGCAGATAATATTCTGGCCAGTCAGCTCTACTCCTCCACTTTGGGCCATTCTTTGTAACATGAGATCTCTGAGGAATAAGATGGCAGTGATGGAGGACTTCATCGCTGATTCCTCAGCTGACCTTGTTTGTATCACAGAAACCTGGCTGGGTTATGACATTAGGCCAGTTCTAGGGGCATCGCTCCCTACTGGTTTTTCTGTGGTACATTGCCCAAGGATGGGCTGTAGAAGGGGTGGGGTGGCCATCTGCTTTAGATTCACCCTGGCATTCACTGCACTCCCTATGAGAACTTTCAGGTTCTCTGAATGTGAAATGGCTAGGTGTGTTTCAGGTGTTAGTGGCAGAATCATTCTCATTTACCATGGGAGTGAGTTTCCGCAGGAGTGGGCAGACTTAATTTCCGAACAGGTGTTGGACATACCAAGACTGAGTTCTGGGGAATTTTAATGCCTGGGTCAATGATTATTCCTCACAGTTTGCTCAGGAGCTTTATGAACTGATGTCTTTCATGGGAGTGACACAGGCTGTTACCTTTGAAACCCATTAGCATGGTCACACATTGGACCTGATCTTCTCACTGGGACGTGAAGTTTGTGTGGTCAAGGTTGATCTGGTATCTTGGTCAGATCATCATGCAGTGTCATTCCAGTGTGGGGTACCCCATTTAAACACCCCATCCATTGAGACTATTCGGTGCCATCCCAAATGCAATTTGGAGCCTCACACACTCCAGGACTGGATGTGTTGGGTATGTTGCTGGCATGTGCATGGGATCAGAAGGTGGCCATAGAGCACCAAAACATGGCACTTATGACCCTTCTGGACTCTGTTGTACCTTACCATGTTCATCCCTTGACCTCCCACCATAGTTCACTGTGGTACTGTGCTGAACTACATCAGTTGAAGACTAAGGGACAAGGTAGGAGCATTCCTGAAGGAGGTTCAGATCTATGGATTGGCACTGAAAACTCACTATGCTGAACATCGGCAGGCAATTGACCTGAAAAAGGCAGAGTTCCTGTCATGGTTCATTGCTGCAGGGAAGAATTGTCCAGCTCAGCTCTTCTGCACATTAGGCAGAATGCTGAATCCTCCCTGTATTCAGTCTGTCAGAGCATTTCTGAAGAAAAGTGCAGGGAGTTTGAACGATATTTTACTGACAAGGTGTCTGCCATTAGATCGAGTATCTTCTTGGGTGGCTTAACCCTGGCCAGTAGTAGTTGTGCCTTTGGTGATGTAGATCTGCCTGCCTGGGACAAGTTTTGACCTGTTTCCCAAGATGAGGTGCTCTGGGAGGTCTCCAGTTTGCACCCTACCAACTGTATGCTGGACCTGGGGCTTACATGGCTGATTCTCGGCTATGGTGAGTTCATGGGCCCAGTGTTTGTGGAGATCATTACTAGGTCCCTGACAAAGGGCATCTTCCTATCAGCCCTAAAAAAGGCAGTTGTTAGACCCCTTCTGAAAAAGTTATCATTGGACCCTGATGCTCTAGCAAACTACAGGCCTGTCTCTAACATCCCCTTTATGGGGAAGATTATTGAGAAGGTGGTGGCAGAGAAGCTGATAGACTGCCTGGAGTCTTTTCCATCTATGAACCTCTTCAGTTTGGTTTTCTGTCCTGGCATAGCACTGCGGCTGCTCTCATTAGGATAACCCATGACCTCCTCCTTGTGAGGGATCGAGGTCAACATTTTGTTTTGGCGCTGTTGGACCTGTCATCAGCATTTGCCATAGTTGACCATGAGATTCTTCTGTTTCATCTGATGAACTATGTGGCCTTCACTGGCACAGTTCTGAGCTGGTCTGAGTCTTATGTAACATGGAGAACACAACAAGTCACCCTATGTGCTGTCCTGTGAGTTCCAAAAGGCTCAGTGCTTGCCTCCATTTTGTTTTCTGTGTACATGCTGTCACTGGAAGAGATCACTAGATGGTACAGAGTTGGGTTTCACTGCTATGTAGATGACACTCAGCTGTACCTGTCTTGTTCCCCTGATGATGATGTTGCGACCTCGGTGCTGAGTCAGTGTTTGACTAAGATCAATGACTGGATGACTTTGAACTGGTTCTGTCTCAACTCGGGGAAGACAGAGGTCATGGTGATCAAACTGGGTTGCTGGGGTATGGTTATCAGTGATGGTATGGCTCTCCCATCATTGGGCAGCTCACTTCTCACTGCAACTGATACAGTAAAAAACCTGGGAGTCATTTTGGACTGCAGATTGATACTAGAACAGCAGGTGTCATCTGTGGTCTGATCTGGTTTTTGCCATCTTCAGAATATCCCAGAATTAAGCTGTACCTTGCTCAGGATGACCTAGCAATGATTATTCTTGCTTTCATCACCTCAGGGTTAGACTACTGTAATGCTCTTTGCCTAGGTTTATCTGGAGAGTTGATGCAAAGTCCAGAATGCTGTAGCCCGGATGACTGTGGACTCTGCACAAAGCGAGCATATCACGCAGGTTCTGTGTGTGCTGCACTGGCTGCCTATACGGTGGCACATCACCTTCAAGAACTGCTTGTTAACTTACAAGGCCCCACACAGTCTGGGTCCTGACTACTTAAAAGAGCTTCTACTTCTGTACCACCAAATTCACCATCTCCACTCCACCGAGGTGTTTCTGCTTGTTTTCCCTCCATCCAGTATAAAACTATCTGGGGACTGAGCTTTTGGTGTGGCTGCTTCACTGCTATGGAATTCACTCCCTCTGAATATTTCTATGGCCAACACAGTGGAGGCCTTGAAAGTCTCTTCTAAGATTTATCTATTTCAACAGGCATTCATTGATTATTGACTGTTTTTGCCTCTACTTATTTGAAAGCATATTATAATACTACTGTTTGATTTTTTGTTTAATCCTGTACAGAGCCATTTTTGGATTGGGCACTTTGTAAACAAATTTTGCCTTGCCTTACCTTCTTCAGTAACTTACTGTGAGGCACCAAATCAAATGTCTTACTGAAATCAAAGTAGAGTATATCCATAGCGTGGCTCTTATCCACTACCCTCATCTAGTCAAAGAATACTATCAGGAGTCCATTGCTCACCAGTTAGTTCACGAGGTCCTCTTTGACTAGTGTCTCAGTCAGTTTACCCACAATAGAGGTATGACTGACAGGTCTGTAGCTACCCTGTTGGTACTGTCCCCACTCCCATTATGGAGCAGGACTATGTCTGCTACCCTCCAGTCTTTTGGAACTACTCCTGTCTGAACTAAGCTATTGAATAGCCATACCATGGGTTCACTTAGTTCCACTGGTAATTCCGTGAGCACCCTTGGATGAATCCTATCTGGCCCTGGGGTCTTCTCTCTCTTTAGGTATGCTAGTCCTTTCTAACATTTTCACTGGTGCATACTTGCTACCTCATTTCAGGGAACCCCCTTTCAGTCACCTAAATGACACTCTGTCAGAAGCCCTCTGTCTTCCCTTTTGAGTACAAAGCAAAAATTGTCATTAAGAATGGATGCTTTCAGCCCATCTTCCTCAATTACCCTGTGTCCCTCTGTTAGCCTAACAGTTCCTCTTCTTTTTTTTCCTAATATATCTAAAGAACTGCTCCTCCCGACCCCCTCCACACTATGCAGCTCTGTGTCTATCTTTGCTTCTCTAACTTCTCTCTTGGTTTCCCTTGTTCTCACTTGCTCTCATTTGGTAATCTCCCCATTCTTCCTTCTATTGTTTTTCCTTGTACCTGTTGAAACCTTCTTTTGGTCATTACTGCTTCCCTGACCTTTCCAGAAAACCCTAGTTGTCTCTTGTACCAGTTTTTTTCTGATTACAATTCACATGCAAGGCTTTGTTGCCTTGAGAATGGCCCCCTTGATTTCTCCCTTTTGTCTTCCACATCCCTGATGCTGTCCACTCCAACTAACTTATCCCGAATCAGCTGCCTCATTTTGTTGAAGTCTGCCCTTTTGAAATGTAGGACCTCATCCTTTGATGAAGGTTTACCTGTCTCAAGGGTCAGGTCGAATCATATAGACTTATGGTCGCTGAACCCTAGTGGCTCCCCTTTTCTCACTCCTCCTACCGCTTCTGAGTTGGTGAGCCCCACATCAAGAATGGCAGCCAACCAGCTGCACCAGCAGGCAGTCCTGCAATGTATCCAGCAAGGTCAGACTTACAGAGTTCCTGGCTGATGGAATAACCCAAACAGTATGTGGCAGGTTTGGATTACCACCACCACCACCTCCCCCTTTGCCATACCCTCATTTCTAGTTCTGCCCCAACTCCTTATCTCTCACTTCTCCCTGTCCTGGAGGTCTATAGATCACCTCCATCCATAGTTTCTTGCCTGAGGATGCTGTTATCTGAACCCACAGTGATTCTGTTTCCCCACTGCCTCCCCTGATGTTTCCATCCTCCTCTGCCTCTATTCCTTCCCTGATATATAACACTACACCTCCTCCTTTTACCTCTTCCTCTATCATTTCTAAACATGGTGTAGCCTGGGACCATCAGTTCCCAGTCCTGTTATCTGTGGCCCACATTTCTGTGATGGCTACTCAGCCCATTGCAGTGTCTACCACCATTGACTAGAGCTCACTCATTTTATTTCCCAGACTTCTTGCAATAAGGCAGACCCATTTCCAGCTTTCTCTTGATTCCTTCTTGCTTTTTCCTATTTCTTCTCCCTTATTCTTCCTTAGTCTCCTTAATTTCTTATCTTTCATATCGAGTGTAGGCTGTCAGTGCTCCTTCACGGGCCTCTTTTCCTAACCTAATTTGAATTTCAACCTTACTGTTATGCACCCTGCTGCTACTAGTCCCCTGTTTAAGGGGAGCCATAGCTAGGTTCCTTTCTGGCTCTCCCTTCTTTGGGGTTCCACTATCTTCCCCACAGTTAAATTGTCCATTGTATATGTCAAACATTTGCCCCAGAGCACTGGCGCCCTCTCTCATTAGAAGATCATCACCCTTGAAAAGCCTCCTGTCCCAGAAACCTTCATGTTCCCCACAAAGTGGTACCTCTCCTCTGGACACCATCCCTTCAATCACCCATTAAACTCCTCAGTGTCTTTGTTCCTGAATCTGTCATTCCCATTCCCCCTGTTCTGCACACAGAGAACCCTGGAAAAGGCCTGGGAAACCTATGCCCTCAATCTGTCTCCCAGCTGCTTAAAGATTCACTTCACTGCCTCCACAGACAGTTTTGCCAGATTGTTGGTCCCCAAGTGTACTAGCAACCTCAGCTCCCTCTGCCCCTTCTTTGCCATCTTCCCTCAGATATATATATATATATATATATATATAGAATACATAGATATATATCTATATCTATATATATATCCCAGATGGCTGATGCACCAGGAAGGCATCTGACCATTTAACTTCCCTTCCTTTCCTGCCCACCACCCTCTGTACTCCCCTGATCACCGAGTCCCCAGTCACTAAGACTCTTCTTGCTGACTTCCTCCTGGTCACCGCACCGGGTGCCACAAAGTTTGTCTTACCCATTTCCCCCCACTGACTTGGAGTCCAAGCCCTGAACTCAGGTACCTGAGCCTCCAAAGGGGAAGCTAAGCCATTTGCTGTCTAAATTGTGTTATTTATTTATTTATTTATTAAATTCTTGGATTACAAATACCTTTGAGCAGAAACTGCTGGTTTTCAAAGGTTCCACGTCAAAGGATGAGGGTCAACATACATACAGAGGTAGTAAAAGAATGCACAATAAATAACCAAAACATCTAAAAGAAAAAATAAAGATACTCAGTTATAACATACTTTGAGATAATATTCATAAAATGAGCAGCTTGAGTAAGCAGCTGGCTGCGGTAACAATAAGAAATAGAGGGCACCATAGGCAGTTAGTATTGCAGGCATGCGACCGGGAGAGGAAGTTGGCAGGCTAATGGGCCACTGTCCGATGGTGGTGGGAAATGTCTTGTACCAGTGGAGATGTGAAGCAGGAAAGGAGTCACAAGAAGGCCCAGTGCCAGAGGAATGAGATTGGGAAAGGCGGGCTGTGAGACATGAGTGAGCTGGGAGGTGTTTAGAGATCTCTGTTCAGAGAAGCAGTCACATTGAGTGGTGAGGTAAAGTTTGAGATTCTTTTGAAGGGTCCAAGTGTAGTAGAGGAAAGTGCTTCTTTATTGAGGAATTGAACCATTGGCGGCTCTATAGATAAAGGACCGCTGACCCATGGAGGTACGACATCTGGGAACCTGAAAGGTTAGAGATTGGGCACCACATGTTTGTTGAGTGCCACTGTAGGTAGTAAGGAGTGAGCTAACACCAGGTGGCATGAGACCAAGGAGAATCTTTTTGGTAAGTAAGCAGGTCTGGTATTGTATTCTGCTGTGTAGGGGTAGCCAGCTGGCCTGTGCATAGAGGTCACAGGTGTGAGTTTGTCAGGCTGCACCTGTCAGTAGTCTACAGTCTTTGTTGAGAGCAACTGAGATCCTGCAGAGGGCACTTGTTTAGGCAGAGCCATAGATGGCAAGGCCATAGTCAATGATAGAGGTGACAGAGCTGTAGATGGCTAGTTTAAGGACATCCGCAGGCATACAGTGCTTGTGTTTGTGTAGTAGTCCAATCCGTATATTGGCGGTCTTGGCAACAGTGTCAATATGCCAGGTAGGAGAAGGCTATCCAGGGTAATACCAAGGTACTTGAACTCCTTGACATGTTCGAGTGGGTTCCCAGTGTGGTTCTTGATGGTGAGGGACAGAGAGTTGTGCCTGCTCTGTCGGGTTACAGAAGGACATGGCTTTGAGTCTTGCTGTGGTTCAGGACAAGTTTATGAGAATTGAACCAGTCTTCTGATGTGATTGAAGTTGAGCTGCAGCTGGGATTCAAGGACTGTAATGTCATGGTGGCTGGAAAACAGGACTGCATCATCTGCGTATAGTAATATTTTTGGTGGCAGGCACTGGGAGATTGTTGATGAAGAGGAGAAGTAGAGGGCCCAGAATAGACCCTGGGGACTCCAGAGCGGACCGGTTTCTCATCTGAAGAGATCCCTGCAATCCTTACACATTGGATCTGATTATCAAGGTAGCTGGTTAACCATGAAAGGGCATCGCTGGAGATCCCAATGGAAGAAAGTTGCTTGAGCAGTAGGGGGTGGTTAACTGTGTCAAATGCCTTGGTAAGGTCTATAAATACTGCCCCTCCACAATTCCCTTTGTCAAGCATGGCATGGATGAAGGTTATAAATTCCAGTAGTGCAGTGGTGGTGCTGTGCCCTTTTCTGAAGCCATGCTGCTCTGGGCACTGTACATTGTACTTATCCAGGAATTCAACTAGTTGGTCTGACACTATTCGCTCCAGTGCTTTGGATAGCGGGGGGAGGAGTGAGATAGGTCTGTAATTGTTGTGCAGTGTCTTATCTCTGCTTTTGTGAACCGGTGTGACAGTGGCTTTCTTCCAGAGAGAGGGGAAATGGCCCAATCTAAGCAAGAGATTAAAGATCTTTGTAAGTGGTTCTAAGATTTCATCTAGGACTTGTGCCAGCAGTTTCAGGTCAAGGGAGTCACCACTGTACCCTTGTTTGCCGATGGACTTTTGAATGTATTCTCTAGCTACTTGTGGTGGGACCTCCTTAAAAAAAACTTTGGGGTTGTACATTCTAGTTGGGGGGTAACTTGGGAGGAGCTGGAGGGGAGGTTGTAGAAAAAATTTGGTGGAAGGATACTGTCCAGGTTTGTAAATGCATTATTAAAAGTGCTGGTGATGATACCTAGGTCAAGTGTAGGAGTGCCATGAAAGTTGAGCATAGTGGGTGGTGCTTTAGGATCCTTGCCTGTGAGTTCTTTCATGTTGTTCCAGCATTTGTTTCCCTGGCCCCAAGAGTTGGTCAGAGCCTCTTTGTAATAGCTGCATTTAGCATTCCGTATTCTTCGAGTGCAATCATTTCTGGCTGCGTTGTATAATTGTATGTTTACTTGCATCGGAGTTGCACGAGCACAATGCCAGAGGTGGTCTCTGTGCTTGAGCAGAGTTAAAAGGTCAGTAGTAACCCAGGGGTTGGTCTGTCCTTTGACCTTCATCTTTTTCACTGGTGCATAAATGTCACAGGCTTCTTTGAAACATTTAATAAATAGGTCCAGAGCTTTGTTGGTGTCATTGAGGGAGTCAAGCACTGCCCAGTTCAGCCTGGTTAGATGGGATTTTAACAGCTGTAGGTGCCCTTGTTTGATAACCCTGGCATAGATAAGCTTGGGAGGGGGCTTGTGGTATTTGTTTGACCAGGAGCAGATGATAGGCGAATGGTCACTTATTGAATCCGGGAGTACAGAAACATTGGAGATGCATTCAGGGTGGTTAGATAGAATCCAGTCTAGAAGCGCAAGGGAGCCTGTCCTATAGTTACACCTAGTGGGGGCATTGACCAGTTGAGTGAGGTGATGCGCCGCAGCTGCATCCTTATAGGTAGTGGCCTCAGCGGAGAGCCAGTTAATGTTAAAATCACCCATGATTATGGTTTCAGAATTATGTTGCTGGACCCTTAGATATTCCATGATGCTATGGAAGCCAGCAGCCTGGTCTCTTGGGGGTAGGTAAACTGAGATGATGGTGAGTTCCTTGTTATGTGCCCCAAGGTGGATTTTGATTTTGAGGACCTGAGAGGAGTTGCTCAGGCTAGGGATGGGAAGATGTGACCCATAAGGGTATCCTTAAGATAGATAACCCGGCCCCCGCCCCGTTTAGCAATCCTGACTTGCCTGAAAATGCAGTAGCCAGGGATAGAGACTGAGGTATCAGGGATTTTAGGGTTTAGCCATGTTTCCACAACTGAGAGGACATCAGGGTTGTGCTGTAGGATCCATGTTTGGAGGGAGTCAAGTTTGTTGAGGATGCTGCAGGCATTGGTGGATGCCATGGTGAGTGTCCCTGTCCTTCTGCTTGGTGCCACTGCTGGTTGCCCAGGTGGTCCTGGGTTGGGGTGAACATTTCCTGAGAGCAGGAGCAGCATAAGGAGAATTTGTAGGAGAAAGGATTTCAGCATCTTGTAGATACCTGGTGGTTAAGTCATAAGCCAAAAGAAATTATCAAAAGCTGAGGTCCAGAGTCACAGAATGTGTTAGAATTCCAGAAGGTGATAAACTGTGCCTGCGCATATGCAGGATGTGAAATCCTTTTGACTGCATGCTTCTTTGTCATTCAAAGAGGTCGTTGAAAAGCCCACATACAGATCATGGAGCAGGTCAGATGAAAATGTGGATTCAAGCAGACCTAGAGTCACTGAGTTTGTCAGACTTAATTGCTTGACTTATGTTCTGCTTGGGATAGCTTCCAAAAAGTTGATTTTTAAATGAAAAATGCAGATACCTGGTTGTGATGTTTTGCAGAAATCCAGTTCAGAAGACTTTCACTGATGTAGTGAGCAAGAATGGTGTAGTTACTCCAAGCAGAAAACCATGTAAATCCACAAAAACTAAGCTACAGACACAGACAAGCAGCCACTACAAACAAAGAAGGAGAAACAGCCCCACTTGATCAAAGCCCTTGTGGCTTCACCTGTCACCTTTTTCCCCCTCCCCAACACCCTCCAGACCCCTGGACATTTGGGTCTCTGGTAAAGTCAGGATGTAGGGGATGGACCCCAGCTGAGTGGGGGCAGCAGCTGAGATATCTCTCGATTGCTGCTTCCAGCTGAGCATGAAGCTGTGCAAAGGTCCTGTAGATAAAGCAGTGCCCACTCCTCCAGAGCATAACCCTGGAGAAAAGCACTCCACAGTCCCTACAACTGATTATCTCATGGCTGTTCTTCATCTCTATACTGATCCTATGACAACCCTAGACCATTGTTAATAACTTGCTTACCTCTATCTGCCTAGTTTCCTTAGACTAGAACCAAACAGGCTTACCTTACATACGGAGTTCTGTTATATATGGAACTTCTTAACACCTCCATAACTTACTTACTCCCTTAACATTGCTTAGTCTCTTAACATATACAGTGCATAAACATAAATATACAGTACAAACAAATACATATCCATTTTGTCCACACAAAAACCTATTATAATCCAAATCTAAAGAGCAAATCTTTTCAGATGTTCTATTCAAACCAGAACACTATGCCAGGAAAGCTATTTCTTAACAACAGCCAGATTCTGGCAAAAAAATGCCTTTCAAGATGCTTTGTTTTTAACAACAAGAAATCAGCAGTCCAGAAAGCCCACCAAACAGTGACAAATAGGGCTGGGTGAAATTAACAGATGCTCACGGAATGTTCATGAAATTTAGCAAAATTTTACAAACGTTCATGGAATTTCATGATTTGTTTTTTGAATGTTGTGAAATTCTTTAATTGGTCCCAACTCAGTAACTGTTATAGTTAGATATCTGAAATATGGCATGCACGCTGTTTTGAAGTGGTTCTAAAAGGTTACCAAGTTTCATGACCTTTGGATGAGGGGTGTGGAAGTTATAGGAGCTCAAAGTCTGACAGTTTTATCATGTATATGAAAATATTTCTATGCTTACAACTTAGCCACCTTTGGAGTTAGATGATAGGAAATTTATATGCATACTTCCTTGGTAGTCATAGAAACTGCTAAACAGAGAAGTAATTGTTATGTAAATTTTAAGTTACAAGAGTTCAACATTTCACAATTTAATTGTTAAATTGTGTGAATATTTTCAAAATATTTGGATATTTATAGCAACATTGCTATTGCAGGTATACACTCATGTTTTGGCAGGCATACCAAAGGAAATACGTTCTAGATCTAATTAAGCTGCATAGGTGTGGTTTAGTAGGTTAAAATGTATTATTGTAGATAATGTAGAAATTACTAATTGGCAAAATTTGCTTAAAAATTCATGGCTACATAATGGGTAATGCCACCAGAATTCTGCTTGTGGAATTTAACTTTCACAAAGTACTTATCCCCACTGAATTACCTTACCTGCACTAGCATCATGGCTTTGCAATGCCCCTCCAACACTCCTGCGACAGTGATGCCCAGTATCATTGTTCAGCATGACTAAAGATATCCAGATACTTCTGCCACAATGACCTAAGTCACAAATAGTTGTAAGACCTGGCATCACTTGGTGCCACCATTTTCAAATAGTAAAAA
The DNA here is from genome assembly GCA_016271365.2 of Neoceratodus forsteri. Lineage (NCBI taxonomy): Eukaryota > Metazoa > Chordata > Ceratodontiformes > Ceratodontidae > Neoceratodus > Neoceratodus forsteri. The sequence goes on along the minus strand of CM028136.1, from coordinate 277,958,696 downwards.
TATACATTGTTATCTACAGAGTTGTTAAAGAGTCTGGCAGGTGGCATTGTACAGAAGCAATGCTGCACATGCAAATGCTTTCAGAAGTCATTAAGTCAGTGAGCTCTAGTGGTTATCTGGCATATTGCAAGACTTCAGGCTAGTGCATGATGATATCCATGACTATTCTTCATGGTTTGTCACTCAAGATAGTGACCTGACACTTTGCACCACTATACTTTTACTATGGAGCTTCTTATGAATGCTACCTTATTGACAATTTATCCAGCTTTTGCCTTCCTCTATAGTGACAACTCAAGTGTATGACTGGGCAAAATGTATGGACAGGGCTTTGACAAAAGTATCACAGCATTCCACAATTTCACAAAAGCTCATGAAATTCAACTTTAATTACTAAACTTATTTTGGAATCTTTGACTGCTTATAACTTGGCCAGCCTTTGAGCAAGAGAGTAGAAAGTTGACACACATAACCTTTTTTTCATGTTGTTTTTTTCTCTCAGCCAGCAGCTTGTATCTCAGAGATACACCCTGTTCAAGGATATAACCTGATCTGGAAGAGCCATGACATCATTTAGTTGGCTACCAGGTTTTTCTCCCACATTTTGTTTCTACCCATCTCCCCTAGTGTGGACAGTACCTCTGTCAGCCTCCCAGAGTCACCGCTTCCCCTGCAGCAGGAGCAAGTGTTGATGGATGATCCTGCTGCCAACCCTCTCTGACCCAGATGCACTGCTGAGCAGTGGCTGTCTCAGCCATGGCCTGCCTCCTGATGTGATTTTCCAGGCTCTCCTTTGAACTCAGGTCATCAGCATGACAGCATGACCTTCTGCTGCTGGACATGGAGTGGCTTTAAAGCCAAATATTTTGGGTCAGTGAGCCTAACAAAACTGACTCCTTAAGGAAAGGATAGTGCAACACCTGGAATCCATAGGCGCACAGGATCCAAGACAGCATGGGTTTACAAAAGAAAGGTCCTGTCAAACTAATCTCATAGATTTCTTTGACTGGGTAACCAGAGTGGTGGACCAAGGGGGAGCAGTTGATGTTGCCTACCTTGACTTCAGCAAAGTTTTCAATACTGTTCCACATGGAAGATTGATTAATAAGCTGGGTAGGCTCAGGGTGGGTCAGAAGTTGGTCAACTGGGTGGCAAACTGGTTGACAGGCAGAAGACAGAGAGTGGTGATAAATGGTATACTGTCAGAAGAGATGCAAGACACAAGTGGGGTACCTCAGAGATCAGTCCTGGGGCCAGTCCTCTTTAATATCTTCATCAGTGACATTGCAGATGGACTGGCAGGTAAGGTTTGTCTGTTTGCAGTTGACACCAAGATCTGCAACAGAGTAAATGATCCAGATGGGGTGTGCAGAATGAGAAGCGATCTGGATAAGCTAGCAAAATGGTCAGAAAAGTGGCAACTGGGATTTAATGCAAAGAAGTGCAAGATCATGCACATAGGGAAGAGAAACCCTGAAGCCACCTATAGGCTGGGAGGGGAGTTGCTGGCAGTCACAAGGGAATAAAGAGACTTGGGCATCATCATCACCGATGACCTGAAATAATCCAAGCAGACCACTAAAGTAGTAGGTAAGGCTAGGGGGATGTTAGGGTGTATTAGTAGGGGTACCACAAATTAGAAGAGGGAGGGAGGTAATAATCCCTCTTTACAAGACACTGATTAGGCACCATCTGGAGTACTGCATGCAGTACCAGAGGCCACACCTTCACAAGGACATTAACCAAATTGAGGCAGTCCAGAGAAGGGCAACCAAAATGGTGCAGGGGCTGCATCAGAAAACATACGAGGACAGATTAACAGAGCTCAATATGTATACCCTAAAGCAAAGGAGGGAGAGAGGTGATATGATCGAAACATTCAAACACCTTAAGGGCATTAACAAGGTGAAAGAGTCTAACATGTTTCAATATAAGAAAAATAGCAGGGCAAAAGGACACAGCATGAGATTAGAGGGAGGCCAATTAAGGGGTAATGTGAGGAAGTTCTTTTTCACAGAAAGGGTGGTGGATGCATGGAATGGCCTACCTCAGGAAGTGGTGGATATGAATACAATGCAGGGCTTCAAACAGGTATGGGATAGGCATAAGGGAGCAACACAGATGAGTATGACTAGATAGTCCATTGACAGAGCAAAGGCCGATGTCACATTTATATGGTAGAAAACGAAATGGGCAGACTGGATGGTCCTTGCGGTCCTTATCTGCAGTCAACTTCTATGTTTCTATGATATTCCATTCTCTAGTTTTAAGGTTATAAGTGCTTAAAATTCTTCCATTTAAATAATTGTAAAATGTAATTTTAAAGTTTCCTTAAATTTGGATGCTTAGAACTCAGAAGCCTTGAAAGACTGAGATCTGTAACTTGGTACACATCTGTATGGACTTGTGTAAACTCACAATACCAAATGTGGTGCAATGTGAATAAATACTTTTTTAAATTTAATGTCATAAAATGTTTGTGGAAGTTTTGTGAAATTTTGACAGAATTTCACTGGCGGAAGATAAATTTTAATCCAGCCCTAGTGACAACAAAATAAAAGTGACATCGAACAACATCTTATCTCCCTTTTTTTTTTTTTTTAATTTAACAAGTTTTAATAGTTTGAGCACCAGTCAAAGTACATTAGATACTAAGTGAACATATCAGAGTAATAGGCGCTAAAATACATACAAAACTTAAACCCCCTCCAACCCCCACCCTGACTACACACCATCCAATATCTTTAGTATGTCTCACCTCTAATATGACTACACATTCCTAAGGTTTCCAGACTAACAGTACAGTCTCAAGGCTACCCCAGAGAGAGACATAAGCTCCTAACCTATTATACATAGATGCAATGTGTCTTTCCAATTGTAATGCCAGACTAAATTCCTTGTACCACTCCATTAGATTAGGAGAGTTATCTTCTGTCCAGTGCCTCATAATTATCAGCTTAGCTACCGCAGAGATAAGTATCATATGTGATTTCCTAACTTTGGGAATATCATCTGGAAAATAATTTATTAAACAGATTTCAGGGGTAAATAAGGTCTTCAAGCCAAGAATAGGATCCAAAGCCTATTAGCGAGCTTGCCAGAAGATCTGCACGTAGGGGCACAACCATATCATATGATAAAGGGAACCGACGTCCCCCTTACATTTACTGCATAAGGAAGTATTTAATGACCCAAACTTGAAGAGCTTAGCTGGCGTGAGATAAATGTTCTGCATAATGTTAAACTGAACTAATCTTACCCTGTCCTGTTTTATGAATTTATGCATTGAAACCCATAGTTTCCTCCATAGACCAGGGTCCTCTGACATTCCTAACTCTCTTGCCCAATAAAGACAGACACCTGAAGGTAACCTACAATCCCATGCCTGTAAAATTTTATATATATTAGAAACTGGGTGTGATTGGGAGGCAACCTTAAAAAGCGTGTCAAGATCTTTCCCCTCTAGATCCATTGGCAGGAACCGAGAGAAAAAGGATGCAAGGGCCTTACTAACTTGAATATATTTAAAGGCTTCATTATCTAATGCTACATTGAATTTCCGGAATTGAGCAAAAGAGAGTGGTTTCCCATCTGACCGTAAGTCTGATGCTTTACATTGGCTTAGCCGAGGCCAAAAACTGGAGGATATTGTTACATTATATTGATCTTAAAATGTGGGTTACCAATGACTGGTTGATCTAATGACTGATATCACTTCACTGCTAAGTATTTTTGGGCCTGATGAGAAGCCTTCAATGACAAACCCATGGGATTATTCTTAATTGACTTAGGGGTGTGAGATGGCGAAGCATATAAGAGCGCCCCCAACGAGCAATTCGCTTGGGAGGCTAAGTATTTTTCTATAGAGAACCACAAAGGGAAATATTCTGAATTCACATTTTCCTTATTCCAAAAGGCCAGCTTGCTCAAATGTTGTGCTAAATGATATAGAAAGAAAGAAGGAGCCGCCAGACCTCCTCTGTGTTTCGGGGCTGTCAACTTGAGATAGGATCTGCGAATACCTTTCTTGTTCCATAAGAAAGTATTAACTATCCTTTGCAATTTGAGGAACCACGTTTTTGTCAAATAAGTGCCCAGCATACCCAATGGGTACAGCATCCTTGGCAGAATGTTCATTTTAATTGTACTTAGCCTGCCCCATAAGGAAATAGGAAGTAATCGCCACCTTTCCAAATCCCAGGCTATCATTTTGACTAAGCAATCCAGATGGTCTCTTATTACAGTACCAAGATCTCTAAAAATCTTGATTCCTAAGTATACTATATGCTTCGCCTCCCAGGAAAGGCCAAGAGATGAGAGTTCCCCCTTATTTACTCTACTATTTAAAGGTAAAACCTTAGTTTTAGCCCGATTTAGCTTATAAAATGAAACTTTAGCATATTCCTCTATCTCACTTAAAATAGCTGGGATTGACAGGTCTGGCCTCTCCACATGCAATAATATATCATCAGCATACGCCGAGATGGAATATCTTACAGTGCCTATTTGGATTCCTTTAATATTAATATTGTCCGCCAGTCTAAGGATCAGAGGCTCCAAGTATATGTTAAACAGCAGGGGGGACAATGGACATCCCTGCCTTGTTCCCCTAGCTAGATTAAAAGAGGGAGAAAATAAGCCATTGCACTTAACTTTGGCTGTGGGGGAGGAATATAGAAGTTGTATCCATCTTATAAATTCTTCGGGTAATCCAATTGAGATTAAGGTAGCAAACAGAAAGTCCCAGGAAACTCTATCGAACGCCTTTTCGGCATCCAGGGAAACCAACACCACTGGCGTGCTGGAATCCCTGGATACCGAAAGAAGATGCAGCAATTTCCTCATATGATCTTGAGATGACCTTCCCAACATAAATCCAACTTGCTCGTGACCTATGAGAGTACCCATAACTTTGGAGAGTCTGTTTGTTAATACTTTGCTAAGATTTTAATATCCGTGTTCAATAAAGATATAGGGCGGTAACTACTGAGATTTAGTGGATCTTTCCCTGGTTTTAAAATCAGGGATATTACAGCCTCCTGAAAACTTGGGTCTGATATTCCATTATCATACCAATAATTATACACATCTTTTAATACCGGTATTATTATAGATTGACAGGCTTTATAAAAGTTACTCGGTAATCCGTCCGGCCCGGGCGATTTATCTGGAGATAGCTTCTGGACTGCCTGCTGAATTTCTGCTAGGGATATTGGGGCACCTAAGAGGGCCGTTCTGCCACTGTAATCTTAGGCAGACTTATAGAACTAAGATAGGAGTTTATTCCTTCACTAGTGGGACGCAGGGCTGGGTCTACTGCATAAAGATCTTGGTAGTAAGAACCAAACAATCTCGCAGTTTCCTGAGGGTCAGTGCAAACTTGACCATTTTGTCCTGCATAAATTCCTGCAATAAATTGTGAAGCCTCTACTTAACGGATTCGCATAGCTAGTAACTTACTTGCCCTTTCCCCCATCTCTAGGTATTTGCAGGGCCAACTCTGCTTTTTGAGATACCAGCCCTGTGTATTGAGCTTGTAGTTGATGAAGTCTGGTCCACATCTCTACCGGTGATGAACGAGATAGACCATATTCCAGGTTTTTAATGGATACGAGAAGCTCCTCCATCTGCACCCTCTGCTTCCTAACTCTATTGGAAGCCATTTTTATGAACTCCCCCCTTAAAGAACATTTCAAAGCTGCCCAAATGAAGTCATATTTAGTCACTGATCCTTGATTTCTACTAAGGAAAGAAGCAATGAAATCCACAATGTATTCTAAAGAGGTTTTGTCTCACAGTAATTGGTTATTCAGCCGCCATTGTGGAGATCTCTTACTTCCTGCACTTAGTCGATATTCCATCCTGACTGGAGCATGATCAGACAACACCCTAGCTGATATTTCTACCTGAGAGACCCCAGGCAAAGCAAAAGAGCTCATGAGCAGGTAATCGATTAGAGAATAAGTTCTATGCGCTGAAGAAAAAAGGTATATTGCCTTTCTGGGGGTTAAGAACTCTCCAAACATACACAAGCGCAACACTGCTCATAAGCTCCTTTATTGCCCTTTGTGCTGGAGACAATCCCCGTCTAACCCGATCAGACCTATCTAACTCTGTTTGAAGCACTAAATTCCAATCTCCTCCCAGTATAGTACATTTTGGTGGATTGGATGTCACAACATTAAGTAAATTTACAAAAAAGGATGGGGAATCACCATTAGGGCCATAAATAGAGCCCAAAAGAACCGGACAGGATTCCAATAAGCCATGAATTATTATATATCGGCCTTCTGGGTCCCATATTTCTTGAGTCATTTTAAAGGGGATGTTCCTTGCTATTAATATAGATACCTCTCTTTTATTCGTGTTTGCCCCCGATCCAAAAACTTGCCCAACCTATGATTTCCTAAAAAGGGTTATATCTTCCCTCTTCAAGTGCGTTTCTTGCAAGAAAACTATTTGTGCACCCAACTGTCGTAAGTGTTTCAAAATTATTAGCCTTTTGACCCTATCCTTGGCTCCTTTGATATTCCAACTTACAAAACTGTAACAACTATCCATGTTCTACAATGGCAACTTGGAAATGTCACAGTACAACCCTAATAGAAAGAACCCATATATGCTTAGACATACCCTGAATCGCCACCTAATGATAGTGTGTAGTCTTAACCCCACCCCACAGAATAACACTCTATAGTTATTAACCTCATAACTCATAATACCCAACTTAAAATCGAAAACCCAGTTCTGATTTACTGCACTCCAAAATCTCACATGCCACATGATTTGTATTTAAGCATAACCCAGCCTAACAGTTTGCTCCCTCAAGCCCCTCTACACCTGTCCCTCTGCATATGTATCTAAGGAAGTAAAATACCTGCATACACATCAATTCTACACCTAATATCATCTTTTCTAAACCATTGTTAACTAAAAACTTAACCCTCCTAAATATTAACGTTAGACCACCTTAAAACTTTAACATATATATCATTATTCTGTTTAAAGTGCTCATTTTAAATACAGTGATGATAATTGGGAACTAAAATTCGATCTACATATACAGATCATTAATTAAATTCTACCATAAGCATAAAGCTAATCGCCCCTTATGACAAAACCTCGATAAAGAGCTAGGAGAAGGAAGAAATAGGGAGAACAACCCTTAGAATTCCCCTATCTAAATATTACCTAACGCTCTATTAGTGTTTAGTTTAAACCTATTGTCCACCAATTTCGTACTTAAAGGCAGTAAAATGAAAATAAAATTGTTGCATCTATTGGATTTCTTATGCCCACACAACGATTACATCCAGCGTTGAGATCGCTCTCAGCAAACTGCCCGACTACTCTTCAACCCTCGCTATTGTAACACGCCCACTCCAGAGCGCATACGTAGCTTAATTGTCCAGTACTGCGATGTAGGGGTGAGGAACCAAAACAGGAACAGGAGCCCTCAATTATCCTAGACCGAGATCATCCAGTCGGCAGATCCTCGTTACTTGCAGGCACATCACGCATCTCTTAATCCGAAGTAGTAGAACTAGATTTCTCTCCTGTGCTTCAATTAACCACGCCATACAAAAGCACACTTTCAGTGACTCCAATACCTCCAACAGCAATTCACATCATTGCCTCACTTGTTCTGTAAGAAGAAAATCCCCCCCGAGGAAGCACTCCAATACATTGCTCTGATAAACACGTTCAAAGCCGCCACAACTACTGATCAGATCACAGCTACGATTAAGCCTTTGCTGCATACAGAGAATTCCACCATACTCATTTATACAATTCTGGGTAGATTTCCTTTAGTCCGATCAGTGCTTGCGCTGGGGAATCGTATGACAGCCATTTTTCCTCATGCCTGACCATCAATGTCGCAGGGTATTTAACCCTGAATGCTTTAGCAGCAGCCACTAATTTAGAAACCAGGGGGTGAAGTTCCTGCCGGCGTACTCGCACTGAATAAGGGAGATCCTGTGCTATACTGGATTTTCCTGCCTTCCCATATCACCTCATTTATTTCTTTGACTTTGGCCAATATATGCTGTTTGTCCAAGAAATTTAAAAGCTTAAATATCAGTGGTCTGGGTGGCTGGCCCGAAGTTGGTGGAGGACGCAGCGCTCGATGCGCTCTTTCAATTATGTATTCGCCATCATGCGGCGGTGGCCCAGCTAATTTAAGGCAGAGCTTCTGGAGGAATAATATAGCTGTGTTCCCTTCTTCTTTCTCCGGAATCCCGATGACAATTAAATTATTTCTCCTGCTACGTCCCTCCAAATCCTCAAATTTCTCTTCTAGTTTTTTTAATCTTCTCGTCACATTCACATTCTCCAGGTCATTTCTATCTTGTTTCTTCTCCAAAGAAATTATTCGAATTTCGGAGTCTCCGACTCTTTTTGTTAAGGATTCAACTGATGTCTGAATTTTTTGCAGGTCCTCCGATATGGTGGCGATCGCTGTTTGCAGTGGTTTCATAACTTCCAAGAATTTCTTCTCTGAGAGGGCTGCTGCTATTTTGGGTGTATTTGGCATACTAGCGGCTTGTTGTTTGGGCCTTTTCACGGCCTTGTCTTTTTCTGGAGTACGCGGTGGGGAGTGCCTTGGTGGTGCTTTTTTCATATATATTTCCATTTTGCACTCCGGCTAGCTTTCCCCAGGTAGGCAGGCATTTTCCCTGTACCGAAATTAAATCGAAGGAGTTTACTGAATCAAGTATTTGCCAGGAAACCTGCAGATATAGAACGGAGCTCCAGGGAACTGCTGCTTCAGCTTAGGCTGCCATCACATGACCATCCTTATCTCCCTTTTCTGAAGTTAAAATTAGAGTGCCCAGGGCTCTAGCCCACTTGTATTCAGCATTTACTTGAATGACCATTCCTATGTAGTTTCATTTACCAAAATACTTCTATATGCTGATGACTTGGCTCTTTTGCCAGGGGTACCAGCGTGGACACTTTGAAATTTGTAATTCAAAAAGATTTTGACAGTGCTACATAGAAACAAAGACTTTGTCTGCAGAAAAGGATCACTTAGCTCATCCAACTGCCCAGATGGTCCCTGACTAGTAGAGTATTTCCCTAAGTCTATCCCATGCATGCTTAAAGTCCCTTACTGTTTTCACCTCCACCACTTTTTCTGGCAGTTTATTCTAAGTGTCCATCACTATTTCAGTGAAGTAGTACTTCCTCACATCCCTCTTAAACCTCTCCCTTCCAGCTTTATTACATGCCCTCTGGTACTGGTGCTCTATCTCATTTGAAAGATTCCCCCCTCCTGTGCCTTGTTCACCACCGTGAGGTAACTGAAGGTTCCTATCATGTCCCTTCTTGCTCTCCTCTCTTCTAGAGTGCACATGTTGCAATCCCTCAGTCTCTCTCCTTGTAGGACTTTTGATGCAACACCTGCACCATTTTAGTTGCCCTCTTTTGGACTGCATCTACCCTGTCTATGTCCTTTCTGAGGTGTGGTCTCAAGAACTGGACACAATACTGCAGGTGGGGGAGTCTGGCCAGTGAGTGATACAGTGGTAAAATCACCTCCCTCCTCCTGCTGATGTTATCTCTCCCTGTGCATCCAGATGTCCCACTGCCCTACCCACTACTTTGTCACACTGCACTGTCACTTTGAGGTAATCAGATATCATAACCTTAAGGAACCAGCTGCTTACTGATGGCCAATACCTCCCCTCATCCTACACTTTGCTCCTAGGTTCCTATGCCCTAGGTGCATGACTTTGTACTTTTTGGTATTGAATCCCAGCTGCCATGCCCTTGACCACTCCTCAAGTTTCCCAAGGCTCCTATGCATTCTCTCCACCCTCTTTTGAGTATCCACCCTATTACAGATTTTGGTGTCATCTAGAAAAAGGCATACCGTCCCTTCCATTTTTTTCTGCAATGACACTTATGAAGACATTGAAGAAGACCAGTCTCACTACTGAACCCTTTAGCTAGTGGTGGGCGAAGTGGCTAGTCGCTCCATGAAGTGATCCAGCGGAGTGAGGGGTCAGCAGTGCGCTCCATGAGCGTGAGCGAGTACCGTTGCAAATGGGAACGCAGTCCAAAACAATGACTTCACATTACTTAGCCTTTCCCAAACCACTACTCCTCTGTTTCTAAGGCTAAGTACATTGAAAACAATGTACTTTGCCTTACTTAGTTATTTTAAGCTCCAAAGGCGAATTTTGCAGTGTTTCATGGGATTTCAGGTCACATGGGCTCTAGATTGTTCTGCACAACCTCAGTTTCTCTAGATTGTTCTGCACAGCCTCAGTTTGGAGTACTGTGTGTAGTAGGAAGCTGTAGGAGACAATCTGCTCTGAGAGCTCGCTGCAATTCAAACCTTCAAAAAGCTGTTAAAAAAGCCTTTTTGAGTAATTTTTTTTGCTGAAACTTTAGTTCATCGATTATAGGAAACCTTCCTGTGCTCATATCATCAAGCGTTTATTGCTTGTGTATGGATTTTGAATGTTAATGTACAACATTTAGTCTGTATACTGAGAGACAGTGGAAGTGTGCTTTGGGGAAGGGGTGTATCTGTGGTGTAGGTAGATTAACTTGGAGAAAAAGACAGTGCTTTCTGTTTTGGTGATATTTTTCTTGTTTAACTGTGTTAATGTACACACAGTAATATTTTCAATATTTCTTGCCATTTTTTTGCTGATTGTTGTGGTGCAGCAATGCATAATTTTAGTTTGTTTAAAATATGTGGTTATATTACTGAAGTTTTCAATTTGCTACGCATTACTTAGTGTGTGTGTGTGAGTATGTGTGTGACGCGTGTCATCAAATCAGACATCTTTTATTGTGCCACATAATAATTTCAGCAATGTGAAGCTGCTATCCTCTACAGCTGTGTGATTTTTGTACTTCTTTGTGGTATCTTTACTGGTACTGGTACTAGTTCTAGTGACTGTTACTGCAGCAGTACAGTACACTGCCCCCCCCCCCCGCATGGCCTGCCCCAACCGGTAAAGGTATTCTTTTCCAGATTTGAATGTCTGATGGTGGACACTGGTTAGGTGTTGTGCCTTTGTGTCTACATATCTTCAGTGCACGGCGCAATCTTAATCTGTCTGTGCATTTGCATCTCTTTAGGGGCCAATCTCCATCTGTAACTTAGGTCACAGTTGTTTCTTTGCCTTCCCTTCAGGGTACTGGACAGGTGTGGTGCTTAATTCTGCATGAACATTGTACTCATTAATATGCGTTTTTAAGTCAGGACCATCATCACAAATCACTCATGATACAAATCACGTTCTTCATCATCACAGTCACAAATGCAGTCACAAATCACGATTCACGATCATTCACATTACGAATCAAAATAATTTTTTTTCTAGTTACTTGGATGTATTGTAAGCCTGTTTTGTAGTATCTCTCCAGGCTTCACCGCCCCACCATTGTACTCATTGATATGTGTTTTTAAGTCTGGGAGTTTTAAGCTACAGCTCATCAGAGAAGTATAGCCGTAGGTGGTAAGCATTCAGGTTTCTTCATCATCACGGTCACAAATGCAGTCACAAATCACGATTCATGATCATTCACGTTACGAATCACAACATGAATTTTTTTTCTAGTTACTTGGAGGATGTATTGCAAGCCTGTTTTGTAGTATCTCTCCAGGCTTCACCACCCTACCATTGTACTCATTGATATGTGTTTTTTAGTGTGGGAGTTTTAAGCTACAACTCATCGGGGCCTGGGGAAGTACAGTCATAGACATTCACGTTTCTTCATCATCATGGTCACAAATGCAGTCACAAATCATGATTTACGATCACATCATGAATCACAATATAAATTTTTTTTAATAGTTACAAGGATGTATTATAGGCCTGCTGGTCACAGTGCTGAACCGGGATGGGATCCACACCTGGGCCCGGGGGAACAGGCACATCCGACTCCAGAGGACCTGGTGCTGGACTTGGTGGTGGTGGTGGTTCAACTGCCTCAGAGTCAGGACAGGAGGCGGTGCTGGTCCTGCTTTGGGGGGGCACTCACAAGTTTTGAGCGGTCCAACAGGAATGGGTGCCCATGCCCTCCACACATGCACACGGTACGATGCTTACCACTACCACACTCTCCCAAAGCTGCCCCGTCTCAGACATTCCCTCACCCTGGTCCATCTCTCCTACTGAGCTCCCTCAGTCCGAGCAATCACTACTCACACTGTCACACAACACACACACACAGTCACACAGACACAGACAAACAACTAACTACTTATAAAGGTAAGAAAAATAAAATTTACAGAAAGAACAAATTAAGTAAAAAAGAGTACAGAAAACACAAAAAAATGTAGCTTTTAAAAAAGCTGTTGGGTCTAAATCAAAGTTTAAATCTCCTCCTCGCTCTGATCTAAAAGTATCAGCAGTCACAAAACACACTACTCTCTCTCCATCTGCACAGGAGAAAATAAAAGTGTCTGCTTGTATGACTCACTTTCTTCCTGCCTAGCTAAAGAGCATGTGACTTACAGTACTGTAAGCCATGTGGTGTGTGGGGGGGGGCTGCCAAATCTGAAACACCAAGTGGATCACTTAGAGTCCTAATGAGGAATGCGAAGTCCATTAAAAACAATGACTTCACCTTACTTCGCGTTGCCATTCAACCTTAACGCGAAGTGGTAATGACAAGGCGAACTGAGCACTTTGTATTGCCCACTCCGCATAGCGGAGTAGCAACGCAAAGTGCCCACTTCGCGTTCACTTAGCCGGCAAATTTTAAATTCGCTGCATCTCTACCTGTAGCACCCCGTTGCTCATGCTCCCCTCATTAGAGTAAGTATCATTAACCATTACCATCTGTCATCTATCCATTTACTAGTTATATACACAATTTACCACTTTGGATCTGACCCTTAGGCTGCTCAGTTTCTTTATCAGTCTCCTATGTGGCACAGTGTTGAAGGTCTTGCTAAAGTCCAGATAGGGCACATCCACTGCCCTACTCTGATCTATTTTGCTGGTCACCCAGTCAAAGCAATCAAATCAGATCTGTCTGGCATGACTTCCTCCCTATGAATCCTGCCTTTGGTCTTGTAGTGCACAGGATTCAAGATCCTACCACTGATATGAGACTGGCTGACCTGTAGTTGCAAGTCTGTCCACTGCAGCTGTTACAGAGTAGGACCACATCATCCTCTGGAACCATGCCTGTTTCCAGTGAGTTGTTGAATAAGGCCATCACTGGTGCAGCAGGTACCTCCTTGAGTTCCTTTAGTACCCTTTGGTGTATACTATCTGGCCCATAGCCTTGTCCACTTCCGGGGCTGCAAATTCCCTCTGGACTCTTTACTCTGAAAATGGACTTGTGTTTACTCTCCCCCAAAATTGTTTCTACTGCTCCGTGGTGGTCCAGCCCCTTCCCCCACTGTGAAGACTGAGCAGAAATGGCTTTAGATGAATGGCTTTATCCTGAACACAGCCAAGGCTAACAGTATGTTATTCAGTTTAAATCACAAAAAAACTGTCATCACTGTCCCTGTGGAGACCAGTGGTCCACAGAATCAATTTATTGAACAGGTGGAACAATTTAAATATCTTGGCTGGTTCTATGTCATAACAGCGAATACAAAACAGCGATTGCTATTATGGCGAGTGTATATTGCCGAAAAGCAAATCAGCAATATACACTTACCGGTGAACCACACCCACCCTCACAGTGGGGTTTGCCCCCCATACTCCCCTGAATTAGGATTCCTAACTCCGGGGTGCATGTTGGGGAGGGGGCACAATCCAGATAAAAAAAAAATTAAGTCTAGGAGTTGCAAACAGCAGCAAAATTCAAATCCTCCCATCCCCAGCCCCAAACCCAGTACCTACTGTGCTAGAGTCAGCCTCCCTCACCAACACACCACACAGCTGGCTCAGCAGTAGCAGGCACACTTCCTTCACATAACCTTCTTCCCTACCTTCCCCTTCCCTCACCATTCCCCCTTTCTGATCACTTTCCCCTACCCTTGTGGTAGAACTAGTCACTACCCTTGTGGGTCATCTATAACAATAGCACCGAATATGGAGTCGCCGTTTTGCTGGTCGCTCATATTCGGTCGCTATTATCATGGGATACCATCTTGGCCTAATTATTGACAGCACATTTTCATATAATAGTCTCACAGATTATTTGGGCAAAACTTCTAATTCTAATATATGAAATATGAATTCAATCAATCAATCTTTATTTTACCAGACGAAACACCGTTGGGAAGGACTCATTTACATGGTGGATCTGGGTAAGGTGCACATACAGCAGCAATGAATAACAATACTGTATGGAGTCATCAGACATTACAGAGCATAATACACAACAGATAAGTCAGCAGTGAATAGCAAAGCAGTGTGGAGTCATCAAATATTGGAGCACACAATATACATAATAGCACCCTTGAAAGGTTGAGACATTAGAAGGCAAGTATAGATGAAGGAACAAACAGAAGGAGCAGCAGCAGGTCATACCAGCCAAGGTCATACCAGCCAATGAGGTATAGGTCAAGGATACAAAGTTTTAGGCCTACAGGACGTTAAGGGAAGCAATTACAAGCCACTGCCTGCAACATGTCTGAAGGTACGGAATCTCCATTTCCTGAACAGCCCTGCCATGTCCCATTTTATTTTGAACTTAGCGCCATTTTTTCCAGCTGCACTCCGTGACTCGTCTGGAGCCCTGAAACTTGGTTGCTCATACCTTTGTCCTCTTTCCTCCCGGATTTACTTTTAGATAATTTTATCTTACTGGTTGCTTCCATTTTTGTTCTGGAAGCTCTCATTAAATTAATTTGTCCCAGCTGCATTTTTGCCACAAATTAAATCACAAAGCGCACAGCCTGTTTTTGCTAACTCCCTCCCACTGCGGACTGCTGCAAATCAGCAACCCTAGTGCCCAGTTCCTTTAGCTTGCTAGAACAAGCTGCTGAATTTATTGTTTCTGTTAAGCTTGCATTTTTTTTTCAATGCAGACTGGTGCTGCAGGATCCCATTTGAATTGCAGGCTCCATGCATGCTGACTTAATTGATTTAATAGATGAGCTACTGCTAAACTTCGTCCTACCGTACACAGGCTATTCCAAATCGGTGTCGGCTTTTCTTGTCTAACTGGAAGAATCCCCGACGCCTTCAGTGTCTCCCCACCCGCCCTATCTGGGCTTTTTGATTGATATTGTGGTGTGACCAATCACTATCTCCTCACCTTCCCATTGACTCCTTATACTGGTCCACCACTAGAGGGCTTCCCAAGGGCTTCTCCATTGAAATAAGTCAAGTTTCATTAAAATATTAACTATCGCTACCAACGTTCCTTCTAATTTTTGGTCTCTGTGGGTGGGTGACTGTTATGTGTGTGCAGCACTTTATGCAAAAAAATTGATTCATGTGCACAAATTGGGTGGCCCAAGCAAGTGATATATTTTATTGCCAGTACACAGTAGAAAACATAACCAAACACTCAAATGTTCAATGCAAAGTATAAATATACATTCTGACACAGTCAAAAGCTTGGATGTGCATTGTGCACGATAATAATATGAACTGGAAACATGTGTAAACTATATACATTTTAAAGAGTCTTGCATGCATCTAAACGGGGTGCTGCTGCTGATGCATTGCTAAGAAATCAACATTTACTGTTTTTCTCTCCTGTCTTTCCCATTCTTCCAGTGGACGTATATTTTATTAAGATCCATTTTTCCACCAGATGTTAAAAATAATTTTGTTCACATCAGCATATCTAAATGGCTTTCTTCCAAGCGGTTTCTTTGTTTGCTCTTAATGCAGTTCATGAGGCTGAAGTCTCTTTCACAGTCAGCACTAGAAGCTTGGAATGTAGTAGTAGTAGTAGTACAATTTATTGTTCAGCATAAAGCAGTTACAATACACTAAAATCAGGACAAAATACATAGTGTGTTTTTTGGTATTTGGTCTGCCACTAGGACCGCTTACGTCCTGGTATTCTGCTTTCCCATCTGGTGCTTCTGCTGCAGGAGTCACTAGGTACTGAACGAACTGAGTCAGATGCATAAAATGATGAACACGATAAGGTTTATTTAGGAGCTTAGAAAGGCACATCTCATCAGCACAGGGAGCATCCTAGACTGACTAGAGGACAAAGGAATTTGCCCTTCCCTAGCCCCAGCTGGACATTAATTAGCATAACATGTGACCATAGCTGGCTGCCCATTACTGTTCCTAGTTAAAGGGGTGGCAGCTAATCTTTAGCCCCATACTCAACTCTGTACTCCACATCACCCCAGGTATTGTAAATGTGAGTACCACTAGAACAAGTAGAGACATCGTTATGCACGAACAACAATAGAAAGCAGCAAAACCATAGTAACAGTAAGTGAACATTTAACAGTATTGTGGAGACATTACTAGAAAACAATTGATTAGTTGATTGATTGGAAATGTTAAAATTTAGAAGCGAAAAAAAAAAATTAAGATCATACAGGAATTGAGAAGCAATTTGCAGATTAAGACAAAGAATTAACAGAATCACTTCACTGAGTCTAAATAATAAGTTCACTGGATTCTGCGGCTTTTACAGTCAGTTGGAATTGCTGAGTGGGTGGCTTGAACTAGTTCTTGACAGGAGGTGGTCAAGTCAGAAAAGGGGACCCATGAGTTGTGAGCACTGTTATACCCACACCATTTAACACGGTATGACCAAGATCCATTGATGTACTTTTTGCACAGAATCTTCTCAATCTGATACACTGTTTGGGGTATGAGAGAGTCCTGAGAAGACACAAGAGGCTGAGAAGTTCTAGAAAGTCCACCTGGTTGGGTAGGAAGAACAGGATCTGACTGATAAGTGTCAGTACTATGAGGTACTAGTGGAACTGTTGACAAGTTGTCAGTAGGAAGTTCAGTTTCTGAAAGGATTGCAGGTTCCAAAGAAGCTTCATTACTTGGGGGACTGAAATCATCAGGGAAGGAATCATGCAAGTACCTATGCTTCAACCTGTTAATGTGAATTTTATTGTGTACCAGCTTCCCATCTGACTTTCGGCACAAGTGAACATGAACTGGGGGAAGTTCTTCCACAATGTAAAATGGCCCAGTCCGGGGGTGAAGCAGTTTTCTGGTGGTGCCTGGAACAAGGGCAGGTCGATACAAATATACGATGTCTCGCGCAGAAAATGAAGGATCATGACACTTGGCTGCAGACATTTTTTGCATTGCCATTTTTCTCTGTCCCAGGATGTCAATAGCAACCCATCTCACAAGTTCAAACTGTTCCAACATTGGGATGATGAAGGAGGAAGCTGACTTTGGGACCTCTAGCGATGAGAGATCTTTGTCCAGAGGTGTTCTTGGGTGATGTCCATGGACTAGGAAAAACGGGGTGTACTCTGTGCTGTCGACACAAGAGCTGGAGTTGTATTCAAACTGAATGAAGGGAACAAAACAATCCCAAGTGCTGTGAGTCTCATCCAGGTACTTGGATAGTGTGTTAAGAATGGTCAACATCATTCTCTCTCTTTGTCCATTGCACTGTGGCTGATAACTGGTTGTATGAGTCTTTTTGATGTCGAGAAGTTTGCAGGTTTCTCGTACAATAGATGAGAGGTAGTTAGTGCCTCTGTCTGAATGCAGGTACGCTGGGGTACCGTGATGGCAAATGATTGTATTGAGGAAGGCACTTGCCACTGTAGCAGCTTTAATATCTTTTAATGGGATAAGTTCCAAGTATTTAGTTAGTTAGTCCACTAAGACAGGAATGTACTTATTGCTGGAGTCAGGGCAGGTAGGCAGGAGGCCAAGGATATCTGTGCTGACTCTTTGGAAGGGTTCTGTGGCTACAGGCATTGGAATGATGTGTGCCTTGGTTGGTTTGGCGGGAGGCTTTCTTTGGGAACAGGGCTGGCAGGATTTTACAAAATGGACAATGTCCTTGTTCATGTGAGGCCAGAAGAAGTGGAGCCTTGTCTTTTCGAGAGTTCTGTGAATACCCATATGACCTCCACAAAGGGGAGAGGCATGAGTGGATTAAAGAACTTCGGAGACTAAAGAGGCCGGCACAACTAACTGTACATGAGTTCTGTCTGTACGATGGCCCTTGCCCTCCTTGGCCCAAATGTGAAAAAGCACTCCATCATTGAGAACATACTGTGCTGCAAAGAATTGTACATCCTGGCAGTGTTTCTTTTGTTGCGGTAAAGTTCCAGACTCAAGATAAGTGATGATGTCTGTAAACTGAGGATCAGTTCTTTGTTGAAGTTTAATCATGGCCAGAGAGATATCGGTGCTGGAGGTTGTAAGAAGCTCTTCAGCTGCTTGCAATGGTTGAGGATTGGTACTTTTTTGTGTAGCAGCATTTGGAAGCAGCCAAGTGACTTGAGGTGCTGTAGGAGTGTCCACACGGAGCTCATCTGTGGAGCAGAAGGGGAGAGCTTGTAGGCAGGCTTCTTCATCAGGAGAGGTTGCTACAGAGGGATATCATCTCCGGCTTACAGCACCAGCATTGGAATGAACTCGACCTGGTCGGCATTGGATTTCAAAATTGTAGCCTTGCAGTATGGCAACCCATTGGGCAAACTTTCCTACTGGTTCCTTCATTTCAAATAACCATCTAAGGGCTGAGTGATCCATGATGGCTGTGAAGGAGGAGTAGCGAAGGTAGCAGTCAAACTTCTTTACAGCAAAGACCATGGCTAGGCATTCTTTTTCTGTGATGCCATAGTTTTGCTCAGCTGAAGAAAGAGGGCACCCTGCATAGGAAACAACTCGTTCTGTTCCATCTTGGATTTGACACAGCACAGCGCCCACTGCAAAGGAGCTAGCATCTGTGTAAAATCTGAATGGCTGGTTGAAGCGGGGATAGGCCAATACTGGGGAAGAAATAAGTTTGTCTTTCAAAGTTTTAAAGGTCTCTTTGCAGTCAGAAGTCCATATGTAGTCGCATCCCCTTTTTGTGAGTGCGTACAAGGGAGCTGCAATGTTAGCATTATTGCAAATGAATTTTCTGTAGTAGCCAGACAAACCTAGGAAAGCTCTAAGATCTTTGAGGTTTGTGGGTTCTGGATAGTCTTTTACTGCAGAAAGCTTATCTGGGTCTGGCAAGATGCCATGCGAACTGACCTCATGTCCCAGGTAATGGATTTGATGCTGAGCAAGGCAACATTTCTCTGGACAGAGTTTGAGGTTGGCTTGCCTGAGACTTTCGAACACCTCTTTGAGATGCTGGAGGTGTTCTTGGAAAGTTCTGCTGAAGACAATAACATCATTGAGGTATACTAGGCAAGATTTCCAAGTAGTCCATGCAACACAGCCTCCATGACGTTTTGAAAGGTGACTGAACTGTTCTGAAGTCCCATAGGCAGACGTTTAAACTGGAAAAGCCCCAAGTGGCAGAGCCAGACTGTGTATGGACATGAAGATGGATCAATAGTAACTTGATAGAATCCACTCTCGAGATCTAGAGTAATGAAGTAGGCTGGGCTGGCCGCATCAAGGCTCTCTAAGGTATCCTCTGTGGTGGGTAAGGGATGGGCATCCTGTACCTTGAGGGCATTGAGCTTTCTGTAGTCCACCACAAACCGATACCCTTTGTCCTTCTTGACTACCAGCAAGCAAGGTGCACCCCAGCGACTGGTGGATTCCTTAATAATGTCCTATTTGAGCATGTCCGTGATTAAGTTCTCTAGGATTTGCTTTTGTTTATGTCCCACTTTGTAGGCTCGCTGAAGAATTTGCTTTTGGTTGGGCTGCACCTCAATGGTGTGTTGCAGGGTATTGCAGCATCAAAGCTTATTATCAGGGCTGACAAAGACATCTGAGTAGGTTTCCAGGAACTCCAGAAGTTGCTGTTTCTCTGTGGGACAGGCTGGGAGCTTTGAGGCTGAGAGACACTAGCTGAAGGGCATGTGCATTTCTCGTGAAGTGGGGTGGTTGTGATGGTACTGACAGGACGACTGTTAATGGAAGCAGGCTGAGGTTTGGGTAGAAGCTGAAGCTGATCCCCTGAAGACAGACAAACAAACTTCCCGATACTGGCACCTTTGGAGATGACCACTGGTTCATGCATGAAGTTGCAACACTTTTGGAATACTGAACTGCCATGCACAGCAGACAAGGTGTTCTCTGGAAGGAGACCTGAGGAGTGCAAAGCTGGGGATCCTGTGACAATGCCAACAACACCTTGGGGAAAGGGGTCACCTCGAATCTTGGCAATCAAAACCATCTCCGACTTAGGAAGTACAGTGACTGAGTCTGTAGCTGCAAGTTGCCTTCGGGGATCTAGTGACAGGTTGTTTGATGCAAAGTCCAGTATGGCTTTGTGTGCCTTTAGAAAGTCCAGGCCAAGGATCACATCTGTTTGAAGTTCAGGCACTAAGTAGAATGTAACCGTCGCTTGCTGTGAGCCAAAGTGGAGCTTGAGATGGACCACGCTGGTGATAGGTATGATAGCAGTGCTTGCAGTGATGATGTATTTTAGGTTGACTGGAGCAACAGTAGGTACATGGCAAATAGCTGGATTGTCTAGAATACTGCTGTGGATCACAGAGATTTCTGCTCCAGAGTCAACCAAGGCATGCGTGGACCAATTGCCAGTAGTGACAGGGATGTGGTTTGCAAGGAGGGGTGATCTGATGACAGGAACTTTGGCTCCTTCAGGCGCGATTGTGCCTGACTTAGCAGCTAGCGGGTGCTGTTTGTTTGTGTTATGCGAGTCAGTGGGGCAGTCAGTTGCTTCATTTTCCTGCCCAACAAGAGCCCTTAGTTTGTTGGGTGGCGCTCGTTTCACTGGTCCTGTGAATAATTGCTAGCATATTGTCGATTGCACTGCGGCAGATGCCTGTGGCTGTCTTGAGTCCTATGAAAGTTTTGCAGTTTGTGGCAGACTGCAGCAGTGTGACCCCTGAACCCGCACCACTGACAGGTCACTGGCTCCTGTGAAGATGGAGGTGGCTCAGGTCACTGTGGAGATGACTGTAGGGCATTAACAGGAGCTGCAGTGGGAGCTGCAGTGGGGAAATGTATGCTGTTGACAGTTGAAATGAGCTGGTCAATAATTTTTTGTTGCTGTTGGACTTAAGTAGCAAGTGCAGCCAACTGTGAGGACTGTGGGTCCTGAACAGTGGTAGGCCAAAGCAAGGAAATAGACTCTTGGGCTTAATGGGCCACTTGGATCATGTCTAGCCAGGTGGTTGGCTTTTGTTGGGTAATGTAGGTACGAAATTATGGAGGCAAGGCCCGGACAAATGCTGTAATCTGGTCTTTTTCTGATTTTTGTAGATGTTTGCACCATGATTCAATGTCCACTATAAATGCTTCCAGTGATTTGGAGGGTTGCATACTGCGCTCCCATAGTTACTGTTCTAACAACCAGGGTGGATGATCTTGTAAGAAATAGTCCTTGAAGGTGGAATACAGGGTGACATTGTTCCCTCTCATCTGGTCTAGAAGGGCATTGAACCATGATATGGCCATCCCTCTCAGGAACAAGCGCATAGCGTTGGAAATTCTCAAGGGATCCGTCCAACCATTGAAGGAGATCCAAGCCTGAAATTGATCAAGCCAGGAGACAGCATCTTCATGAGGTAGTGCTGAGAATGGTACTGGCTGCAAGCTGGAGTGGACTGTTGAGTGTGTGGAAATAGCTTTAAGGTAGGCGAGATCATCCTGGATAGCCTGTAGAGTGGGCGTCCCTTGGGCTGGAATGGATGACAGGATGTCATGCAGCATAGTTTCAATCTTGAGACCCCATGCTCTTGAGGTAGGTGATGGTGGAGCCCCAGAGCTGACAGTGTTCGGGGCGTTGGTGTCCTCAGAAGACATGGTTGGAGAGGGGCTGCATGGCCCTGAATGAAGGTCGTAGGGATGAGTAGGAGTGGTTGTCATGGAGAGAAGGAGATGACTTGGAAGCAATGATTCGATGAGAGAATAAAAAGTGGGGTTTTTTTGTAGACAATTACAGTTATATGTAAGCAATTTTCAGCAAGGTATGTCTCAATTAACAACTGCCACTCTAGTTTGGTGTTGTCTGTTATTGAAATAAACTTTTCTTTTGCAAGATGCAGCTATTTGTTGCAGTGTCCATTCATATCAATAGGTGCCCCCAAAACCATGGCCACCATTACTTCTCATGGAGTGAGGTCACTTTGAACAAGCTGATGCTCCTCACAAAGATGGCCACTGGACCTGTAACATAGGCTTTTTGGCTAATTTGACATTCCCAATATGGCTGCCAACAGGGGGGAAGCGTTGCTTCCTGTGTTGTAGTTGTAGGCAGTGGCTTATCTCAGGGCAAATGAAAGAATGCAAGATGGCCACTCTGCAGTCTGTTCAAAGATAAGTGGTAGGCTTTGTTTGGCTGAGTGACTCCCACTCAGGCTATCCAAAGTATTTGTGTTGAGAGATTTATTGCTGTCTTCAAGGTTTAGAAGCCTCGAATACTTTCTTTAGGCAGAATTGGCAAAACAAATGTCTGTGTATTGGAAGGCACCTCGACTTAAAATAACAGAAAGCCATATGTCTCTGGATTAAGAGTTAATGAACAGGCAGTCCCCAGCCCATGGTGCTCAGGCTAGCATGATTGTGATTTACAGTTCCTTCAGTTAGCAGGCTGGTAATATGCAGCACACACATTTATTTATTTATTTATTTATTTATTTTCATAGCCTACAATAGGCAGGCTGCTAGTTAGCAGGGTTAGTATGGAATTTGCATTTGCTGGAGCTATAATCCAGAGAAAGCATCTGGAAAAATACTTTAAAATGTTGTTGCTGCTTTGCTGGTTTATAGTTTGGTGGCTGATCCCTGCAGCAGAGGGCAGTTGGGCAGGGATTGCAGTGTATATTTTGTGCTTTTGCTGGCTGGGAGCAGAGTTTTAGATTTTGGTGTGCTTTCGAGACATGGAGTTTGCAGAAGCCTGCCCAGGGTTGTAGCATGCAGCTCCCTGGGGATAGTGGAGCCATAAAAAGAACTTTGTACTTTAGTTGCACAGGCAGTGTTATAATTTGGAGCACATTTATATGCAATGAGACTTATATATGCTGATGCAGATACTTTAACAGAGAACAGTTAAGTTTTAGTTTTCCTCTCTGCTACCAAGTTTATTCTTTCTGAGCATGCATACAGTTCAGGGACACTGGGGTGATGACTTTGGGGCACCCAACAACACAGAGCACGCGCGAGATGGGGTCTGGGCAGAAGAGGAAGGGCCACATTCTCCACCATGTGTGGCATTTTGGTATTTGGTCTGCCACTAGGACCGCTTACCTCCTGATATTCTGCTTTCCCATCTGGTGCTTCTGCTGCAGGAGTCACTAGGTACTGAATGAACTGAGTCAGATGCATAAAATGATGAACAAGATAAGGTTTATTTAGGAGCTTAGGAAGGCACATCTCATCAGCACAGGGAACATCCTAGACTGACTAGAGGACAAAGGAATTTGCCCTTCCCTAGACCCAGCTGGACACTAATTAGCATAACATGTGACCATAGCTGGCTGCCCATTACTGTTCCTAGTTAAAGGGGCGGCAGCTAATCTTTAGCCCCATGCTCAACTCTGTACTCCACAATAGTAAATATAAATAGACAATAAATAAATCAACAAGGAACTTAAATATCTTTACAGTGCAATTCAATTTGACAGTGTCCCTTGAGTACCCTTTCACATAAAAAAAAACTCCACAGGACTTCAAGTCCCCCCAAAAAACTTTACAAATGAGTTGAAATGAAAAATCTTGCAAAGATCTCTACCATGTTCTTCTCTTTCATAGTAAACAAATATTCCAAAAGATCCTCCAGGGGGAGGCTGAGAACCCCTAACAATCCACCCAGCAGTTTGTTCCTAGTTGATTCATACCTAGGACACAAGAGTACCATATGTTTGAGATAATCTATAGTCCCCATTTCATATTTACAATATGGAGAAAGTACCCCCTCTCTTTTTTTGTCTGAAATGAATGCATTGAGCATTAAAGTTTTCAGTTCTGAATATTGTATAGATTCTCCTTTGTTTAGGACAGGTTAAAAAAGAGAGATAGGGCTCATATCCCCATGAAATCTTTACTTTTTTTATAAAACCCATATAGCTTACGCTTGGAGAGTTGAACATAGCAAGAATTTATGTCTAAGTCAATAAGCCTCAATTTGATATCCTGCCTAATCTCCTCAAATGGTCTTGTGTAAATTTTATATAAGAGGTTGTCCAAACCGGCCAGCATCATTGTTTCCTTAATAAGTTGAATAAAGGGATGTACATATTCCATGCTGACCAGTTTGATGGCTTCCTCTACATACATTCTTGGATATCTTTTTTGGGCAAAAGAAAAACTTCCAACAGAAAGAGAATCTGTCATTCACAGATGAGAGAAGTCAAGGTAAGGTAAGAAGGGACAGGGGAGACATGATAGAAACTTTCATGTACCTCAAGGGAATCAACAAAGTCCATCTTTCAAAAAAAGAGGTGTGCAAGAACAAGGGGGCACAATTTGAAGATAGAGGGGGGCAGCTCAGAGGTATTGTAAGGAAGTATTTTTTCACAGAGAGGGTTGTGGATGCATGGAACAGCCTTCTGGAGGAGGTTATGGAGATAAAAACAGTGGTTGAATTCAAGCATGCATGGGACAGTCATAAGGCAATTCTAGGGGGTGGGGTAGAAAGAAGTAGGCTGCTGGTTAACTAGGATCTGCAGCTTATCCATTAGGTAGGGAAATGGGCAGACTGGGTGGGCCAAGCGGTCCTTATCTGCCATCAAATTCTATGTAAGGAACATTGTCCTAACTCCAAGGCAAGAATACAGCTTGGAGTTCCATTTAGCAACATTAAGATGTATCTATAGAGTTTATTCAGAATTATTTCCAATTCCCTAACCTTAGTATAACCCCAGATTTCAGAGGCATATAACATACTCGTTCTTATTTTGGCATTAACAACTCTTAATACCCCTCTGACCGATGACTTCCCCATCTTGCTAATAAATATTTGTAGGTCATTTACCGAAGATCCCATTTAAAATCGAATAGCCTCCAAATGTTTGGTCCAAGATAGGCTATAGGCAAAACAGGCACCTAAATAGTCATAACACTTAACAGTGTCTATATGGTTACCGTTTAGCCTAAAGCCTACTGTATTATTGGTTTGAGAGCCAAAAACTACAATGTTGGTCTTGCTGAGATTAACATTTAGTTTCCTTTGAGAACAGAGAGATTCAAAGTGAGTCAATTTTCTTTTAAGACCTAGGACTGAAGTAGAGAGCAAGACTAAATAGTCTGCATGTGCTAAACATTCAATCCTTTGATCATTAATTTTTGGAGTATGAAAATCTGGGTTACCAAGCTGACCCAAGACTGTATTAATGTAGATGTTAAAGAGAGTGGGGGCCAAAATACACCCCTGTCTGACCCCCACATTTGTCTCAAATCTATCTGTTAGATGACCATACTGATTACACTGGACCCTTGCCCACGAATTTTCATAGAGTCTAATAACATCAAGAAGTGAGGCCTCCAACTTCAGATCCCTTAATGTAGCCCAAAGGATTTTTCTACTAATGCTGTTGAAGGCTGAGGAGAAGTCCACAAAAGAGCAATATAATTTGTTTTTTCTCACTTTAGTATACTTCCAGATCAGGTGCTGAAGCACATAACAGTGTAGTACTGTAGAACGGTCCTTCCAGGAACCGTTCTGTGCCTCATTTAATACTGAGTTCTCCTCGACCCATGACAGCAATCTGCCCAGAATTATTCTAGAGAAAATCTTCTGTGAAACATCTATCAGACTAATAGGTCTATACATCTGTGGGTCATTCAGATCCTCTTTTTTAAAAATTGGGAAGATAACACTACCTGCCCAACTGGCAGGGCAAGAGTACCCCTGAACCAGGCCATTAAATAGCAAAAGAAGAAAAGGAATCCACCAGTTGTGAAAAAACTTATAGCGATCACCTAGGACCCCATCCAGCCCTGGTGCTTTATTTGCCTTAAACCCAATCAGTGCCATCCAGATTTCATCCTCTGTGATCAAGATAGGTCTTGGAAAAATGTCATCCTCCTGTATTTTGAAAGCATCAGGTGTCTCCTGCTCTTCATGAGAATAATAGAGCTTGGAGAAATAAGATGCCCAAACTTCAGGTATAATATAGGCTTCAATCCTATTGGCATATCTATTATATCCCTGGGCAACAATATTCCGAAATCGCCTTCCATCCCTATCCAAAACAGCCTGCCTCAGTTTTTCCCAAAGTCAATGAGTATGTTTATGTCTCTCCCATTTGAGAATTTTCCTATATTTTTCTCTTTCAGTCTTTTGCAATTTAAAATCTGCTGCAGACTTATTTCTTTTCTTCTTAAGCTGTCTTAGTTTTCCTCCAAACTCTTTCTTTGCCTGTAGGCATACTAAATTAAACTAAGACTTTTTATAAAGGAACCTAGGAGGGTACGTTTTTTACATATAGGTCCAAGTAAAGAATGAATAGTTTTCCAATTCTCCAAAATATTAAAGGCCTTACTTTTGTCCAGGACCAACTTGCTAATATCACCTAAGATTCCTATACTAAGAATTTCTGTTAAACTAGCTTGATGAATCGACCCCCATCTAATCCATCTCTTGTTTATGACTTCCAGAATCTCTTCCTATTGTGCCTCACTCCTTAAAGTCCCAATCTATCCTTGACCTCTAACTTTTGGATCAGCTTTACTGCTTCCAAATTGATCCAAACCTGATCAGGGGTTGAAGAGCCAGTAGGTCCTCTATACGTTAAGGATCCAACTAGATCTCCCTGAGTTCTCCCATTTAAAATACTGAAATTTCTACTGGCCAAGCCCACAAGCAATTCCCTACCTCTGAGGTTAGATTTTAGATTCTGAGCAGTCCTAGTGTATGAGATATTTGGATTAAATATATATATTGTATGGATCATATCTGAATATACATCCTCCAAGAAACGAGAAGGAATTCTGGCATTAAAGTCTCCCAAAATAATTATAGGACAAGATATACTCTTATCTAACAATTTGTCAAGTGCCATGTTCAGATCCTGTATGAAAAGGTCAGTGGGATCAGTAGCTCTATTGTGATGGGGAAAGTATATATTGCAGAGAATGATCTTCTCTTGTCCCTTGCTAATCATTAGAGCCAAAATACCCTCTGACTTAGTAGAAATGTTAGTGATCTGAAAATTTAGCAAAGTTTTGATAAAAAAGGAAATACCCCCTTTAAACCTTCCAAACTTTTTATCTTTAGTTGCTGGCAGAGTAAAGACAGAATATCCAGCAAATTTGGGAGTTACATTTTCTGTACACCATGTTTCTTGCAGTCCAATAATATCAACATTACCCAGCAATCTCACTACTTCAGGGTCAATTATTTCAGGATGGATGCCCTCAACATTCTATGAAAGTATAGAAAGGGCATCCACATCTTGATCCCCAGCTCCTTTATCTAAATCTAGCTGGCATTCAGAGTTCATTTATTTGATATTATCTACAGGCTGCATTTGGCTTGGCACAGTTCAGTCGGTGGCTGGCTGTGGTTGTGAGTGGAGGGCAGTGCCAGTTGCTGGTGGGGTACTGAGGGTGCGTGGGGGGGCTCGCACTGTTGTGTGGGGGCTACTAGACTAGCAGGAGTTTCGGGAGTGGGGGGGCTATTCTAATATGGGGGTTGGGGCTGGAGTCCACATCCAATGAGGGTCGATCTGAGCAAGCATGGGGGCACCACAACACCGTTCTGTGGGCTCATCTGCCGTCCGCCCCATTTTGCAGCTTGTGGCATACATGGGAGCTGCGCCTTACCATGCACTACTACTGCAAGTTGTGGGACACAGGCTCCTAGACCCTGTTCCTTTCTGACTCAGGTGCAGGGTCTAGGACGTAGTGGCCATTGCCGCAAGCTGCCATTGTCCCAGCTTGCGGCAAACGTCTGTGAATTTGGCCCTGTAGTTTTTTTCTGTTCTGGATACATACTAAGCGCAGTCTGAATTTATGAAATGAAATGACAAGGCCATTTTTTGCATTGTCATTTCTTGCTGGCCATTTTAGAATTACTATCCCCATTTAGCCAACATGGGAAACCTTTTACAAGAACTGATTCATTGAATCTCAAATGTGTATATAATGTGAGACCCCATTTTAAAGAGAAGCGCAATCTCATCTCTCTAGACATATGTACAGTCAGTGTCTCAGCCTAATTGAGAAGGTTATACCAGTCCCGGCCCCCAACAAATACATTAAAAAAAATAACACAGAAACAGACAGTAGGTTGCTTTGATGCTTTTATTGTAAACAAAAACTATAGTTTTCCCATTTTCTTGTACTGAAAAAAATGAACACGCTTTCAACGGTGAGGCTTTAAATCCATTATAAACACATTTTATATGTGAGATGCTTCTTGGGGAGGAGGTAGATCATACAGAAGCTGTACAACTTTAAAACTGAAATAATATAATATACACCCTCTGTCAGAGAATGTCAGCAGTGCTTTGTTGGGGGGCATCTACCAAACAAATAAAACATGCCATTTCTGTGAACAGCTGGGGAATACTGTTCATTATCAAGTACTGTCTTACTGAAAAGAGGTTTCAAGCCAAAAACATTGCTGTAACTGCAAAGCCGATTGGTTGGAATTTTTTTTCCAATCAGTTCCTTTGTTCGCTAAGTGGAGTGAGACTGAGATGTTTGGTTTGTTAACTGCTGGCTTGTTAAAGTTAATGGGTTGTGACCTCAGGGGTGGGCATACAATGTTTCTTTCCTAATTCACTTTCATGTCCTGCTGTCTGAGTTTTAAATCTGAATGATGACTGTTGTCACTACTTCATGAACATGAAGATCCCTGTCAGCTGCTTTGTGCGCTACTACTGAAGCAGTGTGTGGGTTATTTCTGACTGGTGTGCGGGTGCACATGCGCACACCTTACGGGGAACATAGATCGCTACCCCTCTTTCCTCATAGCTTTTAAAGGCACGCACCCCTGCTGCCACCCCCACTTTGCTGCATCTCCCCTCTTTCCTATTTCCCTGGTACAGCTACCCATTTTAACTTTTCCACCATGAAGGCTTTGCACCTCCCCCTACTGGTGACCTGTCCTGCAGGTTTGATTATGCTAACTGACCTCTCTGCTGGGATACTCTCTATTGACCAGTCTGATCAATTCCACTCTAAGGAGGTCAGCCTCCCTCCCAGTCACCCAACCCCTCTAATTAGGGGGCAGTCTACCCACCTTGATTCCCTCATTCATGCTTTCTTCTCCATCCTCAAGTGGCACCAAATTGTTTTCTTCCTGGCCTTACCCTCCTCTCCCCTCCCCCTCCCTCTACAACTATGCACCTACTTCCTCCTTTTCTCCCTGCTCCTTCTGGCAGGTGATATTGAGTCAAATCCAGGTCCTGTGCAGTCCATCCTCACCTCTATGGACCACACCTGGGTTAGCCCATCCGGCTTAAAAATTGCCCACATGAACATCTGCAGCCTCCCTGCTAAATACCCTGAAGCTGAAGCCTGGATCTCTCTTTATAGACCCCAGGTGCTATGCCTCACCAAAGCCGGGCTAAAACCTCAGCATCCTGATTCCCTGTTCCAGCTTGTTGGATAGCTCCTACTGCAAAAAGCCAATCATGGTACGAAAAAGGGAGGTGGTGCTGCCATATTTACCCATGAATCACTCACATCCACACTCGACATGAACTAGGACAACAACTCCTCTAGTGACTGGCTCATCGCCAAAGTCACACTGGGCTCAACAAAAAAATTGTTCTTGGGCTGCTGCTACATTCCTCCTGACAGGGGAGTGGAGGGCCTCCAAAACCTTCTCACCAGCTACGGATCTCTTCCCACCCTCAGGGACTCCCTCCTCCTTGGTGACTACAATCTTAATTGGCTCAGCTCTTATGAACCTGACTATGCCAACCTCCTAAAACAACAGAATCTGGTTCAAGTCATCAGGCTCCCCACCCGTGTCAATCATCGCACCTCAAATAGTACGCTTCCTGACTGGGTGATCACAAATAACAGAGATCGGGTCTCCCATGCTGGGACTCTGTCGGACTCCCTGAGTTACCACTCCCCTACATACTCCATCTGGTCCTCTAAGACTTCTTGCCCTCCCCACAAGTATCTATCAGTACATAATTTTAATAACCTAGACACCCCTCGCCTCGCCGATGGCATCAGACCCATAAACTTGCAGGACCTCTATGCACTCACTGATGCATCTCTAGCTGCTACCCATTTCACTGATGTCCTGTTGACTATCCAGGATCTCCATTTCCCTCTCACCACCCAGCATGTTAGAGGTGGTTGCAAATGCTGGATAACCAAAGAACTCCTGTCCCTCATTAAACTGAGGGACAACAAATGGGCAGCGTACAAGCGGGCCCCCTCACTGGCCCTGTGGAATGAGTAAAGACAATTGGGAAACCAAAGCAAGTACTCAACAAGGTCCTCAAAATGTGCTTACTACCATAGACTCCAAAGAGAAAATCTAAGGAACCCTAGAAAATTCTGGGATACCATTAGCTCTCTCCTAAAACCCTACACTCAGAGTCCCAACATACACCTCAGCTCTCTTTCTGGCCTGCTTACAGATCTCTCAGAGGTCACCGAATCTCTAAATGCCAAGTTCTCTGACCTGTTGGCCCTCCTTTGTAAACTCCCTCCTGGCCCTACTAAACAGCAAGTCACTGACACTACCACTCAGCCTAACCTTTCTACTCCTCCCACTTCATCCTCCTGTGCTGGGGATCCCTCTACTTTGAGAGACAGTATGCCCTCCTTGGTCTCTAACTCCCCCAGGTCCCACCCTCCCACCTCCCTTCTACTTTGAGGCCATATCAACAATAGACATCTACAAACTCCTTATGAAACTACCAAATTGGGGTAGCTCTGGCTCTGATGGTCTCTCCCCAGTATTCTTAAAACTCATCTCTCCTCTAATATCTGAGCCACTCTCCTTTATCTTAAACCTCACCTTGGCCACTTCCACCATGCCCTACTCTTGGAAGTCTACTAGAGTGGTCCCCATCTTTAAATCCAGTGACCCCCACTCCCTGGACAACTTCCATCCCATATCTATTCTTCCCCACCTCAGTAAACACCTGGAAAGGTCATTCATAGCCAACTTACAGATTACCTTACTGAATACAATATCTTATATAGCCAGCAGTATGGTTTCAGTAAGTTTCACAGCACATCTATGGCACTTGCTCTCTTCACGGACCATATCCTCTCCAACATGGACCGTGCTTGTTCCACAGGTGCCTTCTTTGTTGACTTATCAAAAGCCTTCAATATGGTCAATCACTTCCTCCTCATCTCCAAACTATCCTCACTTAGCTACTTGACTGAGACCACAGACTGGTTCCAAGGTTACCTCTCTGGGTGCTCCCAATCTGTATGTATAGGTACTACCACCTCCCCACCTTTACCTGTTACTACGGGTGTTCCTCAGGGCTCTATCCTGAGCCCCTTGCTCTTCTCTATATTTGCAAACTCCCTTCCCACTGACTGCCTCACTTGTAGTTCACTACTATATGCTGATGACCTTGTAATTTTTCATAGCGAACAATTCCCTGCCTCGTCTGTCCGCTGTTCTGTCCGAGAACTACTGTGCAGCATCTAACTGGTTCTCATCCAACCTCTTGTTGGTAAATGCTAAAAAAACTAAGACAATGCTGTTTGGATCCAAACCATACCTAGCTAAGACTCGCCATGCCAAGGATGCCATCCTCATTAACTCCCTAGACAGCCCTGCCTTAGAGAATGTCTCCTCCTTCAAGTATCTGGTTGTGCTGCTCAACCCTGCTCTCTCCAACTACCACATCAATCATATAGTCTGTATGGCAAATCAGAAACTGGGTGCCACCTAGTATCTAAAACCCTACCTCACAAAAGAGGCTCGCCTCGCCATCATCACTGGTAACCTACTCCCCATGTTTTACTACTGCTCCACCATATACTCCAGGACCTCTTCCACCCTTCTGAGTAGGATCTCAGTAGCCTACAATAATGCTGCTGCTTTGCCTTGTCAGCTCCCTACATCATTCACCACTGTGACCTCAACCGCTCCCTTGGCTTGCTCCCCTTGCAAGGGCACTCTGACTAAATGCTAGGCTGTCTCATAGATAATGCCTTTTGAATCAGTGAAGCATCTCCTATCTCCACCATTTTCAATTTCATAACCCCAAAAAGGTACCTTCACTCCTGTACTGCACCCTCCCTACAGGTACCTAAGTCCATCACCAACACTGGCATGAAAGCTCTTTCATTTGTTGCCCCCTCCATGTGAAATGGTCTGCCCACCCCTCTTCAATCTTGTGAATCACATCCTATTTTCAAGCTTCATCTCAAATCCTGGCTCACTGGCAAATATAACTGTAACTGTTATGCTCACTAGCTGTCTCTCTTCTGTAATTACTCCCATACTAATTTTCTGTATTCTCCTGTGCTCATGGGACTACACTCCCTAGAATGTATTCCTATTGTGCACACTACCTCTTTCTACTCTACCTATTTGTCCTGTGAATTTAACCCAATGAAATTCGCAGTCATGTATTCCTACACAACGTTTGTGCATTTTACACTAATATTTGTAAATTATTTATTTCTGCTATGTAATTTATGCATATTACTTTCTACTCCTGCTTGAATAACTGTTTTATGAATGTACCTATATGTAGTGCCACTTGTGGCCCAGGTCGTGCCTGAAAACGGTCGCCTGGATCAGTGCACCTACCCGGTTACCAAAGACTACAAAAATAAATACGTCTCATTAAAGGAACGTGCAATCATAGTTTTAAATTTGGACAATTTTATGGGGTGAGCTAGCTTCAGGGTTTTTGGAGACTATTCCACAGGACAGGAAGGGCATGACTTATCGGGGATCTACCAAAAAGTGTTCTGACTCTAGGGATAATGAGCGTGAGGTAGAAAAGGCTTCTCAGAGAGTAGCTTCCAACAGTACAAGTTGGCAGGCAATTCAAAATTTACTGGGGGAGCTTGTTGATAAGTGCTGTAGAAGTCCAATTGGCTGCATTTATTTGTCTTCTGGATTTAAGTGACTTCCAGCCTAATTTGGAATAGAGGGAGCAATAATGGGTGGAGTATGGAGCTCCAGTAATACATTTTAATGCTCTATGATACAGGGTGTCAAGCTTAGATAAAGGAGTGCTGAGACCATGGCCATACAGAAAGTCAACATAGTACAGAAGAGGAAGAAAGGTAGTTTGAACCAATCTTGATTTTGCATCTTGTGTTAGTAAGTGCTCAATATGGAAAAAAAGACCGAGCCTTTGTTTTAATTTTTTTGTCAGTTCCCCAATATGATCTACAAAGGAAAGTTTACAGTCAATCCAGAAGCCCAGGTATTTAGACTTGATCATGTACTCCAGAGACCCCCCCCAAAAGGGTAGTGATTTGAGGTGCCATACCTGAGGGACAGTGATTAGATGCATTGACACGCAGGGAAAAGAACATGGCTTTAATTTTTTTAGCATTTAGCAGAAGTTTTAAGTGCAGGAGGTTTTGCTGCAGCTAGTTAAAATCAAGTTGCAGGTCCTAGCAGGCAAGTTCAGGGGTTGGCCTGGCGATGTAAAGGATGGTATCATCAACAAAAAGGTGGATATTTGCTGAGTTGATACCAGAATTGATGTTGTTAATATAGATTGCAAATAATAGTGGTCTTAAGATAGACCCCCTGTGGCACACCTCTCGGGGGAGTTTTCAGCAGGGAGAGGTCCCCTTCTGCCTTAACTTGCTGCTGATGACCAGTGAGATAACTGGTGAACCATTTCAAGGTGGAGGAGTCAAGACGAATGCTACAAAGAATGAGCAGAAGCAGGTCATGGTCCACTATATCAAAAGCCTTGCTCAGGTCAAGGACTGAGGCACACATAGTTTTTAGCAACCAGAGCATTTAGCCAGTCACTGGACACCTTTTCAAGTGTAGATACCATGCTGTGGTATTGTTATATGTTCAATGAGAGAACGTGCTTTTCTTATTTTATGTTTTAAATCAAATAATAAAATGTGTTCCTTTTAAGAAACATTTAAACAGTGGGTTATTTTATGATAGGTTTCACTATTGGTAAGTGTTTAACTGGATGATGAAATATGTTATGGGAGATCACATGATGGCAGCCTAGGAAGAGTAGCCTCTCCGATCAGCTCTGTCTACAACCCGCATATACCAGCCTTGAAGTGGAGTAAATAAGGATTCATCAATAGATATTGGCTAGTGAAAGACCCGAGTAACCTCCAAAGACTGTAAAGCTTTTCGAAAATGGAAGCTTTTATTAAAAAACAAACGGCAAAACATATGCCGCCTCCCTCACCTGAGAAAGAGCAGGCTGCGAAAAGGCCACGTCAGGGACCTGCTAAATCCAGTCCGGGGCCATCTGCATTAACAGAGGATAGATTTCTGGAAATTTTCACCCCGCTGCAGTCCTCAGTGGATGAGATCTATGCAGAAATACAATGCTTTAAAACAGCACTGGAAACAGTTGAAATGAGAGTGGGGGATAACAAAATTAAAATTAAATCCTTGGAACTTAAAGCAGATAAAAACGATTTGGAAAGAGCCTCCCTCAACAAGAGAATCAAGAAAATGGAAGAAAAGCTTGAAGATCTCGAGGGCAGGAGTAGAAGAAATAATCTTATTATTCTTGGTATTCCCGAAAAAGAAGAGGGATCGACGACTATTTTATTTGTTCAGAAGCTCTTTGAAAAAATTACGGACCCACCTCCAAACGGCAGTTATGTTGTGGAAAGAGCACATAGATCACTTCGTCCCCCTCCTGTCCTTGGAGCCCCCCCCCCGCGTCCGATAATTTGCAAGCTGCTGAATTTTTTGGACAAACAATATATTTTAAATAAGGTCAAATCACTTCAGGACGTTGCTTGGGAGGGAAGAAAGATTAGAATTACTCACGATCTCCCACACTCGGTACGCCTTAAAAGACAGAGCCTACATCCCATAGTTTCAAAGTTGGTGGCAGCAGGCGTGCAGTTCTGAGTCCGATACCCAGCGCTGCTCCAGGTCAAGATTAAAGATCAGTGGCAATCCTATGACTCAGTTGAGGCGGCTCAAGGAGAACTTAAAAATGCCTTGCCAGAGCTTTTTAAATGATTACGGGGGGCAGCCGGTGTACTAATCTTGTGACGCTAAATAGCTGTTTTAATTGAAAGAGGACTGACAGGAAGGGGGATTGACCTCCTCAGACTGTTTTGTGCTTGCTTGCGATGTGCTTCGCTGCGGTGTCAGCAAGGAGAATGTTGTGAACAGGATCGAAGCTGCAGCAGACTTTTTCCACGCTGAAGTATTTAATTTGATTCATGTCCAGAGCCATATGAGGACAGTGAGTTTGACACAAACCCCGAAGGTTCGAGGTTGAAGTGTCGTTTTTTTTTTTTTTCAATGCCGGGAGCCAAGAGGAACTGAATGGAGCACAGTGGAATGGAGGGAGCGTGACTGAGAAGCTGTAATTGATGGAGCTCGTGTTGTCAAAGAGAACTGCCTAGATGGTGCGGATCATCAGAGCTTGGCTACAGTTTGATCGCTCTCCAGATGAGCCCCTGGTGACTTTCCCATCCAAGTTTAATAAAAAAAAAAAAGTGGTGCAAATGGCCTAGGAAGGATGAGTTTGACTGAAAACGGAGATCCGTTAAGTACAGGACTTGCTTACTTTTGGTTTTCAGGCACTGATACTGTTGATCAGGGAGCAGTGAGAGCTAGCGGTCCTCAGAGAGATACGTCCATAATATCAGGATAACAAGGACTGAAATGATTATATTGACTTCATTACATGTTTTAAAAGTTACAGGGAAAGTGCATACAATGTTGGGCATTTTGTTTAGAGTTAATATGGGATATTTTGCTTAGTTTCTGCACTATGAGATTTTTTCTTTTCGACATGGTTAAAGGGACTTTAACAGGAACGTATTTCCCCACTAGAGGGGGCTATGGACCATAGAAAGTTTTGATTTTAATAGTTAATTAATGTATGGAAATTTGTCATAGTGGAAGAAGTGTAAATATTGGAAGGCTGATTTGTTTCCATTATTAGGATGAATATTTTTTGTTATGTAGCATGTTTCTCATATCATTGAATACTCTACAAGGGCTTAGATTATAGAATTAGAGAAAAGATGGGGTTGGGGTGGGATGTCTGGAACCTAGGTTGAATGAACATCACACGACATAGTGAAGTCGTGGTGCAGTTATTGGAACTGGGGGTAGTTTGGGGGTATAGGGGGGAGAATGGGGGATTGAAGGCAACAGCATTCACACGCCAGAATATAACAGTCAGGGACAAGCGACTAACAGAACCTAATACAGTGGGGGAAGATCACAACTGGGTATTATTTTTGAATTCTAAGGGTCATGACAGGAGTTATTAATTTGGTAAGTTGGAATATTAAGGGTGCTAGAGACAGATGTAAGAGACAGATTGTACTGAAACACCTCTCAACTCTTAAAGCAGACATTGTGTGTCTGCAGGAAACACACCTTCCTAGAGAGGATACTCAACTATTTGTTAAACAGTGAGTGGGCCAAGCTTTCGGAGCTGGCTTTTCCTCCAATAAAGGCGGAGTGGCCATAATATTTCATAGGAGGACTCTCTTCCAATTAGAAAGGGAGATATGGGATACACAAGGCTGATACATTTTCCTAGTGGGAACTTTAGTGTCAGAGAAGGTAGTTATCGGATCAGTATATGGCCCAAATACAGACTCTCCACATTTTTTATGCAAATAATAGAGGCTCTGAATGGTTTCACTTCCTCCACCTTGTTAATAGGGGGGGGACTGGAATATCACAACACAGTTACATTTAGACCGGACGGAGAATAGGCGTGTGGGTTTCTCCCCTGCACAGCGAGCCTTAAGAGAAGTAATGGATAATCTAGGCCTGATCGATGTCTGGAGACTGATAAATGGGGATATGAGGCAATATACCTTTTTCTCTATTCCACACAAAACAGGTTCTAGAATTGATTATTTTTTAATCAGCATGAGTATTCTTCCCTCGGTCGTAGAGGCCGGAATTAATGCCAGAGTCATATCAGACCACTCCCCAGTTTTCATCAAGTGGGTACCGGCACAGGGGGGTTACAAGGGACTTCAGGTGGAGGTTTAATAACCAATTACTGCAGACGACATTCATTCAGGAGCAAATAAAAACATTTATGACACATTTTATAGATACTAATTTAAATTCGGTCAAGAATATAGACATTGGGTGGGCAGCACTGAAATGTGGGCTTAGGGGAGAGTGCATCCGGATATCGGCGACCAGGGCCAGAAAATCCAAGATGCACTTGGAAGAGATCACAATGGCCATTAGAAATGTGGAGAATAGCATCACAAAGCACTCTGATGAGCTCGACTGGATTAAGCTGCATCAGTTACAAGCCCAATATTCTGCAATAATGATGCAGAAAGCAGAGCTTGCTTTACATAGAACAAAGATAAAATATTTAGAATCAAGAGAGAAGGCAGGTAAATTACTTGCACTTAGATTAAAACAACTAAATTCAAATCGAGTTGTGGCTGCAATATGTAAAGAGGGTGGGGATAATATGGTAAAAGAACCAAAAGAAATTGTGGCCACTTTTAAAGATTACTTTCGATGAATCTATTCAGTTGATTTAAAAAATAAACCCACTTCTATAGAAATCCAGAAGTTTTTAAGCTCTGTCCCCCTAACCAAGATATCGAATATTAGTGTGAGCCAATTAGGAGCCCCAATCCAAGAGGCAGAGGTGAAGGTTGCAGTTTCACAGTTAGCGGAAGATAAATCCCCAGGGCCGGATGGGCTAACCACTAACTTCTTTAAGACCTATGTGGATATAATATGCCCAATTATAACTAAAGTGTACAATTTTTGGTTCAGTGAAGGTATCTCTGATCTGTCCTTCCTAGAGGCACTCATTACTCTCATTCCCAAACCTGGCTGGGACCCCATGCTGATGGGCAGTTATCGTCCGATATCGCTGTTGAATGTCGATATCAAAATATTAGCTAAAATATTAGCAAATCGGTTGAGTCCATTCATGAGTAGTATGGTTAGTGATGAACAAGTGGGATTCATGAATGGAAGGCTATCCAGTGATCATCTACATAAGATTAATCACCTAATTATACATGCCCAAGGTGCACAATACCCAGCAGCATTATTGGCACTAGATGCCGAAAAGGCATTTGATCGAGTGTCTTGGGACTTTCTTTTCACAGTTTTAGATAACTTTGGATTACCTAAGGAGTTCCTAGATTGGGTTCGAGTTCTATACAATGCCCCTACGGCTCGTGTATGATGCAATGGCATATTGTCGTCTCCCTTTCCTTTAACGTGTGGCACAAGACAGGGATGCCCGCTTTCTCCACTTCTGTTTAATTTATATCTTGAACCCTTGATTCGTAGATTGCAGGCATCACAAGTGATCAAAGGAATTGAGTTGGGGAGTAGGCGATATCTCATTTCAGCATATGCAGATGATCTTCTGATGCATTTAGAAGAACCGGACACTGGTATTCCAGAAATACTAAGAGAAATAACTAAATTTTCTAGAGTCTCCAACTATAAAGTCAACCCCTCCAAGACAAAACTTTTACCACTGAACAATAGATGTTACCCCAATATAGCGAAGGAGCTTGGCCTGACTTGGGAGTCAAGGATATTGACATACCTTGGTATTAAAATTATGAGAGGAATAAGTTCAATGGTCAAGGAAAATTTTGGTAGCCTCCCCAAAACCATCAAACAAGATCTAAATAGATGGAATTTTTGGCCCCTGTCGTTATGGGCCAGAATAGAAATGGTAAAAATGAATATACTGCCTAGAGTTATATATCCTCTAAATATGCTGGGATGTTATTTGCCCAAAGTCTGGTTTGTGAATCTAAGAAAGATGCTTAGTACATACCTATGGAAAGGGAAAGCCATTAGGAAAGTGTACCAGAAACTTACAGGACCTAGAGAGAAGGGAGGGCTCGCTCTTCCATCTTTCTATAAGTATTATATTGCATCACACATAAGTAAGGTAGTTCATTGGTTTAAACCAAATACACCCTCGTCATTGCACCCCTATACACATCTTTGGATTTTTATTGAAAGAGACCTAGTTAGGAAACATAGGATATCATTATGCACGATCGCGTATAGTACTATTAAACTTCTCCCAAGGTTGTTAAAGGACACCCCTATTGGTTGGTCATTAAAGGCCTTACAGCAGACCCAAAAACTTCTAAGGGTCAGCTGGCAGTACTCGCTAGAACAAATGTTGATACAGAATATTCATTTCTTAATACAACGGGCGCCAATTTTGCCTGGGTTCTGGAAATCGTTAGAGGGCCTAAAGTTGGGAGACTTAGCTCCTCAGGGTAAGTTAGTAGCATATGAGTGGGCATGTATCAAGTTTCCAGAAATAAAGGGACAATACTTCAAGTTCCGA
The DNA here is from genome assembly GCA_016271365.2 of Neoceratodus forsteri. Taxonomy (NCBI): domain Eukaryota; kingdom Metazoa; phylum Chordata; order Ceratodontiformes; family Ceratodontidae; genus Neoceratodus; species Neoceratodus forsteri. Next base: position 277,919,305 of record CM028136.1, on the reverse strand, counting down.
CAAGTTTCCAAGTCAATCAAAGCCCATCTTAATAAAAATGAGGCTGGGGCAGATATTAGAGTCGAATTAGTAGATTTAGTTAAGATAGCTGACCAGCCCCATTCTATTTCTGGAATCTATGGTGCATTGCAACAGTTTGATGACAACCTCCCAAATGGTGTTAGTTATTATTGGACACATAGATTAGGAATAGCAGAGGATAGGGACACATGGAAGCGCATATGGTTTAATACATATAAGAATATTAGACAAGATAGATACAGGCTTCAGCAGTTTTACATTATATATAATATGTATTATACCCCTACGAAACTATATAGAATGGGCAGGTTAACACAATCTGCATGTACCAGATGTGTGGAGGAAGGCAGCGATATATATCATGTACTGTGGGATTGTGCTAAGATTCAGCCCCTCTGGAGGGCAATTCGTGTCTCTCTATCACAAGAGGTAGACCTGGATGTTTTTTTTACACCCAAAATATGTTTGTTGAATGATTTTAATAGCGATATGTCCAAACAGCAGAAACTATATATGGCCATAATATCAGCCTCTGCAAAAGCTGTTATACTGAGACACTGGAAGGGTACTTCTACCCCGTCTACGGGCGAATGGTACAAAGAAGTTACACTTGCGTTACAGGTAGAATCCCATATCACCAAGGTGAGCAATAGGGCCAAGGGTTATTACTCCCAGTGGGGTCTTTTAGATGCAGCCCTGACATCATGGCGCTCTGGGAGTCACCTATAGGAGGTATCCCCTATTCAGAAAGTCTGACTGGGTTCATTGGCGTGTGAATGCTGTTTTAATTAAATAAATAATGGGTGAGGGTTGGGGGGTCTGCGGTGGAGTAGTGTTTAGCTAATTTTTATAGGCATGAACATACTAATAGTATAGGCTGGTTAATAGTATATATAGTGCATCTATGATTATTCTGTAAATCTTCACCAGCTTAATGTTTGTTCACTGCACATGTAATGGATATGCCAATAAAGTAAAATGAATAACAAAAAAAAAAAAAGAAATATGTTATATCTGCACAACTTTAAAGCAGCTGAGTTAAAAAAAAAGTTGGCCCTTAGTGTATAGTCTGCCCCTATATTTATTTTGCCAAACTAAACCACTATGCACTTGTCAGTGTTGAAACTCTTCTGATTATTAGTAGCCATTTCTTTGAGTAAATGTAAATCTGCCTGCAGGGTAGTTTGTTGCCCTGTGTGCTAAAAATTCAGCCCATCTTAACATTGTCTGCAATTGTTACACAACAACTCCTATTATTTGTTTGCATGTCTTTATTGAAGACGTAGATTGGCACTCAACATTGACCCCTGTGGCATCCCACTCATCAGTTCAGCCCATCTTGATGAATAGTTATTATCACTTTCTGACTCTAATTATTGAGACAGCCTGAGATCCAGCCTATGAAGCCAGAACTAAGAGAGGTGGTGGCTGAACCTCTGGCTATCCTGTTTAGCCAATCACTGGAAACAGGGGAGGTACCCAAAGACTGGAGGACAGCAGATGTAGTCCCCTTATACAAAAGTGGGAACAAAGAGGAAGCGGGGAACTACAGACCAGTTAGCCTCACCTCAGTAGTGGGGAAGATCATGGAAGCATTACTGAAGGAGAGATTGGTGGAACATCTGGTGGTCAGTGAACTGCAGGACCCAAGGCAGCATGGTTTCACCAGGGGGAGGTCATGTCAGACCAACCTCATTGAATTTTTTTACTGGGTGACTAGGGAGGTGGATCAGAGGAGGGCAGTGGACATGGTGTATCTGGACTTCAGCAAGGCATTTGACACTGTGCCACATAGAAGACTATTGCACAAACTACAGAATATGGGTGTGGGCAGGACAGTAGTGTGGTGGGTAGGTAACTGGCTGGGTGGCAGGACACAGATGGTGGTGGTAAATGGCTGTCACTCCACAGAGGGAAGAGTAACTAGTGGGGTACCACAGGGATCAGTGCTGGGACCGGTCCTATTCAACATCTTCATCAGTTACATTGCGCAGGACCTAGAAGGCAGAATTTCACTGTTCACTGATGACACAAAGCTCTGTAACAGAGTAGACACACCAGAGGGGGTAGACAGAATGAGAAGGGAACTGCAGAAACTTGAAGAATGGTCAGGGGTTTGGCAGTTGAAATTCAATGCAAAGAAGTGCAAGATAATGCATAAGGGGCACAAAAATCCTGGCACAATATATCAGTTGTGGGGCTGAGGATATAGCATGCACCAAGCAGGAAAGGGATCTTGGGGTTATCGTCTCTGATGACCTCAAGGTAGGGAAACAGTGTGACAAGGCAGCAGGTAAAGCAAATATGATGCTGGGATGCATAGGCAGAGGCATCACCAGCAGGAAAAGGGAGGTCATAATTCCACTATACAAGACATTAGTGAGGCCCCACCTGGAGTACAGTGTACAGTTCTGGAGACCTTACCTACGTAAAGACATAGACAGGGTAGAGAAGGTTCAGAGGAGGGCAACAAAGATGGTACATGGATTGCATCATAAGTCCTATGAGGACAGGTTGAAAGAATTGAATATGTACTCCCTGGAGGAGAGGAGGGAGAAAGGGGACATGATAGAGACATACAAGTATCTTAAAGGGAGGAACAGGGTGCAAGAATACACTATTTTTAAGTGAAAAAGATGTTGCAGGACTAGAGGGCATGGGATGAAGTTGGAGGGAGGACGATTCAGAGGAAATGTGAGGAAGAATTTCTTCACAGAACAAGTGGTGGACAAGTGGAACACCCTGCCAGAGGAAATGGTGGGGGCTGAAACAATCACAGGATTTAAGAATGCATGGGATAGACACAACAGAATTCTGGAAGTCAGAGGTAAGGGGCAACAGAGTTCTAGGAAAACATAAACTGAAGTTACAAACTTAAATGGGCAGACTAGGTGGGCCATAAACCCTTATCTGCTGACACTGACTATGTATCTATGTATCTATGATCTTGTTGTTTACATCTTAACTGATTAATTTGGCAATGAGTTGTTTGTAGGATACTGCCAGTATCAAATGCTTTTTAAAAGACATTTTACATCCATGATATTTCCCTCATTAATTGCCTTGCTCATATCTTCAAAAAATTAAATCAATTTAGCAAGGCAAGACCTTCATGATGTCAGCCTGTGTTGACTAGTGTCCATGGGATTTTATTTATATGCAGTAAGATATTATGTAGTCTTTAATAGAGCTCTCCTCAAGTTTTAACACCACTAACATTAGACTCACAGGTCTATATTACTTGGTATTACTTGGTATGAAAGAACAGAAGAAGGCCAAAGCCCATCGAGACTGTTCCCCACACTATGTGGGACATTATTTATTTATTATCCCTAAACCAGACATCTCATTTGTTTTTAAAGATGGTAACACCAGGTGCCTCTGCTAATTCCTGTGGCAAAGTGTTCCATACCATAGAAGCTCTTATTGGAAAAAAGTTTCCCCTTTTGCTGGTTTTATAATTTTTTACCTCAAGCTGTTTATTGTGCAGTCTCGGAACATGTCTCCTTTTGGAGAGTGTTAGACCACATTTTTCCATTAAATCTGGTGAATTTATTAAACTAAAAACCATAAGCATATCACCTCTTAGTCTTCTAGTTTGAAGAGAGAAGAGACTAGTAGCTTTTAATCTGTTCTGATAATCCAAATGTGTTAATCTTGGAATCATTCTGGTCACTCTCATTTGAACCTGTTCAAGAATTGCTATATATTTTTTTTGATTTGGATTCCAAAAAGGGGAGCTATAATCTAGATATGGTCTAATGTATGCCCTATACAATGGAATAAGGCATCGTTCAGTGTGGTTAATAAAAGTACATTTTATTTGCCTCAAAAGTCTATTGGTCATGCAAACAGTTCTAACACAGTGATCATTTGATATAAGTTTATTATTAACATATATACCTAAGTCTTTTTCACAATTTGATGAGTGAAGTGGTAGTCCATTCATATAATATATAGTTTGGGTATTGTTTGCACCGAAATGCACTACTAAACATTTGTCTTGATTAAACTGCATATGATTATCATTTGCCCAGAGTGTTAATTTTTCCAAATCTTCCTTTAATGCAGAAATGTTTTCTTGATTATTAACCTTGCCCCCCCCGCCCCCAATTTAGTGTCGTCTGCAAATTTAACCATGACATTTTTTGGCCCTGTTTGTAAATCACTAATAAAGAGATTAATCAGTGTTGGTCCCAAGGCCGACCCCTGTGGCACACCACTTGCCACACTACCCAGATCAGAAAAGGTGTCATTGATTCTGACTCTCTGAGAATGATTTGTCAACCATTTTAAAGTCCAGTTGACAATATCAGGTGACAGACCTAAGTTGTGCATTTTAGTAATGAGTTTTTCATGTGAGACTTTATCGAAAGCTCTACTAAAGTCCAAAAGAATTACATCAGAAGGGATACCCACATCTAGTAGAGCGCTTATATTATTGTAAAATTATATCAGATTGGTGGTACAGGAATACTTGGGAGTAAAGCCATGCTGATTTGAATCATAAATTCCTAATTTTTTACAAGCTTGATCTATCAAAGACTTCATTACCCATTCCATTATTTTACCAGCCACTGAGGTAAGGCTAATTGGATGATAATTTTGCACAGAACCTCTATTGCCTTTTTTAAATATAGGGGTAACTATTGCTGAATGCCAATCATTTGGTACATTGCTTTCTTGTAAGGATTTATTAAAGATAATTGACAGTGGTATAGAGATATTTATAGAAGTTTCGATCAGAAACCATGGATGAATACCATCTGAGCTTGGACTAGTATTTTCTTTTTATTTTTTAATAGCCTGTAAAATATCAGTTGGCTAAAACCTATGATAATCTGTGTGGTGAACTTTGGGTCTACTAATAGATGATTTTTGGGAGAAGACAGAACAAAAGTATTTATTAAAGAGATTCGAGGTTTCTATATCAGATAAAGGAGAACCATTGGTTATAATGGGACCAATGGTCCTTGATACAATTTTTTTGCTCTTTATATAAGAAAAAGAGATTTATGACAGTCTTTTGTGTGAGCTAGTTTAAATTCCAGCTTATTTTTTTCCAATTTAATAGAATTATTTTAATTTTTAACAGATAGTCTATATTTATGCAGTAGAGTAGTTTTATATGGAACAGAACTATTCTTGAGTTTCCTAAAAAGTTACATTTTTGGTTTAATCTGATGTTTAATTGTCTTGTTAAACCAAGGGGTAATTTTCCTTTGTTATTAAATTTCTTTTTAGATGGAATAAAATTATTTTCTAAATAATGTACAATGTTTTTAAAAAAGTCCCAAGCTTGTTGTGTTGTACAATTAAGGAGATTAGATTCCCAGTTTATGCTTTGTAAGAATTTATTGATTTTGGAAAAATTTGCTTTATTATAATTTTTAGTATAGTATAACTTCCTTTGTGTGGTTTTAAACTGTTGAATTTCAAAAAGAATAGATGAATGATCACTGGTTCCAAGTGGATCCCAAATTTGTGAATTGCTAATTTGTTGCTCTATATTAGTAAATAATAAATCCAAAATATTAGGACCTCGAGTGGGTTCAGTAACAAGTTGTTGTAATCCAGTACTAACTATCATATCTATTAGCCCTTTCTTGGCATAGGATTGTCCTGAGAATAAGTCCCAGTTGATATGAGGGAAATTAAAGTCACCAAATATTACAGTATCTTAGGATTCTGAAAAATGTGTAATTTCTTTAAATATATCAGTTGTGTAATATAAATTAACAGATGGAGGTCGATAGATGTTACCAATAGTTATATAGGACTGCTCCTTCAGTAAGATTTTAACCCATATACTTTACAGGGAAAAGGGAGAACATACTTCAAAAGAAGGAATGTCATTTCGTATGCACATACAAACTCCACCAACTTGCTTATCTAATCTATTTTTTATGGTATAACTTATAGCCTGGAATTTTTCTGGACCAAATTGAGGATGCATCCCACCAAGTTTCAGTTATTCCCACCACACCTATGTTTAAAGTTTTACATTTGGCTTCAAGTTCTGCTAATTTGAGTTGGTTTAAAGATCTTGCATTCAAAGCTAGACATTTACATTTAGTTGTAATAATATTTTGATGAGTATTCAGAGACTTGGGAATAGACCCATTCTCCCCCATTGTCTTTAGTTTAAACAATGATTTATGATTTTAGTAATAATTTTCCCCAGAAGTGTGCTACCCCTACGACTGAGATGCAAACTGTCCCAGCAAAACAAGGAAGAACAATCTGAAAATGATTCCCAGTGGGTAATACAGGGTATATCCTACTTAAAACACCACTTTCTCAGCCATTCATTTAGGGCTTTGATTTTCTGCGTCATGGTAGTTGTTGCTTTCTGGACGGGTAAAATTTTGGACATACAAACACAACATCCCCTATCCAGTAGCAGGTTACAAAATGCCACATAGTCCTGTTGTAACTGGTTAAATGGGGTGTTGTTTATGTTGTTAACACCGGCATGTATGATAACCAATGGGTTTTCCCCCTGCATTTTGTAGAGTTTTAGGCATCATGGAGGTAATGTCAGATACCCTGGCCCCACGGAAGCTAGAACAAGTATGGTTGCTCTTATCACTATTGCATACCTCTCTGTCTATGTGTTTAATGTTTGAATCTCCCAGGACTAACACTTGTTTTGAGATAGTAGGGGTACAAGGGGCAGAAACAGTTGATTGTTTAATACACTCTGGAGTGATTGACTTAATAGGTAGTGATTTGGTAAGTTGAGACTTACTAGGACAAGTATTCATGGGCATTGACTCCTGATTGAAAAATGTTTTTAAGCCAGTATTATCAACAGGGGGTGATGCACAGGATAAATCATGTAGCACCTCATTATTTGATACAGCCAAATGCTCAAACCTATTACGAGTTTCAATAGGGGCACTATTGTAGATTTAACCACCCCTCCTTTTTTTAAAGGGCTTTGTAACAATGGTCCAGTCATCATTATCATGAGGGGAGGGCGGATAGTCATCTACCTTGAAAAAGGGGGCAGAGGCAACGGGTATACTAGTACTAGATGTTACAATTACCTGTTCATCAGGAAGCATAGAAGTACTACCTAGAAGTGAAGGGGATTGTTCATTAAACTGAAGTTGTTCATCCATAAAGTCAATGTCGCTTTCCAATTCTCTAATATCAGTAGAAACTGGTTTGATGTTAAGCAGGAACGCTATCTCTGCTTCAAGAGTAGTAATCAGGTGACAATTAGTACATACATACTCGCTCCCAAAGTTTCCCTCACTATACATCAAACATTGCATACACTTACTAAGTTCTCTTTCCATTGTTATAGGTGTATATTTACTAAGTAGAGGATATGCTGAAGTTATCTTTTCCAAATTTGTCTAATGCCAGCAGTTTCAGCATGCCCAGCAAATACAGCAGACACACCCAGACGTGTATGTCTCTGCCCGCGTCTCTGTGCGCAGCCCCACGCATGCTCACCAGCTCGCTAGAGGGGCAGGTTTTAAGCCAAAAAAACGGAAGTAAGCGTCTGTTCACTTCCAGTTTCAGCGCGATGTAAAATAACTAAGTTTTGCTTAATTTCAGCAGGTTTTTATCAGCTGAAGGCTTAACAAGCCCTTAGAAGGGCAAGACAATCACCAAGCAACAGTGCCCTTAGGAGAGAGATGTCTTTTAAGGGAAGGAGGTATACTAGCCTATTGTTAGTCCTCCTAATTCCCCACAATGCTCTGCTGTTCACTGAGAAGACAGTATCAGGCAAATGGTACCACACAGTACATAAATAATTAAAAACAATTATATTGAAGGTATATCAAGTTGTATTTTGTGCACTGCACTACACCACCTCTCACCAGAGGTTCGCTACTCCAGCAGCAATGCCATATAGTTGACTGCATCATTTTAACCACCTTTTTAAAGGTGGGTGTCACTAAGGCACCCTTCCAGTCTGAAACAACTTGATTTGTTAATAACAAAGATCAAAGTGGAGGTCAGTTTTTCCACTGTTTCTTTTATGAACATACAAAGAATGGCAGCAGATACAGGCCTGATGGTCTATCTAGGCTGCTTTAGTGTGCAGCTAGCAGTTTGTTACACTGAAGCTGCCCCCCCCTCCTACCTGCATATCCAATTTCATGCCCATACTAGCTATTACCCTTCCCCCCAGTGCTTCATTGGTGGCTTTCCCCCTGACTTTGTCACATCTCCCTTTAAACTGCCCACCATCTTCAAGGATACCACCTCCTCAGGCAGTGCATTCCAGCTTGTTACCAATCTCACCATGAAATAGTGCTATCTCATTTCCCTTCTGAATCTACCACCCTCCAACTTTAGATTGTGCCCCCTAGTGTTCCTCCCTCTCCTTAATCTTAAAATTCCCTCTGTACCATCTTTACTTATGTCTTTCATATATTTGAAGGTTTCTATCATGTCCCCTCTATACCTTCATTCCTCCAGGGAATACATGTTGTGCTCCCTCAGTCTCTCCTCATAGGCTTTGTCCTCTATATCGAGGATCATCCTGGTATCCCTGTATCGGACCCCTCCAGCAATTTATCATCTTTCTTTAAGTAGTGGCACCAGAAATGCATGCAGTACTCCAGGTGTGGCCTCACCAATGACCTGTACAATGGCAGGATGACCTCCCCTTTCCCAGACGTGATTTCTTTGGCAATACACTGCAGCATCTTATGAGTCTTAGCTGATGCTTTTCTGCACTGCACTGAATGGTTCATTTGCCATGTTATTATCACCCCAATATCTTTTTCCTCCTCTGTAGGAGATAACTGTACCCCTCATTCCGTAATGATCCCTTGGATTTCTTGCTCTCAAGTGCATGACTTTGCACTTCTTTGCATTGAACCCAAGCTGCCATGTTTCTGACCATTGCTCGAGTCTATACAGATCATCCTGTAGCCTCTGCCAATGCTGTGTCATCCACCACTGCACCTCACTTTGTGTCATCTGCAAAAAGGCTGATCTTATTCTTAATCCCATGTGAGATACATGCAATGAAAATGCCAATCATCACTGAACCCAGCCTTGTGTTACCCCACTGCTTATAGCTGTTGGAGTTGAGAGTTTCCCCCTTACAACTACCCTCTGCTTCCTGTCATTCAGCCAGTTCCTGATCCACTCCACCATATTCTCCTCCACTCCCAGGTATCTGAACTTGCTAATCAGTCTCCAATGTGGCACTGAATCAAAGGCCTTGTTAAAGTCTAGCTACAAGACATCCACTACTTGGACCCTGTCATGCACCCTATTCATCCAGTCATAAAAGTCAACCAGGCGGGTCTGACAAGATCTTCCCAAGACAAACCCATGCTGTCTGTTGTCCTGGTGATCATTCACCTCCAGAAAGGTTACTAGCCTTTCCTTAAAGGGGAACTGTCATCAACAGGGTTTCATAACGTCTGAAAGATGATAAACCGCTAATTTGAGTGAGCCATTGTGTTTATCTGTGAGTCGTTGCAGTCCAGAGTTATTCATATGTAAATTAGCATGCAATTAAGGGATGAGGCAGCCATGTGTTTTAGGATCCTGACAGGAAATGATGTCACCGAGGATCTTGGCCCTCAATTGTCTGTAGGTTAAATAGGAAATTCTCTGTTTTATTAAGTGTGTTTTAAGGTGTTATTACAGCACTTTCTACAGTTATAATACTTGTTTTGTATGGGCATTGAAACTAGTGAGTTATCGCCTCTACATTACAAACTGTTAGTAAAAGTAATCCATCTTTAGGGTTGCTTGAACCTCTAGGCTATACTGCCAGCTGATCATCAAAAACTACACATCTCAAGGCTGTCTCTGTGGTGCCAACAGATATTGGGGCCCCATATCAGGATTTCTAAACCCTGTCTGTGTTCATGTCAGCACAGATTTCGGGGGCTGTCATAGCACCAACTTCTGTCTTTTTTCCATTTCCCCTTTTACAACCTTTTTTCTTACAATTTTTGGTGTGAACTCAGGTCTACAAGATGCAAATGTGGGTACGTGCCTATTGGTCTGGCATCATTGAGCCAGCCTTGGAATGTGAAGTTTTTGATTATCAGCTGTCAGTACAACCTAAAGGTTTGAAGCAAAGAGCTGTGAACAAGCTTCATTCATCCAGCAGAATGGGGTTTGATTCCATCATGCTCTACTTGTATATTGTGTAACCAGAGCAAGTCATTTACAGTAACCTCCCTGTGCTCTCAAAACACACCCAGGAACAAGCTGTAGCTGTGTGCCCTTCCTGGATACTGACAGTAAAAACAATCTGAGCATGTGTTATGATTATGAAAATATTATGCTCTTTCTATCCAGATTTGACTTGAAAAGAAATAATAGGACACCATTTCTTGTTTATTAATTGCAAAAACACATAGATGGACAACACAGTTAAAACATGCATACCCTGAAATGCATTACTAAAAGAGTATTTTACTTATTTTGATGAAGTTAAAAGTATAACACTTTCTTACTGAAATACTTTGGATGTAATAGGATTTTCTACTGTAAAGGAAAAAAAATCAATCTAGTTTATTCTGCCGTCCATTCCCTTCGAGCATGTCTTACACTCTGCAGCTATGCTGACAGACCACAACTTTCCAGACTGCCATTACCAGTGTAATATAAAAAAAGAAAAAAAAGGGACTATTCATCTTTAGGGAGAAGGACAGAGGTTAATGTAAAAATGGGGCTAAAAGGGGTAAGGCCATCAAAAAGTGGAGGGTGATGAGCACCAATGCCCGTAGTCTGTGTAACAAGCTCCCTGAACTAGTGGTCTTGATGGAAGAGGGTTGCCTGGATATTGTGGCAGTCACAGAAACATGGTACACAGAGAACCATGACGGGGATGTCAACATACCAGGATACACTATCTACAGGAGGGACAGGGAGGGTAAAAAGAGGAGGAGGAGTAGCTCTCTATGTAAAGGAAGGAATCAAAGCAACAGAACTAAAGAGTAAACAGGGAGCAGATGAGGCACTCTGGGTCACCCTGGAGACAGGAAATGGCACCACAATCCGCATGGGGGTTGCATACAGACCCCCATCTCAGGGGGAGGGAATGGACAATGATAGAAGGCTTCCTTAGAATGGCAGAAAAAGGGGAGATATTGTTGATGAGGGACCTAAATATGCCAGATGTTAACTGGATCACCTTTGCTGCAGGCACATCCAAGACCGTGGTCATTCTTGATGCCCTACAGGGGGCATGCCTCAGACAGCTAGTACTGGAACCCACTCAGGAGGGAGCAATCTTAGACCTGGTACTCTCAAATGGGGATGGAGAAAGAATTTCAGATTTAGAAGTGGGTAGCCATCTGGGAACAAGCGGCCACCAAACAGTGTGATTCACGATAAACACAGCCATACAATCAAGCCATACAAAAGCAAGAGTATTGGACATTAGGAGGGCTGACTTTGGGAAAATGAGAGAGTGCCTCAGAAAAGCACTAGCAAACAGACAAGAAAGAGGGGTGGAGGAACAATGGGGAGTAATCAAAACAGCCATCACAGAGGTAACAAGCCTTTGTGTAAAGCAAATCAACAAAACACAATGATCGAAAAAAAATGGTATGGTTCTCAAAAGAGGTGTCAGGAAAGGTTAAGGAGAAAAGTATAGCATTCCAGAAATATAAGGAAACACAGAAGGAGCAGGACAGAGAACGTTATCAGTTAAAGCAGAAAGAGGCTGGGAAGGCAGTCAGAATAGCAAAGGCCCAAACCGAGGAAAGGATAGCCAACTCTGTTAAGAAGGGGGATAAGACTTTTTATAGGTACATTAGGGAGCAACGAAAGACCAAAGGAGGGATACTGAGGCTTAATAAAAGGGAGGGAATGTGGGTAGAGGGTGACACTGAAAAAGCAGGGATACTGAACAAATATTTCTGCTCAGTATTCACAAAGGAAGAGGAGGGGGAGGTACCTAAACCAAACAAGAGAAACACTCTGAAGACGGGATCTATACCAGTCCATTTACAGAAGAAAGGGTTCTGAAAGAACTAATAAAATTGAAGGTGGACAAAACAATGGGGCCTGATGGATTCACCCAAGAATTCTAAAGGAACTAAGGGTAGAACTAGTGACACCGCTGACTACTCTCTTTAACAAATCATGGGATGATGGGGTGGTACCTGAGGACTGGAGGAGGGCGGATGTGATTCCTCTTCACAAAATTGGGAGCAGGACAGAAGCAGGAAACTACAGACCAGTTAGTTTGACCTCAGTGGTAGGGAAAATGATGGAATCACTTCTGAAGGAAAGAATTGTTGAGTACCTAGAGGCCAGTGGGGCACAGGACCAAAGGCAGCATAGATTCACGATGAGAAGGTCATGTCAGATGAATCTAATAGATTTCTTTGACTGGGTGACCAAAGTAGTAGACCAGGGAGGGGCTGTGGACATGGCCTACCTAGATTTTAGCAAGGCATTTGAATCAGTCTCCCACAAAAGATTAATACACAAGTTAGCCAGCCTTGGAGTGGGTCCCAAGGTGGTAGCCTGGATAAACAATTGGCTAGACAACAGGATGCAAAGGGTAGTAGTAAATGGAGTCCACAGTGAAGAAAGGAGGGTTATTAGTGGGGTACCTCAGGGTTCAGTACTAGGACCGGTCCTTTTTAATCTCTTTATAAGTGACATCGCAGAGGAACTGGAAGGAAAAGTATATCTCTTTGCAGATGACACAAAGATCTGCAACAGGGTTGATACACAAGATGGAGTGGAAAGGATGAGAAGGACTTGGCAAGGTTGGAGGAATGGTCAGATGTATGGCAGCTCAGATTCAGTGCAAAGAAGTGCAAGGTAATGCACCTGGGAAACAAAAACACAGGGGAAGTGTACACAATGGGGGGTGAGATACTGACAACAGTAAAAATGGAAAGGGACCTGGGGGTAATTATATCAGATGACCTAAAGGTGGGAAATCAATGTGAGAAGGCAGTAAGAAAGGCTGGGGGGATACTGGGATGCATAGGGAGAGGCATCAATAGTAGAAAACAGGAAGTTGTTATCCCTCTGTACAGACAGTTGGTGAGACCCCATCTGGAGTACTGTGTGCAGTTCTGGAGACCCCATCTCCGCAAAGACATAGACAGAGTGGAGGCTGTCCAGAGGAGGGCAACCAAAATGGTGCAGGGTCTGCACCAGAAGACATACGAAGAAAGACTAAAGGAGCTTAATATGTATACCCTTGAGGAAAGAAGAGAGAGAGGGGACATGACAGAAACTTTCAAGTACCTCAAGGGAATCAACAAAGTCCAAGAGGGTAGCATCTTTCAGAAAAAGAGATGTGCAAGAACAAGGGGGCACAATTTGAAGATAGAGGGGGGACTGCTCAGAGGTAATGTGAGGAAGTATTTTTTCACAGACAGGGTTTTGGATGTATGGAACAGCCTCCCTGAGGAGGTTGTGGAGTCAAGAACAGTGGGGAAATTCAAGAATGCATGGGACAGACATAAGGCAGTCCTAGTGGGGGATAGGAGGAAGTAAGCTGTTGGTCAACTAGGATCTGCAGCTTATCTGTTAGGTAGGAAAATGGGCAGACTAGGTGGGCCAAGCGGTCCTTATCTGCCATCACATTCTATGTTTCTATAAGGGAGAGAGACAGTGTGTGTGTGTGTGTGTGTGTGTGTGTGAAGTGTGTGTGCTTGTGAAGTGTGTGTGTGTGTGTGTGTGTGTGAGTGCATGTGTAATCTCTGACAGAAGTGCTGCACTAACTGAACTGTGCTGAAAGGAAAAAATGATCATTAATTAAATAAAATAATATATGGGTGGGTGGGTGGGTGGGTGTAAAACAGAATTTTTGCAACCTCTCAGTGTGGGATGCTTTTATAAACCACTCGGACTTTGCCATCTAGGTTAATGTAGCATCCCACACCTCGGGTGTGTGAAATATTTTGGTTACACACACACACACACACACACATATATATTATTCTATATTTCAATAATGCAGTTCAGATTATGCTTTTTTTAAACAATTTTGTCTATCCATGTGTTTTTGCAATTAATGGTGCCCTGTTTTTTTCTTTTCAATTCAAATCTGGATAGAAAGACCATAATATTTTCAGAATCATAATACATGCTCAAATTGTTTTTACTGTCTTCGTCCAGGAGAGGCTCACAGCTACAGCTTATTTCTGGGTGTGTTTTAGGAGCACAGGGAGGTTACGTGACTTACTCTGATCACACAATATACAAGTAGAGCATGTCGGAATCAAATCGCATTCTGCTGGATGGATGAAGCTTGTTCACAGCTCTTTGTTTTAACCTCTAGTGTGTACTGCCAGCTATTAATCAAAAACTACACATTTCAAGGCTGGCCTCATGATGCCAGGCCAGCATGTACATATCCACATTTGCATCTTGTAAACCTGAGTTCACACCTAAAATTGTAAGAGAGGGAACAGAATACGACAGAAGTTAGTTCTCTGGCAGCCCCAGAAATCTGTACTGACATGAACACAGACAGGGTTTAAAAATCCTGATACAGTATGGGGCCCCAATACCTTGTAGCACCACAGAGCCAGCCTTGAGATGTGTTGTTTTTAATGATCAGCTGGCAGTATAGCCTAGAGGTTAAAGCAATCCTAAAGATGGATTCTTTTTACTAACAGTTTGAAATGTAAGGGAACTCACTAGTTTCAATGCACATACAAAACAATTATAAATGTAGAAGGTGTTGTAATAACACCTTAAAACACTTAAAACACACTTAATAAAACAGACAATTTCCTATTTAACCTACAGTCAATGGAGGGCCAAGATCCTTGGTGATATCATTTCCTGTCAGGAGCCTAAAACATATGGCTTTCTCCAGCCCTTAATTACAGACTGATTTACATATGAATAACTCTGGACTGCAAAGACTCACAGATAAACACAATAGATCAATCAAATTAGCTTTCTATGGTCTTGCAGACATTAAGAAACCCTGTTGCTGACAGTTCCCCAAAACTGATGTAAGGCTGACTGGTCTATAGTTACCTGATTCATCCTTGGGACTACTCTTGTGGAGGGGCACCATGTGCGCCATCCTCCAGTCCTGGGGGAAGCACCCAGTTCCAGTGAGATATTGAATAAATCTGCTAGTGGCTCAGCCAGGACCTCTGCCAACTCATTCAGAACCCTGGGGAGTATGCTGTCTTAGTCAGGTGCCTTATCTACCCACAAGGCTTTTAAGCCTTCCGTCACCCTGTTCACTGGGATTTCCCCATCTGTTAACCCCCCAACACCACCTGTGCCCAGCTCCTCATCCCCTGAGGCATTGTCCCAATCTTCTCCCTGGTAAGCACAGAACACAAGTAGTCATTGAGCACTGTTAATATTCTAAGATGAATTTCACCAGAGTCTCCTGATTTACTAGGTGCCAGATCTTTTTTTTTTAATTTATTTAAGGATAGCTTCCTTGTTTATTGTGAACAGGATATAAGTGTTATGAGATCCTAACTCATCATCAGAATTATCCTTATTTTAAAAGATTGAGCAGAAATAAATGTCAAGCTCATGAGCTACTTTGGTGTCATCACTTATGACCAAATTGTCCTTATTTAATTGTCCTTCTGTCCTGTTGTGTCCCTTCAATCTATTTATGTAATTGTAGAAACATTTGTGTTGCCCTTGACCAAATGTGCTAGCCTGTTTTTGTAGGCTGTTTTGGCTTTGTTCAGTTCATTTGAATCAGTTTTTGCACTGCTTGGTATCTCCATCATTTACTAACATCAGCTGCAATTCACAAATGCCAATGCGCTGCACAAGGGCAGCACATAGGCATTCCCATGACCAAATTCCATGTGGCAGTACCCTGCACACCCCCAGAAGCATTCACTAATGGGTGCATTAGTGTCCTGCACAGTGGATCCCTGGACGGCTGCCGAGCGCCATGCCAGAGGTGGTACGAGAGCGTGCCAGGGGAGCACCCTGTGGTGGCACCCATTCACAATGGCACTGTGTGCCAATTGGTGCTGCATCCTCTATGCATGGAGGACACAGGTATAGCCATTTTACTCTACTCATGGTGCCACCGCTGGCCACAGTAAATCATTGCTGGCCTCTTCTCCATGCTGTCCCTGCCTCATGGACTGAAGGGGGTGCTGGGGTGGCCTCCAGGCACTCACCCAGGGTCCCTTCACAGTCACTGTGCACAGCTACCAGAACCCATGCATCGCACGGGGCCAGGGATCCACTAGTGGACCAGGTACAGGCATCCCATTGGCTGCCCACCCCTGTCTGCTGATCTGCCCCCATGCACTAGCACACCAGAAGGAGGGGGCCATGAATGGGAGGTGCACGGTGGCCAATGATCATGAAAGCCAGCCACCACACACCCATCCGCAGGTGTGGAGTCATGTGGGCAGGTCACAAGCCTTTCGTGCATGAAACCTGCCCCTTTGTGAATCGCAGTCATCATGATCAGTTTTGTGTTCATTGAAAGGTCTCTTTTTAAGGGGTATTAATTTTTTTATTTTGCTAGGCTGCTTTCCTTTTGTTAATATTTCTCCTCTTTTTCAATATTGATACAAATATCTATTCTAGGGAATAATTTCATTTCTAAATATTGCCCAAATATTTCCAAGATACCATCCCAAAGATCTGCAAGCCAGTAACAATTTGCCATATGATGTTTAATTTTCCTGAAGTTAACTTTGTTAAGATTTCTTCTAAAAAGTTTACTTTTTTCCAAATTGTTGTTTTTTATAACAATGAATTTAACCATTTTATGGCTATTTGACCTTAGATACTCTTTTATTGTGATGTTAGTCACTTACTCACCAAGTTTGTAAATACTAAAATTGAGTATGGCCTCTCCCCTAGTACCTTTACATATGTACAGCTCAAGGACATCATCATTAAGAGTTGGAATTGTTACACTAGATGTGAAAGCCATTCAATTTGTTCTGCCATAATTAAAATCTACTACAGTGACTACGTTTACTTTTTGGATAATAACCTATTTTATTTCTCAGCTCAGGAAATTGTCATAATAACTACTCTGATCAGGTGGCCGATAGCAACTACCCAAAATTATATTTTATCTTTTCCCCTTTTGATATTTAGTCAAAGTAGTGTCAATTCATTATTTGTAGTTGGCTTTGCTACTACATTTAAATCACTTTTGATGCAGCATACCTTCCCTCCTCACCGTCTCCCTTCAGTATATTTTGTAAATAGGTTGTTGCCTAGTACGTCTTTCTCCGAAGTGTCATTTTTATCTCACCTTGTCTCAGTAATGGCTATTACATCAAAGTGTTCTGTACTCACAATATTCTCTCATTCATTGAATTTGTTATTTATGCTTCTTGCATTTCTTAACATGGATCTCCAATCTCTTCTATTAGTATTTGGCCTCTGTGTAGATGCTCATTTCATCCTATTGCTTGTATCAGTATGCAGTGTTTTCTCCTAACACATTAGTTAACAAAAAACATCCTTCCCCTTCCCCCATCCTTATCAGTTCAAATGTTTCTTGATTATTGTTCTCAATGTAGTTCCCAACACTATTGTTCCTGTCTTATTCAGGTAATGACCATCCCTGTAAACTATTCCAGTCTTTCCTAAAAAATTTCCTGTGTTGCAGGATATAAAAGTCCTTTTGTTTTGCTCAGTTTCCTAAAGGCATTCATGTTGGCTATTGAGTTAAGTCTTCCCTGACCTGCTTTTGGCACAAGTATTTCTGATACTATGACTTTAATTTTTGTTTCTAAAAGTTTCCCCACTTCTTTCAAGTCCTCCCAAATGTCTTCGTCAACCCTCCACCAGATGTCATTTTTTTCCAATATGCATTACAAAGGTTGATGTTTCCTACAACCCTCTTGTTAATGATTTAACCTTCAGTCTTATATCACCAATCTTAGCTCCCAGGAATCAATAAAAAGTGATAGTGCCATAGTCTCTCTGATGCAGAATTGTTTCTGTTCCTCTTACAATGGAGTCACTTACTGTGCAACAAGGACCTTGTTTGTTGAGATGTTAATATCACTGCTGTCAGGCTGATTCAAAGTTGTCAGTGGATCACACATGTCCACCAGAGATTCAAAGAAAGTTTATGTTGAAATAAGAGGATGATCTGCTCCACATCCTTTTCTACATCTATTTCTGCTCATTACCAGTGTCCAGCTAACTATCACCAGCTTTTGCCCTGATCTGCGGGTCTCTTTCTCTTATGGCTGAATCCCTCCATTGGTTGGGTGACACCTCTATTTTGATGACTTTATATGAACAGATTCAGGCAGTTCAACCTCTATCAACTTGTTTGTTAGCTGATCTTATCTTCCCGGCACGTTTCTCTTTTTATATGCTATGAATAGACAATTTGTTATTATTGTTAAATTATATGCCAATTGTTTGCTATGTAACAATTATATTTGTGGAGCTATGGACACCACTGGAAATTAGCCATGGCTCATTGTTTGTTATATAGTCCAATAAACTAAACTCAACTTCCACACAGTTTGGTTTCTCTATAGTAACTCAATTTTCCACTAATTCTGTTTGCATGTTAAGATAATTTATTGTGTTATCTAAAGAGTAGTCTAAGTTTCTAATATCATGCATAACATCTAGCCTTTTAACAGTAGTAGAAGTTAGTAAGTAAAAATAATACACATGTTCAGTCATGATTTAGGAGGCAGTATAGTGCAGTGGGTTGAGGCTCTGAGCTGCAGAGCTGGAAACTTGGGTTTAATTCCCACAACTGCCTAGGTGCATACTGTGTGATCTTGAGCAAGTCACCTAACTTCCTTGTGCTCCCTGGTCACATCTGGAAACAAGCTTTGGCTTAGTATGCTACTCCTGGTTAAACAATGTTCCCTTCCCTGATTCTGATCATTTTCTTAAAAGTTTTCATTAAATTAAGGAAGTACAGTAGTAAATGTAATGAGCACACATTTCATTGATTATCTCACATTTTGGGGCATTTCATAGAAACATAGACAATGTTGGCAGAAAAAGACCATTGGTCCATCCAGTCTGCCCAGTTTTACCCTACCTTATCCCATGACCTATTATCTAAATGTTGTTTTTGCCCTTGCCTTCCCTTTGCTGCCTGCATTACTGTTAGCCCCAGTTGTTATTTCTGGTAGCCCATGTTTTTATAATGGGTATGAGGTCTAATCCTACATCTGCTGTCATTGCCTGGGGCTCACTAATTTTGTTTCCTAGGCTTCCGGCATTTAGGCTGTGAGCTTTTTCAAACTGAAGGGCTGTGGCTTGCATTTTTGAAATGCTTCTAGTCTGCACGTATTATAATGATATAAGTACAATTTTAGCATCACTGTAAACAGCAGTATTTCCTTTACAACACTACAGTGTTATTTCTAAAATATTAGAGCAAAACAAGGGGTTTAGGTATCCTTTCATAATGCTTGGTGCAGAAATAAGCTGCAGGGCACATATAAATGGCATTACACAACACATAAATGCTATTTACAATAAATGCTATCTACAGGCAGAAAGAAAGAGAACATTGTACTATCTGCTTTTTTAAAATAGTTCATTGATACTTTTTCAGAAACAGCAAATAAATTAAGAGGTGCAATTAAATGCACGAAATAAATAAGTCACATTTTCATTTAGAGTAGGTGCAGTAATATTCTTAATAACCCATGAGGGAAGCTAAGATACATCTGTTTCTCAAGGGAATGTTTTATTTTTATTACCTGACATTGCTACTGGAGCCTCAGGGAAAACCAAGAAGAACATCCAATTTAGACATAATTTATTCCTATATTTCTGATATTTTTGTATCCCATCTTCTTTATTGTTAAGGACATCTGCAAGAAGCCAAGACCTCCAACCCATACACTCTATCTGCTCCTATTGCTTGCCAGTCTGATGTCATATTCTTGTGCTTCAGGCATTTAACACACTCAAAGGTAGCATGCTGGTGAGGCAATTGGCAAGAAGAGCAATAAGTGTTAGCATTAAAAGGATACAAAGCAAGAACAAATACCCAAAGTGTTATGTTTCTTCGTGTATTTCCAAATCACATGCGCATAGTCTAAAGCCTTGCCCTCATAGCAAAGCATCATGGGTAAGCAAATTCTTGCATGAGGCTGGCTAACAAGCCTTCACCAGAACAAAAGTTGCAATTTTTCCTTCCAGTTAAGACTGCTCAGTCTACTCCACAGAATGATTTACATATCTACAGTAGGATGCATGGCACTGGGTTTGAAGTTTTAGTGAGTATGCATGAGGTTTAGGGAGACACACAGAAATCATCTTTGTTTGCTTTTTTTTATAAATTGTGTTTTGTTTTGCAGTTTATTCAGGATAGCACAGCTAAGGTGCAACATCTCATTGTTTATTCAGGGTCTTGCTTCTGTCCCCATTTTAGAGCAGGAAATATAGCACTGTGAGATCCGGTGACTTGCTTATGGCAAGTGTTGAGAGATTTGAACCTGGGCGTCCTAGTTTACAGTTCTTTTCTCTAAACACTAGGATATACTGCCTTTTGACCTTAAAATCTGTTGCAGTGAAAATGATTACCTTATAAAGAGAGGACTAGGACTTTAAGTCCAAAGACAAGTAGTGGGAGCAAATAAAATTCAAAGGATAAGACTCTTGTTCTCATCCAGATGTCCTTATTAATGAACAATAAGCCAGGTAGCCTGCTTCAGCCTGCCGCATTCCAAGTTATACAACCTCAGTTTAGTAGCTGTAATGTAAAGGAGAACTAAAGTCAAAGTTTGCAAAAAATATGTTGTGCACATGGGACAGGAGGCATTGTAGGAACAAGAAAGAACATTAGAAATGCTAATAAGGAGATCCCCAGGGGCCATAAAACCTGCAAGCAAATTTAGAAAAAAACTCCTTTTCAACAAGTAAAGGTAAAAACTTACTAGGAGTATACCTGCAAATCAAAACATTCTGCACAGCACATTTTTTTTGAAAATGTTTACTTTCGTTTTCCTTTAAAACTTCTGTTTGTACTGTACGAAGAGTTAATGTTTTCTCTTTGATTTTAACTGCTGGCTTCAGTTCTGCACATGACTACAGTGATGACATTAGAATTGTGGAAGGCTTATCTCTGATTGGTTCAGTATTTCACTGTGATGTTCCCAGCTTTGCTAAATATCATGACATACCCCAGAATGTAAGATATGATGATATCTTGAAAAATAGGTCTAAAATATCAGTTTTATGCTCTGGCATTTCTCCCTGCTCCTGTTGCATAAATGGAGATATGGGGACAGATTTTAAATGGCTGATGCACTGGGTATTAGTCCTTGTGGCAAAGCTGTGCATCACCACAGGTGTGCCATGTCCAAATGTCACAACTGCACCTGATTTTCTAACACTGAGCTCTGTTGCGGCACTTAGACCTGTACTGCACTTTGAGGAAAGGATTGGCTACAAGCTGCATTTAGAGGCTTTCAAGAGGCCCAAGCATTGACACATACTAGACCACAGGCAAGTAGTCTCAGCGGGCATGTAAATGACACACAGGATAAAGAAAATCCCATTTTGCTACCCCAAGTCCTGGGCACAATATCTTTGATGTACCCGGGGCTTGTATCAAGTTTCTAGCTTTAAAAGTCCGGCCCCTGATATTAATGCCTTATATAATTAATAGTATGCTGAAATGTTGCTGTCTTCTATATTTTACGTGGGGAATGGGGGACCCTTTAAATGATTTTACAGCAGAGTTGCAAAACCAAAACATGCTTTCTGTTTTAGTTTCAGTGTTATACACATCCTCAGTGATTTCATATCCTTTTTATAGGTGTCAAGCAATAGCTTTCAGTGTCTCTTGTAGTAATGCACACTCTTTTGTGCAGATTTTAATGACTATTACGTGTGTGTGTGTGTTGGCTGTGGTAATATTTTAGAAGTGACATGGCAGGCAGAATGTAGTGCCAGCTGAGACATTTCCTAGTCAGCTTACCCCCCCCAAACACACAAGGATTTGATACCCATGATGCTTTGTGCTGGGTTTGAGGCTTTTGATTATACAGATATGGTTATAACCACACAAACTGTAATGTTTTTGCCTTCTTGCATCACTTATTTGTACAAAATATTGTTCTTCTTCTGTCTGAACTAAGGATGGGCAAACTGGCTCTGGTTCAGTTCCGAACCCCCTCAGACCAGGCTGACTTGTCTCTGACCGAGAAAACTGAGCCATTCATGGCTTGACCTGAATTGTCGAGTTGACCTGGTTCAGAAGTGCAGAATAACACTCTCACCACCAGTACTGCATGGAAAGGGCAGTACAGGGTGCAGAAAAGTGCAGGAAAAAAAGTGTTTTTCCTAGAAGAATGGGGTGAACTTTAGGGCTGAACACTCCAAGGCAGACCTCGATACCTGTCACTGGCTACAGGGTGGGGTTGGGGGTGGAATGGCGTGAGTGTTACAGCCAATGCTCCCAAGTCACCCCCCTGATGCCTGTCAGTCTCTACAGGGTGGGGTGTTACAGTTGGAAACCCTAATGCCGTAGGCATTTGTTGGTATTTTCATTCCAAATTTTCAACATAGGCTTTTTGTGACCATACCTCATGAAGAGCAATGCTATCAGTTTGTTAGCTGAAAGGTGGTTTTGCACAGTGGCTATGCCATTTGGTGACACAGGGATGAAAACATATTTTGGGCAGGATGTGAAAAATAACAACTGTATTGGTCATGACGAGGTGTAAAAAAATGGCAACATTGAAAATGAGTAGTGAAAATATGAAAAATTGGTGAAGTAATGAGCATGCATAGAAACAGCGCAACATACATCCGTAACCCAATTATTTTCAGGATTTCTTTAACCACATTTTCAACATAGGCATTTTGGGACCTCCCCTCATGAACAGTGGCACTGTGATTTTGTTAATTTGTCCCAAAATTGATTTCCCACAGCAACCACACCATTGGGTGCTACAGGTGTGAAAACACATTTTGGCCAGGATATGCACAATGACAGTTGTACTGTTCATAAGGAGGTGTGGGAAAATGCCAATTTTGAAAATCTGGAGTAAAAATATTACAAATTCACGAAGTTACGAGCTACGTGGAAGCTGAAGCAATACACTCATAAAACAGCCATTTTTTCTATTCTTTCCACCAAATTTGCAACATAGGTTTTTGAGAGCCCCCATGAACAGTGGCATTGTCATTTCATTAATCGGTCCTGAAAGGTGATTCCGTGCAGTGACCACAAAATTACCTTTCAGGATGGAATAACACCATGACAGTGACTGAATTCTAGAGGAGGGGACCCAATAACCCATGTTGAAAATTTGGTGCCAAAATTCCCCAAAATGCCTGAGATATGCACCAAAGTTGAAAAAACCCCTATTTATGCCATTATACAGCTTACCAGCATTTCTTCAGTTAGCGGTCGACTTTGAAGAGTGCAGACATGCTCCTGGTCCATCAAAGATCATCATGCTGGGTTCGGAGGTAAGTATAGGTTGAAGGGTGTGGGGAGGCAAGATGCACATAGGGTGGGTTGGGGAGGCCACCAGACTCGATGAGGAAACTGCGCAACACACGCTCATAAAGCAGCCATTCTTCGGATTTTTTCCACCAAATTTGCAACATAGGATTTTTGGGAGCCCCCCCCCCATGAACAGTAGCATTGTCATTTTGTTAATCGGTCCCAAAATGTGATCCCACACAGTGACCACAAAATCACCTTTCAGGACTGAATAATGCCATGACAGTGACTAAATTCATGAGGAGAGGTCCTAATAACCCCATGTTGAAACTCTGGTGCCAAAAGTCCCCAAAATGGCCAAGATATGCACCAAAGTTGAAAAAAATTATTTATGCCATTATACAGCTTATCGGCATTTCTTCAGTTCGCGGTCAGCTTTGAAGAGTGCAGACATGTTCCAGGTCCACTTAGATCATTGCGCCGGGCTCTGGAAGTAAGTGTGGGGTGAGGGGGGTGTGGGGAGGCAGGACATGCAGAGGGTGGGCAAGGGTTGGGGCAGGGAGACCGCGGGACAGTTTTTCTTTCACAGGTAAAAAAAAAAACATAGCGGAAAGTTTTTGTTTTTCAGGTACTTGGCACACTGGGTGGATCCCAGCATGCCACCTGGAGTGTTTCTTTGGGGCTGTAGCCAATGGGGATGGAGCACCCCCATTGACAGATGTACTCAAAGGGGTGGATGAGCTGAGGGGACTGGGCACCCCTTGGCACACAACAAAAGTGGGGGTTATGCTGACAGGGAGTGATCTCCCCCATCAGCAAAATAAATGGGGAAATGGGGACTGAAGCTGATGGGGACTGGGGCCCCTGTCAGCAAAGAAAGACTGTTGGGGGGGCTCATGATGCCGAGGGGGATTGGGCACCCCTCAGCATACACTTTAAATGGGAGGGGAGCATTATGCATTATGCTGATGGGGAGTGGGCTTCCCATTGGTAAATGAAATGGGATGGGGCACTGTGCACATCGGCAGTCAGTGCCGCCATGTTGATTGAATGGTTTCACCAGGACAGGCATGTCGGGAGGGCATGATATTGTGCCACTGCATGATTGCAGTAGACCTTTTCTTAGATCCCATCACCACTTGAGGTATGCCTGGTGTCAGTGCCTGCAGCTGCCTTATTGGGGAATGAAGGATGCACCTACTGATGTGTGCCCTGCATTCACTCACAGTGACCGCACCTCCAAATATGCTACTAATGCAATATATTGGCTGGTGCGCACGCGCGAGCCAACATAAAAATGATTTGCCAATACAGCAACTAGAAAAAGATTTTCTGACAAGATGGAACTCTACGTTTTACATTTGTGAAAGACTTCTCACACAAAAGAAGGAAGTCAATGAATATACCATGGAGCACAATGTAGCAGATGATGTGCTGAATTCATTCCAGTGGGGCCTCATGGAGCATCTTACATTACTCTTGACTCCCTTTAAGAAAGCAACTTGACAGATTAGCAAAGAGAATGCTACTCTAAGCCAGGTTATTCCCATCATAAATTTATTGAACAAGGAACTCACAAGGCTGTGTAGAGGTTTTGACCAAAACTGAAACAAATCTGGTGTATCCCTCAACTGATACAGCAATTCCAAAATTTCAGAATTCAAGTTATCACAACAGACAAACATTTTCTTCTTTCCACTCTTTTTGACCCTCAGTTTAAGTTGCAACAGCTGCCACCTTCAGATCTCACAGACTTATCTTGAGTACAAAAACATGCTGATTTCAGCAACTGCACAGGAAAAGGATGGGACTGTATTTGACAATACAAGTGAATCACTTGATGTGGATGCTACATCTGATGATGCAACATCTATTGGTGGTGACAGCAATAATTTCCACTTAGTACCACCATGTACTCCTTCATCAACATTGGGTAGTCCTGCACAAAGTCCTCTTTCATGGCCCTTGAAAAAGGCATGTCATTCTGAAAAGTACACAGATGACTTTCACACTTTTTGGTCAAAACTGATGGAAACCGATAATTCAGATCTCTCTGTCGTGGAGCCACCTTCTTTGTCATTGTCTGATATTATGGATGCCTATTCATGAGAACCACTCATTAATATTACTGATAACCCTTTTGAGTACTGGATAGAAAAGAAAAACATCAGGGCTGCACTATCTGCATTTGTTTTTAAGCTTCTTAGATGCCCTTCCGCTAGTGTTTATTGTGAGCATATATTTAGCACAGCTGGAAATATTGTCTCTGATGGCTACACAAGGCTTACTCCTGAAAATGTACAGCACCTTACCTTTCTTAAAGTCTGTCTCAACAAATTCTCTTACTAGTTCAGTGAAGAGTGGCAGGAACATAAAAACAATGACGATGAACAGCTGCAACAGGTGTCTCCTAATAAGGGTGCTTCCTTGGTGGTGTTTGAAGATGACGGTGATGAGATTATCTAATTTAATAATTTATGTCTTTGAATTCAGAGGACAAAGGTCAGCAACAATAACAGAAAGAGCAAGTAAAAAAACTCCTTCTTGTGTGGTCATGGTGTATATTACATTATATGAGTTACTGCATGTGTTTTTCAATTTGGGAACCCAGGTGGAATGTATTGTGTGATCCTCACCCACTTGACGACAAGGGGGTGCCGATGGGGCTGGAGACTGGCATGTGGCTTCATGGCAGGAGTAGGTGGTGGTTGAGGCCAAGCAGCTCTATAACAAAACTGCAATGTTCGGTGGGGGAGGCAAGGTCAACCAGATTAAAAAAAGTAAGTTAGAAAACACAAGCGGTAAATAATTGGCCAATTAGGCAGGAGCACGTGGGATGGTTTTGGGCCCATGATGCTTGCTATGACACCATGTAGGCAAGCAAAAATAATTAAACAAAAGAAAAAATAACATCTCAAGTCAAAAGGGTGGGAGGGATAGCTGGGTCCCTATCACATATCCTGCTCATGATGCCTGTCTCTCACCAAAAAGCATGCCAGACTCAATGAAGGTCTGCACACTGCTGTTGTCTTTCTACTGTTGAATTCATTGGTCTCTCTCTCTCTCTCTCTCTCTCTTTCTGACTAATGTTTGACACACTGCCTCCTTTCACTGCAAAGCCCCAAATGACCTGCATACACTGGACTGGATACACAAATGTTTTTGGTACTAAACCACACACCAGCACTCCAGTTGCAGACTGAAATCTCTGCAGTTGCGGAGATTGCTATTCACATCCACAGCAGCTGTGGGAGATGTTATTGCTGGTCCCACTGTCCATAACATCTTTCCACAACTGCAAGAATTTCCACAGCAAAATCATCCACAAGCTACCATAATCATCTCCATGTCTGAGAATACCGTAGCTGTGGGAGAAATTGCAGTTCCTTAAGTGGCAACTCACCGGCACCTAATTTTCTCACAGCTGCAGGACTTTCAAGAGTTTTGTGAATCCAGCCCACTGTTTCCTATGAATGTCATGTGGTGGTTGACACACAGGATTGGCAAGAGCAACAGTAAATTTATTTTATTGCTGTTGGATGCTTGCTGACCTTGAAAAAAGACACAAAAATACAGACTCAATATATTTTTTTAAAAGGTTACATTATATTTTTTTTTTAACAGAGGGATCTAAAAAAATAATACTGATACATTTCTCTTACTCAAATAGACTAAAATAGGTCTACAATTCATCAGTAAATTAGAACCATTTGGGAAAAAAATCAGAGTCGGAATCAGAACCAGTGTCATAGCCGACCGGCCCATCCCTAGTATGAACATAATTTAAATTAAACAACACAACACAAGGGTCCAGCAACTACAATAGTGCACAGTATCTGGGGCTAAAGTCACTTAGCATGGCATTTAAATTACTTCACCTCTGTCCACTCACTATGAGCATCCACAAAGTTCAAATATATCTGTTTCTATGCTCCCAGTGAGTTTAAGTAATTTTAGCTGTCCATCTTCTATAGGATTTATCTTGTGGTAAAAAGGAGTTGTCAGAAATTTGGGAGTAGTTCTTTATAACAGTTTGATCCTGGAATCCCATGTGTTGGCTATAGTTAGGGACTGTTCTTGCTATCACTAGATTTCCCCATTTTCTTGAAACTGAGGATGTGAAAACAGTAGTGTAACCCTATGTTTTCTCAAGTAGTACAGTGTGCTTAGCCACATCTGACACCTGCAGCTGGTACAAAATGTTGCAGCTTGTCTCCTCACTCTGACACTTTAGAAAAAAATTGGGACACTTCCCATTCAGCTTAGCCCCCATACACACACAGATTTGCTGATACAGTGCTGGATTTGAGGATTTGAGGATTTAATTGCAAGTGTGTTTACAGAAACTGCCTTCTTGTATCATTTATGCTATAAGTAAATGGATGCTCACACGTATCCTGGCTAATCAAGAGTGTCATCTCATGTCATCATTGGGATTAAAAAACACAAAGTGAAGCTGAGCTGTTCTGGACTCAAAAGATGCCACAAGATGATACTGTTGTGGACATCCATTTTTTTATTTAGCTTTTCTTTTATTTCAACAGAAAACTGCAGTTGTGAGAGTCTGATGTTGAAATTGAAATTGAAAAGATGAATTGCCAATGCCATCTTCCCACAAAGATCGCAAAAAAAAAAAAATGGTAATTTGTCAACATGATGACAAGCTGTCCATGTGAAAACAATGACCATATACCAGAAATGAGAGCAAATTATTTTTTTTCCAAAAATGAAACAATTTTATATATACAGTATGCACATTAATTTCCAGTGTGCAGGAAGCTTATATATTCAGGAGTGTGTTTTTTCTAAATGTTGATCCTGCCTTGGGATCATAAATTTCAGGTGATGAGATTGCAAACTGAAAAAAATTATGCTATGAGTAACTGAAAGTGAGATTTACACAGCTGTTTTATGCTTATGTCAGATGGAACCTGTAATAAAAGGGCTTGATCACAGCATGGTGATCCAAAAAGTGTGACACATTTTCTGTATAACATAACATCTGAGCCACTAGAAATTACCTTAATTAGTTTGCAATAATACTGATAATTTTGATTGTGTAAACTAATATGAGTTCAAACAGATTGTAACAAATGTGTAAGGAAAGCTGCAGGTTCACAGTATAAAAAGTTTGTGTGCAAGTTATTGAAATTATTTGTGTTTTATGCTGTGTTATGTTGTAACATCAGGATTGTGTTTCCAGGTCACCTACATTTTGTTAGATTACATAATGTATGGGTATTTGAGAATTTTTTTTTTCATTTACTATCATTTTTCTGACTATAAATAATTTAGTTTGATACAGATTATTTTTCCTGGAGAAAACTTAATTTAGTTGATCAGTAGTGGTTTTGACATTATTTTGTATAAAACATTGGAGTCAATATACTGTGACCAAGCTCGAATATCACTTGGAGCATTCTTTTTACGTGCATGTTGATGAACTTCTCTTTTTAAACAGAAGTCTGTTTAACTTCAGAAAATTATCTAAATGTTTATTAGAACTCTTTGCAGCTGCAAATGCTAAAACACTGAGAGGCTGCACATGAGATTCACTCTTGACTGTATAAGAGATCTTCATGTTCTTTAGCCTCTACCATTTACTCCAAATGAGTAACAAAAATAATTACTTCATAAATACTACATATTGTTCTTCCTTCTTATTGTCATTTAAATTACTTCACCTCTTTCCATTCCTGATGATTATAAAAAGAGTTCAAATGTATCTGCTTCTATGATTCCAGTGAGTTGAAGCAACAGCAGCTGCCCATCTTGTATGATTCAGCTTGTAGTAAAAGGAGCTGTCAGCAACATGGAAGTAGTTTTCCACAAATGTCTGACCCTGGAATGCCACAAGTTGGCTGTAGCTAGAGGCTGCTTCTACAATTGCCAGATGTCACTCCTTTCTTGAGGCTGAAGCTGTGAAAATGGTGGCCCAGCCCTATGTTGTCTCAGATACAGTAGTGCAGTGTAATGCACTCAGCCAGATCAGACACCTGCAGCTGATGTAGGAAGCTGCAGCTTGTCTCCTCATCCCAGAACTCTGTATCTTAGTGTTGTGGATATTAGTAGGAAAACAGCTGAGACACATCCTAGTCATGTTATCTCCCTACAGGCACATAGTTGTGCATATCCAGGATGCTTTGTGCTGGGTTTGAGGTTTTTGACTTTATACACGTTTATAGAAATTACTCAAATTGGAAAGTTATCGGCCTTCCTGTATCATTTATGCAACCTGCATATTGTTATTCCACTTTCTTATTAGCATTTAAACTATTTCACCTCTTTCTACTGTCTATAACAATAAAAAAGAGCAGCATCTACTTCTATGCCTCCAGTGAACTAAAGTAAAAGTAGATGCCCATCCTGTATGGAATTCAGCTTGTGGTAAAAATTCATTTTTGAAAGGAGTTTTATATAATGTCTAAGCTTGGAATCCCAGCTGTTGGTTATAGATAGAGGCTATTTTTACCATTGCCAGATTTCACCCCTTTCTTAAAGCTGAAGATGTGAAAACAGTGGCACAGCCCTATGTTACCTCAAGTAATGTAATGCACTCAGTCAGATAAGATACCTGCAGCTGGTGCAAAATTCTGCAACTTGTCTCCCTCACTCTGGCACTTTGCATCTTATTCTTGTGGAATTTAGTAAACAGTGTGCATTGTAGGAAGATTAATGTGACTTTCCAATGTGCGTAACCTGGTTAGGTGCAGGCTGCAGAGTGACATGATCAGCAGAACGTAGTACCAGTTGAGATATTTTCTATTTGACCTACCATTCCCACAGATTTGCATACCCATGATGCTTTTTGCTGGGTTTGAGGCTTTAGATTGTATGTGTTTACTGAAACTTCATGAATTAGAAATTATCTGTCTTCTTATACTATTTCTGCATCCTACATATTGTTTTTCTTTCTTCTTATTTCAGTTAGTTTACCTACATTATTTCTTCACACAACAAGCATAAACAGTGTTCAATGTCTGGTTCAATGCTCCCAGTGAGCTAAAGCAATAAAAGCTACCTATTTTACAGGATTCAGCTCATGTTAAAAAGTAATTACATCTGGCAGTACTGTATCCCCTGATGAAAGTCCAACCCATGACTACTAGGTATTGGTTCTAGTTTGGGGTTGCTGTTTACAATGTACAGAATAGTGTATGGGCAGCCATATGCAGCAATGCTATGCTTCCATCAAGGGGTTGAAATGACATCATAGAGACTTCAAGAGTGAAGCTTGAGAGGTCGTGATGTCATCTCAGCCCCAAGGTGGAAACAGTCCTTCTTCATGTGTGGTTGACTAGATACTGCTTTATATAGTATATGGTTTAAAAATGTAGGCCTGCCCAGCCACCTACTTGTCTCCCACTGTTCTTGCTCATCTCACCTGCTTGTTCATTCGTCTCTCCCCGCTCACTTGCTCGCTCGTCCACCTGCTGATAAAAAGTGAAAGTTTTTACATTTTTGTAAATTCTTTCCTTACCAAAAGTGACTGGGTGACAGTCCAGCTTGGCTTAGCAGCTCAGTGTGGCTCCATCTAGCTCTGCTCTACATGCTCACAGCTGAGCTAAGGAATCTCATGCGCA
Organism: Neoceratodus forsteri; assembly: GCA_016271365.2. NCBI lineage: Eukaryota > Metazoa > Chordata > Ceratodontiformes > Ceratodontidae > Neoceratodus > Neoceratodus forsteri. The sequence goes on along the minus strand of CM028136.1, from coordinate 277,888,366 downwards.
GTTTAAAGCAGGAAAAATGCTGTAGTATCATTGTGACATCAGAACAATAGCACAACTTTTCATGACCTTTGAACTATCCTACAACAAGAATATGTTGTGTATGGATTTCCATGCACAATAAATGACAACCATATACTGTAGTATAAACAGGTTGCACTCCACTCTTGAACAGAACACTGGTGCAGGCTTTCATTGCTTAGTGCTGCAAGTACGGTAGTGAGCTTTACAAGGTCCCACCCTGTGGCTAGAACTGACTTTTACAGCTAGTGCAAAATGCAGCAGCTCATCTCCTGAACTTCTTGTGGAGGTCAGAATATGTCACTCTAGCACTCCACTTCTTATTTCTGAGGAGAAAAAAAAGAAACATTTCATGCAAAGATTGGGCAAGTTCCCAGGCCAACCACTTAATTTTACAATTATGAGCAACTGATGGGTTTCTGAACTAAATATATACTGCACAATTATAAACAACAGATAGCTCCACTGAAAAATACATCTTTGTTGGCCATGGTCAATTGTTGTTTTATGTGAAGATTATGTCTAGTCAGTGGAGCATTGGCAAATCACAGTACCAGTGGTACCTTGATGAACTCCCAAAGGGCACAACAAGTTGTTTATTTACACAGGATTGCATTGGTGAGATGTCACATCTCATTTTCCAGAGGGGTCCTGTTTCTGCTTAGGGCAGCTCGATACTCTTAGTACCATTGGTACTTTGATTTATTCAAGAAATTAATTTTATTACTTTTAAATGTGTTTTCCCAGCATAGCCCCACTGAGATTAAACATCTTCTTTCCAGTGGGGTTCAGTTTTTAACCATTTCAGCAGCTGAGTGAACAGCAGGATAGAGAGGTTGCATAACTTGCCCACTGTCACACAGAAAGTATATGACAATAATGGGGTTTCAACATGTGATCTCCTGGTTCAAAGTCAGTGCTATAATGACTAGACCGTACTACTGTACTTCCTTAGGCAGTTTTAGTCTCCCTCTGACTGTTGCCTGTTTCTGTGGTTCCTGGGGATTCTATAATGTCAGTTCTACCATTTCAGATTGCTGAGTAAAGAGAACTGAATAGTGACGTTTGCATTACAAGACGTCTAGGAAACACTGGAAATGGGCAACAGTGGAAGGAGAACAGGCATTAATCACAGGTGGACTGGGAACAAAGCTTTGAAAATCAACAAAAGCTGTGATAGAGCAGGCTTTAGTATTTCCTGTTTTGGCAGCCCATCACTTCTTTTGTTAGTGTTTCAAGTCTCATATCTATGTCATTTGCTACAAAGGTCTATAAAAAGCAGACTTTCTGGCACTAAACAAAAATCTTTTACAAAAAAATGGCCATAGCAAACCAAAGGCACTGTTGTGCTGTATACCGGCAAAGGCAATCTATGCTGAGCAGTACTGTCTAGTACTGCAAGCTGTGAAAAGCAGAGCAGAGCATAGTACAATACCAGCAGGAGGCCTCTAGTGGTTGTCAATGAGATCACAAGTATGAAATTCAATGTAGTACTCCAACATACTTGCATGGGAGGATTTTCCTTTAGTTGAATGGTTACAGCCGCTGAATTTGGCTCGTAGGGCCCTAGGTTTGATTCCCAGCAATGTCAAGAGTTGAGTCTGCAGAAGTAAGGTGAAGAGACATAACAGATATCTTAACCCTTAGACTACAGTAGAAGGATATTCAAAAGTTAAGCTACTGAAAATAGTTTCCGATTACCATTACATGTTTAGCTAAGCTCCCATCTCAACTTAAGTTGCATTTCATCAATAGTTATGGAAGACATGCTGTACAGGTATTTCCATGTGCTAACTGTAAAAATGCTACAGTGCAGTTTAACTTGGGTGGTAAACATGAAGTTACAGTTTGCTGCCACCTGCACAAATTTTAGAGCACAGGCGAGTAAGACCATGCAGCTGATCTAATAAACCCGCACTTACTCAGCTATAAATCACCGGCTACATGATGATTAGGTTGGGATTTCAACTCTTGGCATTTTCACTCTATACTCAAGCCCTGTTACAGCACACCAAAACAAAAAATGCAGGTTTAACGATGAGCCATGCTGCCAAGCAGCTGGGAGGGAGAAGTCTACACCTGAAGAGTCTCTGTACCAAAGCGTGTGTGGGATCCACCCTGAGATGTGTAGAAAAGGATATTTTATGTTACAGGTGTATGTGGGGGTTGGGGGGGTAGAGTTGGCATGTGGATTTATCAATGAGACTCCCCTTTCTCTGTCTCTCTAATTTTTTATGATACAAACAGCTCTGATCTGGCTTTCACTGCTATGTATTTATCACAGCAGGAAGGAGCAGAAAGCCTCTGGAGAAATCCAATTTGGCTGACTTTAGATGTATTTATTTATTAACACTTACACTGCTACAAGAAAGCACTGACTAAGAACAGCTAATTTGCAAGCTAGCCTTCATCAAGAATGCTCACAGCAGCAGGAGTAAATTACAGATCAGTTTGTTAACACCCACAGTACAGTTACTATACATGCCCAGGTTGTCTCACATGCATACATATACAGCTATCGCTAAAATCTAGGCATACAAGTTGAGTAATTAAGACAGGCAGCAGCGATAGCAGAATCTGAGTCTCTGTGTCATTGAACTGGACTCAGTGTTTTGACTGAAATCTCTAACTGCTGACCAAATGTGGTCAGTGTCAGAAAGTTAACTCACTGAGAGGCTCCCCTGACAGCTGTCAAATTCTCTGAATCCTTTTTCTTGAGAAGAGTAAAAATGTGCAACCCAAAATATTTGTGATTTTATCATCTGGCTAGTGCTACACATCAGGTAGTAAAAAGAGACTTATTGCGCATGGCAAGTCACTTTTCACATACGGAAACAGTGACACCACAGCCTTGCTGTACCATTGGTATAACATCAAGATGCCTTTATTCCACCATTCTGACTTCAGATGTATGGTACAACAGCAACCAGCAGTCACATTTTACTTCCACTTTGACTGCCCCCGGAAATGGTCAGGAAGAATTCTGGCTTATTGTTCAGTTTGAATGATGGCACCACTAGAAGTACAGCACTACCCTTCAGTATGCCACTACAGTATCAGCACTGGGTATGAACACAAATCCACTGGTGTGGGACTTGAACCCACAACCCTCTTGCCCAGACAAGCGTGTTATCAACAAAGTCACACTACTGACATGCAAAGTGTGTGACTTCTCAATAAGAAGAAAAAAACCCTAGATCACAGTCTTTGCAAGATAGCAGCGTCACTCAATTAAACAGCAACTGTCACCTGGCAGGCAGTGGAAAAGCCAACAGTTTCTTAAGCCCATTCTTCTGAGCTAAGTACCTAAATAGTGAATGGGAACTTATACAGGGAAATGAAATTGAAAGAGTGTGGGACAGAGAAAGATTGAATGAGTGAGTAACATATCCGCAATGAGTATATGGCAGTCAGAAAAAGCCTTTGTGACTTCAGGTTGCCTTTAAAAGCATTAACTGCAATAAGTCATCATTATTTGCTGACACCAAACACTTAAATCCTGTCATTTCCGTTATCAAAGCCCCCGTTAAAAACCAATAACCTTGCCAATATCAATCCCAGCTATTGATAGATTTCAGCATTAGCTGCAGACCTGCCTAGAGCACATGAAGGTGTCATTGATTTTCTATGACAGCGTTAGGGGAAACATTTGAAAAGTGATAAATGGAAGGGACTTTAGCAAATTACTGACAAACAACATACACTAGAATTAGGGCAATGAGGTGAAGCCGACCAATTAAATGGAACTAAACAAACAATTAAAATTCTCTGATGCTTGTTTTAATTTTCTTGTCCATTTTTTGCCTCTTTAGCAGATTTTTTTAACTCTTTCTTACTTTTGTTGTGAAGTACCACAAAAAAGTCTACATAAAAGGTTCCCTTTTAAACCAATACTGCACAATATTTTATTATGGAAACAAAATGTAGTAGTTTCAGTCAACAGATCTTTTTCGATTGGTGACTCATTTCCCTCTCCCCTGCATTCCCCCATCTGCTACAGAAACCATTGTGGTTGCCATGGTTAAAACTAATCTTGTGGCTGGAAGGTTCCACATCTTAACAGTGAAGAAACAACAGCGATGAGCAATGCAGTGAGTGAAGAATGCCAAAAACAAACAAGGTGCCTGCACACCACAGCAACCCCAAAAACATCAAGTGGTGGAACACACTGTACAAGACATTGTTTCTAATGTTTTCTGTGGGGGGCTGTGCCCCTCACACCCCTCACATGGGGGGCTTTGCCCCCTGCACTCCACTTACTTTGGATAATAAACTCCGGGGGGGGGGGAATGTGACACTGGGGTAGGGAGGTAACTTGGGAAAGGGCTGCTTGAGCTGCGCAGTTCCGGGGATCGGAAGAACAGAAAAATAAACAGTTCAACACACAGTAGTGTTAAAGTATATGCACACAGCTGCCAAACTCTGAACCCAGGTCCTCATGCACTCCAGGCAGTGACTCAATCCACAACACCAAGCAGCCAGCTGGGAACAGCCCGCCCAACCACCTCACATATTCTTCTGCCCTATAGCTCTTTGTCTTTTCCGGTCGCTGCACTGCTCACTCGCTATTTTTCCTCATTCACTGCAGCTCATAGGACATTTCACTGTCCTGTACTGGTAGCTCATCTGACAGGTGATTAAACTGGGTTGCTCATATTGAGTCGCTCAATTTGACTTTCCCATATCACTGGATACCGGTTGGGTGGAGGTGTGAGTCACTACCTTCACAACTGAGGCCAGTGCTACACCTTGGTTGGCCAGTTGGGGGGGATGAGATAGGGCTAGCAAACTCCCACCATGCTGTAGTAGCCTATTCTCCCCATCAACAAGCCCTGCCCACCAGTTGTGCTTGGAGGCTGGTAAATGACTGCATATTCCCCCAACAAAAAAGAACTGTGGTCAAAATACACTTAATTTCCACCTGCCCAAATTATGGAATTCTCTACCCCTAGACAACACCTGCACCACCTCCAGCCTCATAACCAAACTAAAAACAAAGAAGCACTTTATGTCAATATGTGAGTGTCCTACCTAAATGGTTCATTAGGTTGTTGCTTATGTTGTATCAAGTGTATCAACATTTGCTGATTCATGTATACCCTGCATACTGTGCCTCTCTTACTGCCCGCTGCCTTGTTACTCAGTATAGTGCCTAGCTACCTGTAGATATATATTTTATATTTTGTTATCTATTTAGCCATGTAATTCTCCTTCCCTCTCCTCTCTTTCTCCAGGTCACATCTATAAACAAGGCTATTGTTGTCTGCATGGCTTACCTGGTAAAATGTGTGCAAGTAAATAAATAAATAAGTATTGCTGGATGTCCCACACTCTCACTCCCCAGAAGTTGATGGGGTCATCTCTAGAACCGTGACATACCTGGCCCTTGTACACCGGAGTCTGCATGTCAAGCTGGGTCATCAAGATCAAGATGCCAACAAAGAGTACTGCCACTATTAGGGCTGGGCAAAATGTATCTTCTGCCAGCAGAATTCTGCAAATTATGATTTTGCTTCTGTGAAATTTTGCCCAAATTGTGGTTTCAGTTATTTCTATCTAATTTAAAAAGTGTTTATCCAAATTGCACCATAGTTGTCATGATGACTTTTCCGAGATCCATACAGAGGTGTACAAAGTTCAAGATCTCTACTTTTAAAGGTGACTGAGTTTAAGCCTCCAAACCATCAGAAATGTTAAAATTACAGATTGCAATTATGTAAACTGCAGAATTTTAAACCCCTGTAATTCACCCTAAATTTTGACTTTGATGCCAACCTAGGGCCCAAAATCAGAATGTTGTTCTGCCATGCTGACAATCTGGGTTCAGAAGCAAGCTCAAGAAGTTACGATGGGAGTCAGGTCATTGCCGAGACAGCTGCTGCTCGGCAAAGTAGCTCAGTGGGGAGGACTGATTGTGGGTTCCACGAACACAGTGATCCCTGTGCCTGAGATAGGGAGCTTACGGAGAGGCTGAAAGAGCACTGCTTCCACCAGGGGAGATGGAGGGCAGGAAATGTTGGAGAAAAACCTGGTAGCCAAATGAATGATGACTGGCTTCAGCCTAATCAGGGTATATCCCCGAGAGCAGGGTATACCCCTTAGTGATGAGCTGCTGTCCAGGAGAAAAAACAGGTTGTATGTATTAACTCTCTAATCTCTTGTTCAAAACTTTCAAGTTATAAGCAGCCAAAGATTCCAAAATAACATCAGTAATTAAAGTTGAGTTTCATGAGCTTTTGTGAGATTTTAGAATGTTGTGATACTTTTGTTGAAGTCATATCCATGCATTTCTCCCAGTCATACACTTGAGTTGTCATTGTAGAGGAAGGTAAAGGCTGAGTAAAGTGGCAATAAGGTAGCATTCATAGGAAGGACCACAGTAAAAGTATATTGTTACCAACTGTCAGGTCGCTGTCTTGAGTGACAAACTGTGAAGAATAGTCACAGACATCACTGTGCACTAGCCTGAATTCTTGAAAAATATCAGATAATGACTAGAGCTTACTGACTTAATGACTTATGGGAGCACATGCATGTGCAGCATTGTTTCTGTACAATGCCACCGGCTGACTCTTTAACAACCCTGTAGATAACAACGTATATTTTTACTATTTCAAAATAGTGGCACCAAGTGATGCCAGGCCTTACAACTATTTGTGACTAAGGCCACTGTGACAGAAGTATCTGGATATCTTTAGTAATGATGGGGCACACTGCTGGGCATCACCGTCACATGAGTGTTGGAGTGGTACTGGTGGGCCATGATGCTACTGCAGGTAAGGTAATTCCGTAGTGATAAGTACTTTGTGAAAGTTAAATTCCGATACTTATTATGCATCCATGAATTTTTGGAGCAAATTTTGCAAATTAGAAACTTTTAAAGTAGCCACAATAATTTTAACCTACTAAACCACATTTATTCAGCTTAATTAGATTCCTGGACATATTTATTTTGGTATGCATGCCAAATGTTGAGTGTACACCTGCATAAGCAATGGAGCTATAAACATCCAGACATAGATACATAGACACTGTCACCAGATAAGGGCCTATGGCCCACCCAGTCTGCCCATTTGAGCTTGTAAGTTCCCTTTACGTTTTTCTAGAAGTTTGTTGCCCCTTACCCCTGACCTCCAGAATTACCTTATGTCTATTGCATGCATTCTTAAATCCCATGATTTTTTCAGCCCCACCACTTCCTCTGGCAGGGTGTACCACTTGTCCACCACCCTTTCTGAGAAGAAATTCTTCTTCACTTTTCCTCTGAATTACTCTCCCTCGAACTTCATCCCATGCTCTCTAGTCCTGGATCATCTTTTTTACTGGAAAATAATGCATTCCTGCACCCTGTTCCTCCCTGTAAGGTACTTGTATGTCTCTATCATATCCTCTCTTTCCTTCCTCTCTGCTAGGGAGTACATATTCAAGTCCTTCAGCCTGTCATCATAGGACTTGTGATGCAATCCTTGCAAAATCTTTGTGGCCTTCCTCTGAACCTTCTCTACCCTGTCTATGTCCTTAAGTAGGTAAGATTTCCAGAACTGTACACTGTACTCCAGGTGTGGCCTCACTATTGTCTTGCACAGTGGAATTATTACCTCCTTTTTCCTGCTGGTGATGCCTCTGCCTATGCTTCCCAGCATCCTATTTGCTTTACCTGCTGCCTTGTCTCACTGTTTCCCTACCTTGACATCATCAGAGATGATAACCCCAAAGTCCCTTTCCTGCTTGGTGCATGTTATATCCTCACCCCCCAACTGATATGTTGTTCCAGGGTTTTTATACCCATATGCATTATCTTGCACTTCTTTGCCTTGAATTTCAACTGCCATACCCTTGACCATTCTTCAAGCTTCTGCAGGTTCCTCCCCATTCTATCTACACCCTCTGGCATGCCCACTCTGTTACAGAGCTTTGTGTTATCTGTGAACAGGGAAATTCTGCCTTCTAGGGCCTGTACAATGTCACTGATGAAGATGTTGAATAGGACCGGTCCCAGCACTGATCCCTGTGGTACCCCACTGGTCACTCTTCCCTCTGTGGAGTGACAGCCCTGTATCACCACCCTCTGTGTCCTGCTGCCCAACCAATTACCCACCCACTGCACTACTGTCCTGCCCACTCCCATATTCCCCTGTTTGTTTAATAGCCTTCTATGTGGTACAGTGTCAAAAGCCTTGATGAAGTCCAGATAGGCCATGTCCACTGCCTGCACGGATCCGCCTCCCTTGTCACTCAGTCAAAAAATTCAATGAGGTTGGGGCACAATGACCTCCCCCCAGTGAACCCATGCTGCCTTGGTCCAGTAGTCCATTGGCAACCAGATGTTCCACCAATCTCTCCTTCAGTAGTGCTTCCATTATCTTCTCCACTACTGAGGTCAGACTGACTGGTCTGTAGTTCCCCACTTCCTCTTTGTTCCCACGTTTGTATAAGTGGACTACATCTGCTGTCCTCCAGTCTTTGGGTACCTCCCTTGTTTCCAGTGATCAGCTAAACAGGATTGCAAGAGGTTCAGCCACCACCTTTCTTAGTTCCTTTAGGACCCTAGGGTGCACCCCATCTGGCCCCATTGCTTTATCAACTTTTCTCAAATTATTTGTTAAATTGTGTGAACATTTTCAAAATGTTTGCACAATTTAACAAATAATTTGTGAAATTTTCAACTCCTGTACTTACAATTTACACAAGCAATCACCTCTCTATTTAGCTGTTTCTATGACTCTTCCAAGAAATTATACAACACATTTTCTATTATCTAGCTCCAAAGGTGGCTAAGTTGTCAGCATAAAATATTTTCAGAAATGTTCACATGAATAGCCATTATGAATTGGGTCAACCAGGCCTCCCTTTTTAAACAGGGTCTCCAGTCACCAGCAAATCCCCCACAAAATCACAGTTGGCATCAGCAGAAATTAAAAACACAGCATTGCCAGAATACTGAAATTCCAAGTCATTATGTAAGTAATAAGAAATCATGGGGTGGTGGTTTTCATGGGTTAATGCACACCCCAGGGGTGTTTTGAGGCACAAGGCACTTCGGCCTAGTGTCTTTTGACCTAGGACATGCATTAACCCATGGCAACTGCCACTCCTGAAGACTCTTATTGTACTTAAAAAATTGGTCCCTAGCAGCAGTTTTGGATACAGATTAAAAACAAAAAATCTAAATTTGGGGAAACTACATTTAGAAATGCTTTTTAAAATACCAATTAAAAAATAGTTCCTGTTCTTGCTCATTGTATGGCACTGTTGTTGTACTGGCTTAACAGTACATAACTAGAAAGCATTGTGTTGTATTTATTAATAAACGTTCATGTTTCTTTTACTTTGTAGATATTTAAAGTAAAAAACTTTGTGGCCGTTAACTTACAATTTTATAGCGAGAAGCAGTTTTTGGATTGCTGAAGGTCAGCGTAGTAGATAGCACCATTTGCCAAGTGAACACAGTGCTACCACGCTTGCATGACAGAGTGTTACTGGCAGCTTCAGTGTCAGTTAGGAGCACTGATTGGAGGAGAGCATCATTCAGTAGCAGACATAGGAGAAGAATTAAGAAAGCAAGAAACAGTTTTTGGATTGCTGAAGGCAAATGTGGTAGATAGCACTATTTGGTGTGTGTGTGTGTGTGTGTGTGTGTGTAGGTGAACACAATTTGACAATGCTCATGTGAGAGACAGTGTTAGTGGCAGCCTCAAAAACTGTTAGGAGCACTAATCAGAGGAGAGCTCCAGTCAGTAGTGACAGCAGAATAATAATTAAAAAAGTTACTTGCTGAGAGAAATGAATGGTGCAGCAAGTGGGTGGGCAAGCTACTGGGTGGGTGGGTGGATGGTTCAAAGAAGAAGTGGCAGTGGCGAGTGGGGGGTATTAGCAAAGTAAAGAGAACCAGCTTTAAGAATCAAGGATGAAGACTGAAGGCCTCTGAAATGAAAGTTATACAGAATACAATAAAATGTGAGAAGGAGGCATTTAATGTTTGATTTTTTCATTAGACGTGTGTTTTAAGTTGTGGCTGGGCTGGTGAAGTTTCAAAATGTGCTAAAATGTGTTTTTCTTAGCTGTGGCAAGTATGGATTGTTAAGGTTTTTAACCTTACAAACTTGACTGCCAGAAATTGTTTTTCTGGTTATGTAGGTGCCTTGTGTCCTGTTTGCCAAAATGTTTCCCAGTCCAGTGGTTGTCACCACGTCAGGTACTTTCTAGGCCAGTCAGGATGCAGCACATTCCCTTCCTGTTGTATAAGTTCTTTTGTTTGTTCAATAGAGCATCATGACATTTACGCAGGAATGCTTAGGTAATTGCCAGCCCATCAACACAGCGGTAGCGCTGCCACTTGTGGCGCCAGTGACTGGAGGTTGGGAGTTAGCTTGGGAGTCGGAGGGTCACTCGAGGGGGGGGTGGAGGATTGATCATCCACTAGACTGCTGTCCTCATCTGAAGGGCAAGGATGGACAGATTCCACAGCTTGCCTGGTCCCTGGCAGAATGTGAGTGGAAGGCAGATTGGTGCCACGACACACTGGGGATATGGCAGACATTGGTGCACATCACATTGGAGCATGTGGCATGCACCATGATGTCATTGCATGTCATGTCTTTGGGGGATGAACATCAGAGAAAAAATGCTGGCAGCAAGATGATGAGGAGTGCCTGCAGACCCCGCACCCAATCAGTTGGGCATGCCACCATAACCAGATCTGTTGTGTTGTGAGGCTTGGGGGAATACACTGATCCAACCCGAGGGGGGGGGGCAAGCCCTGGGGGAAGATGGCATCAGGTAAGCCCTGATGGATGTCAGGGTGATGGGGCTGGGGTGTTCCTCTAAATGAGGTCTGTCTGGGAGAGGAGAATACAAAAAAAAAGGAATACTTAGGTAACATAAGGATAATTATTGTAAGACTTATGGATAAGTGGCATAATTGTGTCATTAGTGAGAGTCTGCAATGATTGGTAGATGAGGTTTTAGGTACTGAGGCAACATATAGGTTAGGATGGCAAGTGCTGAATATATTTGTACTGATGCAACCCCTGCATCAGATTTTGTAGCTCCTCCAACCCACTCAATTTCTCTTGTACCATCTCTCAGTTGAGGCTGACACAATATTATAACCAGCTTTCGGTGTCTGTAGAGGCCAGGCTTAGTCCATGAATACCCACTATGTCTTAGGGTAAACTCTTATGATCACCGGAGGGTGACAGCAATATCAGAAACACACACACACACATTACTCTCACTTTCTGTTTGTCTCTGGAATGCACTCAGTTTAAACTTTCTGTCAGGACAGAAATAAGACCACACTGCAAGATTTTAGCAGTTGTCAGTGTTTTACTGAATAGTTCACTGTTTCACATTTACGTTACTCTGGAAACCCCGGTGCTGAAACATTCTGCTGTCTTGTACTGCAAAGACAGGTCTGATTCCAATTCCTAACTTGAGTTGAAACCAATATGGTCCCTTGTATAGGTTGCACCCCCTCACATCTTTTCTGGGCCACACAACCCCTCTTATTCCTAGCGATCACCAGTGGGTAGGTTATACCTTGAGAAAGAGCCCTTTCTATTCTGCACAGAATTTATCAGAACTCCCACTTTGCTATTAGCTTTAGTTTTACACCATTTTACACTCACACAGTATGATATTGTAGTGTCTGTAGCTGGTGTGCAGGAGGCAGCACTGCTGTAGGGATCGTTCTCTCAGGCAATCACAGTTAATGGTCACAAGTAGCCCTGGATTGCAGGCCATAGTGCCACATAGTCCAGGCTCCCCATGATGCCTGAAGGCCACCCCTGTGCTGGTCACCTTGCTTCAGCCTTGCAGCACATGCTCCATTCTACAATTGGCAATCATCCCAACATCTGTGCCAGAGACAGGTTCTCCAATATCCATCCTGGCATGGCTTTCCCTTTACAAAAAGTTGGCATATCTCCTTCCTTGGTCAACAGCTTGATCTCCCTTCCCAAGGTCTCTCAATATCTTCAGTACAGTTGGCAGCAATTCTTGGGAATGGGACTATAATACCTTCCAAAAAGGTGAACACCCATCCTTGGAGGGACCCTCTCTGTACCACAATGTCACCAAGAACTTCCCTTGAGGGGAAGACCTTTAGGCTACCTACTCCTTTTTAGTGTCTCTTCTACACTCACCCCAGAATTAATTGTGATCTATACTAAATGCTTTCTGATTCCGAACCCCTGGAGTCATCACTTATGTCATAGTGCCCATCCCTGGCAGTTGCCAGGCAACTGGACTACCAAGTTTTGTTCCTCTTATATAGTGAATCCATGAACAACTGCTGCTGTGAAGGGGCCCTTGCCTCCTCAAGTGGTCTGGCTAGCAATCTGAGGCAAGGGTGCCCCCTCCAAGGCAGACTTTTCACTCTCCTATCGGTTTGCCATCTTAACACATGCTCTGCCAACACACAGATGGTACTGCAGGCTCCACCCACAGGACTCCCTATCAGAGCCTGTACAAATCAATAGGCTCCATAGTCAATCATTCTGGTAATCAATCTCCTCCCCCTGCTAGCAGGACAGGGTTGTTACTCTGACGTACAGTGGTAGCCAGTGACATAATGCAGAATGTCCATATAGTTCACAATCTATCACAGGAACCAGGCATTCATTTCAATTCAATTCAATCCTAAATTTTGTGTACTAAAAGATAAACAAGGATGATGACAGGTCATTTAAGTGCTGGATACCATGGACTGAATTCACAAAACTTCTGAAATTTCTGCAGCTGCAGGGAAAACTTGGCACAAGTGGGTTGCCACTTGTGGGTCCTCAGGTTTTAAAATACTAACATACTAGGAAGCCAGCAGAGTAGGCCCTATGGTCTATCGAGTCTGCTTGAGGATCATTGTCTGTTGAGGGCACTGTAACAGCCTCTCCCACCCTCCTCCACAGCCCTCCAACCCCACCTGCCGACTGAGATTTCCTCTGATGCTGGACCTGCTCAGATTCGCCCTCTCCCCTATACCTATCCCAGCCCCTCTTGAACCCCTCCACACTATTAACAGCCACCAGTTTGGCAGGCAGTACATTCCAGGGTTCCACCACCCTCTCAGTGAAGTAGCGTCTCCTTGTCTTCCCACTGAGTCTCCTGCCAACCAGCCCCTTTGGGTGCCCCCTGGTGACCCCCTCCTCGCTCAGCTGGAACAACCCATCCTGGCTTACCCTATTTACCCCTTTAAGGTATTTGAAGACCTCGATCATATCCCACCATCCTTCGTCTCTTCCAGGAGTACAGGTTGAACTCCTGAAATCTCTCCCCATAGGACCTCTCCTCCAGACCGTATATCATCATGGTCACCCTCCTCTGGACCTTCTCCAGGAGTGCAATGTCCCTTTATAAGTACAGGCACCAAAACTGCACGTAGTATTCAAGATGCGGTCTAACCAGGCAGTTATACAGTGGAAGGAGCACCTCCCGGCTTCTCAAGGTTATCTCACTGGCTATGCACCCCATCATCTTATTTGCTTTGGCCACAGCCCTTCTACACTGCTCTGAGTTATTCATCTTGGCATCTACAACGACCCTAGGTCCTTCCCCCCCAAGGCCTGCAGTGTCTCCCCTCCCAAGATGTACATATGAGCTGGGTTCCCAGTCCTCAGGTGGAGAACCCTGCATTTCTCAGTATTGCACCTCAGCTTCCAGGTGTGAAATCACCCCTCCAGAGTTACCGGGTCCTCCAGTAGGGCTAACCTACCTTCCTCCCCATCCACCACCACCCCCAGCTTTGAGTCACCAGCAAAGAGGCTCATCTCACTCATGATACCATTTCTGATGTCTGAGATATAAGGGTTAAACAAGAGAGGACCCAGTACCGATCCCTGTGGGACCCTGATGATGACCCTCCGGGGAGATGAACCCTTCCCCCCGACCATCACCTTCTGAAAACACCCAGCTAGTCAGTTTCCTATCCACCTGTTCATCCCTACCCCACCCCCATTTCCCTCAGCTTCTCCAGCAGCCCAGGATGCGACACTGAGTCAAACACCTTGCTGAATTCTATAAAGATGACATCCACTGGCCTGCCCTGATCCAATGCTCTTGTCACCCAATCGTAGAACTCCACAACGTTGGTCTGACACAATCTACCCTGAACTAAGCCATGCTGGCAGTCATCCAAGTGGCCCTGTGTCCCAAGAAACACCTCCAGCCTTTCTTTCAAGATGACCTCCATCACTTTTCCCACCACCAATGTCATGCTTACAGACCTGTAGTTACCCAGCTCCTCCTGTGAGCCACCCTTTAGGATAGGCATAATGAGGGCCATCCTCCAATCCTGAGGCATACATCCTGACTGAAGGGAGGAGTTAAAGAGGTCCACCAGAGGTGCATCCAGGATGTCCGCCAGTTCCCTTAGCACCCTGGGATGAAGGCCATCTGGTCCTGGTACCTTCTCCGCTCTTAGAGTCTTGAGAGCTTCTCACACCCTACCAGTAGGGATTTCAGCACCTGTGGCCCCCTCCCCAACTGCAGGTCCAACCTGACCCCCCCTGCACGGTGCTGCCCCACCCTCCACCCTAGTGAAGACCGAGGCAAAGTAGTCATTGAGTACCTCAGCCTGCTCCTCTGCCTCCTCAGCCCACCCACTCCATGACCTCAGTCTCCTAATCTACCCCTTCCCTTTCCTACTTTCCCTGATATACCTGAAGAACCCTTTATCACCTCTCCTAATGCCATGAGCCAACTTCTGCTCCATTTTCGCCTTGGCCAACCTCACCACCCTGGTGACCTTTCTGGCTATCCTATCGTACTCCCCTTTGTCTTTAACCCCACGTGATCAGCTATATCAGCTACAAGCAGCCTTTTTTTCCCCCTCACCACATCCTGTACCTCCCTTGTCCACCAGCTTGGCTTCCTGGCTCTACCAAACTTACATCTCTCCTTCGTGCAAGCCTCAGTAGCTTCCAGGAGACCCTTTTTAATAATTTCCCACTGGCTCTCAGTATCCATACCCAGTCCGATCCATTCCACGTGGCCCCTGAGGATCCGTTCCATACCCTTGAAGTCTGCACCCCTAAAGTCAACTACCATCATTTTTATGTGATCTACTCCCCTCCTCCCAGGTCCAGGGAAAACCAGATGCACACAGTTTTCACAGTTTTCTGACAACTGTGGGCATTCACAAAGGTGAAGCCAGATTACGACTGGCTGCATGATATATGGTAGCTTGCAAGTTTTGTTGCCAGAGAAACATAGACTTTAATGGCAGATAACGACCCTAGGCCCACCTAGTCTGCCCATTTCCCTACCTAATTGATAAGATGCAAATCCTAGTTAACCAGCAGCCTATTTCTTCCTACCTCCCACAAGAATTGCATTATGTCTGTCCCACGCATTCTTGAATTCCCCCACTGTTTTTGACCCCACAACCTCCTCAGGAAGGCAATTCCATGCATCCACCACCCGCTCTCTGAAAAAATATTTCCTCAAATTACCCCTGAGCCGTCCCCCCTCTATCTTCAAACTGTGTCCCCTTGTTCTAGCACATCTCTTTTTCTGAAAGATGCTACCCTCTTGGACTTTGTTGATTTCCTTGAAGTATTTAAAAGTTTCTATCATGTCCCCCCACCCTCCTTTCCTCATGGGTATACATATTAAGCTCCTTTAGTCACTCCTCATATGGCTTCTGTTGCAGACCCTGCATCATTTTAGTTGCCCTCCTCTGGACTGTCTCCATCCTGTATATGTCCTTGCGGAGATGGAGTCTCCAGAACTGTATGCAGTACTCCAGATGGGGTCTCCCCAACTGCCTGTACAGATGGATAATAACTTCTTGATTTCTACTGGTGATGCCTCTCCCTATATATCCCAGTATGCCCCCAGCCATCCCTACTGCCTTCTCACATTGCTTGCTAACCTTTAGGTCATCTGATATGATTACCCCAGGTCCTTTTCCATTTTTGTTGTTGTTACTACCCCCCCCCATTGTGTACTCTTCCTCTGGGTTTTTGTTTCCCAGGTGCATTACTTTGCACTTCTTTGCATTGAATCCAAGCTGCCGTCCTTCTACCCATTCCTCCAACCTTGCTAAATCCCTTCTCATCCTTTCCACCCTCCATTCTATATCAACCCTGTTGCAGATATTTGTGTCGTCTGCAAAGAGGCATACTTTTCCTTCCAGTCCCTCTGCAATGTCACCTATAAGACTTTAAAAAGGACCTGACAGAGTCACGTGATGGCAGCTTAGGCAGAGGCAGCTTTCTCTCGGGGATCCGCTCTCACACGCCCTATTTTGGCTTATTTTTATGACTTTTAAGTGGTAAAATCTCTCCAGATTGAGTGCAGTCACTGTGGTGTACTCTCGATTTTCGTGGACACCGAACAAATGGGTATTTATGAAAAAAGCCCCGAGGCATTAGCCTCGCGATCACCTGAAAGAAGGCCCTAAGCGGGCCCAAAGCGGCAGGCGGCTAGCACTTTAAATCAGCCGCATCAGATGCAGCTCTGTCTCGAAGCCAGGTTCTCGAGATCATGCAGCCTTTACAATCAGCCATCTCTTCGATCTCAGAGGACCTGCAGGATATTAAGGGGGCGGTCGATGCCCTGACTCGGAGAGTCGGAGATTCGGAAGTTAGAATTATCTCCATGGAGAAAAAGCAAGAAAGGAGTGAGACTGAGTTATTAAACTTAAGGAGCAGAGTTAAGAAGCTGGAAGACAAGTTAGAAGATCTGGAGGGCCGCAGCAGACGAAATAATTTAGTTATCATCGGTCTGCCGGAGAAAGAAGAAGGTGGTGCCATTATTACTTTTCTGCAGAAATTTTGTGGCAAAATAGGCTGGTAAAGCCTGGGGAGGGGAGTGATTATTGAGAGCCCATCGCATTACTGCCCCGCCCAGGGCCAGTCACCCTGACCAATTGTGCTAAAATTTCTGAACTATTTAGACAGACAGCACGTTCTTCTAAAAGCCAAAGAAGCAAAGGAGTTAACCTGGGAGGGCAAGCAGATTCGTGTTGCGCAAGATTTGCCCCACTCGGTAAGGGTTCGAAGACAGGAATTGCACCCATTTGTTTCCAAGCTAGTGGCTGCCTCCAAGCCCCTCAGAGTTAAATATCCTGCTCTACTGATGGTGAAGCATGAGGACAAATGGCTAACGCTTGAATCTCCCATGCAAGCTGCACAGGAGCTGAAGATGGTTTTCCCAGATTTGTTCAAGTGATTAGGTGTTGCGAGACTTACAATCCAGGTGCTTAGCAAGTGGTGACACTGCTGTTTGAAATCATGGCCACGAAGGGCTTCCTCGCCTTATGGACAGGGCTAAATAGGTATAATAAGGGGTAACTCTGGCTCCAGTAACCCCGATGCTCTGGGTGGCTTGGTGGTAATGTGACCTTAGTTATGCTCTTACAGTGGCTCGCATAGAACTGGGCTGATTGAATTTGAGTCTTCATATTACTGGTGGAGCGAATACAGATGATCCTTGCCTGGATGGACATTGATGGGACTTGTTTTCGGCTCTCTGACTTTTGCATGTCTCCTGCTCTGGAACTTGTTTAACTGTTTTTTGAGGAACTGAACGGAACTTATATTAATCACGGATCATATGCTCACCTGCCTTTTTTTTTTTTTTTTTCCCGATCAGCTGATGTCTCGGCTGTGGAGTTGAGCCAATGGACTATTTAACTGCGATTATAGTGGCTGAGCATTGCGTTATATCAGATTCTGCACCAAGAATTAATTATAGGGGTGGGGGTGTTTTTTTTTGGGGGACTTTATGGTTCTTTAGACTTTATCATCTGGGCTCTGATTTGTGTATACCATCTTGGTGAGGGTATTGGGTGTTTAAGTGAATGTTCACATAGTTATGATTAGAATTTAGTAGGGGTGTGTGGGGCGGGTTCGGGGATGAGGTTGGTTTGTTTGGGTTGCCTAGTAGTGAATCACGTGGTGTTAAAGATCTAGGAGGGCAGTTCAATTGGAACTGGGGTAGTTGTATGGTGGGGGGTGGGGGGTCCTACTTGGGAAAGTTCTTTTTTTCTCTTTCTTTATTGTTGGAGGATATAGGGACTTTGGGTGGAATGAGTCAATTGAACTCTAGAGTATGGGGGGGAGATCCCAAGGCTACACATTGTTTGGTTTCATTAATGGCTCCTTTAGGCATGGGGCTGATTTCGCCTAATGGTTTGAGTATACTCATTAAAATATCCGGTTTGCTGGTATCCGAGTTTAAAGTTGGGTCATTATGAGTAACTCGTACAAGTTTATTAGTTGGAATGTCAGAGGAGCCAAGGATAGGGTCAAGCGACAAATTATTTTAAGGCACCTGTGTCAATTGGGAGCACAGATTGTTTTTCTCCAAGAGACACACTAAAGAGAAGTGACATACATTATTTCAGAAGGGCCTGGGTAGGACAAGTTTTTGGAGCTGGGTCATCCACTAATAGGGGAGGAGTAGCAATCCTCATGGCGAGAATACTCCATTCAGATTGGTGGAAGGGCTTGGGACCCGAATGGCGGATATATCATTTATACATGGCCTATTGGAATCGTATCCGATATTACTGGGCTCGATATATGGTCCCAACAAGGATTCCCCGGCCTTTTCACGGATTTACTGAATAGGGTAGTGACCAACCCTGAAAAGCTTACTGTGTTAGGGGAATTGAACTTAGTTCTCCAGAATGATCTGGATAGATCGTCTCATGAGAGGGTAGGCTTGTCGCCAGCACAAAGAGCACTGAAGGATTTAATAAATAAGACTGTTTTATCGATGTCTGCAGTGCTTAACCCTAATTTGGCTCAATACACCTTTTTTTCTGCTGCACACAAGACATTTTCATGAATAGATTATATCTTAGTTAGTTTATTTGCTTATGCCTGGTGTCAGGCAGGTTGACATATTTTCCAGGGTCATATCAGATCATGCACCGTCAGTCTGGATTATCTACTAGCTGTTGGGTGCAGGCGTCTCCGCAATGGTGGTTAAATTGTCAGATACTGAGGGATGAATCCTCCATGAATCGTATAGCAGAGTTCATTAAGAATTTCTTAGAAAATAATCAAGGTTCAGTGACACGTAAAGATTTAGTGTGGGCGGCTTTAAAGTGTTCCCTGAGGGGCGAATTGATTAATATGGCCTCTAAGAAGAAACGTATGCAGATGGCACAACTGGATTCCCTGCTTGCTTCAATCAGGAGCTTAGAACGCAATCTTTCTCGAATTTCGACGGATGCAGATTGGGCGCGTTGCAGCATTGCAGGCCCAATATCTGGTATTATAGCCCAGAAAGCGGACTGGCTCTTCTAAAACCAAGCTTCAATATCTAGATCTTGGGGAGCGACAGGGAAACTACTTGCTATGCGTATTCGTCAGCTGAACTCATCTCAGTTTATAGCAGGGATTCGAACGGGGCAGGGGGAGCAGGTATGTACGGATCCAGGGGAAATGGCGAATGCTTTTGGGTCGTATTTCCAGGCTTTATATGCGGAGGACTTAGAGTCTAAAACAACTAAGGATGATATCAATTCGTATCTTAAATTAGTTACACTACCAAAAGTTGCCGAAGGAGATATGGCCTCTCTGAGTGCCCCAATCTCGCTGGCAGAAATTCAGCAGGCGATCCAGCAAATGCCCTCAAATAAATCCCCTGGCCCAGACGGGTTCCCTAGTAACTTCTATAAGGCATATTACTTGCTCTTATCTCCTATTTTGGAGGAGGTTTTTCAAAGTGGGTTTGATACAGGGTTGTCAGATACCTCCTTTTTAGAGGCGACGATCTCTTTAATTTGCAAGCCGGGAAAGACCCTTTTAGTATGGATAGTTATCGTCTGATTTCCCTTCTCAACACGGACATCAAAATTTTAGCTAAAGTTTTAGCCAACCGGTTGTCCAAGGTTATGAACAGTCTGGTCAGTAGGGAACAGGTGGGCTTCATGGTTGGGCGATCATCTCAGGATCATATGCAGAAACTGTTACACATCATCTCTGTGACTAAAGAGGCTAGGACCCCAGCCGTACTGGTCTCCTTGGATGCTGAAAAGGCATTTGATAGGGTTTCATGGGATTATCTATTTGCTACCCTATCTGCCTTTGGTTTGCCGGATGCGTTCCTGAGATGGGTTCAATTACTATATTCCTATCCCCCGGCCCGTGTGAAATGCAATGGGATACTATCACCAGTGGTCAAACTAGAGCGTGGCATGAGGCAGGGGTGCCCCCTGTCCCCGCTGCTGTTCAATCTATATTTAGAGCCTTTCCTGATTAGGCCAGCAGGAAACACAGTGATCCAAGGGGTACAGATAGGGGGATGTCAGCTACACATATTCAGTATATGCAGATGATATATTATTGCATATTGAAAACCCGGTAACTTCGATCCCGGCGATTTTAGCGGAAATCGGTTCCTTCTCCAAAGTGTCTTACTATAAGTTAAATCGTGTGAAATCCAAGATTCTCCCCTTAAATAAGGAGGTCATGAAAGCGGATTTAGCGCCGTTAGGTCTTTGTTGGGAATCTAAGTCACTGATGTATCTAGGAATTAATGTTAGCACAGGATTAAGCTCTATGATCAGAAGTAATCTGAATAGTCAAGTCATAACTATAGCGGGCGATATGGGGAGGTGGCGATTACTTCCCATGTCACTTTGGGGTAGATTGAATATTATTAAAATGAACATCTTACCCAGATTATTATATCCCTTAGGCATGTTGGGTGTATATCTCCCGAAAGTATGGTTTTGTAATTTACAGAAAATATTCAATTTATTTTTATGGAATGGGAAAAGAGTGCGTAGGTCCTATATCAAACTTACAGCCCCAAAGTCAAAGGGGGGACTAGCTGCTCCCCTCGCTTTTCTTATACTATATTGTGCAGCATATTAGTAAGCTGGGACATTGGTGTGATGAGCCTGAGCAAAGGGCCTATTCACCCTCGTGGGTCGATATTGAGCGAGGACTGGCGAAGAGGGTGAACTGCTCCCTCCGGGCCTTGTTGTATGCCCCTCCTGCAGCTGTTCCTAAATCTTTAAAAAATAACCATATGGGATGGTCATTGAAGGTTTTTTGGCAGTTACAGAATTACTTTACAGTCAAATGGTACCTATCACCTAACCAGCCCATTTTGGAAAATCCTCGTATTAAGGTTGGAAATTTTGGCCCTGCCTTCAGATTTTGGCCCCAGATAAGTGGCCTTAGAGTTTGGAATTCTGGGTGAACGGTAGTCGATACCCTTTGATAGTTTAGTGAGGTCTTTGGAGTCGCAAGTCGGGACTTATTTAAATGGTTGCAGGTTAGTAAGGCCATTGCTGTCACATTTGCCCAAACAGAGTCAATGGATTATGGGGAAAGGACATTGATACGCTTATTTGTTACTGCTTCTCAATCAAGGCGGTTTCTAAAGTATATAAAGTACTGCAGGAATGGGATTCCAAACTACCTTCAGGAGTTTGTTATTATTGGTCGAGGAGTTGGGCCTGCCTGAAATACCTAGTTACTGGGAGAAATTATGGCGTATATGTATAAGTACATAAAACAAGATCGATTGAGGATGGTACAGTTTAATATAATGCATCACTTATACCTATCCTCATCTCGAATGTTTAGATATAAAGCAAAACATACACCCACATGCGGAAGTGCGGAATAGAAGATGGTACTTTATACCATATGGTGTGGTCGTGCCTCTCTAATACAGGACTTTTGACGTGTTATCCAAAACTTTTAAACCCTATCCTTGGCTCTTCAGACGTGTTCTCCCTGAGGTATGTATCCTGAATCTGTTCCCAGTTGACATGTCTAAGACTACCATGGCCCATCTGTCACTTGTTACAGCTGTAGTGAAGTTGATAATCTTGAGACATTGGATGGATGACCATCCCCTACCGGATGGAATAGTTTCTGTGAGTGCATCCTGGCTCTCACACTTAGAAAAGCATGTTCTTGATATGCAAGGTACAGGACAAATATATGTCACTGTGGAGTTCCTTAGACACGCTTCTCATGATGTGGAGGCCTGGTTCCTAGAATTTTTTCTTTTTTTTAGAGATGATCCGGCTGGATCACGTATTGGTGTAGCCTTGGGAGGGGTGGGAGTGGGGATTAAGTACATCTTCTCGTATACGTGGGCGAGATGATTAGAAGCCTTGTTATGCCCTTCCCTTTTCTTTTCTTCTTGTCCGCACTCTTATTGGTTCATCTCAGTTGTTGTATGTGAGGAGATGTTGTTGTGGAAAACAATAAAGATGATTAATAAAAAATTAAAAAGGACCTGACTCAGTACTGAACCCTGCGGTACTCCACTAGTAACCCCCTTTCTTCAGAGTGTACTCCGTTTACTATTACCTTCTATGTCCTTTTTTCTAGCCAATGTTTTACCCAGTCTACCACAGTGGAACCCACTCCCAGGCTGGCTAATTTGTTTATTAATCTTTTGTGTGGGACTGTGTCAAATGCCTTGCTAGAGTCTAGGTAGGCCATGTCCACAGCCCCTCCCAGCTCTACTACTTTGGTCACCCAGTCAAAGAAATCGATTAGATTTGTCTGACATGACCTTCCCGCTGTGAATCCATGCTGCCTTGGGTCCTGTGCCCCACTGACCTCTAGGTACTCAACAATTCTTTCCTTCAGAAGTTATTCCATCATTTTCCCTACCACTGTGGTCAAACTGACAGGTCTGTAGTTTCCTGCCTCTGTCTTGCTCCCACTTTTGTGAAGGAGAATCACATTCACCCTCCCCCAGTCCTCAGGTACCACACTATTTATTTATTTATTTGTACAAATCGGATTTACAACCTTTGAGTCAGACTCATTTACAAAGGCACCTCATCACAGGGAGGGTGGACACTAGGACATAGTGCAGGTTACAATAGTGGACAACATTACTGGTGCAGTAGAGGAAACATTCAACATAGATACACTTAGGTTACATATTGTTGCAAACTGCATGTTACAATCATGGATGTAGCAGGTCCTCAGCAGAGACCGCTGGATTACATCCCAGTATAAACCTTGGAAAGGTGGGGGGGTGGAAGGGAGGGATGCTGTCCAGTGGACGTTGTCGAGTCAGGGGGCAAGGTGGGAGGGTCACGTAAGATACAACTGTTGGGAGGCCAGGGATTAGTTGCATCTACAACAGTGAACATTGAAGAGATGGTTCTGAAGGGCAGTTTTAAAGGAACCAATTTTGGGCAGGTTGGAGATGTAGCTGGGGAGGGAGTTGAACCATGCAGGGGCTCAATAGAAGAAAGATTCTGGGCAAGAGAGGTCTTGATTCTGGGCACCTGGAAGGTGGCCTTAACAGAGCTATGGGTGGCAACAGTTAGGGATGACCACTGTAAGGAGGCAGAAACCCCAGAGGGGGAGAGCCTGAGGAGAGATTTCTTAGCTAGTAGGCAGATATGGTAGTGCAGTCGCTCTTCAAAGTTGAGAAGGTTGGCAGTAGAATAGAGAAGGCAGATGTAAGTGCGGCTGGAGGCACCAGTCAGGAGCATACAGGTCTTATTGATGGAGAGTTGGATCTCGGAGAGGGCAGTGTTGTCTGCTGAGGCATAAATGGGCAGGCCATAGTCTTCAAGGGACAGGACAGAGGAGGTGATGGCCAACCTGAGGGCAACTTGGGGCAGGCACTTCCTGTGATGGTATAACAGACCAATCTGAGAGTTAATTGCAGAAGACAGGGTGTTAATGTGGATGTGGAAGGTGAGGGCAGTATCAAACGTGATGCCTAGGTATTTGTATGTGGTCACTCGCTCTAGTGGGTGCGGAGTGCTGGGAACAATCAGGAGGGGGGTATTTTTAACTTTATTTTGGTGGTGGGAGAAAAGCGTTGACTTGTTTTGTTTAGGTTAATCACCACTCTGTGGTCAAGGAACCATCTTTTGGCCTGGTTGTAAGCATACTGGAGGGATAATTGGAGTGAGGAGGGATCAGGATGCGAGGCAAAGAGGACCACATCGTCGGTGTAAAG
This sequence comes from Neoceratodus forsteri, assembly GCA_016271365.2. Lineage (NCBI taxonomy): Eukaryota > Metazoa > Chordata > Ceratodontiformes > Ceratodontidae > Neoceratodus > Neoceratodus forsteri. The sequence continues at coordinate 277,864,432 of CM028136.1, read as the reverse complement.
AAGCATTTTGCTACTACAGGAGCTGGGGAGGGTGTTGAGATAGACTAAAAAGTACAGGGACCAAGATGGAGCCTTGAGGGACCTGGAGCGAATGGGTAGAGTGTTGGAGAGGGAGCCATTGATCTTTACACACTGGGATCCAGCAGAAATGTAGCTAGAAAACCGGGCAAGAGGACCGTCAGAGAAACCAAGTTGGTGGAGACAGCCAACCAGGTGGGGATGACAAACAGTGTCAAAGGCCTTGTAGAGGTCAATGAACACTGTGCTGGCAAGGCTACCAGAGTCAAGAGCAGTGTGTAGGTACTGGGAGAATTCCAGGAGAGCTGTGGTTGTACTGTGATCTGGGTGGAAACCGTGCTGCTCTGGGCACATAATGTCATACTTGGCCAGGTACTCAGAGAGTTAGACAGACACCACTTTTCAAGGGCTTTAGAGAGTGGGGGATGGAGATTGGCAGGTAGTTGTTGGGGGTGGACTGGTCCCCGTTCTTATGTATGGGGGTGATTTCGGCAGTTTTTCAAGCGTTTGGGAACTGACCAAGGCAAAGGGACAAGTTAAGTAGGTCTGTCAGGAGAACTTGGACTTTGTTCAGGACCATGTGGAGGATCCTGGAGTCTAGGGGTTATTGCTGCCAAGGGCTTTTAGCAGGTGCAGTCTGGCATCGTGGGGGGATAAGGTGCACAGGTAGAATGGAGGGTGGTGCAGGACCGGGGGGAGAAAGGTGGGGATAGGGTCAAAGAAGCTGTTGGGGAGGACCAAGCTTAGGTCAGAGAAGGTGATGTTAAGGCAATCAGCTATAAGGAGCGGGTCAGTGGTGGAGGTGCCATTGCTAGAGAGCTGGGAAGGTGGGGGGAAGCGGGTCTTCCTGTTTAGCTCTTTCATGCTATCCCAGAAGGACCAGGCTGAACCCCAAGTGGAAGTGAATGTGGCCTGGTAGTGCTCGGCCTTGGCTTGCCTAATGGCCCAGGTGCACTTATTATGCTCCTTGTTGTAGGCTTGCCTATCAGATGCCTGTCTGGACTCAACAGCAATGTGCCAGAAATGATCTCTGTTCTTCAGTCTCTGGAAAAGGGATGGGGTGATCCAAAGGGCATTGTGTTTATTGGAGTGGATCCTGGTGAGAGGGCCAAAAAGGTCACAAGCCTTGCAGAAGTCACTTCTGAAGTGGTCAAGGGCTGAGTCAATATCAGGAGTGTGCCAGATAGGGGATCAGTATAGCTGGGTTAGATATTGTTTTAATTTTCTGAGGCTGCCCTGTCATAGGTGCCGGCGCAGTGTGGCTTGGGACTCAGGTTTCAGGGTGGAAGATGACCAGAGACAGAGGACTGGGGAATGATCGCTAAGAGAGTCAGGGAGGACAGTAATATCCCAGATTTTGTGGGGGCGGTTTTGATATAACAACATCTAGGAAGGTGCTGGTGCCAGTAGAGTTGTTAAATCTGGTGGGCTGGGTGACTAACTGGGACATATCCAGGTCAGCAAAGGAGTCCCTGATGTGGGAGGCAGTGGAAGCAAAACAGCTAATATTAAGGTCACCCCATGACTCTCCCTGCCCCACATGCTTTTCAGTACCACAAGGGCTGCTTCTTTGAATTTCTAGTGAGTCCTACCTGTTATTCATTAGGGGACAGTGGGATCAACCAGATAATTCCATTTTCTAGGCAAAATTTAAAAAAATATGGAGAAGTGCTGATGACCCGGTTCGGTTTTGGTAAGTGAGTGACAGGCCACCATGTTTTTAAAACTGTTCTGCCTACCCACATAGAAAAAGCGGCCAATCAGAAGGCACACTTTGGCAGATGTAGGGAGACAGACTAGTGCATGCGCTGTTGTCATTCAGTGATAATACTATTGTTCAGGTCCTGAATGATAGTATTACAGGACCTGAACGATAGTATTATCACTCTTGAAGTGCAGTATTAACACTTCAGGAGTGATAATATTACCGAGAATTTTTTGTATACTTTTGTACCACATTAAAACCCAAATTCATATATTAAAGATAGAACAATAGATAGGTAAGTGTGTATTACAAAGCAGTAATACCATTGAGAGATTTTTGGGACATGGAACCTCGAGAGCAAAGCTTGAGAGGTCCTAAAGTCCCCAAAACCAAAACCTAGAGATGGTATTACTGCCTTGTAAAACACTTATCTTTCTGTTATTTTTTGTAATATATGAATCCATTGATAATTCTACAGTTGGAGATGACCTTTGAACTGTAGTATTATCAGAAAAAACGATAGTATTATTACTTTTCAGAATAGTATTATCGAGAGTAATGATGTATTATTGGGAAATTTTTGTATAACTTAATACAGTATTATTGAGGCTTATCCATATATTACAATGCAATAATTTAATTTGGACACGCTTTCCTTGGATATCTTTATTAGCTTTAAAAGCATTACTCCAGAGCCCCTCTGAGGTATCTTCAGATAAAGTAATATTAAGATCTGATTCCCAGTGTGTTCTCACATCTGTAGTTACAGAGCAAAGAGGGTCAGTGAGGGATTTATAGATTAATTTAATTCATTTTGTGATTGAGATCAATTAATAAAATTTAATCAATTTGAATACTGTTAACAGTCGAAAGAATAGAGTTTTGTAAAACATATCCAATTTGCAGGTAATTACAAAACTAGAACCTGTGAATACCATATCTGTCTTTAATTAATTCAAAGGGTATAACGATGCTTGTAGTAGAGTAGGGTCTGTGACGTAGACAACCAGCTCTGAGTGCTGTATCACTTTTATTTTAATATAAAATGTATTACTGACTGTCTCTGCTGAAAAATCTGGTGCTCTTAGAATGATCTCACTCACCCCCCCCCCCCGATTTTCGCTAAAAGATGAAAGCCATAAGAAAAATGCTGACAGCATGTGAGTTCACACACACTCAGTTTTTAGAGACCATGTGTTGCATGTAATGCCTTAATTAAGGATCCTGTCTGTCTGAGTTAATTACAACCATAGTTGCTATAACATATCCATTTTATGACGCTGGAAGGAAAACCCAGGTTATTACATAGAAGTGCGAAATCATAAAGATGCTTTCATGTCCTGGAAGGAGGAAGCTTATTATGAGATCAAAAGAAATGCCATTTGAAGGACATGAATTATGCTGAAGTTGCAGAATGTAATACTTTTATATAAGATATATATTTTTTTATACATATCTGACAGAGGAGGAGCTAGCTGACCTCACACAAAAATGGTTGTCCCATACAGTTGTTTAAGGAATACTCTGTTTTACTTATACACTTTTACCTAGATTGTGACTGAGGAAAGATCTTTGGAGCACTTGTAAACAGATATTTAGAACTATTTCAAATCTAAGTACTGTAAGTAGGAATTTGCACTGTATAAACCTTGTTCTTTTAAAAGATGTGTATGTCTTGTGGTATAAGAGTTCTGTATTTTACGTTTTACATATTTTTAAGCATTTTAGTAAAATTCTTTTTAGAACTTACTTGGTCTGTCTTTGACTTCTTTTTAGTTGTAAGAAAAGTATATGGTTATTGTAGATACTAAACATAAGCTTGAATGGTGGTACCAAACTGGAAAGAGAAGTGTTTTAAATCTGAGGTCTTTATTAAAGTTTTTCAAGGGTTCATCTCTGTATACCTGGTTAGGTGCACACAGGAAAAGATATCTGGCCCCTCAAAGACAGAAATATCTGAGCCTGTGCATTGGGTACGTTAGCAAGAGGTTCACAGTTTGAATCCTTCCAGAACTTGAGACCAAAGGTTGATCCGAACTCACAAAAACAGACAAGAGGGTTACCTTGTCTGTTACACTTTTCACAAGACTGCGTTCAGAGGTTGGTACTGTGGGAGTAGAGGGCCTGACCTGCTGAGTGGGTTTGTGACAGGGTCCACCTGGTCTAACAAAGTAAATATTTGTGCTTTTTCCAGACACGGACATCAAAATTTAACAATTTAGGTGTTCTAAATTAAATACCAGGTTATTGCAAAGAGGCATACATTGAATGGAAAATTAATCCCAATTTAGTGATGCTTTTAAGGATTTAATAGCTGAGAGGTGGGTGGCTAAAATAGCTGGATGAGTCAATAAGGAATGGGGAAGGCCAATAATTAAGAAGTCCAAAAACCTATTTGGAGAGGTAATGTTACATTCTAATGAAGCCCATAAAGGGGTGGAAGCATCAGGGAAGGGGATAACCAGAACTGAGATTGTTTAATTAAGAAAGCTTGATGGTACTTACTCCATCAGGGAAAATTAAACCCTCTGTGAGCCCATGAAGCCCAATGTTTAGAAATACTAATTCTTTTTTTTTGTTGCCCCCAAAGAAATATTTTCATGGGTCTTTCTAATTTTGTAAACCACTACTGAGCAATCTGAATAGCAAGATTTTTCAAGAGGTAAAAGACCTTGGGGGACAATCATCATTTAATTGATTAATCTTCTCCCACGGGTATAGGGAAAGTTTATTCCATCTCATCAGGTCAATTTCAATCTCTGCTAATAAAGGATCAAAATTTAAGGAGGCCCATTTTGTAAGCTTATCAGCAATCCTGTTTCCCTGAATATTTAATATATTTAATATTGTAATTGTTTTAATTGATAGCATGTTGTTGAATTTTTGACGTACTCTGTTTGTCGTCGGTCTATGTTTACTTTTTTTTTTGTATTTTTGTTGTCTGTTATTGTTAATGTCACTGGACGTCTGTGAAAATAGAAACATCGAAACATAGAAGTTGACGGTAGATAAGGACAGCAAGGCCCATCCAGTCTGCCCATCCAGTCTGGGCATTCTTTGCTCACAGATTTTTCAGCATAAAATAAATGAAATGAAATATAGTGTTTAGACCAAGAAATTTTGATTTGCTCCTGTATATTGATAGAGGTCTTAGAAAAAGTGGATTATGACTTAAGGTTTCTGATTTGGGCCAACTTGCCTGAGGGCCAGACAAAACCCAAAGCAGTTTAACTCCTTCATAAGGGCAGAGAAGGAAGCAGCGGAGGATGGGGTATATCATTAGATTGGTGATGTATTGATGTCGCCAGCATATGAGCACCAGCATTAGTGCTCCTGTGATCTCACTGACTTGGAGGCTGGAGTGCAGTGTGCTGGAGCACTTGTTCCACCATATAGGGTGGGTAGGAGGCTGGAGCGAAGTGTGCAGCAGCAGTTCTTCCACAGGTGCATGCTGCTCTATGTAGTGGTCTCTGTGGAGGTTTTCACAGGGTGTCTGCAGGGTGGGCAGGTGGTTTTCATTGTCACCCAGGATGGGTATGGCTTCAAGATGTGTTGATTTTCCTTTTGAAGGAACTGGTGTTGCAGCCACGTTTGGTGTGTGATGTGGGTTGAACTGTCATGGAAGAAACTGCCTGATGGTCAGTTATTGCAGTGCTTCCAATTTCATGTCCAACTTGGAGATTGTTATATTAATTGCTGGGGTGTGCGAGGGGGGACACAGTCCCCCACAAAACATCCCCCAGCAGAACATTTTCTTACTAGAAATTTACTGTATGGCTGTCATAATGCCATGTTTCGTTCCAGTCGCTTTTGGTTTATTGCTGCTGCAGTGTCTGCACTGTCAACATTTTTGTGGTGCTCTAACTGCGATCGACCTTTTTCCTGTCGCAACATAGAGGGTAAACTGGGAAGGATTCCATGATAATAATTTTGTTTGTTACTGCCTGCACCTGACTGTACCATGTTGATTGCTGTACCTGCTGTCTCTGAATTGTTATTGCCTGTACCTTGTAATTCTCCCAGGTCACAACTGAAAATAGGCACTTGACTGTCTAGCTTGCTTACCTGGTTGACAAAAGCTAAATAAATAAATAAAAATGTTATTCACATTGGCAAAGGTTTTATTTTTGGAATTGCTAACTTTAATGCCAACAATGTTTTTGTTATTTTCCATAGATTGAATTAAAGGCTCAACAGATAGAAGGAATAAGAGAGGGGGCAGGGAACAACCCTGTCTGGTACCTCTATAGAGAGGGAATTTAAGGGAGATAAAGCCATTGGTAACAACAGAAGCTCTTGCATTCATAAACTGTAGTTACCCAACCACAAAAAAACTGTTGCTAATACCATAAGCTTTCAACACTTGCATAAGAAAGGATCATTCTAAAGAGTCAAAGGCTTTACTCATATCAAGTGAGAGTGCCATAGCATTATGTTTGTTATATTTTGCAGCTCAGATGGTAGATATAATAACGCTTTTACACACTGCTTACTTTTCCGTTGCCGGTCCATTACCAATCTGTTCCATTCTGTGCACTGCGTTCAACTAATCCTTTTACATAAACAACATGTGTCACTGTGTTTACTCTTCCTGCATTTGCCAGATTGTGCCAGAACAGCAACAGCACATTAGGGAGATTAGAAAATGTATCATAATGACAGGCACGGCATGTTTACTCAGCCTGTCAAAATGCAACAGAAGCTGGTGAACGCAGGAAACCTGGGAACGCATTTTAAGAGAGGGTTTACTTTGGTTGCAGCAGAGAATGCTTTTATACGGCAAAACAGGTAACATTACATTGTGTCTGTACCAGTCATTCCAATACAGACCACTCCATGTAAAAGGGGTATAAGTCTCCTGATATTGTCAACTCCCCATCTACCTGAAAAGAATACCACCTGCTCCTTACCAATGAGGTTATTCAACACAGGGGACAATCTGTTTGCTAGTAATTTGGCCACAATCTTGTAATCACTGTTAAAAAGTGAAATGGGGCCAGCCCGGTGATGCTGAGGGTTGAGGTGCTGGATGGCATACCTCGTGCCATGCCGGCGACCCAGGTTTGGGAACGAGCCTGGACCGTCGGGGGGCAGCAGGGGAGAGAGAGGATTGAGTATTCGAGGAACTGCTCTCCTCTCCTCTCTCAGGGAGGGATCCCGGGGTAGCCCAGTGCAGCAGCAGCCCCCGGTGGAGACTGGCGGCACTGCTACACACAGGAGCTTACAGACGTGGGGCAGTCATCAGGCAGCTGCCTTCCGGACATGAGTGGGAGCACTCATGTCGTGGGCTGGGTGGCATTGCACATCCCACATCGGGGGCATAAACATTACTAAATACCCCTGTGGCCTGGATAGGTGACAGCCCTTCCAGAGCCTTGCTGCCACACGCCCAACACTGGAGGCCTGCCACCACCCCCTTCAATCTCCTTGGGACCCTATGTCCCTCTGGGGGTGCCCGGGGAGAAAGTAATGACCTTGAGGATGGCGGGGTTCACAGTGGGCGGTAGAGCGTCACTGGCCAGTGGAGAGGTCTGAGAGAGTTCTGGAGTCAGGGGAGATAAACAGAGTTGAAAAAAAGAGAAAAAAGGAAGTGAAATGGGTCGATAATTATCATGGTAAGAGGGGTATTTGTCCTTTTTATGGATTAGAGAAATATTCTCATCATTCATAGAGGCACAGAGAAAATGACTAATGGAGGCTTCAGAAAATGTATTAAGAAGATGTTCACTAATGAGGTGACATTGTATTTTATGTAGTTCATTGGGTAAATCATCAGGATCTGGAGAACATCTGTTAGGTAAATTAGCAATAACTGATTACAGTTCTTGTTTAGAGATAGGTTAATCCAAAGAATTATGAGTGTCCTCAGAGAGTTGGGGCAGATTACACTTAATCAAATATTGATCAATTTCCAGAGGATAGGCATTTGAACTGACACGATGGAGCAAAAAGAGCAACATTTTAAAGGAGTCTAAGAAAACAGCATTGAGTTTGTTGCTTTTGCCTTCGACCAAACCTGCGACATCTCAGATTCCTGCAGTAGTATTTGTCCTATGTCTATGTTTTAGTCCACTTGCAAGCAACTTCCTGTTCTTTTCTCCTGATTCCCAGAATCTCTTTTTGGATCTGATTCTACTTTTTTCATTGTGTAAGGTATTAATTTCATACTTTAACAAAGTAATTAAGTATAAGAGGTACTGATTTAAAATGTGGTCTTTCTTATGTTCAGACTCTAGTTTAGTCAAAGTTTCTCCTTTATCAGCTAATAGTTTAAGCTTATCTTTCTTTCTTCTAGCAGAAAAACCTGTGCTTAAACCTCTTATGACTGCCTTGATAGCATCCCAAACTATGCCATTGTTAACCTCATCTGTCAGATTAGGGGTAAAGTACTGCAGACTCCATCTTCAGCTGAGCTTGTATTTATTCTTTATGTCTATCATATAATACTGCTGGCTGAGTGCTTCCTTTGGTGCTTTTCATTGCATTGAATTGTTGGGATAGCACCCGCTCACTCTGAGGTGCGCAGGTTCATTTGTGTTCTGTAGTTTGAAAGAAGTGTTGGGCTTCTTGTTTAAGCCAAGAAACAAATGCTTTATCCTTCAGTAAGGAGACATTACACCAACATTTTTGAGACTGGTTATTGGGGACAGTGTCCAGAGAGAATTTGTAAAAAGTATGGTCTGACAGCATGAAGTTATCAATGTGGGTGGAGATAATATGCATGCACAGAGAAGGAGAAGCAAAAATATAATCTATACAACTATAGAAATTATGATGTGGTGAGAAGAAGGTATAATTTCTACCCTTAGGGTTGACCAATCTCCAGATATCAGTGAGATTGAGGTTTTAAATAACTGAGTTCAGGGCTGATGAATTGCCATCAGTAAGGGAGTATAAACACTGAGATGAATTATCAAGGACTGGGTACATAACATTATTAAAACCACTGCAAAGAAAATTAGGAAGTGTAACGCTCACTTGTGTGGGGCAGGGTTCTGGTCTGGGGTGGCTAACCCCACTGTACACTCCACAAACACTCACAAGCAAAGACCTGCAATCCGGGATGGACAGTTGAGGTGCATTCAAAAATAAAATAAGCGGAGCCCAAGTTTGGGTATATGCTCCACCAAAAGTTATTTCACAGGTCCAGATGATCAAGTATACCACACACCAAAATTACAATTACATACAGCCACTAACTATAACACCAGGGGTGCCCCAACAGGCAGCTATCAACTATGACACCAGGTAACCCAAACAAAATCATCACATAATAGTACCTCAAAATCTGATAAAGTTTCAATGCTGGAAAGGGTTTCTGACAAGAATGTAGGTTGAGCAGTGTTAGGGGCATAAATATTGAAGATAGTATATTTTTCCCTTTGATTGAGCAAAGTAGGCACTGCCATCTACCCTCATTATCAGATATATGGTTTATTTTAGTGAAATTAAGCCATTTTCTGGTTAGAATCATCACCCCTCTTTGTTTAGATTTAGAACAACTGTAGAAAACATACTTCACCCATTCTCTCTGCCACATGTCAGCTTCAGTGGGAATAAGGTGAGTTTCCTTAACTCATTGTACCCAATAGTTCTGTAAGAAGTCATAACCATCCATTGATTCTACTGATACAATAAGGCCACCCAGAGTATAATGAGTTAAGGCAGATGAGGTCTGCTCTGTGGTTTTTAAGGTGGGACAGATTTTTTTTCTTCTTGATCGGGGATCCCAGATCTTTGATATTCCAAATTATAAAGTTGAAGGGGGTCATGATGAAGAGATGGCAAATAAGTGCCACATAATAAGAGTCATGGGCAAAAGAAAGACCTTATGTGAAATATGGGGGTACCCACTGGGGTAAGTTTGCCATAGGAAAAACTTACATTCAGTGATGCAGACTCGATAAAACATGTAAAGACAAACCAATTAAGCTGAAGATATTTCACAGTAAATATTTGCCCAACAGATGCAGGAGTATAGACAAATGAATACCCAAATTCTATGAAGTGCCTAAAAGATAATGAAGATCTTGGTCCAACTTTGTAAGTATTAACAACAGTAAACAGGAGATTTAACATCTGAAATAACAGCATTTCAAAATTTATACCATAGCAGCAAACTAATCAGATGACAGATGAAACAACCAACTTATCACCAAGTGAAACTGCATAACAAAACTAATCTGGACAGTCTTAAGCACATTTTGGGGAGGGGTAGTAAGGGAAAGGTAGAAGAGTGGGGGGGGGGAGTAAGGATGAGTTGGAGGGGATGGGAAGAAGTAAAATTTTCCTGATGAGTCAAAATATGTAGCTTGCACTGGCCAGTGATAGAAAAGAAGAAAATCAAGCATCAACAGGTGGTCTCTGAAAACCACATTTGCTCAAGATGTACAAACTGAGTACATCTTGAAAAGAAAACAACATTTGTTCCCAGTAACCTTTTGATAAGAGGACCAAGAGAGTTGTTATTTTGGCATAACCCTCTCTTGGCACTACTCAGTACAGCAATAGAAGGGATGGGCATAAATGGGTTGGTAAGGTCACCCCTTATGAGTAAGGGGCTTCTAACTGAAGCACTAAACCCATTCATCTAAAGGAGGAGGATGAATTGAACTAGGGCAACAGACACTTATAGCATTCAAGTGTTATACATTATTTTTATGTCAGGGGTGGGGTGACAGGGTGGGAGAGGTTGTTGGGCAATGGGGGGAAGGAGTGGAGGAAGGGGAGGACACGGGGAGGATATTATCAGTGTATAAACATTTATGTCCTATCACATATAAGGCTAGCCCAGGTTCTATGAAGTATAGGGCTTCAAACTTTCATAGTCAGGTGGATATTTGGATTTCAGGAGGCATGTAGGAAACCATAGTATCCCCAGGAACTGGATCACCATCATGGGAGGAGCCAGAAGAGTCTATTGACTTCCTGCTTCCCACACTGTGGCTCCTGGCTCTAATCTTAGCTGCTGGCTCTTCAAAGGATTTATTAATTGATCTGCTTTTGCTTGGGGTTGTACTCCTGCTTGTCCTAGAAATGGTGTGCCATTTGAAGGGCAGGTGGGATCTTTGAGGTTTAGGAGTACTACATTTTGATTTATTATTCACGGAATACTGAACAATTGAATTTGAGGCCTGGTTTTTGTAGCTTGAATCTACTATCTTCACCTATGTCAGGGAATTCCTATCTTCCCATTCATGTGGACTGTTAGGTTTTGTATTTGGACTGTGGGAAGTGATGTTTGATCAGGTCTTTTGACAAAATCCCAAGCTTTAATGCTGTCTGTAAAAGAACAACTTTTTCTGTTGGTGGAAATAAAGAACGTAGCTGGGTATTTAAAATAGTAAAGTGCTCTCAGTTTTTGTAAAGTAAGCCTAATATTGTCCAGTTCTCTATGACATCTGACTATTTCAGCTGAAAAATCTTGAAATAAGAAAAGTTTGTGACCATTCCATTCTAAAGACCTCTGATTTCTTGCCAGCTTTAAAATGTGTTCTTTTGACTGAGTATATATTACGATGGGTCTCAGTTTTTCATTGGGTTTGGGATGGGACAAGGGATCTAAGGGCCCTTTGAATTTCTAAGGGGCAAGGCCAATTGTAATTCAATAAGTTCAGTAGAAGGTGTTAGCCTAGGCCACCACTATGATCCTAAATTTAGCATATGGTATATATGTATAGGGGATACATGATGGGCAGGAGTGAGATATGGGAAATATTCTCACTCCTGCAGAGTGAGCTCTATATTCTCACGAGTGCCAAGTCAGAATGCACAGCTCACTCTGCAGGAGTGAGACTATTTCCCATAGCACATGATCTGCACATCATGTATGCTATTTCCACAATGGGGTAGGAGCTTCAGAAGTGTTATGTTTTGCTTGTCATTTTCCTGTTTATGTGTGCTTTCTTTTTTTTATTTTAGTCTTTGGTAACTAGGTGAGATTTTAGGAGTGATCTGGGAGCACTGGGCAATTAAGTGACTTGTTCAGATTCACACAGTATGAAAGTGGAGGTTGTGAGAATTAAACCCAGGTTTGGTCTGCTGAATGTATCAAGCTTGTTCAGAGCTTATTACTCTAACCTGTAGGCTATACTGACAGCACTGTTTGTGTGTGTGGTCTGAGGGTGTGGGAGTGTTTCTGAATGGGCTGGGATTATTAGAAACACTATAGGAAATAGGTAATTGTGTTTTGCAATGTTAATTGAGTTAGTTGCAGCTAGCACCGAGAAAGAGACACTGCTTTGTAAAGGAGTTTCATTTAGAATTCAGGTTGTTTAGAAGCTGAGATTAGCACAGTAATGGGCTAGGAATGTTAGAAACTCTATGGGACACAGGTAAGTGTTTTGTAATGCAGACTGAGTAAATTGCAGTCTTCAGTGAGAAACAGAAATTGATTTCTGAAGCACTTTCATTTAGAATGCTAGTTTTAGTGATTGAGTGAGTGGTGACATCAGCAGAGTATGGATAAATGGAATATATCTCATTCCACTGATGTCATCAGCATTTATCTCACTGCAGTGAGAATATCTCCATTTATTCCACTGGAATAGCTCTCACCCCCATTGTATGTAGATATATATATATATATTATGCATAGCAAGGTAGACTGTAATATAATACATATGTATTGTAGTATTCTAACAGACCTATGTGAGAGGTTACCTTTCACCCACATAATGTTGGTAATTGCTTCACTCAGGCCCCAGCACATAGCTGACATGGCTGTTTGCTGTGCCTAACTGAGTAGTTCTGTATCGGTATCTAAGTCCTTGGTTTTATTAAGTATCTTTTTTCTGTAACTTTGTCACATTATGTGCACAGCCACTAACAAATATGTAGACCTGCCTGACGTTATGAATTGGCCCCTGACAGTGAGTATTAATGTTTAATTAGGATTTACCGTATAATGTACTAGATATTTTTGCCTATGTTTAGTTGTGATTACTGAGAAACTGCCATGTCAAAGGGCTACCTATTAGTCAGAAGTAATTACTGTCTGTCTATTATGAGAACACTACTGATCATGTTTACACATTTGTGACCTTAGCGCACCACCAACAGCAATGAGTTATAAATACAAATGATTTGTATATTTTAGCCATATTTACAACATGCTTGGCATCTTAGAGCACCACCTATTGTCATTAGACACACTTCCATAATTAGCATTATTATGTGAGTAGTCTATTGTTCTAATATGACAGAGTCAGCACAATGTTTCATACATAGTTTATACTTTGTATAATCCTGAAAGGCCAACGTTGCATCCATGAGCTGTCCACCATTTACACCAATGGAAACGTCTTGTAAAATGTACTAAGTACGTACATAAGCCTGTTGCCAGAGTAACGGGACTGTTATTATCTAACTATATGAGCTTGTTGTTCCTGCAAGCTCACTGAGATTTTATGGTGATGCACCTGGCATAGAGTTTTTCAGGCTCCCTGTAATGAATGTTTATAATTACTATACTTGTGTACAATGCTATCAGGGACTAAATCCTCAGTTTGTTAACAACTGTCTTCTGAGCCATGTATTGTCTGACCACTTGGTCTAGAACCTGTAAGGTGCAAATCTAACAGTGGTGACCGTGACATGGGCCAGTGCGGTCTGAACCAGACAGTTAAGACAGACCTATGTGCTAGTTAGTGGAATGGATCGAGTACCCGGGTAGACCGGACTCCATCTGTCCAACCAGTACAGCTTACTCAACAGACCCTAGCACTGAGAATGGGATTCACAAACCGACTTTGGTCTGCAGAGCCTCATATCCTAAAGCTTGTAGTCTGCTTAGTTGTGGAGAAAACAGGAGATTGATATGCCTTTGACTCTTGACTAGTGCAGGTAAAGGGGAACTCTCAGAATGGCTATAAGTGATGAATTCAAATTGGACGTTTCAAATATTCCATCCTCCTAGGGAGTGTGGGTTGATTTTGCACAGACCACAAAGTTGCAGACTAATCTGGTACAGTACAGTAGTAGCAAAATACATGGTGAGATACTTCCAGATGGATTTCTCTAGAAATATCACAGAAATGTCAGGAAACATCTGACCATGTCTTTGGCTGTGACTGTATGTGGGCAAACTGTGCACAAAAACAATGTCTGCAGTCAAAACTAACCCATTTGCCCTATCATCAAAATTGCTTTCCTTTGGAAAAAAAGTAATACTAGTAGCCCGTCTCAGTCATGGAATCTGGGTAAAAACATGGTCTGACTCTAATAAAAGAAAGAAATATGTTTTGAATGTGATTTAAAAGCAATGCCTTTTTCCAGTAGTAGTATGAATAAAGATAAAATTAAAACATACTACATAATTTCTAATCTAAACTGTACTTTTCTGCTTATTTTCCTTTCTCTAAATTGACTGGTCAGTCAAACTCTGTCTTTCTCAAACTCTAAAATCATTTATAACTCTGATCTGATACATTAGGGTAAACATAGTATGCCCCCCCCCCAACAGCGACACCAACACAATGATCTATGTTGCTGTCAACAAAATCGACAGTTTGCCAACAGGTCACTTTGTTGGTGCACCTGAGACAGGGGCACACTGTTGCCCAGTCCTGCACCCTCTCCCCAAATCAACTTTGACTCAGAGTTGAGAATCTTTAGTGCTGGAGAAGAGCCCCCTGCATGGGGGTTCAGGGGGCAAAGTCACCCAATAAAAAAACAGGACCGGGAGACATTTGAGAAATATGTCTACTTCAACTCATGGTTGACATAAATCCCATCACTGTGATGCCGATCGACAAAAGTGTTGTCGAACCAGCATCATAGATCCAGCAAACTCCACACACACACACATATACATATGCAACTAGCTGTGACAATTTAAATGCAAGTTCCAGCTATGTGTTTGACAGACTAGTACTTAGATCACAATGAAACAGTGACTGTAATGAATCATCTGCTTTATGAATAGTGATACTAATATGAATGTGTATCTTTTCTCTTTAATAACCTTTTAAGATGCAGTGTAAGTCAATGGATATGAACACTGAAAACAGGCAAATACTGCTTCATATTATTTAGATAGTGTGGATCACTATCTATGTAATCTTATTCCAGGTGGGAACAGGGGTGATAACCGTATGGCCAATGACAGTGTTCTCATTTGATACAAAACAGAAGTTGGGGCTAGTGACATTGCAGACAAGAGTTCCATAGGAAAAAGTCTTGTAGTTGCTTACAACGCAGTATTGTCCATCAATATTGTATGTTACATGAACTTCAGGAAGCTGCCACTTGACACGGTAAGTGACAGAGGTGTTGGTCAGGTGGCTGGTAAGGTATTGTCCATCTTCTGTTGAGGTTACGTTGATGTTTTTTCTTGATTGAAAAAGCATTCACACTGTCATTTTTATTATCAGTGTTATTTGCAACTTGGTCACTTTTAAAAGCATATGACCAGTCCATAAGTTACATTGAGTAACTGCATATTGGTATGGTTCATCACAGACATCACATCTGCACAGGTAATGGTAACCCCGTTTGGCACAATAGTAAGTATGTGGGCAACCCAGGTGTCCAGTTGTTGATGATAAACCAGCAAAGGAGGCAACTTAATTCTTTCACAAAAGATGTCTTCTTTCAGATGTCCTATGGAGTGGATTGTTACAAGCTAGTCAAAAACAGCAGTGTCTTTATCAAATAATGATAGTGATATTGTGAATATAATGTACATAGTGTCTCTGATATCGCATTTGTCCGTAGTATAGCAAGGGTCTTGATTAGGATGAGGTGTCTCATAGCCCAAGTTCCATGCAGTGGCCAATGAAAAGGTCACGGTCTTATCCATGCACTTAGTAGTACGTGATAATGTTTTACAGGAGAGGCAATACTATCTAGCCATACATCTATCATTAATAAGATCTGAGATTCTCCCAGATTCCAAATCCCAGAAGAGATTTGTAATGGTGGTTATAGCAAAATTACCATATGCAGAACATCATTTTTGTCTGCTTGTATGTTGCTGTCTAGCTTCTTTATTATTAAACTGTATCAGTTGAATCAGTTTATGTTGGTTTGGTTAAACAAATGTGCAATATGATGCATATTATACGATGTATATCTTTTTTCTTGAGCTAAACCTGCAATACCATGTAACATGGGCTGTATAACATCCTGGCTTAATTTTGAATTGAAATATTTTGGCATGTCTCTTAATTTTGGCCAAATCAGTTTTGTTCCAGAGTCACATACCTGTTCTGAAAGTGCCTGTAGCAGACCCAAAAATGCCTGCCACATCAGCTGTACCTAAACTTCTTTTTTGTCGTTTAGGCCTGAATACCCCTCAGTGTTCAGTTGAGTAAATGCCTAGCTACAGGGTCTTGTGCATGTAACTGATATGCTGCCATTATGTCTAATAACATAACAGTGTGAAATTTAGAAATGTTAGTTTCAGAACAATGACCAAGTTTGGCCATGTGCCAGTTTGTTAGGTTCAAAATAATAGGTACATGCATAAATTGTACATTATTAATCAGAGTCCCAGGAATTGAAGTAGCTGCTAGGCCGCTGAGTGGACCTGGATTTTGTTTTGGCATTGTGGAGAATCTTCTGTTGAAGCCTTTAAAATAACTGAAAGGAAAAGTGTGTGTGATGCTGTTGCATGGGCTAAACATAGTTTGCGCATGGTGGTGTTATGAAAACATGTACAAAAGTTAATTTTCATAATGACCGTGAGGTTGTAAATACCAGTGTTCTGTTATGTAACTTGGTGTATGATTAAAGTTCCATTAGGGAAAATTTGAGTGTTAGGCCAGCCTTGAAAAATTCCTTTGGAAAGGCGGACCACTGGGATCTGTTTTCCAGTAGAATCAGTTACTTTCCAATCAATCTGTAAATTGAATTGATCAGGGGACACCACCATGGCATCAAGTTGGGCATTATATCCTTCTTGAACAGTGATAGGGGCAGATGGGGGGGTAATAGCTATTCCTGGAGACTGGAAATGGGGCTGAGAAGGTATAGGTAGGTATTCTGGGTCCTATGGTTCCAGGACATGGAGGACAGATCAGAGGCTTCTCTGGTACTTGCCTTGGACTGGAAGGTCTGGTTTTACCATGACTGCTTCCACTCCATAGATCATGCACAGGATTAGCAGTGTTATTCCTACTGGATTCTCCATTTTTCAGTTTTGACTTCTGAAATCACAAAAAACAAAAACAAAAAGGTAAACATACAGATCTCCTTCCCCTGGCCAGAGGGAGGAGCAATACAGGTAAATTAATCACCTTTGTACAATTTTAGCTGGTTTACATGAAACCACTTATCAATTGGCTTCTTGTCATTCTTGAGAATAGTTTGTACTTGGTACACAGCAGGGCTTAGTTTGTTGATTATTTTACAGGGGCCTTCCCATTTGTTTACAAATGGGTGGGCAGGTACAGCATGTCTTAAAATCATTACTTGATCACCTACTTTCCAGTTTACATCTTTCATGTTTTTGTCAAAGTACATTTTGGGTAGTTGTTGGGCATGGCCCAAATTTTTTGCAGCAAACAGGTGTGCCTGTTGAAGATTGTCCTTCAGTTTTTCAATGTGAGTATCTGTTGACACTCTGTCAGCAGAGGGATTGCTTAAATCTATCCACAGATGTTCTGGCAGTCTCATTTGTCTACCAGTCATTACATCAAAGGGTGTATACTGAGTAGATACTGATGGGGCAACCCTAATTGCCATTAGAAGTAAGGGCAACAGAGCATCCCAGTGCTTTGCAAACTTTAACAACATTGCATTGAAATTGGCCTACTGTTTTTTTTTTATATTATCAGAGGATTGAGGATGGTAACTAGGCCATTTATGGCTGGTGCCCCCCCCGACGGGTTGTTCTTATTACTTTTAGTAAGGCAGTCCCTGGACAGAGGGACCATTACATCCCCAATGGGTCTTCCTACATTCCTAAAAATCAAAAGGAGAGACAAAGAGTAGGTCCTGAGGCCTTTCTCTTTTTAGTAGATTAGTACTGATCTTTAAAATGGTGATGTAAATGGTCTTGTGGCTGCCAGCCACACATTACTTCATTCCTGAAAATGAAATAAAATAAATAAAAAAAAACATCCCCCTTTTTACTTGTAGGTTAGAAAACAGTTTCAGTTGATTTACATACATTTTGATTAATGCCATATGGTTGTATTTTATGGCATATTTTTTTTCATAACTAATTCATTTTCCATGTTGAGTCACACCAAGCTGGTAACAAAGAAAAAGTCAAGATCAGCACCCACGGCTACACTCCTCTGGTGAACCATTGAAAAGCTTTCTTCCAGAGTCTGTATCTGTGCATTTGCCATCATTCCTTGAGTGTTATTTTTAGAAAAAAGTAAAACTGAAATAATTTGTGTACTGTTGCAACTGATTGGGAAAATCTCTCCATATATTTGGGATGCCATCCCCAGTTCTATATTTTCAACATTGTTTTATGTGTCCCCTTGTGGTCGCCAAGAAATAAATTCCTGGAAAACAATTATAATTTCTTCCCAGCAGTTAAACTGCTATAATAACTGGCCAGCAATTTTTCTCTATGGGCTGACCCAGTTGATATTTGTCATAAAACTGGCTGGTTATTATGGCATTCATGCGCCATGTCACTCAAACCTTGCTGCCCCCCATTGGCTTTCCTTTCATGTGTGGGCGGGCTGAAAACTCTCGTAAACATGGCATCTCCATCTCTCGCTAACCAAGGAGTCACCACAACAACCTTCAAATCTCCTTATTTTTATTCTTTTTTTAACAGTATCTGGTTGAACCATGACTGGGAGATGGCCATACCTGGCTACAACATATTCAGAAGAGACAGAGGAGGCAGAAAGGGAGGAGGAGTGGCACTGTATGTGAAAAATGACATAAGGGCCACAGAGATCCAGGAGGAACAAAATGGGGGAGAGATACTGTGGGTTAAGCTGGAAAGGAAAATGGGGACAGCCATCCGCACAGGTGTGGTCTATAGACCACCAGCCCAGGAGGAAGAAACAGATAGGGAGCTGATGCTAGCCATCCAAAGGATGGCAGACAAGGTGAGGTAGTACTGGTTGGAGACTTCAATATTCCAGACGTGGACTGGAGCATCCCAGCAGCAGCATCAACTAGGAGCAGATTTATCCTGGATTCCTTCAGGGTGCCTTCCTCAAGCAACTGGTCATGGAACCAACTCGGCAGAAGGCAATACTGGACCTTCTGCTCACAAACAGGGACAGTGTGATGGGGGTAACAGTGGGGGAGCACCTAGGTAACAGTGACCACCAGTCATTGTGGCTTGAAATCACAGAAAGAGCAGAACCAAACCACACAAAAACACGTATCCTGGATTTTAGGGGGGCAGACTTTGGGAAAATGGGGAGATACTTGAAAGAAGCATTAAGGGGAATGGGACAGGAATCAGGGGTTGAGGAACAGTGGGCAGTATTTAAAATGGGGATTATAAGAACAACAGAATTATGCATTAAGCAGGTTAGCAAGAGGAAAAGGAAGAGGAGACCATTATGGTTTTCCAAAGAGGTAGCAAAGAAAGTGAAAGCCAAAAGATTGCATTCAGGCAATACAAAAAGACACAGGCAGAAGGGGATAGGAGAAGTACCAGGAGAAACAAAGGAGGCAGGAAGTCAGTAAGGGAAGCCAAAGCTCAGACAGAAGAACACATTGCAAAATCAGTGGTTAAAGGACAAAACCTTTACAGGTACATAAGGAAAAGAAAGACAAAGGGAGGGATAGTGAGACTGAAGGGAGGATGGGAGTCATGTGGAGGATGACAACAGTAAAGCTGACATATTGAACAGGTATTTCTGCTCAGTCTTTACTGAGGAAGAGGGGGTAATGGGTCTGAAGGGAGTACAAGGGGTGAGAATGGTGCAGAATGGACACAAGTCCCTTTACACGAGAAAGGGTCCTGAAGGAACTGGAAGTAATAAGAGTTGACAAAGCAATGGGGCCAGATGGGGTGCACCCCAGGGTCCTTAAAGAACTAAGAGAGGTGGTGGCTGAACCTCTGGCTATCTGTTTAGCCAATCACTGGAAACAGGGGAGGTACCCAAAGACTGGAGGACAGCAGATGTAGTCCCCTTATACAAAAGTGGGAACAAAGAGGAAGCAGGGAACTACAGACCAGTCAGACTCACCTCGGTAGTGGGAAAGATCATGGAAGCACTACTGAAGGAGAGATTGATGGAACATCTGGTTGTCAATGGACTACAGGACCCAAGGCAATGGTTTCACCAGGGGAGGTCATGTCAGACCAACCTCATTGAATTTTTGACTGGGTGACTAGGGAGGTGGATCAGGGGAGGGCAGTGGACATGGCCTATCTGGACTTCAGCAAGGCCTTTGACACTGTGCCACATAGAAGACTATTACACAAACTGGGGAATATGGGTGTGGGCAGGACAGTAGTGTGGTGGGTAGGTAACTGGCTGGGTGGCAGGACACAGAGGGTGGTGGTAAATGGCTGTCACTCCACAGAGGGAAGAGTGACCAGTGGGGTACCACAGGGATCAGTGCTGGGACCGGTCCTATTCAACATCTTCATCAGTGACATTGCGCAGGATCTAGAAGGCAGAATTTCACTGTTCGCTGATGACACAAAGCTCTGTAACAGAGTAGACACACCAGAGGGTGTAGACAGAATGAGAAGGGACCTGCAGAAACTTGAAGAATGATTGAGGGTTTGGCAGTTGAAATTCAATGCAAAGAAGTGCAAGATAATGCATATGGAGGCACAAAACCCTGGCACAATATATCAGTTGGGGGGTGAGGATATAGCATGCACCAAGCAGGAAAGGGATCTTGGGGTTGTCATCTCTGATGACCTCAAGGTAGGGAAACAGTGTGACAAGGCATCAGGTAAAGCAAATAGGATGCTGGGATGTATAGGCAGGGGCATCACCGGCAGGAAAAAGGAGGTCATAATTCTGCTATACAAGACACTAGTGAGGCCCCACCTGGAGTACAGTGTACAGTTCTGGAGACCATACCTACGTAAGGACATAGACAGGGTAGAGAAGGTTCAGAGGAGGGCAACAAAGATGGTGCATGGATTGCATCACAAGTCCTATGAAGACAGGTTGAAGGAACTGAACATGTACTCCCTGGAGGAGAGGAGGGAGAGAGGGGATATGATAGAGACATACAAGTATCTTACAGGGAGAAACAGGGCAGGAAAACACTATTTTAAGCGAAAGATGTTCCAGGACTAGAGGGCACGGGATGAAGTTGAGGAGGACGATTCAGAGGAAACATGAGAAAGAATTTCTTCACAGAATGGTGGTGGATAAGTGGAACACCCTGCCAGAGGAAGTGGTGGGGGCTGAAACAATCACGGGATTTAAGAATGCATGGGATAGACATAAAGGAATTCTAGAGGTCAGGGGTAAGGGGAAACAGACTTCTAGGAAAACAAACTGAACTTACAAGCTCAAATGGGCAGACTGGGTGGGCCATAGGCCCTTATCTGCCGACACTGTCTATGTATCTATGTATCTATGTATCTATGATCTTGCCATCTACATTTAAACAAATCACTATCTGGTTCATCCTGCTCTTCTTCCACTTCAGGAATGGACCATGGCACCAACGCGATTGGAACAACTCACTGTCAAAGCAAATGTAAGTTAAAACAACAAAAAGAAAAACAAATGACAAAAAAGTCAACAATGAACAAAAGTGAGAGGGGAAAGGCAGACAAAGACTGTGTGTGTGTGTGTGTGTGTGTGTGTGTATGTATCTGTGACACATGGTCACACAAGTCAGGTTGGAGAAACATTGCTGACCAGCAATTATATAAAACAAAGGATGGGGAAGTACGCATATGAGAATTTAATGCACACCCTCGGTGTGGGATGCTTTAATAAACCCCTCAGGCTTTGCCCTCAGGGTTTATGTAGCATCTCACATCAAGGGTGTGAATTAAATTCTCATATCACACACTTCCCCATCCATTATACTCTAGCAAATGGGTTTGCTCTTGTGTTGCATTTGTAATCTCCTAAAATAAACGTCTTTCTATTTTTATGTGAAGCTTATCACAGATACTGTGGGGGTAGTGTAAGATATGAGTCCCCCCCCCCATACACAATGGAATTGCTTGGAAGGGGATTAAAGCTGCTATATTTAAAATGGGGTGTTTAATTTGTACTGCCACATAGACAAAACCTCCGTGAAGGAGTAGCAAGAGTACATGTTTAGTCTGGAGGATGGGAAATGGCTAAGGAATAAGTCAGAGGGTTACTGACAGCAAGCCGTATTAAATGGTTCTCTCTCCCAGACAGAGGACAATTGCCAAGTGTATATTTTTTTAAACAGTAAAATTCCAGAAATCAACAGTTGATGTGTGTTCCTGGAAAGCTTGCATTAAAGGGAAAAATAATTGTTTAATCAGGAGAGGCACAGTAAACTGGAACTTGTCTTTAGGTATAAACTGGAAACACAAGGAGATCAAGTGACTTGCTCAGGATCACACAGTATGCCAGCAGGAGATGGAGGGATTCAAACCCAGGTCTCCAGGTTTGTATCTCAGTGCCTTAAACTACTGCACTATACTGAGGGTGCATGGAAGGTCCATACCTCCCTTGGCAAGGAGATGTTTTTGGCCAGAAAACAACATTCTGTGATAAAATAAAATCAAAACCAAAAAGCAAAAAGCACAACATGCCATCAATCATTTGGCAATTTAAAATGCACCGTAGTATGGAGTAGCTTATCAAAAGGATGGGGAATGTTGACAAATTCCCTTCTCCTCTTGAGACACAATGCTATATATACTGGGCTAGATAGTCAGAGATGCGCCAGTGGCAAGTCCGGCGCAGGGCAAATCCGAGGTGCCATGGTGCAATGAGTGCCATATTCAGAGGTTGTGCATGCTGACATGCACCAGTGCAACACGGCTGAATATAGCACAGATGCACCATGGCGCAATCAGATGTGCACCATGGCACAACCAGACATGTGCCACAGTGCAGCCAGACATACACCATGGCACACAAAGAGAAGCCCCAGGCACAGGTGGGAGCACAGCAGCAGAGTAACAGAGGGGTGCACAGCAGAGGAATAGACCTAGGGACAGTGCCAAGGATGCACAGTGGCAGGCCACTGGTGGCCACCACCTGCAGGGCACACACAGGCACCCAGACACCCCCACCCACGGAAAACAACAGTGGCACAGAAAGCAGTCAACAGGTGGCAGCAATGGCCAATGGAGGGCCACCAATAGAGTCCCAGCTGCATGCTGTTTCCCCACCACCCAAACCCCAGCAAGCCACACCCAGGACCATGCTGCCAAGCATACACAAGCCACACATCCCGTACAACTGCCCCATGGCCACCCCAAGGCACAGCCACAGGCCAAGGGGCATGACACCACCACCGTGGGACACACCAAAGCACACAATGGTGCATTGCAGAAGCACAACCCACACACTGACACATGCACACCACACTGACACACACTATGCCACTGCAGCATGGATCCCCATGCCAGCCACAAAGCAGAGACCAACATTGGGTGCACTGTGCACAATTGGTAGTAGCACACCTCCCCAAGCAAGTGGCCCACACACTGCGCATGACCAGACATTGTGCCACGACATGCTCCGGAGCAAGTCCATTGTGCATGGAACAAGTATGCGATATTCAGCCGCCACATGCAAATGAGCTCATCAGCCGATGTGCAGCGCACTGGTGCAATTAGCATGTCATTACCATTATGCCACTGCTCATTTGCATGTATTGCACTGTAAAAGTGACACGGAACAGCACAGGCCATGGACCGGTATTGCAACCAACTGAGATAAGTTGTGCATGTTGCTGAGCACAGCCAGCATAGCAGGGTGGATGGAGTAGGCTGCTGTTGACACTGACACTCATGTCCATGTCCACAGGAAGCACTATGTCAGAGCATCAGCAGCAGCCATGGAGGCAGGCCCAGCCTCGGAGGACCAGCCATCCACATCCATGGGCATCTGGGGGCCTGATCGGCTTCAGCACACCACTAGTGTCCAGCTGGATGTCTTGGGCATGGGGTCAGACAAGGTCCTGGCTGTGTTTCAGCAGGGTGCCAGCCATGGCATCTTCTGCATGGAGACACAGATCAGGACAGGGTCCGACACAGATGACGACCTGACCATAATCCTGGACAGAATGGTTGGTGTTGTGGGGGGAGACACCCATACCATGTACTAACACAGGTGGTGCACCCAGAGGCCTGTTAGCGGTAGGACAGCTGCCCACCACTACTGCAGGTGCTGCCATGTGCATCACCACTGCAGTGCCATGTGGTGGTGGTGGTGGTGCAGCCGCGCAGGAGCAGGGCAGCATACAGGGGCTGGAGGGGCAGCAGCGGCAGGCAGCAGGGGACACAGGGCAGCCAGACACATGGTTCACTGCCAGGGCGACTGATAGGGACCTACCCCCATGGGGACCACACTGTGCAGAATTCACCTGAGTTGGGAGCTATGCAGTGCAGTAGTACACCACTGGAGGGTCGGTGCCCCACCCATGTTCCCCTGGGTGCCTACCCATTGGCAGAGCAAACTCGTTTGCTGAGGGCCTCTATGGAGCAACAGGTGCTGCTGGTAGCTGGGGTGCATGCACTGTGTGAGGAGGTGCACCAGGCAGCTGAGCAGTGCAAGAGAGGCACTGCACAGCTCCTGGAGGCTATTCAGTGTTTGCGGGAGGACACAACCGCATCCCAAGATCGCATTGCCAATGCGATCACAGATGGCCTTGCACTGCTAGCTGCAACCTCTGGGGGGCTGTTGCATACACCACCTGTGGCCGATGTGCAGCCTGTGGCTGCTGATCAGCCCTGGCCCAGCCACCCCATGGCTGCAGTGGTCATGGTTCCGTATGGAGGACCTGCTGTGCATGCCACCCTGGCTGCAGTCTGCTGCTGCTGCCCTGTGCATGCATGGGTGGTGTTTGTGTGTGTGTGTGTGTGTGTGCACATACCACAGGGGTGGCACCTGTGTGTAGCTCCACATGGTGCCTGTAGGCGTGCCTGCCCAGCTGCTGGCCCTTGTGGTGTGGGCATGATGAGAGCAGATCTGCGCCTGTTGCGCCTGTGCACTGCATCTGATCTCCACCACATGCCAGTGCCTGGGTGTGTGTGTGTGTGTGTGTGTTGCTATTCCCTGCTGTGTGCAGTTGTGTGTGGCTGTGTGGCACTGTCACCCCCACCCCTGCACCACACCTCCGTGTGTGCATGCCCATGGCCATGCACGCCCCTGCCTGTGTGCTGTACCTGTGTGTGTGGGCAGTGCATGGGTGTGGCACCACCTACCTGCATGCACCATAGTGCTCCCATGCAATGGCGTCCCTGTGCTGGTGTGCCATCCTCTGCAGCTGGGGATCCCTCCACCCGGGGGAAAGCTATCAGTCACCCTCCGGCCCATTGCCCTCATCATTCCCACTACTGTCCCTCTCATCAGCTTCGACAGTTACCCCACGGTCAATGGCCATGTTGTGTAGTATGCAGCAGGCGAGGAATAGGCCACAGTCTTTCAAAGGGCCGTACTATAGGGCACCGCCAGACCTTTCTAGGCAATGGAACTGTGCCTTCAGCACACCAAATACACACTCAATGATGTTCAGCGTGCTGGCGTGTGCTTCATTGTACCATTCCTCTGCTGGGGACAATGGGTGCCGGTAGGGGGTGAGCAGCCAGGGCCTGAGTGGTTAGCCAGCCACTGCTGCCTGTATGGATAATGACATGGTTAGCCCTGTGTCCTCTGTTACTGTGCTCTTTGCCTATCCCTGGTGCCCTTGCCAGTGCACCCACCCTGCCCTCCCCATTCCATGCCCTGCTCTTCCCAGCACCCCTTGGCCATCCCATACTCACCCACTAGGTGGCCTGTGGGGATGTCCCCATGCTTGAGCCTGTGGCACAGCACAGAGCTATGCCAGAGGAATGCATTACGTGCACTCCCAGGGTGTGTGGCACAGACATTGGTGATGTGCCCCTTGGTATCGCACACCACCTGGCAGTTCACATCAGCGTACCCCTTCCTGTTCACGCACACCACGCCCTCAGGGCCAGGTGGCATATGGATGTCCATGTGGGTGCAATCAAAGGCCCCAAGCATGACAGGCATGTGTGCTACCCTGTGGAAGTCCTACATGATTGTTGTACACTGTGCCTGAGTGCTGGGGAAATGGATGTATTCCGAAGCATGTGGCAGTAAGACATTGAGAAACTGTGTGAGGAGGCGGGATGTGGCCAACTGGGTTATGCCTGTTGTATCCCCTGTTGGTCTCTGGAAGGTGCCTGTGGTGAGCAGGCACATGACAGCTGTCACCTTTGTCTTCACAGACATAGTATGGCTCTGTCTTGTGGATGCCTGCATCTCCTCACTGCACAGCTCACAGAGCTGCCTCAGAATGACTCTGTTCAGGTGATACCAGCTCACAATCTCTGTATCACTGTAAGTCTTGAAGGTGGTGCGGGCACGGTACCACCTGTTCCGGGTGTACCGCCAATGGGCCCTTCCATGGCCACGTCACCATTCCTCCTGCTTCCTTACACCCATCATTACAGCCTCCATTAAGAAAAGTGCACTGACCATGGCCCCAGATGTCCTATCTCCCCCCGGGTGGTTGGCTGCTGTGGGCTGTATGCCACCTTGGTGCACTGTGTGTCACTTTGCCTGCCTCTACCTCTCACTGTCTCAGTCTCAGCTCACTGTCCACTGCCACCTCTGTTCCATGCCTCTGTGGCTGCATGTGCCTGTCACTCTGTCCCTCACAGGTTCTGTCTCCCTTGCTCTCTTGCTCTGTCTGTTTCTGTCCCTCCACCTTCTCTTTCCACTGTCTCTCACTCTCCCTCGCCCCAGTGCAAGTGCTATCTGTGTGCTTGGGCCCTGTATTTATAGGCAGAAGTCCGCTCAGCACATCCAGGAGTTGCTCCACACTTGCGCCATGGTTCCACAGTTAAATATCGCACTGTGCCACATATTCTTGGGCACGCCTCTTGCTGTTGCACATGCATCCATTATGGTTGTGTATTGGCGCAATGGGACTTGTGCCGCGCATTTGCTCCTGCTGAATATCGCTCCTTGACGCATGTCCGCACTTGCACCGGCGCAACTCAGTTGCACCATGCGCAACTGCTTTGAATATCCTGGCCACTGTATACACTACAACTATTCAAAACACAATACAGAAAAATCTCATTCATAATAAAATTAAAAGAAAATTGAAAAGTTTTATTTGACTCTTTTGTGAATCCGGACAAGAAAGGGTGCTGGCAAACAGAGCTACGTCATATTAGTCAGTTACTCCCTGCTGGCTTGGCTGTAAGACTGAGAAACCAAATTAAGCTTGTTTCAGCCATTTTTTTCCATTTGATAAATCTTTTGCATTTGAAAAATCTTTTCTGAAAAGAAAAGTATCCCCTTTACTTGCCAAATTTAAACAAATAAAAGTATTTTGAGCTGTCTGGTCTGCATTCAAATCACAAGTTCATTGCACACTGCATTTGAACAAAAATCTAAACTATGTGGACTTAATTTTATTGCATCATAAATCCTTCCACACCTGAAATCATTGCTAACTCCATTTACTGTACTTACATTGTACAAATCTTACACACATATTGATAAACCAACTACGTCATTCTGTAATCAATTTAATTTTATACACATCTGCAACATATTAAACCAATCAATCCAATTCTTTCCAGACAAGTACAATCATTTGTTAAAACATTTTCTAAGACTATATAAACCAATTAGTTTTAAATGCAGGTTTTATCTTGCCCTTCTTTGGAAGGCTAAACAAAACACTCCAGCCCCCACTGGCATACTGTGTGACCCTGAGCAAGTCACTTGACCTCCTTGTACTATTAGGTCACATCTAAAGACAAACTCTGTGTGCCTCTCCTGATTAAACAATTATTTTTCCTTTAATGCAAGCTTCCCAGGTACACACATCATCTGATGATTCCTGGAATGTTACTGTTTAAAAAAACATACACTTGATAATTGTTTTCTGTCTGGGAGGGGGCACCATTTTCTATATGGCTTGCTGTCAGTAACCCTCTGACTTGCCTCTTAGCCACACCTCACACCCTGGACTAAACATGTAAGCTTGCTACTCCTTCACAAAGGTTTTGTCTATGTGACAGTACAAATTTTACACCACATTTTAAATACAGCAACTTTCATCCCCTTCAAAGCGAGGCGATCGGGTGGGGGGGGGATTCAAATCTTCCACCACCCCCAGTATCTGTGATAAGCTTCACAGAAAAATAAAACACTGTTTATTTTAGCAGCTTATGGAAGCAGAACGAAATCAAGCCCATTCGCCAAGCAATTTAACTGCTGGAAAGGAATTATAATTGTTTTTCAGAAATTTATTTTTGCAGTACCTAATGTGCCCATGGGAGACCACCAGGGGCAGATAAAGCAAATCTGAAAATATAGAACTGGGGATGGCATCCCAAATCTACAGGGAGATGTTTCCTAATGAATTTCAAAAGTACACAGATGATTTCATGTTTACTTTGTTCTAAAAATAACATTCTAGGAATGATGGCAAATGTACACTGCTCCCACAGATACAGACTCTGGAAGAAGGCTTTTTAACATTCACCAGGGGGTTCAGCTGTGGATGCTCATGTTAACTTTTTCTTTGTTACCAGCTTGATGCGACTCAACATGGAAAATAAATGAGTTATGAAAAAAAAACTATGCCATAAAATACAACTTTATGGCATTAATCAACATTTATGTAAATCAGCTGAAACTGTTTTCTAACCTACAAGTGAGAAAGGGGATGACTTTTCTCTCTGTTTTTTATTTTATTTAATTTTATTTGGTTTTTGGGAGTGAAGTAATGTGTGGCTGGCAGCCACAGGACCATTTACATCACCATTTTAAAGATCAATACAAGCCTACTAAAAAGAAAAAGGCCTCAGGCCCTCTTGTTGGTCTCTTCTTTTGTTTTTCAGGAATGTAGGAAGACCTATTGGGGATGTAATGGTCCCTCTGTCCAGGGATTGACTCACTAAAAGTAAAAAGACCTACCCCTCCCTGGGAGGCAGCAAAAATAAATGACCCACTTATTATCATCCTCAGTCCTCTGGTAATGTGAAAGAAAAACACCCAGTAGGCTAGTTTCAATGCAATGCTGTTAAAGTCTGCAAAGCATTGGGATACTCTGTTGCCCTTACTCCTAATGACAATTAGGGTCGTCCTATCAGTATCTAATCAGTTACTCAGTATACACCCTTTGAGGTAATGAATGGTAGACAAATTAGACTGCCAAACATCTGTGGATAGATTTAAACACCTCCACAGCAAACTGAGTGTCAACAAACACTTACACTGAAAAACTGAAATGCGATCTTCAACAGGTACACCTGTTTGTCACTCTGTGACTAATGTTTTAAGCCTGTATGTGCTCTTATTTGATTTCTCACCCACTGAGTTATCCTCCTCCCGTTCCTCATATTCATGGCCCCTTTCTCATTTACGAAACAACAATTTAGGGGCTTCTCTCTCTGGCTTGAATTCTAAATCCACTTGCCACCATGGGCAGCAGTCACAATCCAGCCATAGCACCTCTACGGTGCAAGAAGCCTGATCCACCCACCCCCCAAAGAGATAGATAAGGTACAACGGTTGAAAAATTGCCACAATTTCTCTGAGCTGTGTGAACGCTGAACCAGATCATCACTTGCAATTTGCTGTTTTCAATTTCAGCGCCTTCTCAGGGTAGCGCTACTGGCTCCATGCCTGTGTAGAGCTCCCTGATTTGCTGCTCTCACTCACCTGAGACAGGAGCACCCGAGACATGTGGCTTAATGTGCCACTTGCCCCCACGGGCAGTGGTCACAATCCAGCCACAGCACCTCTACGATGCAAGGAGCCTGATCCACCCACCCCCCCAAAGAGATAGATAAGGTGCCACTTGCCCCCACGGGCAGCAGTCACGATTCAGCCATAGCACCTCTATGGTGCAAGCAGCCCTGATCCACCCACCCCCCCCAAAGAGGTATATAAGGTACGACGCTGGAAAATTGCCACAATTTATCTGGGCTGTGTGAACGCTGAACTGGATCATCACTTGCAATTTGCTGTTTTCAATTTTAACACCTTCTCAGGGTAGCGCTATTGGCTCCATGCCTGTGTAGAGCTCCCTGATTGGCTGGTCTCACTCACCTGAGACAGGAGCACCTGAGATGTGTGGCTTAATGTGCCACTTGCCCCCATGGGCATCGGTCACGATCCAGCCATAGTACCTCTACTGTTCAAGGATCCTGATCCACCCACCCCCCAAAGAGATAGATAAGGTGCCACTTGCCCCCACGGACAGCGATCATGATCCAGCCATAGCACCTCTATGGTGCAAGGAGTCTGATCCACCCACCCCCCCAAGGAGATAGATAAGGTGCTACTTGCCCCCATGGGCAGCAGTCACGATCCAGTCATAGCACCTCTATAGTGCAAGGATCCTGATCCACCCACCCCCCCAAAGAGATAGATAAGGTACGACACTTGCCCCCATGGGCAGCGGTCATGATCCAGCCATAGCACCTCTACGGTGCAAGGATCCTGATCCACCTACCCCCCCAGAGAGATAGATAAGGTACAATGCTTGAAAAATTGCCACGATTTCTCTGGGCTGTGTGAACGCTGAACTGGATCATCACTTGCAATTTGCTGTTTACAATTTCAGTGCCTTCTCAGGGTAGCACTATTGGCTCCACACATGTGTAGAGCTCCCTGATTGGCTGGTCTCACTCACCTGAGATAGAAGCACCCGAGAAGTGTGGCTTAATGTAAGCCTGGCATCCCTGTACTCAGCTTCTAATTTATATATTTTAATTTAGCCTGTTCTGCTCAGCCTATGTAAAGTAACTTACTACCCCCCCGCTGCAGTTTCTCTCCAACTGTATGTGTACTGATTCAGTGCTAGCTCTGCAAACTTCCCCTTGATTTTTTGTCCCACCCCTCTACCCCTCCCAGGCCTCCTTTAAATGCACACAGTCTCCGCCCACTCCTATCTGATGTTTCAATTTATTGGTTACTTACTGTCAACAACTGCAATTCCTCCCATCCCCTTTTGCAACTAAGCCTTCTAGCAGCTTTATCTTATTCTATCTTGCTGAGGCATACCATTTTGGTACTTTAGGTTTGCTTATTGCTGACTAGCATATCCTATCTTGCTAAGGCAGTTGATTTAGGTCAGGTGATCTCTCTAGTACTTAGTCTGCTCCAGAGTAGTAGCTAAGAAATTTGCTTCAAAGCTCTTCTGCCCCTAGTACTACTCTCTACAGTCAGGTGAACTCTTTTCTTATTAGCCTGACTAGGAGTTGTACTTAAGGATTACTGCTTCAGGCTCCACTGCCTGTAGTAGTATTCTGCAGGGATTAAGAAATTCTCCTCCACCGAGAATCCCTTCTCTTGCCTGCACTTGTAGTGCCCATTGGGTGATAGTCTCATAATGAGGGCATATTACCTGCTTCCGTGCTTGTCTCTGCTCATCTTACATGTATTGGACCCGAACGTGAATCAAAAAATAACTCCTAGAGTGGAAAATGGGTCTCTTTTTATATTGTCTGCCAGGACTTTTCCTATCAAGTAGAAGAACTTGTATGTGCTCTAACTTCACCTAGCCCGCTGCTGGCCCTTCGCCTGCACCGGCATATAGGAACTCTACTAGAGCCTGCCCACAGGGCTACACCACCTTCTGCATACTCTCCCCTACTCCCATTGATTCTCTCGGTCAGGGTATTATTGTATGCAGCATCAGGAAAAGTGGGAACTAGCCTCAGAACTCCCTATACTGCTGCAGACAAATCAAGTAACCGAAAAAAGACCCAGCCACCCACACTTCTCCTAGAACTCTGCAGAAAACTCTTGTTCCTGCTTTTACTATGCTCAGAAAATGTTGAGCTTAATCCAGGCCCTCTGGCACCCATGGAATCCCCAGCAGAGCTACAAAGCCTCAAGTGACTTACATTCTTGCATGTTAATGTATGTAGCCTATTAAAAAAAATCACTTCTGTTCAGGCCTGGGTATGTCATACTGCTCCAGATGTTCTTGTGATTACAGAGTCCTGGCTCCAACTGGCAACTAGTAACAGCGAAGTTAACATCCCCTCCTACTCTTTGTTCAGAGCTGACAGGCAACCCAGAGGTGGTGGGGTAGCTATTTACTGCAAGGATAAATTCCCTGCCTCCTTAATTGACTCAACCTCTGTCCCAAAAGAATTCAAAAGCTTGTCATTAAAGATTGAAATTGCCACTGATGTCTCATTATGTATAATAGGATGCTACAGACCCCCATCAGCTGGACTACAGTTGTTAAAACATCTTGAAAACATCCTGGGTTCGGCATCTTCAGAGTGTATCATACTAGGGGACTTCAACTTAGACTGGTTCTCCAGGGCATCCACCCCACTTAAAATGTTCTGTGATTCCCTTGGGTTGTCACAACTAGTAAATGAATCTACTTATCCTAACAAGCTCAGCCCTAATAACAGTACTCTCTTGGATATCATTTTAGTTAACAAACCCCATTTATTCTCCCATGCTGGCATCTTTTTCTCTGATATTAGCAACCATTGCTTCATCACGTGTGTAAGATCCACTCTTAAATCTACAACTGTACCAAAATTCTCCTTTAAAAGGTGCATACGCAACTTTGATCTCCATGGGTATATATCAGACCAAAGAGACTCCATGCGATGGCAGGACTTCTATCTAGCCAAGTCCCTGACTATGGCTTATGATATTTTCTCAGAAATTGTGCTAGGGGCTCTCAACAAGTATGCTCCCATAGTAAAAATTAATGCCAGAAACAAATCCTGTTGGTGGTTTGTGGAGTAGGGATGTACTCTGGAAAACTGCTAGGAAAAATAATTTAATAAATGACTGGAATTCTTTCCAGAGGGCGAGGAACCTCTGCACCAAAATGGTCAGAGAAGCCAAAGCTAATTTCTACTGTTCTCAGCTGGAGAGCTCCTCAAGAAATGCCTCCAAATTCTGGAAGACTATCAAAGACATTGAAGGTCACACCACTGTAAATTCCCTACCTACTAAATTATTGATCGATAATACTGTCATCTCCGACAGACCGTCTATCCTTGATGCTCTCAACAATCATTTTGCCACTGCAGGGCTAGCCTTTGACTCCTCTCCCATGAATATCCTCCACAAACAACTTAGATTGGATACACAAGAAAAACCCATCCTCAGTCCATTCTTCTCTCTGCAGCCTACCTCCCTCAGCTAGACAGTAGAAAAAGTGCTGGGAATGACCTCATTGACCCGTACTTCTTAAAGGTTGGCTACCATGTCCTTGCAGTCCCAATTACTCATCTCTTCAACTTATCCTTGTCCCAGGGTGACCTACTGCCCATTTGGAAAAATGCACTTGTGGTCCCTTTGTTTAAGTCAGGAGATCCTAGTGACCTCAATAACTACAGGCCAATCTCCTTACATCCAATCCTGTCAAAGATGCTGGAGAAAATAGTGAACTCCCAGCTTTGGAAGTACCTGGAATCAGAAAAATTGCTCAACACATTACAATCCAGTTTTAGAGCACAGCATAGTACAATATCTGCTCTAGCCAAGGTGACAAACGACTGGCAGCTTGAATTAGACAAAAAAAAACTTTGTCTGTGCAGTTTTCTTGGACCTAAGCAAGGCATTCGATACCGTTAATCACAGACTGCTTCTGTTGTCCCTCCAGAACATTGGTTTAGATTCCTTATCCCTTAAATGGTTCTCCAACTACCTCTCAGGACGACTTCAGAAACGGACTGCAAGAGTGACAGAGGGGGAGTGAGCAAGCTCAGTGGAGCTGTGTTGGGACTGCTTCAGATTTCTTTCTGGCCAGAAAAAGCCTTCAATGCAGGCAGGAGCCCAGTACAACAAGGCAGCCTGCAGTGGCAGGAGACACAGAATGAGCGAGTGAGGGAGGGGGAGTCAGTGAGCTGAACGGAGCTTTGTTGGGACTGCTGCAGATTTGTTTGTGGGCAGAAAAAGGCAGCAATGCATGCAGGGGCCCAGTACAAAAGAGCAGCCTGCAGTGGCAGGAAAACCAGAATGAGCGAGTGAGTGAGCTCAACAGAGCTGTATTGTAACTGCTGCAAATTTCTTTGTGGGCATAAGAAGGCAGCAACACAGGCAGGAGCCCAGTAGAAAAGGGCAGCCTGCAGCGCTGGCAGAACAGAATGAGAGAGTGAGAGAAGGGGAATGAGCGAGCTCAACAGACCTTTGTCAGGACTGCTACAGATTTCTTTGTGGGCGGAAAAAGGCACCAACAGAGGCAGGAGCCCAGTACAAAAGGGCAGCCTGCAGCGCCAGGAGAACCAGAATGAGTGTGTGCGATAGGGGGAGTGAGTGACCTCAACGGAGCTCTGTCGGGACAGCTGTGGCTTTCTTCATGGGTAGAAAAAGCCACCAACACAGGCAGGAGTCCAGTACAAAAGGGCAGCCTACAGTGCCAAGAGAAACAGATTGAGCGAGTGAGAGAGGGGGAGTGAGCCACCTCAATGGAGCTCTGTCGGGACAGCTGCGGATTTCTTCCTCAGCAGAACAAGGTGCCAACACAGGCAGCAGCCCACTACAAAAGAGCAGCCTGCAGCACTGGGACAAACAGACAGCCAGTGACAGAGGGCCACTGAGCGAGCTCAAAAGACCAACGCAATCAACATTCGGCATTGACAAATGCTTGTTTAGTAATGCAACTATGTTGCACAATTACACTAACACCACTACTGTTGTCTACTCTTTCACTGTCAGCAGTTGGCACAACAGCAGTAATTTGCTCTACTGGAGCTGTGGCCAGCATGTGCACAACAGAGAGCTATGCAGCCTGCATGCTGCATGCTGCTGTTGTTCTGCTACTGGCCACTGCACATGCAGCTTTTCCCTTGGCTCTCCCAGTGATGGAACTGAACTACACAGTACCACACCCAGAGCTGCTCTCTTCATGGTAACAGTCACAATTTCTTTTCACAATCAGAAACAGAAAAAAATGTCCTTCTTTAAAAGGAAAAAAGGTTGCTTCTGAAAAAAAGTATTTTATTTAAAAGTGCAAATCTGTTTAATATGTCAGATGTATTTTTGTGGTGGAATAATAGGTGTTGCTTTTTATTATGTGGCTGTATAATATGTCAAAGAGACAGTTTACTTTATGTAAAACTCTAGCTGAATATAACAAAATCTCTCACTGTTTCTCCCCCTTCCTCTACTCATCCCACCACACCCCAACCCCCAGTGATCAAAGTCCCTCCCCTGATGACTTGGAGGCAAAAAACGCAGCTTCAACTGGGGAAAAAACCCCCCACAAAAAACCTGTAGACAAAGAAAATAATTCAGACACCTCAAGCACCACTATAAATTTTACTACAAGACTTTTGGAGGTTTTATAGAATAGTTTCTGTTCTATCTACAGCATAGCAGATCTTTCTCTCACAAATGCCTGTAAGAATTGCACTAAGCTCAGGGAGTCACATAGGTATATTGCATGTGGAGGGCAACCACATGACTCCATTGTAACCATCGTGGGAGTTTTATATGTGGAATTGTATTCTGCACATATATACTAAGTTTCATACTAAGGAGTTAAAGGAGCTAGGAGGCTTAGAGGCCCATGGTTGCTCCTTATTATTTAATAATAACCAATTTTAGCACCTGAAAGGATTCATTTATCAAGGCAGCACTTAAATGCTAGTTTCGAATGCTGATAATTACCTTGATAGGAAGTATATTCCAGGGATTCACAGTTCTTAAAGTAAAAAAATATTTCCACGACATCAAATAAAATTTTCTACTATATAACTGTAGGGGGTGACCTCTGCTGTTGTGTGTCATTTCTGAATTCAAACCCCAATACAGTTAACAAGTATGGGTCCTGAATGATGTTGAACATAAAAAGGAGCTCACCCCTAAGATGCTGAGTGGTTAGTGACATAAGACTCAAGGATTTAATTCTTGGTTCATAGGAGACATTATATAAACTTGTGATATGTTTGGTATATTTCCTGTATACCTTTTCCAATAAACTGATGCCTGATTTCCTAAATGGGCACCATAGTTGTGAAGCATACTCTAAGTGTGGACGAACATATGCTCTGTATAAAGGCATCATCATTTGACATTCCCTAGATTTTATATTTCTTCTGATTGACCATGTAACTCTGTTAGCCTTAAGTATACCCCAATTATCTGAGTAGCTGGAAGAAAATCCTCAGATATATTGACTCCTAGATCTTTTTTGTTGGAAGTAGTTGTTAGTATTTTGCTATCTAATTTATATGAGAAAAACAAGTTATTTGGTCCCAAATGTATGACTTTACACTTGTCGGAATTCAGTTTCATCTCCCACTTAATAACCTGCTGTGTGATGATATCAAGATCTTTCTGAATAGTAGTTGTCTGCTCAGAATTTAAACAGGGCCCTCTGGTTTTAACATCATTGGCATATTTAGATGATGATGCACTTTTGGTAATTTAAGAGATACAGCAGAACATAAAATTTAAAACACAGTGGGCACAATTCATGATCAGGTTACTCATCCTCAAACCAAAACCATTTAAATTAGTGCATTCTTTATTATATTTGATAAGTGTATTACATGTAATCAAGGTAAAATTGCTGCAGATTTTTTTTCAGTGGAATATAAAGACATCTACAGAATATCATTCTGCAGTAATTGATTTAAGAACACATTCTGCAGTCTTTCTGCTGAACTCTACCATTCCGCTTTCAACGAAATGCGGCAGAATTTAAGCAGAAATTACAGAAAGTCTGTGAAATTCTGTTCTGCTGGAATTTTAAAATTCCACATGGCACTAGTCAGGACCTTTTGGGGTCTACCCATTCCTATTGCCAACACCCACTTTCTCCTGCTCTTGCTGCTGTTGAATGACTCTTCTACTCCCACAGCTCCTGCTGCTGCCCCAGACATTGCTACTACTGGGCTTCCTTGTCTATGGCGTCCTGCCCCCTTCTGAATGTTTGGGGCTGATTGTGTTGTCTTGGTTTGGCTATAAAAGGTACCATGAAATAGTCCTGTTAGGATTTCAGCTTTTTTATAGGTTGTACCCCTGCTAGTATTAGAACCCCATCTGCCTGCTTTGCAGGGTCTAATTTAACATCTACACCACAGGAGATGCAAGTTGCTTACCTGCAGCTCAGTGGCACATTGGATGTATGTTCTGTAAACAAGCAAATGCTCAGTTGTTTGAGTTTTGTTGGAAACATACTATTTTGGGTTTTTTTTCGGCAAGAAATGATGGTTCAACAGGGACGTAAACATTTGTATAAATTTTTTTCATTGTAATTTCATTTGAGTGGTGATCCATGGGGCAGAATATTCAGACTGCGCCAAAAAATGTGCAATAGCAGGAGCAGGCACAAGTGAAGTGCGCCCCTGTGCAACACGCGCGATATTCAAACAAAGCGCAGGCCAAGGTGCGCTTGCACAACACAGCTGAATATCGTGCCAACTGTGCCATGGCGCAACCAGAGATGCACAGTGGAGCAGGGCCCATGCGCAGTAGCACAACCAGTGATGTGCAGGGACAGGGACAGGATGCAGGGGTGCACCCCCCATGGAAGCCATGGGCGGAGGAGTATGCAGCAGGCCAGACAGACCCACACCCTCCCAGGCACCCCATGAACTGCACAACCAGGGGTGAGCTGGATGGACCACCAGCCTATGAACACCAGCACCGAATCAACACCCGGGGCTCGGTACCCCAGCACACCCCCCAGGCAAGCAGTGACCGCTCCACAAGGAGGGCCAGCCCCCCAGTGCCACCCCACCAATGCAGAGCACACCCTGTACAGCGATCCCCAGACACAAGGCCCAGAAGCAGTGCCCAACAGTGCATGGCACCAAACGCATGCCACCACCAACACCGTGACAATGCAACCCTGTGCACCATGGAGCCATGCAAAGGCAGCCCCACTGTGAGTGCCCTGCAGTGGGTGACACCAGCCACTGACGCAACAACTGCATACACAATGCCCCCCTGCATGGCCCCCCCATGACACAACAGAGAGGTCGACCCTGCGTCAGTACCCGAGGGACCCCACATGCAACAAGGCCTGTCCTGCACACCACCACCAGCAGGACAGCAGCCTGCACACCCATCCATGCAGACACCCTGTCCCAGGACTGGCCCCAACAGACAGCACAGCCACCCACTGTGGTGCATGGAGGAATGCGCCACACAGGATGTGACACAGGGCACAGAGAAACCCCTACCCTGTCCCAAGAGTACCCTGACACAGGGCCACAAAAGCAGTGCAACAAATGCTGCTGTTGTGTGTCCACTGATGCTGTGTACACATGGCCTGCACCCCACCATGGCATAGGTGAACCAGCCATCTGGCGAACGCTCCATGAAGCCGTCCGC
Source organism: Neoceratodus forsteri (assembly GCA_016271365.2). NCBI lineage: Eukaryota > Metazoa > Chordata > Ceratodontiformes > Ceratodontidae > Neoceratodus > Neoceratodus forsteri. Next base: position 277,826,338 of record CM028136.1, on the reverse strand, counting down.
CGCCAGCATGTGGGCAGAGCACAAGTGACAGATAGTAGAACATAGACACCGCAACAGACATCAGCAACAGCATGGAGGGAGGACAACAACAGCATAGCCCACAGTGTCACCTGAGGCAGACATGCACCATACTGGCAACAGGACGCAAGCCGCCATGGTGCATGCCCAGAGTGTGTCTGGCATGCACAGCCACCAATGACACGCCAGCCATGCAAGGGGCCCAGCTGCATGGGCCATGGACAGACAGACAGAGGCTTCAGGGACACAGCGCATGCACCAGGGACCACTGCACACAGGTATCCATTGCACAGGGAACAACACACATACCACAGACAGGGACCGAGTCCCCCACCTACACCATTAGTGGGTCCTGCAGGACACACACACGCCCAGTCCTGCACCACCCCGGATGCCATGCACACCACTGCAGCAAAGCACCATATGCCCTCTGCAAATCAGAGACCACCACAGTTATCATATCAAAATAGAATGTATTGGAAAGGTAAACTGTACAAACTACATATCAAAGAAAACTATGTACAAAGTGGGGGGGAGGGCCACAAACCAGGTTGGGGTGGGCATGGGGCAAGGGGGTACATCAGGGAGTGGGACAAAGGGGTGTGATAGACAGTCCAGGCTGGGGAATGCACATAACATGCAATGCAGGCACTACTGGCAGCCCCTTTCTGCACTCCGGTCCCTGTGTCACCGACGGTGCCTCCTACATCCACCACGCTCCATTCCCTTGAGCAGCTCCAGAGTAGCCTGGGTCACCTGCAGTAGCTCCTGTAACCCACTCCAGGTAAGTTCAGCATTGTCCACCTAGGACAAGGGAGCAGAGTCAGTTCGCATGACTGGCCAGACCCCTGCAGCCCACCCAATGTGCACGGCATACAGCTGTGGGCCACACCCCTGTGATGGCATGCAACCACCCACAGTGTCTGTGCCCACATGACCCACTTACCCAGGCACCCATAGCCATGCGGAATGCTGCACACACCCACCGCCCATGTTCTGCACAGCATCAATGTGGCCGTGCAGTGACATGGCTATGCAGTGCGAAGACAGTGGCACAGACATGGACCCAGTGCATGCACAGCCCACCCATGACACCCACCCACACATGCAGTGCCACAGGACAGTGCTGAGTGCACCATGTGGCATGCACGGCAGTGGGGCCAAGTGCAGGTGGCCACACACTGCCACCACCCCTGCAACCCACCATGCACAGATGTAAGGGAAAACACGGCAATCACCTGCATCCTGGTCAGCAGGGTGCTGCTGACCCATGGCATCACCGACTTGACCCAGCTGCATGGCCACGACTCCCACTGTGGTCTGCTATCCCTGTCCTCGGGCCAAACATACCCTACGGCGATCCTCCGGGCCTAGGGTGCAAACATGGAGAAGGAAATATCAGTACAAGTCAGTAACACAGCCCCCCCTCACTGTGTGCATGCCTGCATGGGCCAGCCATGCCGCAACCCCCCACCACCACCCCCACAGGACAGCCACCAGCCCCCTGCGGTGTGGCCTGATGCACACTGCCAGACCTGGACAGACAGACACAACCAGTGATGGGATGGAGCACCTACCTGGCTGTGGCACAGCGTCCTGCTGGGCATGTGCCTGCAGTTGCCACAGGCAGTCAGGGTCCCATTGCTGGAGGTCGCCATAGCGGTGGCGACACTGCTCTGTTGACCTGCTGCTCCCTGTTGCCTCCTCCAAGCCCTACATGACCTCCTGCCACACCACAGTCCATGGCCTCCAGAGGGGTTCCTGCCCAAAGAGAGCACCAGCATGTGGCTCCACCAAGGCCACCAGGTTAGCCAATTCTATGGCACTCCAGACCAGTGCGCTGGTCCTAGGCATGGTGCTTTCTCAAACGGAATCAAAATGGCGCTCTGTAGCGCATGTGCCCCACATGCGGAGGCAACACGGTACTGCACTGCATGTCCCTATCGTGCTGTCACCGGACTGCGCAATAGGGGTGTAGCCATGCGGATGCATGGCACCTAGGGGGCAACGGTCGACTGCAGGGTCAAGGGTCTGTCCGCACACAGAGCGCTACAGCACTATTGGGATGCCCTGCATGTAGCATGGCAAGATGCATGTGTGTGATGCCCTGCAGTGGCCTACCATGCTGTGGCATCATGGCACCCACGGCGCACCATGGCATGAGTACCCCATGGACATACAGTGCACTAGCACCACAGGCACAGTGGTGGCCATGCTCTGCACTGCCTCCCGTGCACAGCACGTCAGCTGCACTGCACACGTTGGCATCAGCACCCTGGGCATGCACCGTGTGGTGCTGATTGCGCACTTCACAGTGGTGCGCCATAGCCTGAGCATGCTCAACAACATTGTGCAAGGTGCAACAGCGCGATATTCAGCCGAGTTATGCAAATCAGCTCTTTAGCCATTCAATGGTGCATCCACTGCATTAGCATCCACTTACAGTTGCACCTGCCCTCATTTGCATGCGTTGCACTATATAAATGCAACCTGGGGCTGCAGAGGCCATTGATCAGCATTGCAATCCCTTGTGGTAGGTTGCATGCTGTTGGGATGTGGGGACTGTGGCTTGGGAGGGCTGTATGGGACTGCACAGTCCAAGGTAACACCTGTCACTCCCACAGGTGTGAGCATGACCGAGCGTGAGAAAGAGGAGGAACAGGGAAGGGGGAGAAGGAGGAGGCCCAACTTCACCAGGGCTGAATCTGATGCCCTGTTCGAGGCATATCTGGACAAGGAACTGTTGCTCAGTGGACAGTGGGGAACGCCACTGGCCCATGCTGTGGCATGGGATGAGGTGGCACGTGCCATGAACCAGCAGGGCAGCCACCAGCAGTCCTTGCAGGAGTGCAAGAAGAAGGTAGGCATGGACAGGAGGCGGATTAAGGAAAAGGTGGCTGCCATCAGGGTGGCACATGCTGCCACTGGTGGGGGCCAGCCACATGTACCTCGCCTGATGCCACAGGTTAGGAATGGGTGACCAGCAGCATGTGGCGTAGTGCCATTGAGGCGTTCCTGGTGGTGGCTTCCAGACGGGTGGCAACCCATCATTGCATGGTAGGTCCTGTGCTGTCAGTGTGTGGGTGGTGGAGGGCATGCCACAGGGCAAGGCATAGCCACTAATGCAACTGTGTTCCTTCACAGCTCCTGAGCGTCTACATGGGGCAGTGGTGGTGGGTGTGTCCACTGAGGGGGAGGCCCTAGACACGGATGATTGCCCATCCACCTCCACAGGTGTCTGAGGGACCAGCCAAGTGCATACCTGCATGTCTGTCTGGACTGATGTGGGTGGTGTGGGTGTGGACAAGTCCCTGCCTGTGTCCCAGCTTGATATCACCCCTGGTGTCCAGTGTGCTGGGCCACTGATTGTGGCCGGATCCAGCACCGATGATATTGGGCCGCATGTCCCGGACAGTGATACTTGTGGGACACAGGATGGTCCCACAGCAGGCAACCGCATGGGCGATACCGCGGGTGATGCTGCCGTGGCTGCCTGCATAGCAGCCCAGTCCCAGCCTGTGTCTGTATGCCCCAGTGGGGCAGCACTGGTGTGCATCCAGGGTGGTGGGGCTGTTGCAGCTGCTGCAGCCGTGCTGGTAGACCCTGGTGATCAGCAGCTGGAGAGGCAGTGCCAGCAGTCGGCCAATGGCAACGGGGGGACAGTGTCGGGGGGCGGTGGCAGTGCAACGCGTGTAGATGTGACCTGGCATGGCTCTGATGTGCAGTGCCCAACATCACAGGGTGCTGTTCAGCAGGGCCAGGAACACCATGAGGGACAGCATGCTGGACCAGTAGGCGACCCCTTGGACGACCACAGCCATCATCTCCAGGCCTCAGTTGACCAGCAGATGCAGCTCGTGATGGTGGTGGATGCACTCAGTGTAGTTCTGCGCCAGGCAGACAAGCAGTGCAGCAGGGACCACAGCTTGCTTCTGGCAGAGTTGGCCCGGCAGCAGGCAGATGTAACCACTGCCATTGACAGGCAGACCATTGCAATGACAACTGTCATGGCTGCACTGGCCACCCAGTCTGGTTCTCAGCCGCCACAGACACCACACAGTGTCATGTCTACCCCCTGTTCCTGACGTCATGTGACACCTGCTATGTCGACACCTGGTTCAGCTGTGGGCATACCGAGTACCCCTGGCATGGGCATGTTCAGTGGGCTGCAGAACCCTACGTGAACACGGTTGCGTTCATGCAGTGTCACCCCTGGGGGCCCATCAGTGCCACCCCATGAGGCCACTGGTCAGCCTTGCATGGCTGGCAGGTCTTGGCAGGGCCGCCCACACATCCGTGACAGCCATGGTACTGTGCCGCGTGACTGACCTGCCTCCCACCATGGCCACTGTCTGCTGCTGCCCTATGTGCACTGTGGTGTGCACTGTGCGGTGCATGGGTGGGGTACCCAGCCCTGCACACACACGGTCCCTATGCACACCCTCCCGACTGCTGGCCACTGTGTCGTGTGCATGATGATGCCTGCATAGCACTGTTCACCACTGTGAAATGGTGCCCAGCATCTGAGTCATGCACAGTGTCAGCCACTGGGCATGGTTGTGTGTGGTCCCGTGAGGGTATGGGGTGGCTGTTGGGGTGGGCATGACGTTTGCCCTTCAGGCATGTGTTGTGGTGTGTATGCCTGTGTGTGCACATATCGTGTTCAACCCTGACCATCCCTGCTGCAGTGTGTGGTCCCCTGCTCAGACCCAGTCCCTTACCGCTGTCTGACCCTGGTGTCCAGCTCTACCTGTTTGTGAACTGTGCCCTTGTCCCTGATGGTTGCACATGGCCCCGTGACCTACCTGTGTTGTCCAAAGTGCTCCTCTGCTACGGTGTCCCGGTGCTGCTGTGCCATCTGGAACAGACAGGGTTCTCATCGCCCAGGGGGTGGCTCCCATACACCAGCTGAACCAGCGTCCTCATCATCCCCACCACTGTCCCCCTCTTTGACCTCTAGGGCTATCCTACAGTCGGTGGCCATGTTGTGCAGGATACAGCAGGCCAAGAATAGCCCACAGGCCTTTGAGGGGCTGTACAGTAGGGCACCGCCTGATGTGTCCAGGCACCAGAATCATGCCTTCAACAGCCCGAACACATCCTTGATGACATTCCGTGTTATGGCGTGTTCCTCATTGTACTGTTGCTGCAATGGGGTAATGGGGTGCCAGTATGGTGTGAGCAGCCAGGGCTGTAGCGGGTAACCACTGTCACCTGTGTGAAGAGGGGAGACATTAGCAAGGTGGTCTGCGTTGCTATGCCATGGGTCATCATGGCTGGGGCCCATGGCACCTCTGACTATGCACCCCCCCACGTCTGCTCGCGTTGTCCTGCGTGATATGCGTACTCACCTACTAGATGACCGGTGGGGATGTCCCCACTCTCAAACCTGTGGCACAGTGCAGACTGGTGCCAGATGAAGGCATTGTATGCTCCCCCAGGGTGCGTGGCACAGACATTGGTTATGGGGCCCCTGGCATTGCACACAACCTGGCAGTTTATGCTCAGGTACCCCTTGCAGTTTATGTATGCCGCACCCTCTGGGCCAGGTGGCATGCGGATGCCTACATGGGTGCAGTCAATGGCCCCAAGCACGCTAGGCAACCGTGCTACCCTGTGGAACTCCTGTATGTGTGCTGTGCACTCCGCCTGCTTGCTGGGGAAATGGATGTACTCCGCAGCATATGGCAGCAGTACGTTGAGGAACTGTGTGAGTAGGCATGACGCAGCCAACTGGGTTATGCCTGTCATGTCCTCTGTTGGTCTCTGGAAGGTGCCTGTGGTGAGCAGGCACATGACGGCTGTCACCTTTGTCTCCACTGACAGTGCATGGCTCTGTTGTGTGGGTGCCTGCATCTCTTCACTGCACAGCTCACAGAGCTGCCTCAGAATCGCCTGTTTCAGGTGGTTCCAGCCCACTATCTCTGTGTCAGTGTACTGTTCGAAGCTGGTGCAAGCTCGGTACTGCCTGTTCTGGGTGTACCGCCGACGGGCCCTTCCACGGCCGCACCTCCCTGCTGCCTGCCTTCTCACACCCCTCATTACTGCCTCCATCTGGAAGGTGGCACTGGCCATGTCCCTGGCTGGTGTCCCCACCCGGGTGGATGTTCTCCTGTTCCCCTCTGCTGTCTGTTGCTGGTGCTTCCCCTGCACCGGGTTCACCTCTAGCTGATTGCTAGTGGCTGCCCTGCCCCTTGCCACTGCCCTCAGTCCACTGTGGCACTCACTTGCACTTTGTCGCACACTGGCACGGGTACACCCACTCCTACCCTCACTCTGGCACACTTCTGGTGGGCCCTGTCCTAATCCTGGCCACTCCTGTGCCCTGCTTCCTGTCTTTCCTCTCTGGCACTCTGTTTCTGCGCTCCCACCTGTGGCTTCCCTGTGGCGCGTTCTTCCTCTCCTCTCCTCTCTTGCTCCCTTTTATTTTGGCTCATTTCCGCTGTTGCGCAACTTCCACTTGCTCCGCTGTTGTGCACGTCGCATGCTGTTGAATATCGCACTGCGCATGTTATTCATGGTTTCACCCCCTGCGGTTGCACATGCATTCATTACTGTTGCGCTCTGGCACATTGCTTATTGCGCTGCACAGCCAGCTCCTGCTGAATTTTGCACGGTGGCGCATTTCCGCACTTGTGCTGATGCATCCCTGTTGCACATGGCACATCTGCTCTGAATATCCCACCCATGGTGTCATGGAGTTGGAATAGTAAAGTATATTAAATCCAAACTTAGTTCAGAACAATTTGTGCAGGTAGAAAACTATCCTGTCAGGACAGGAAGTTCCTGACAAAACTACTTCATGGTACCTTTACTATAAGAGCATGATTCTCATAGCACTTCATACTTCTGCATTCCAGGGGCTGGCCCTCTCACATTATGCATTGCTGTTCATTCACAACTTGCTGTGCTGCTTGATATCACATTCTCTGACTCTTATTTACTTCCTTGCCCTTTGTCCTGTTCCCAGTCTTTCCCTTCTCTCCTTCTGCTACTCTGTTGTAGTATCTCTGCCTTCCCGCATATTTTTTCCACTCCTCCACCTTTCACATGCCAATGCCCCCACTTGCTGCCCCTCACTACCTTCAGTTTTGGGATAGTTACCCCCACTCTACCACATTCTTCTGTCTCCAGCCTCAGAGTGCAGTTGTGTCCCACTACGGCCCTGGTAGTCAGTTACCCTGATCTGCTGCTGTTGCCCCTCTTTCTGCTCATCTTCCATTGTTCTCCCTTTGGCCTCTTTGCTCCCTGCTTTCCTCGTTTTCTTCCATGCCTTCCCTGTGTTTCATCTCTTGCCCATCCTGCTGCTCCCTCCATGCCCCTCCTCAGTAAGCGTGTGGGTTCAATAACAGATGTTCCAGTCAACCAATATAGTACATAAAAAATGCAAGTGCTGTGTTTATCATTTTATTTTCAAATGATAAATAAAAAAAAAGAAAGATATTTACAGAAAATAAATAAATGGTATTAAAACTTCCACACCAAAATAAATCTAAGTCTTCCTTCAGGCTCCCTGTTCTCCTCTATATATACAATATCTTTTTCTCAATCTCAGTCAAATACTGTGTGCAAACTCTCACACCTCCTCTCACCTCGCTTGACCAGAAGGTACTGACCAACCTCTTCATTTTGGAGCCCCTAGTGGGGAGGTTATATATACAAAAATTATGACATCACTGACATGTGACTTAGCAATTATACTGGAAACCATATTCCTCTGATCTGGAACAAAAGGTTAGGCTTTAAACTCTTTTGGTAAAAAGCTTTATATGTCTTCTTACTGCTATGACATAAGTAACACTGGAAAGGTGCTATTATAACCTAGAAGCACCTTAATTAGCAGTATAAGCATCACCAGGGGCTTTGAGCTCCTCCTCCTCTTTCAGTGTCTTCACCATCATCCTTTCTATAATTACAATCACTTTCAGGGCTGCCAGCCCTATAGTAGACCCATAACCTGCCATCCTTATAGGTAAGGGACAAAACATTCAAAATACTTAATTCTGATTTTATAGAGAACTCTAACCTTCCCAGGATAAACAGAGTTGGGGTGCATTCCCTCTCTATTTACCCTGCAAAGGTAGAGTAGCTCTGATAAAAAGAAACCTTTTCTTAATTGCTTTACTTTTATTTTATTCTCAGGTTTTTGTTTGTGCTGCAAACTGCTTTTTTACCACTTTAATATATTCCAGAATCATCCTCTTACATATTTCAAAATTATTATAATGAGCTGCACATTATTGCTGCCTTCTTTCATATTTTACAGCCCGCAGACGGCTTTGTCATTTCATCTATCGGTAAAACATTTCAGAATTCACTCCCATACTGTACTTTCACTTCCTGGTTTCTCATTTCACTTGAGACAATGAGACAGACACTTAAACTCATTATTTTGGCATTGCTAAAGCCTGCACACTCTCTACAGCACTTAGTTAAGCTTTTTATTCAGCCTTTCTCTTTATTTTTGGTAAGCAGAGTGAGCGTTTCGGCGAGCGGCTGATGGGACTATTTACATTCTCCCTGGTAACAGCCCACTCGCTCGCTCTTCACTTTGCAGCGACTTGCCTGCATAAAACAACTTAAAGCAGGGGAATCTGCTTTTTCAAGAGCTCTATGGCACAAAATGAAGTTACTGCCGCACAAAGGTGCGCATTGTCTCTACACGAACTCGCACACTCCCGCGCGAGCAGTGCGATCGTAGTGGAGTGCTGATCAGCAGACAATGGTTTGCTTTTCAAACGGGAAACAGCTTGACAAGTTACTCAGGGGATAACAACATTCAGGATTCATGTTTTAACACAGAAAGCAACAGAAATCAAAAGATTTCAACAGGTTTGGCGTGGCATAAAGGTTCTGTTAATATGGGGAAAACTGGTTTTAATCTTCATGTGGCATTTCAAGTAATTAAAGAAGTTACTAAAAGGAATAGTACAGATAAGAAAAGAACTATCAGGTTGGTCACCCTGACAGAAATTTTAGGGATAGTTAAAAGAGAAATAGACGACAAGACAGAGTGAAAAGAAATTCTCATCCTGCCACACCCTCCTACTTTCTTCCCCCACCCCTGCTCCCAACTGTTCAGACCAGCAGAGTGCCACAAGGCTCAGTACTGGTCCTCTTTAGTGTCTTCATAAGTGATATTGCAGATGAACTGGAAGGGAAGGATTGCCTTTTTGCAGATGATAATTTAAATCTGTAATAGAGTGGACAATAAGGAAGAGGTCAAAAGAATGTGTAGGGATCTTGGGAAACTCAAGGAGTGGTCAAGAGCATGGTAGTTGGGGTTCAATGCCAAAAAGTGCAAAACCATGCATATCAGGCATAGGATCTCAATAACTGTGTATAGAATGGGAGTGAGGCACTGTCAGTCATTAAACAGAAAAGGGAACTCAGAGTTATCATACCTGATGACCTGAAAGTGACAGGCAGTGTGACAAAGCATTGGGTAGGGTCAGTGTAAAGCTAGGATGCATAGTAAGAGTTAACTCCAGCAGGAGGCAGTAGGTGGTGTTGCCACTATATAACTTGCTGGTGAGACTCCACCTGGTGTATTGTGTCCAGTTCTGTAGGCCACACCTCAGAAAGGACATAGACATGGTGGAAGTGGTACACAGGAGGGCAATAAAAATAGTGAAAAGGTTGCAAGGGAAGTCCTGTGAGGAAAGACTGTGGGATCTCAACATGTACACCCTGGAGGAGAGGAGAGTGAGAGGTAACACAATCACAACCTCCAAGTACATCATGCGGTAAACAGGGTGCAGAAGGACAGCATTTTTCAAATGAGGACAAGCTCCAAGACTAGGGGCATGCAATGAAGCTGGAGGGGGAAGTTCAGGAGGGATATTGGGAAATATTTCTTTATTGAAAGGATGGTAGATGCAGGGGACATACAGGGAGCAGGAGGGGTGTCTAATATAAATGAGGAAGAACACCAGAAGCAGAGGGCATGCAATGAAACTGGGGAAGGGGGAGTTTAGGAAAGATGTGAGGAAATAATACTTTACTGGAAGAGTGAAGGATGCCTGAAATAGACTACCAGTGGAAGTGGTGGAGGCAAAAACAGTAGGGGACTTCAAGCATGCATGTGGTAGACATTGGGTAATATTAGGAAATGGTCAGAGAAGAAGGAGTGTCACTGGAAAATAGGGTTTGCAGAGACAGACAAGGCATGGACCATCTGGGTGGACTGGGTGGGCCATGCAGTCCTTTTCTGCCCTCAAATTCTATGTGTCTGTGTTGTTCATCCTGCTTTCCCTTCCTCATTCCTTAGGTACCCTCTCTTGGTTTTGCATGCTCGACATTCTCCTGCCTTCTCAGTCACTCTACTTTGGCTGTGCTATAGCTTCTTAGCATTGTTGGGCCTTCTTCTCTGGATTGGGTCTTCAATCTGCTGTTTAGTCCTTCCTACTATGCCCGCCAACCTGCCCAGATGGTCATTCAGGTCTTTTCCATGGAACTCAACTCTCATGCAATTCTAACCAGATACAGGGTTATGCCGTCCCTCTCATATTTTCTAAACTGGGCTTCAGCCCCTGATCCATACTACCCTACCTTTCAGCTTCTGAGCATAGACCCAACTCCTAATCACCCTTTCTACTCACCTGCCTTGATAACTACCGGCATTCATCCCGACTGTTGAGCTTTCACTCCAATAATCTCTTGCCCCTCAAGAGCTCTTTCCCACACCCCTCAAGGGCTTTGTCTACCACTGGCCTTGTCTCTCAAGGGTTTGGGTCCAACTTTGTCATATTGGACTTTGTTTCTCAAGGGCTTGTCTCTAAAATGTAACCTCTAAGCCTTGTTGTCAGAGGAGAGTAACTGGGTAGCCAATCCTGAAGAAGCTGTATGTCATCTCTCCTTCTCCTTCTCCTTCTCCTTAGAGTTTCTTAAGCAATCCCTTCATTCTTTCGGCACTGTGATCAGGTATCCTACTACCTCTTGGGGGGTGGGGTTCTTCCATGTTAGTATTTCTGTACTTGTCTGGCCAGACCTGGATCACCTTCAGGAGGATGAAAGTCTCATTGGAATGGAAAAAAGAACAAAGCATCATTTAATCAAAACAGTGTAGGGGTGAGTACTTCCATGTGAGGATTTCTGTTGTTGTACGACCATCCCTGGATCACCTTCAGGAGGATGAAAGTCCCATTGAAATGAAAGAATGACCAAAGCATTCTTTTTTTTATTTTTGTGTTTTGTTTCATCTGGTTCCCCCAATCCTCAGACCCATTGCACCCGCCACCCCCATGCCCAGGCTTGCCCCCCTTGGTGTAGCCTCTGGGGGGCTCCCCTTCCCGATGGACACTGTTGGCAAGCCCTGGCTTACTCCCCAGATTAAAGCCACGGGAGTGGGCCCCCCCCAACAGATGTCAGAGGGTGTGGATAGCGGGGTAGAGCAGGTCATCATGTCTAGAGTCCAGGTTTTTTCCAAGTTTGCTCCTTGGGGTTGGGGACCTGCAATGACGTCCAGTGTCTGCCCCGCCCCCTAATGTGATAGCACCGGTCGCGGAGGTACCCCCAGCCTCTGCCAATGGTCCATAAAGTGCCGGACAGGCTTCCCCTCCCTCCCTCCAGAGAAGGAGAGCCATCTTGATCCTTCTCCCCTGGCTGGCCCTCTGACTCCCAGGTCCATTCCCGAACCCAAGTCATCGGCGTCACAAGCAGAAATCCAACCGCTAAGCCAGTGGGCCAGCGATATGACCAAAACATCATTTAATCAAAACAGTGTTTGCAGTCTTTACTCCAGTTATTCTGTTGTTGCAGACCATATTTGATCTCCATCAAGCCTCCCACCTCCCTCCTATCTAATATACCCCTATGCCTATCTCACACATGCTTGAAGCCCCCCCACTGCTCTAACCATCACCACTTCTGCTAATCATTCACATAAACGTATGCTATCCTGTTTGTAAGTACGATGTATAGCACTGCCCCATCCCTAGTGAGTTCTTTGACCAGCTGCCTGAGAAATGCTCCCTGTAAGGAATCAAGGATCATCGTCAAGGCCCCTAGAAATCTGCGGCCGCAGAATTTTGTGCAGAACTTGCAATCTGCTCGCAGAACTTCTAGTGTGCATGAATTCACTCTTCTTGGTGATTTTTTATTAATATTTCTGTTTATACATAGAATCTGGTTCCTGTCCCCTCTTTTTATATCTAAACCCCCCATATGTTCAGAATGTGATGTTATCATTGCTATAACATCATACATTAGCTAATGAAATGGCTGCATTCTGCAACAGAAATGAACAATCACTTATCTACCACAGCTCCCACTGCCAGTGACGGTGGCACAGCACATCATGCATGGTGATATTTGCTCAACCTGCACTACAGCCTAATACAATTTTCAGTCTTGCATTGTTGCACTAGGCTAACTAAACAAAACCTTGTCAATAGCACAGACCTGTTAAGTCCATACCTCACTTTGTACAAACCTATTTGTGCCTTTAAGGTATAGAAACGCTATCTGAAATGAATAACTGGTAAAATGAATTTAACTATCGAAATTTTTAAGAAAAATAAAGTAATTATACCCAGAAAAGTGAAATATAATAATGTGTAGACCTGTTGAAAGAATAGAACTGTTAAATAAATAATTGTACTGTACGCATTTTTGCCAGGGTTATTGATTGTCATTGGTTGAGAGAATCACCTTAAAGTTATTGAGAAATGCTGTGTGCAGGGACAGCTGTTGGGCCAGAGGGTAGCATGCTGTGTTTCTGTGCCCACAACTTGAGTTCAGAGATTAGCTCTGGGAGCTGACTGGGCAGCACAAGGATTGGAGGAACACATCACTGCTCGGAGCCTGGGAAGGTAAGGTGCAGTGTTCTGTCACATGGTGGACACATTGTGATGGGATGGAGAGCTGTATCTCACAATTGGTTCACATGCATGTCATGGCCTGATGGTGTTATGCAGTGTGTGAGGGAAAGCAGGTTGACATGAAAAATGAGTTTTGCAATAACTCCTCTATTCCATTTCCAATGGGACCTGTATAAATGAGGATGCAAGTTCATGGAAATTAAAGAAAAAAAAAAAAATATATATATATACACACACATACACACACACACGCATATATAAAGTATCTCTGTCTCACCACACACACCCACACACACTTGTATGTATGTTACAGATTGCATTTAAATATATAAGTGATACACAGTGGGAACCTCATGAGTGGTGTAGAAAGCAAATACAAATATATAAGTGATAGACAGTGGAAACCTCATTAGTGGGATAGATAGCATGCATATAGAAATACCTTATTTATCACGTAAGATCCCTCTGCATATGTCATTTATGCAACAGGCTAGGACTTAAGGGAGAGATGTTTGTTTTGCTTGTTTAGGCATAAAATTATTTTTATAAGTCCGTTATATTTTGAATTAGTGTTACTGTGCTTTCCACCATCCTGATTGCTATAACCATGCAGAAGTGAAGTCAGGATGACAAGCTGACACTGTGATGTGGTAGTTTGTTAGTGCGCAGAACTTCCGAGAAATTACAAACCACCACCGCAGAAGTTCTGCGGCAAATGGTAGTCTTGCTGCAGAACTTGGTCCCACTGTGCCGCAGAAAAGTAGGGGCCCTGATCACCGTGCTCTTTGCTGAAGGCTCCACTACACATCTGGCAGATTAAAATTGTCAAGTAAAAGCACCCCTCCACTTATTTGCCATTCTACTGATGGCCTCCTCAAGTGCCTTATCCATCTTCTCGCTCTGTGCTGGAGGTCTGCACACTACCCCAGTATAGATAATGAACCCAAAGTATGTCTCTTGGTTGGCCCACAGCACTTTCAGCCCTTCCTGTTCCTCTTTGTGCCTCTGCACCTCCATTGCCTTGCTATCATCTCTAATATATAAAATAAATCCTTCTTCTTTCCTCCTAGCTCTATGTCTCCAGAACAAAGAATAGTCTGGTATGACCATGTCCCAGTCGTGATGGTCAGTACACCATGACTCCGTTGTGGTCACTAAATCCAGACTAACCTCTGCCATGATGACTCCCTGTTGTGGAATTTTGTTTACAAGGCTTCTTGCATTAGTGCACTTTGGTCTCCATAACTTCTCCATCCCCAGTGACTCCTGACTGCTACCCTGCTTCTCCCTCCCATTTCTGCCTGTGTTATTCCCAGACCAGTCAATTGACTTATCCCCCCTCTTTCTACTTTCACTATTCCTATTTTTTTTTCAATCCTCTGTTCTCACCTACCTTAGTTATACTCTCATTTTCTTCTTGACTGTCACATTCCCTGATTTCCATCTGTTCTAGGGGAGTTTTCTCCCCTTAGATAATCCCTCTCTAACACTTTATCATCAGGAGGCAGACAATTGATGCCTCCTTTAGGTTTACTGCCTCTACCACCATCTAGCTTAAAAGCTCACTTCCTCCAACCCCCTAGAATTGCTTTATGTCTGTCCCATGCATGCTTGAATTCCCCCTTTGTTTTTGACCCCATGGGCTCCTCAGGAAGGCTGTTCCATGCATCAACCACCGTCTCCATGAAAAAATACTTTGTCACATTGCCCCTGAGCCATCCCTTCTCTATCTTCAAATTGTGCCCCTTTATTCTTGCACACCTCTTTTTCTGAAAGATGCTTGTAACCAATGTAACCAAAACCTTTCTCCATGCACCATGCCTTCAATCATTCATTAAATGTCCCGGTGTGGAGTTTCCTTGCCTCTCCCTGGCCATATAGGTAATAACTCAGAAAAAGCCATCATGCATGCTGCATGCTTGGGTCAACTCCCCAACTCCATGAAACATAGGAACATAGAATCTGTCAGCAGATCAGGACTGCTTAGCCTACCTAGTCTGCCCATTTTCCCTACCTACAGTACCATCACAGAACCTACTTGACCTCCGGATTTTTCTCCCTCAACTCTTCCTTTCCAGTAAGATTCCCTTATGCCTATCCCATGCATTATTGAACCCCATCACTGTTTTGGCCCCTACAACTTTCGCAGGTAGGCTGTTCCAGGTATACACCACTTTTTCTGTGAGGAAGTACTTCCTCACATCTCTCCAGAATCTACCTGTCTCCAGTTTCATTGTATGTTACCTTGTCGTTAAGCACCTTTTTTTTCTGAAAAATGCTTTCCTCCTGTACCTTTATTAGACCCATGAGGTATTTAAAAGACTTTCTCACACTGTACCTCCCCTCTCCCTCCTTTGTTCCAGGGTGTATGTTTTGAGTTCCTTTAGTCTTTCTTCATAGGGCTTTTGATGCAGCCCCTGCGCCATTCTAGTTGCCCTCCTCTGAACTGTCTCCATTCTGTCTCCATTCTATGTCCTTCCAGAGATGTGGGTTCCAAAACTTGACACAGTCTTATAGATTGGTCTTACCAGTAATCTACACAGAGGCAACACTACCTTTCTCTTTCTTCTGGTGATAGCCTTCCCTATGCACCCCTGCATCCAACTAGCCCTCCCAACTGCCTTTTCACACCGCTTGGCCACCATTACATAATCAGATATGATTACCTCCAGGTATCGCTCCTGCTTGGTGGTCGTCTATAGCACTCCACCCATTTTGTACTCTGCCCCTGGACTTCTGTGCCTTAAGTGCACTATTTTGCACTTTTTCACATTGAAACCTAGCTGCCATATTCTTGACCACTCCTCAAGTTTTCTCAGATCTTTGATCATCCTTTCCACCCCCCCGGGGTGTCCATCCCACTGCAGATTTTTGTGCCATTCACAAAGAGGCAGACCTTCCCCTTCAGTTCCCCTGCAATATCACTTATAAAGACATTAAAGAGGACCGGTCGCAGCATTGACCCCTGAGGCATCCTGCTGGTCATGCTCCCCTCCTTGGAGTGAACACTGTTTACCACCACCCCCTGTCACCTATCTCCTAATAAATTTCATACCCGATTTACAATCTTTGGATCCACTCCTAAGCTACACAGCTAGTTTACAAGTCTCCTATGTGACACAATGTTGAAAGTTTTATTGAAATCTAGGTAGACCATGTCCACTGCTCTACTCTGGTCTAATTGTTTGATCACCAAGTCAAAGAAGTCTACCAGATTTGTTTGGCATGAACTTCCTCCCCCCATGAATCTGTGCATCCATGGATCTTGATACCCACTTGATTCAATATATTCCACTATCTTTTTCCTCAGCAGTGATTCCATTAACTTTCCTACCACAGATGTCAGGCTGACTGGCCTATTACTGCCAGCCTTCTCCATGCTACCACTCTTGTGAAGTGGGACTACATCTGCCATCCTCCAGTCCTCCAGAACTACTCCTGTTTCCAGTGAGCTGGTAAATAGAACTGTCAGAGACACAGCCAGTATCTCCCTGAGCTCCCTCAATACTTTTGGATGCACCCCGTCAGATCCTATTGCTTTGTCCACTTTCAGATTAGCAAGTCCCTTTAGAACTCTCTCTTCTAAAAAATGATTTGTGTCCATCTCACTCCAGAGCCCCTGTTAGTTATTTGTGAACCCTCCTATTCTCTTTCTTCTGTGAACACTGAACAAAAGTATTTGTTTAGGATTTCTGTCTTTTCCTGATCCCCTCTGCACAGTCCCCAACTTCCCTTTTTATGTTTGCTTGCATGCATGTGCAAGAAACATAGTGCCATCATCTGAGTTTTCCAGAGGTGTGTCAGCCTCTTCCAATTCAGTCAGTGTGTTTGCAGGCGCGATGCGCAGTGCACCAATCACTGCTCCAGCTGTCTATGACAGCTGAAAATGCAGTGGTATACAGTTGAAAGGAGAGCTCGCTTCGAGTAGGCAGAGGCTCCCCCTCATTTCTGCCATGCACGCATATTGCATGCTGATGCACTCCCCTCCACGCACATACTGTATAGCTGACAGGGGTGCCCAATCCCCCGTCAGCTGCACGCCCCCCCCAAAGCATCCAGGTGCCACGCCTGGAGCCCACCCCAGTGTGGCAAATTGATGTTATGGCTGACGGGGGTGCCCAATCCCCCGTCGGCTCCAGCCCCCTCAACAGCCTTCTAGCTGCCACGCTGGGAGCCCACCCCAGTGTGGCAAATGTCCCTCATAGTTTTCATCCCTCGTAGTCTTAGAAAAAATACCTGTAAATACAAAACTGTCCCTTAGGCTTCTCCTGCCCCCCCACAACCCGCACCCACCCTCAGCTCCTGCCTCCATACCCCCCCACCCCATACTTACCTCAGGCTCGGCAGCGATGATCTTGGTGGACTGGGAACACGTCTTGCCTCTTTAAACCCGACCTTGGCGAACTGAGGAAATGCCAGTAAGCTGTATAATGGGATAGATAGGGTTTTTCAACTTTGTTTGCATATCTCAGGCATTTTGGGAATTTTGGCCCAAATTTTCAACATCAGAGTTTTGGGACCCTTCTCATGAATGCTGTCACTGTCATCTAAGTTACTCGGGCCGAGCGATTTCACAACCACTGTGAAAATCACCTTTCCGGAATGATTAATGAAATAGACGCTGCCAGTGTTCATAAGGTGGGCTCTCAAAAGCCTATTTGAAGATTTGT
The DNA here is from genome assembly GCA_016271365.2 of Neoceratodus forsteri. NCBI lineage: Eukaryota > Metazoa > Chordata > Ceratodontiformes > Ceratodontidae > Neoceratodus > Neoceratodus forsteri. The sequence continues at coordinate 277,808,829 of CM028136.1, read as the reverse complement.
GGAAATATTCTAAAACTGATTGTTGATGAGCGTATGCTATGCAGTTCCTACGCACGTCAGAAGTTCATGAATTTTCAATATTTTCACCAGATTTTCAACATTGCCATTTTACCACACCTTCTTATGAGCAGTATTACTGGCATTTTTCACATCTCACCCAAAATGTGTTTCCGCCTATGTAGTGCACAATGGCACAGTCGGTGTGCGAAATCAATGTACGGGACACAGTAAGAAAATCACAGTGACACTGTTCATGAGCAGAGGTCTTAAAATGGCTATGTTGAAAATTTGATGAAAAAATTCCTAAAAATGACTGTTTTACAATCGTGCATTGCGTAGTTCCTATGCACGCTCGTAAGTTTGCGAAATTTCAATATTTTCACTCCAGATTTTCAACATTGCCATTTTACCACACCTCCTTATGAGTAGTACAGCTGTCATTTTTCACATCTTACCCAAAACGTATTTCCGCCCATGTAGTACACAATGGCGCAGTCGGTGTGCGAAATCAATGTACGGGACACATTAAGAAAATCACAGTGACACTGTTCATGAGCAGAGGTCTTAAAATGACTATATTGAAAATTTGGTGAAAAATTCCTAAAATGACTGTTTTACAGCGTCGTTGCAGAGTTCTCATACGCTCGTGAGTTCACTTACGATATATTTTCACTCTAGATTTTCCAATTACCACCCTTACCACACCTTCTTTTTTTGAAATTCACACTCTATTTATTTTAACAGCCAAAAACCTTAGTGTGTACATGAACATATTCCAGTAACCAATAGCTTAGTAAAGCCAAAATTGACACGAAAACAATACCACCAAGATATGAAACAGTACAACAAAAGAAACAAAGCAAGACGAACCCCACCCTTCCCCTACCCACTGGAGGATGCACGCCACCAATAACCAGGGACGCCCATAGAGCAAGCCATATCCAAAGTGTAGACAGGACTGGGGGACATAACAAGAGACCCGGCCAGGTCAAACAGCCTAAGACCTATAATAAAAGGAAGAGAATTCTAAGACCCCAGGTGTACTTCTAATGAAGGTAAGACATATAATTTACCCCATTTCTTGTGGAATGCAGGCAGGGTATGCCTGAAACTAACAATCAATTTTTCAATTTTGAAACATTGGGACATTCTACTATCCAATCCTGGCATACAATCTCAGATTAGTCTAACTAATGTGACTAAGAATTAATCTTTTAACTACCATAGGAAATTAGGGCTATATGGTATTTCTTCTCCTTCCTCAATATCCACATAGACCCCCAGAATACAGATTTCAGGGTGAACAGGTCCTTCAGGCCCAGCAAGGGGTCTAGGTTGTCTTGAATGCATTTCCAAAGGAGCAACCTTTTACAGGACCAAAATACATGCAGTATATCACCTTGGTTTTCACCACACCTGGCACAGGTGAGTGATTTAATTTTCCCAAATTTAAAAAGTTTTGCCAGAGTGTAGTACATGTTGTTGACTATATATTGTGTAAGCCTATACCTGTCCAAGGAGAGGAATCTATTCAAATCTGTCACATTCTTGTTTCCAGGGTGGGGAGTAATTGGCAATCACTGATTCCCAGACCTTCGATCCTGGTGGGGACGGTATTTTGCAAAGAAGAAGCTGTGCATAAAGTCTAGCTACACCAGAGATTCATTTGCCAGAGATTTGAGCAGGTCCAGCAAGGGCCGGAGTTTGGACAAGCGCTTTCACTGAGCCAAAACCTTTAACTATGAGGTGCCTTAACTGGTATAATTTAAAATATAATGGTTAGGAATCGTAAATTTAGTCATCAACTCATCTGAGGGGCATAAGAGGTCTTGATGATAAAGTCTTCACCACGGACTCCTTAATTTGTGGCAACCAGGAGGGTCAGCCAACATGAGTCAACCTAATATTGGGTTCGAGACTAGGGGCTGGGACAGGTCTTTGGAATTGTTAATTCCAACTGAGTTACAATGCTGGTTAAGACTTAACTGAGTTCCGATCACAAGCGACTTATTTGGTTTGGAAGCACTGAGAGGTTGCAGTAGAACAAAGATTGGGGATCTATATTAAGGTTCTTGAGGAGCTCACTTTCAATCTGCAGCCATTTGGGGATATAGGGACCCGAGGTGGACAGATCCATTACTCATTTTCACCAAGTGGCTGGCCCTATAGTAAAGCTTCGAAGTTAGGTAGACGGAGTCACTCCATTGACCTTAGAGGCACACAATTTGGAAAGCGACCTTCTTGGTAGTTTTTCTTTCCAGATGAACCTGACTATAGTGGAATGAATCTTTTGGAAAAAGGATTTCGGTAGCCAAATATTTAGCAAATTTAGAGGATAGAAAAGACGTGGAAGTATATTCATCTTGATCACACTAATCCTCCCACCCAAAGTTAGGGGTAAGATTGACCATCTATTTAGATCACCCCTGACCCGGTCCAATAGATTCTCCAAGTTAAGTTTCTTAGTTGTACAGAGATCACGTGTTAAATATATACCCAAATATTTAAGATGATTAGCCGACCACTTCATGCCAAATTGAGCTACTTCCGCTGGAAGACCCAGTGATTAAGTGGAAAAATCTCCGATTTAAATAGGTTCAGCCAATGATGGAGACCTTCCCAAATTGAGTGATGATTTTAAGTACCCCTGGATAAACTGGGCTGGGTCCACAAGATGCAAGAGAATATCATCTCCGAACACAGAGATAGTTAGTGATTGCTGTCAATAGTGCAGCCCCTAATATCGAGCGGAGGATTTGATGTGGACCAGTAAGGGCTCTAAGTAGAGGTTAAAAGATATGGTGATAGCGGACAACCTTGGGAGTACGGAATGTAAGGAAATCTGAAGAGAGTACCCTGCTGCAGTAGACTCTCACTGCGGGGAGTTAGATCGCTTTAATCCATTGAATAAACTGCTTGGAAACCCATTCTCTGCAAGGTAGCCCACAGAAATTCCCAACTCACCCTATCAAAGCCTTCTCAGCATCTAAGGCTACTAGAGCCATAGGGGATTGAGAGTCTTGATGGCATAAAATGTGCTCAAGGGTCCTAATATGGTCAGCGGCAGATCTTCCCTGCACAGAAACCCTACTTAGTTCACGCACTAAGAATTGTCTGCCATACTCGTTTGATTCTTAACGAAAGGATCTTAGTTAAGATCTTGACATCGTAATTGAGTAGGAAATTGGTCTATAATTGGCAGGATCTAGGGCCGACTTGTTGGATTTAGGGATCAGAATGATAGTTGCTTCTAGTAGGAGAGGATCTAAAGAGCCAGAGGAAAGGATATAGTTAAATAAATTTGATAATGGGAAATAAGCTCCGAACAGAAAGTTTTATAGAAGTTTGGGGAAAAACCATCTGGACCAGGGGCTTTATCCAGAGTCAGATCCTGTGAATGGCACCTCACGATTTCTTCGGAGTAATGGGACTTAACAGTAGTTCACTCTGACTGGCCTCAAGCCTGGGAAGAGAGAACTCTCAAGAAACTCTACTATACTGCAGGGACACGCGGGAAGCCTCAGTCTTGTAAAGATTCCTAAAAGGTCTCAAAACCCTCGCGATATCCGTGGACTGGTTCTAATGGAGCCATCCTCGGCTCTAATACTAGGAATCAGCCTCGAGTTCTCTATTTCTTTAAGTCTAAGGGCTAAAATTCACCTGGTCTCTCCCTTGTTCGAGATATTTTGTTTTAGATTTCAGAATGGTATATTCTGTTCTCTCCTAATTAAGTCTTCATATTTGTCCTTAAGCCTGTATAACTTCTCCAGTGCTCTCTGCGAGTAAGAGGCTGAGGTTCTTCCTCACAATCTTGATTAGTTAGCTAAAAGAATTAACTTTCTCTATCCTTTGCTTTTGTTTAGAAGCTTCCTTAATAAATTCCCCAAGATAGCATTTTAGTGAGCACCAGATTAAATGCATCTATCAACTGAGCTCTGATTGAGTTCAGAAGGAACAGATCAGTGTTTTGAAAGATGAAGTAGTCCGCTCATTTTTCAAGATCTGATTGTTAAGCTTCCAGATAGTGTCTACGCTGGCCTGCGGGGCCTAGGAACATTTAACCCAAACCATGGCATGGTCAGAAATAACTTATAGGCTCTATGTTGGCAGAAGAGATATTAGACAACAAACTAGTGCTCACTAAAATATAGTCTATCAGGGACCACGAAGTGTGCATTGGAGAGTAGAAGGAGTAGGATCTAGACATAGGGTTAAGGATCCTCCAAGAATCCTCCAACCCCAACAACAAGCACAAGTTAGCGAGAGCGAGCTGAGCGGGCAACTCAGTTTTAGGACCACTACCTGATCTATCTAGCCCCTGCAAAGGTGCAATATTCCAGTCCCCCCCAGGATAAAATTGGACGGAAGAAAGGCACTTAGCAAGCCTACTAAGGTCATCAGAAAGGCAGAGTCCCCTCTGACAGGACCGTATATCGAGCCTAAAACAACCTCTAAATTATATAGCGTGCCCTGGACAAATGTATATCTACCTTCTGGGTCACGCACATGCTTCTTCATCACAAAGGGTACGTTCTGTCTGATCAATATGGCCACGCCCTTACTATTGGTGGTTTGGCCTGAAGCGTACACCTGCGCAAAGCCCTTAAATCTTAACAAATTCATTTCAGTTACCATGATATGTGTCTCCTGAAGAAAAAGTATGTCCACTCCTAGTAGTGAGCAGTTCAATAGAACCCGACCTCTCTCGAGGCCTCCTTAAACCCCTCACATTCCATGTGGCAAGTTTAATATGACTCAGTGCCATTATTACTAGTACTCGAGTAGCTAAGAGACAACTTGGCAGATTGGCCCATCCGAGAAAAACATTGGCGGCGACATCCTCCCCACCCCCACCACACAGATTGCATCCAACCAAAACATTTAAGTCTAAATGGAAGATCTCTTGCTAGGCGTGCTAAAAATAAGACCAAGTTTCATAATTATGAAAATAACTCCCTCCAACCCAAAAACAGTTAGTACAAAAATCTGGAATTTGCCCAAACAATCCTAACCCACCCCCTAATCTCCCCATAGTACAGCCAACTATATACAAAACTCTCCCCCATCCAAGAACAACACAGGAACAGAAGCAGTATCATGAGAAATAAAACCCCTCCCCCAATACCTGGCTTCACCCCTAAATTAGACAAAACTCGAGCAAAGTTAAGATTAGAACCTTCCTTCCCAGTAATCATGAATTCAGGGTTAACACAACAACGCTTGGAAAAATGGGGTAGCCAAGGTAGCCCACAAATCCACTTACGATCATGAGACAGGTTCCAGAAGGCAGGAACCTCTCCTGCTCCCCCCCTCCCGCCAATTCCAAGTCAGGAGTGATATCCCAAAAAGAGATTAGGACCCAGTACAGTCTGCCAGGCCCTTAGGCCACGTAAACTCAGTTATATTAAAAATGAAAACAACCCGGGGCAGTACATCCCTCTGCGCGATTGCCCTCTTACAAAACAGTAATGTAGCAGAGTTAGCCCCCCGAAATGGATATATGTACCTGGAAGCCGATCTATGGGCCGCAAGACTAAAACGGTCCCTCCGGAGGTCAGTTCTGGGTCGAGGCAGCCATTGAGAGGAAGTGCGAGTCAGAAGAGGCTGGGGCGGACCTGTTTGGTCCTACCGATAAACAGTCCCCCCGGAAACCGCGACTGCACTTCCTGTTCCCACCTCCGACTCACGCAGCCAGCGTGAAGCAACTGATCTTGGGGCCTGGTGAATCTCCCAGGCCACGCGGCCTACACCGACTCAACCCAGCCCTCTAACCCAGATAGAACTCAACCTCGGGGGAACCAGGTAAGCCAGCACGGCACCATCGCATTGCGACACCGGGCTATCCTAGGAAAAACACCTATTAAAATTAACGAAAAGGGCAAACAGTGAGTCTATCGAGCAGCCCGTAAGTCCAAAAGTCAGGGGCCTTTAAACAGACCAGGAAGTTTTTTCATTAAGTCCACTAAAGCCTGATCTGGATCATCCTAATGTTGCCAGCTGCCTTCCAGGGAGACCCCGAACTTCGCTGGGTACACCATCTTGAACCTTATCCCAGCCGCGATTAATTTTTTGATAATAGGGTGAAAAGTTGCTCTTCTTTTACGAACATCGAGAGGTAGATCTTGGGTAATTCTTAGTTTCACATGAGACCACTGTACAGAGTCCAGTTCTTTAATTTTGGTTAAGACGTGCTGGCGCTCAATATAACTCAAAAATTTGATAATGATTGGCCTTGGGGGGGCATTCGGTGGAGGTTTGGGCCTCAGAGATCTGTGGGCTCTTTCAATGTGGTAGGTTTGATTGATTGGAGATGGACCCACGACTTTATTTAGGAACTGTTGGATAAATTTGATGGTATCATTCCCCTCCTCAGATTCAGGTAACCCCAGGATAAGAATGTTGTTTCTCCTGCTCCTCCCTTCAAGATCTTCAGTTTTGGCTTGTAATTTTTGTATTTGCTGCTTTAATTTAATAATCTCTGGGTCAGCTGTATTTTCCAACGATCTATTGAAGAGACCTTAGCTTCTAGATCCCCAACTTGTCTGGATAGGTCCACGAAGTCTTTCCTGATGGATTTAACTTCTCCTGAGATTTCTTGTAATGTTTCCTTAAAAGGTTCCATAATTTGAAGGAATCGCTCCTCAGTTAATGGTGTATTAGCTGCAGCAGAAGCATTTTGTTTAGAAGAAGATGCAGAGCTGGTGTTTTTAGCCTTCTTGGAATCCTTTTCAGGCGTTGATGGTGGAGTGTGTTTCACACTAGCTGCTTTCATTTCAGCCTCCATCGATGCTAGTCCTCTGGAAATGCTTTCAATCACCCTAAAAATCAGCTCCCAGACACAGTACTCAGACAGGAAGCCTTTAGGGTCGTTAGAGATAGAAAGGATATCAGTTATGTGGTTGAAAAAATTAGTTTTAGCAGGAAGAGGCAGGGAGCTCCAGAGAGAGCTGCTCTCAAGCACACTGCATCACGTGACCTCTTACCACACCTTCTTATGAGCAGTACAGTTGTCATTTTTCACATCTCGCCCACAACGTGTTTCTGCCCATGTAGCACACAATGGTGCAGTTGGTGTGCGAAATCAATGTATGGGACACGTTAAGAAAATCACAGTGACACTGGTCATGAGCAGAGGTGTTAAAATGGCTATGTTGAATATCTGGTGAAAAAATTCCCAAAAATGACTGTTTTAGGCGCGCACGTTGCGCAGTTCCTACGCACGCTGGCAAGTTTGCGAATTTGTAATATTTGCATACCAGATTTTCAACAGTGCCATTTTACCGCACTTCCTTATGAGCAGTACAGCTACCATTTTTCACATCTCGACCAAAATGTGTTTCCGCACATGTAGCGCACAATGGTACAGTCGGCGTGCGAAAACAATGTTTGGGACAGATTAAGAAAATCACAGTGACACTGGTCATGAGCAGAGGTCTTAAAATGGCTATGTTGAAAATTTGGTGACAAAACTCCATAAAATGACTGTGTTACGAGTGAGCATTGCGCAGTTTCCACGCACCCTCGTAAGTTCATGAATTTGTAATATTTTCAGTCCAGATTTTCACCAGTGGCATTTTTCCACACCTCCTTATGAACAGTACAGCTGTCATTTTCCACAACATGGCCGAAATGTGTTTTCACACTTTCAGCACAGAAATGCATGGTCGCTGTGGGAAATCATTGTTCGGGACAGATAAAGAAAATCACACTGACACTGTTCATGATCGGAGGTCCCAAAATGCCTGTGTTAACAATCTGCTGTAAAAAAAAATCCCCAAACTAGTTACATTACGGGTGTGCGTTGCACAGTTTCTGCGCACGCTCGTGACTTCACCAGTTTTTTTAAGATTTTCACAGCAGATTTTCAACATTGCCATTTTTTACACCTCCCATGAACAGTACTGCTGTCATTTTTCACATCCTGTTTGGAATGTGTTTTTGCACCTGTGGTGCCAAATGCCATAGTCGCTGTGCAAAAGCAGTTTTCGGCTAACAAACTGATATTGCCACTGTTCATGAGGTGGGGGTCACAAAAACCATGTTGAAAATTTGGAGTGAAAATACCAACGAATGCCTGAGGCGTTAGGGTTTCCGACCACTAGCCTTCACCCTAGAGAATGACAGGCATCAGGGGTGTGACTTGGAATTCTTGCCTGTCATGCTCATACCATTCCACCCCCACCCACACCCTGCAGCCAGTGAGAGGCATCAAGGTGTGCCTCAGACTCTTTGGGCCCAAACTTCACCCCATTCTCCTATACCACACCCATCTCACCGTATTTCCTGATGGAATGGGGTGCGCATAAGGGCCAAAGACCCCAAGGCACACCGTGACACTTGTCAGTGTCTGCAGGGTAGGGTGTGGTGAAATGGTGTGGTCGTTATGCCTGATGACCCAAAGGCACACCCCAATGCCTGTCACTCTCTGCAGGGTGGTGGTGGGGTTGGCTTCAGTTCAATACTTCACTGCCATTCCTATTATGCAGCTCTGTAACTTCTACACTACCAATGCCAATGCCAGCAAGCAAACATTCGGCATTGACAAATGCTTGTTAACCTTACATTCCCTCACTTGTTCTTCCTCTTTTCATTTACATACCTAAGAAATGTCTTGACCCCTGAAGCTTCCCTTCACTACTCCTACCTTCTCCCATGCTGTATAATTTGTCCTAATGTAGGCAATAATATCCAAGTTTCTCCTAGCTCCTGCTGCCCTAGAAATTCACAAGGTCCACTCCCCATCTCTCCCAGCCGAGGTGCCCCAGAAATTCTTCACCTAGCTACCCTTTTCTCCCCCAGCTCTTAAGTCTATACCCCTCAACATTGTTGAAACAGTTGGTTCCTCTTCTCAGTGTTCCAGTTCATAATGCTAGCATTGTTCATTATTTAAATAGTTACAAATTTTGCTGAGTTAAGCTTGGATGGTGGTTCTGCCATTCATTGACAGTGGCATCTCCAATATTGATCATCAAAGCTGCATCACTTCTCACCTTACAGGAAGTACTGTAATTCTTCATGTATAGTACGTTCTATTTATTCATTTGCTATTTTGTGTTTTCTTTCCTAAGGTACCTTTTGTCTAATGGGACTTCATCCCAGCAGCATCTCTAGGGGTGGAACCCTCCTCAAAAGTGTTCTTTTTTCTTCACATCACCTCAAAAGGATGGTGGTCCCTGTAACAAGGATAGAGAGCATAAGACAAATCTATGTTACACAAATATTCAGATATACTACCCTAAAACTACTGTACACATCCCATCAACTACTTCAGTACAAACACACTCAGTACTTCTAACTAACATCATAACCTACCTCAGTACATAACATCCTATTTAACAATTGTTCCAGCCTCTGACTAATTATCCAATCCTACCAATCATCCACAGCTCCAACCATCGATCTCTTTATATTACAGTACCTAACCTTTATTGGCCTGATGTTTTATTGAATAACAAGGCTTTGATCATAAGACACATGCCATGCCATCCCATCAGACAGTACTTAAATTGTGCATGCCTCAAGTGTCATTTTTTTTTTCAAATCAAAGTTTATTATTTTACATACAAAAAGAACAGATCCAATCATGATAATTAGAGTTGTAAATGGCACTAGAGACAGTACTTCAGCGCATACATTGGAGCTGTTCTCCCCCAAACCCGTTCCTACCCCCATACTAAAACCACCCTCCCCAATCAGCACAGCTCGAACTTATCAAATGGGTAATTAAACCTTGACTTCAATAATAGCATAAAATAAACTAAATGGTGAGCAGCACATGGAAAGGTTCCCAAATTTTCATATATCCTCAAGTGTCATTTTTGATGCTCCACCATTCCCCCACCCCCATTTCTCACTGACTCCTCCCATTCCATATGGGATTCCAGGGCTTTCCTCCCTACAGTATTTTGGTCTAAGAGGAATTTATCACTGTAGCATTTCTAGTAGTGGAACTCACCTCAGGAGGGTTCATGTGTCTTCATGGCACCTTAAAGGGGTGGTAGACCCTATAGCATGGATAGAAAGAGTATTAGCAAATCTGTGTTGTACAGGCATTCAGACATTCTACCATGCAATAACTGTACTCACCCCCTCAACAACAGAGTTATCCAGTGACAAGAAGTGGTATAAATCTGGAGAAATCTATGGAAATACTGTAATCACAGAAAATCCAAACACCTCTTCCATCTACATTTATTTTATTTATTTATTTATCTAAGTTTTGGAAATTACACCTTTGAGCCAAAGGCTTTTTTACAAAGGTCCCACATCATTGAAACAGGACAAGTTATAACAAGACAGACCAACAAATAATACATGGGTAAAACTGATAAAGACAAAACATGGGAAATTTAATTATTAAATTACATATGGTAACAGTAAAAGAGCTGCCTGAGGCTTTGTCAACAATCAACAGGGGAAATAAAGTAATGGATGTAACTGAGCGACCATACCTGGTGCCCAAAGGGGAGAAACATTGGGGCTCATATGGGTGAGGAGAAGGGATAAGGGCAAATTAAGGGGGGTCTAGGAAGAGGTAAAAAGAGGGCAGGGTCTAGGGATGGGGGGAGAGAGGGTAGGTGATGGTGTGGAGAAAAAAGAAGGTGGGATTGGAGGAAAAGATGGGAGCCAGGAGGCGGTGGAGTGGTGTGGGAGCCTAGCAGAGGGTGGGGAGGAGAGAAAACAGAAAAAGGGATAACAGGGAGTGAGAGGGTGGGGGAAGTGACTAATACAGGAGAGGCAGGGGGAGCTGAGAAAAATTTTAGAAGGTGTAGTCACAGCTGGCATTGGCTGCCAAGTGCTGACAAAGTATGAGCTTAAAGGGGTTTAGATTTGGGGAGTTAGCAATGTCCCTAGGAAGTGAGTTGTACCAGTTGGAGGCCCTTGCTTTGAAGGAGCATTGCCCTTGTGAGGTCCAACATCAGGGGACTGAGAAGGCTAGGTTTACAGAACTCCTGGTTAGTTGAGTGGGGCAGTGACAGGACAGTACTGACTGGACACCAGGGGGCAGGAGGCCAAGGGATGCCTTCTTTGCAAGAATGCATGTTTGATACTTTATTCTCCCAGACAACCAATGTCAGTTTGCCTGCTTGTATAAGTCATGTGTGTGTGTGAGTCGTGGGGCTGAGGTGAGGAGCCAACAGGCTTTGTTGAGGGAAAGGGTTATGCACCGGAGGGCAGTGATGGTGGCAGAACCATAGATTACAAGTCCATAGTCAATAAGTGAGATACAAGAGCACTGAAACCCAAGCTTTAAAGCTTCAGTAGTTAAACAGTGCCTGTGTCTATAAAGCAGACTAATGTGGGTATTATCGGTTTTGGTGATGTTATATATATGCAGGGCACATAACAGAGTGCAGTCGAGAGTCATGCCCAGGTATTTGAAGTGGTTGACCTGCTCCAGTGTGGTGCCAACACTGTTTTTGGTAATCAGTTGTTGGAGTTTGTGTTTGCTGTGGATGCCATGAAAAAGCAGTGTTTTAGTTTTTGAGTAGTTTAGATTGAGTTTGTGGGACCTGAACCAGGTTTCAACCTCTGCGAAACTACACTGCAGTTGTTGCTGGAGGAGAGGAGTGTTAGAATGGCTGGCAAAAATGACTGCATCATCAGCACATAGGAGTATTCTGTCACCACATGAGGTGAGGAGCCCATTCACGAGGATGCTAAACAATAAGGGGCCCAGGATAGGTCCTTAGGGAACACCCGACTGGACAGGCAGGAGGACGAGATGGTATCTCTGATTCTGACCTGCTGGGAGCGGTCACTAAGGTAGCTCTGGAACCAGTTAGTGGCATCAGGTGACAGACCCAGAGACAATAGTTGTCGAGTCAGTGAGATGACCTTACAAATGAGCCTTTGTAAGGTCATTAAAGGCAGTGTTGACTTTGATCTAGCACCTGATAAATGTAGGATGTAAAATCTAAGAGGGCTGTGGTGGTACTATGACCTTTGCGAAAACCATGTTGCTGAGGACTCAGGAGGTTGTATTTTTCCAGATAGTCGGTAAGTTATTCCACAACTATCCTTTCCAGTGCCTTTAAGGGGGGACAAGATGGAGATTGGTCTGTAGTTGCTAGGGAGAGATGAGTCACCACTTTTGTGGATAGGGGTCACCATTGCAGACTTTCACTTACGTGGGAATTGCGAGAGCATAAGGGAGCAGTTAAGAATTTTGGTTAGGGGTGGTAGGATTTCATCAATGGTGAGGGCAATACTTTTTAAATCCAGGGAGTCACCACTGTGCCTGGAGTTACCAAGTACCTTGAGTAGGTGTTTTTTGGCTAACCTCCAAGATTACCTTAAAGTAAAAAGGGGCTGTTTCATACGACCAGGCAGGCTATCAAAGTGGGTGGTGGTTGGGACTGGATCAAAAGGTTTGGTGGGAGTACATGGCTTAGGTCTGAAAAAGTGGTGTTAAAGGCACCAGCAATGGCTATTTTATCAAGAGTGATAGTGCCATTTATGTTGAGCATTGTGGGAGTTATTTTGGAGCATTTCTCGGTAACCTCAGAAAGATTGTCCCAGAACTTCTTCCCGTCTTTCCAGGAGCAAGCCAGGGCATTCCTGTAGTAGGTGGCTTTTGCTTGGTGAATGGCTCTTGTGCAGGCATTCCACACTGCTTTCTAGGCCTGGGTGTCCATTGGGGTGTTAGTAGCCTTTACTCGATACCAGAGCAAGTCACAAGATTTTTTCTGTTTGAGTAGGTTATGGGTCAACCACGGGTTAATTGTGCCCCGGATCATACATTTCTTGGGCGGGGCATGGACGTCACATATAGAGTTGAAGGCTGTAATAAAGCATTCAAGGGCTGAATCAATGTCCTGGACAGTATCAATTGGGGACCAGTTAAGAGTTTGCAGGTGTTCTTTTAGGGGGCCTAGGTGACTGGGTAGTAAGACCCGGCTAACAGTGAATTTTGGGGGGAGGTTAAATTTATTCTAATAGAGGGACAAGACAGGGGAGTGATCACTAATGGAGTCAGGGAGAACTTCAGTTTTAGAGATATGATGAGGCTGATTGGTAAGAATCCAGTCCAGGAGGGTGGAGGTCCCCATCCTGTAGTTTATCCTGGTGGGTGACTGTACCAGTTGTTCAAAGTTGGCAGCTGCAATGACATCTTTAAAGTAATTTGTGCTTGGGGCCAACCAGTTGACATTGAAGTCTCCCAGTAGAATGACTTCAGCACTACTACCGAAGTGGCTAGTCCAGTCAAGGAGTGGGGAGAGACACAGTTTAGCTATTTTGGGATCGATATACACAGAGGCAATGGTTAGAGCCTTGCTGAGAGCACCAAGATGAACCTTGATGGCTAGCATCTGAAAATCGTTCACGGGGTGGGGGGATGACATGGCCCTTGAGTGTGTCTTTCAAGTAGAGAGCCTATCACCACCTTTCTTATTAAGTCTGTCTAGCCCAAAAACTGTGTAGCCAGGTAAGGATATGGCAGAGTCTGGGATCTTTGGGGACAACCAGGTTTCAACTACTGAAAGTATGTCAGGGTTGTGTTGTGAGATCCAGGCAGAAAGGGAATCTAGTTTAGGGAGTAGGCTGCCTATGTTGATGGAAGCAGGACAGACAGTGGCAGAGCTAATGGATTTAACAGATGTTGGCTGGGGTGGGCCAGGGGTTCAGGTGTACATTGCCCCAGATAAGTAGCATGAGCAGAATGAGACATTTGAGCAAGGCTTTAAAATGAAATGCTTGGTGTCTGTGTGAGCACACTTTTGACTTTTTTCCCCCAACATGGTGTTTGGAGGAGGTGATAAGTAAAATAGGGCTAAGGAATGAAGCATTATAACTGGTGAGTGGGGGGGTGCATCCAGAGGTTGTGTGGGCTGGAGGGGGAGGTACCCAATTAGGATTCAGGTCAAAATTGCACATGTAGGTCCCGTATATGGACAGTGGGTTTTTAATTATCAAAGGAGCAGTCAGGTAGAGTTGGGATTCCTCTAATGTGCAATTGCAAGTTAGTGAGCACAGTAGGGAGAGCAGGCACAGAAATAGGTTGGCAGGAGTCATTGTTGGTAGACTAATCAGTTTGGGAAAGTAAGACCCTAATGCTGGAGTGGACCTTTAAAAGGGGAGTGTTCAAGCATCAATGATACGGGGAGTAGAGAGGTGGTGGGCGTGACTTAGTAGTATTTAATGGAGGTTGGGGCTGGAGTGGGTGGGGAGAAATATAGGTTCTAGCTTCTTAGGCAGGAGCACAAACCAGTCTAGAAGTAAAGAAATTGGAGCGAGCTGGCTGGCTTAGAAAAACAGCCAATCAGAGAAGCAGAGTGAGGGTGCAGCCAATCAGAAGCAGCCAGCTTTTGTGTGCCAGAATTTGAAGTCCTGGGGCTTGGGACCATACCTACAGCAGTGCTCTCTTGAAGTCGGTCGTGGGAGCAGAGGCAGTCAGTGGTGATGCTGTGAAGCCACCCAGCCTAGGGAGAAAGTGCAGCCTGATTCAGGGGCTAGGAGCAGCAGCAGTGGTCTCCTGAAGTTGGCCATGGGAGCAGAGGCAGGCGGTGGTGATGCTATGGAGCTGCCCCACCTAGGGAAAAAGCGCAGCCCTAGTCAGGGGCTAGGAGCTGCAGCAGTGCTCTCCTGAAGTCAGCCATGGGAGCAGAGGCAGGTGGCAGCAATGCTGCAGAGCCGTCCCACCTAGGGAGAAAGCGCAGCTGGAGTTAGGGGCTAGGAGCTGCAGCAGTGCTCTCCTGAAGTCGGCTGTGGGAGAAGAGGTGGGCAGTGGTGATGCTGCGGAGCCATCCCACCTAAGCAGAAAGTACAGCCCAAGTCAGGGGCTAGGAGCTGCAGCAGTGCTCTCCTGAAGTCGGCTGTGGGAGCAGAGGTGGGTGGCGGTGATGCTGTGGAGCAGCCCCACCTAGGGAGAAAGGGCAGCCCGAGTCAGGGTCTAGGATGGGCTGCTGTTGCTGTTTGCCAGACTGTTCCTGCAACCCTCAATCCTCTCCTCACACTCCTTCCCTGCTGTGCCAGCTAATACTCTGGGATATGGTGTAGCAGCTGTGCTATCAGGTTTTGGTAGGAGTGAGTGATAGCTGGAGGCAGGGTACAGCCCTTTTCAGGAGAGTGTGAGGGGTGTAAGCATTACCTTCCCAGTCTTCACTGATGAACTGCTGCTGTTGCTGTTTGCCAGATTGTTCCTGCAGCACTCCGTCCTCTGCTCATATCCCCTTCTTGTTGTGGCAGCTAAGATCTCAGGGTCTGACGCAGAGGTGGTACTACTGGGACCAGACAAGAAAGAATGACATCAGCTGGGGGTGGGGCACAGCCCTTTTTAGGAGAGCACCATTCTCGTGGCACTCACGTGAGAAGTACTTGGGTGGGTGGCTATCACAGGAGTGGCAAGAGTGATGTGTAAGTGTACAGAGAGAGTCTGAATTATAAAAAAAATAGTTTTGTTTTACTCTGTGATTGTTTCTAAAAGACATTAAAGTGTTGAGTTGGGTACTGAGATGTACTGTATAAGTCTGCCCCTCCTGCTGGCTGGTGAGTTTTCCATCATTAATTCTGGTCAGGTTGCAAATGGGGATTGTGATGTATTGTACAAACACTTTTTAATCACAGATTCTTTCACTATTAATGGGCACTTAAAAATCTTAAATATGTCTATATTTTATGGTAATTGCTTCTATCATCCTGTCCTTGAACAGGTCAAATTGTTGTAAAACATTATTAATAGGTCTCACACTTTTGGCAAGGAGAAGTTGTATTTGGCCTTGAACTTACACAGAGGAGGCTCCGCACTGGGCTGCTTTAGTAGGGATATTTTTATTTTGTGTAATCTGAGTCTTATTAACTTAATTATTACCCTCGCCACACAAAAGAAGGGAGTATCTATAGCCAGGACCTATGGTACCGAAGGATCTGCTCTGAAGAGACAGACCATGACAATAACCTGGATAAACTACACAGTGCCTTTGCAAAAGAAAAATATCAGCCCCCCCACCCCGTGCTGTTGAAAAACAGATTGCTTGGGCCACTTTAAGTACAACACCAGAACCTCTTAGCATACCAAAAAAAAATCACACAATCAGTGACCACTGGTTACCACATACTACCCTTCCCTTAGCCTGATCTGGACTATCTTGAGAGACTTTCAGCCCCTTCTTAATGATGAACCTTACCTATCTGAAGTCTTCCCTGCATCACTAGTGCTGGCATTCAGATAGCCTCCAGACAGTGCTGGAATTCAGAGAGCCTTATAAAAGAAGCAGGGTGGTAGAAATGAAGGAGGATGGGAATGGCAGCATTAAAAGGAGAGGGAGGGAGGGAGTAAGGAGGGAGGGCAAAAAAGGAAAAAAGGGGATTAGCAAGCAGAGTGGTAACAAATTCAGGAAGGCCATGTGTGAGAAAGCTAGAAGCTTAGGAAATAAAATTCCAGACACAGAGGCTATCATGGCAGAGGCTGACCTGGATATTGTGGCCATTACCAAGTCGTGGTGAACTGGAAACCATGACTGGGATATGGCCATACCAGGCGACGCTCAGTTCAGGAAAGAAAGGCAGGGGTGTGTGTGGTGTGTGTTCTTTATGTTTGTTGAATTTTGTTGACCCGGTAAGCCCACTGGGCCTAGAAGTTCCTTTTTCAGGGGTGACCAGGGGTAGGGGGATACAGATGGTAAGCAACTGAAACTGAACCAGATTAAGCTGTTGGTGTTATTTTTTTTTTTTTAGTGAATGAGGGAAATTTGGCCAGGACACTGGGGACATTCCCCTATTCTTTTCGATAAGTGCTATGGGATCTTTAACATCCACCTGAACTACCACCAGTCCAGGCAGATGGGACCTCGGTTTAACATGTCATCCGAAAGACGGCACCTCAGAAGTGCAGCACCCCTCTCATGCTGCACTACAGTGTCAGTTTTGGGATACTAACCCAAGTGCCAGATGTGGGAACTGAACCCACAGCCCTCTGGTCTCCCGGCCTCAGAGGCAAGTGTGCTACCTACTGAGCCACTGACACTTTATGTGAGGGAAGGCATAAAAGCAATGGAGATACAGGACATGCGGGGGGGTGGGAGGTAGGAGATGGGAAACTGAGCCACTGTTCACACTAGCATGATCTATAGACCTCCAGCACAGGAGGAGGAGGAGGATTTGGATAGGGTACTTATTGAAGCCATTGGCAAGATGGCAGAAAAGGGGGAGTTGTTGTTGGGAGACTTCATTCAACCAGATGTAGACTATAATTTCCTAGCGGCAGCTTCAGTGAGAAGCAGAGACATCTTGGACTTCCTACAGGGAACGTTTCTCAGGCAACTAGTCAGGGAGCCCACTCATGATAGGGTAATACTGGGCCTGGTACTTACTAGCCAAGACAGTGTTTCAGGCCTCAAGGTTGAAAGCTGCCTGGGGACCAGTGATTACCGTACAATGTGGTTCAACATAAGAATGGCTGCAGAATCAAACCGCACCAGGGCGAGGGTCCTAAACTACAGGAGGGCAGATTTTAAAAATGATGTGTGAATGCCTCAGTAATAACCTGGCAGGGAGGATTACCTGGGTGGAATGGAGGAACAGTGGGCAAGGCAAAAGGAGGGCATAGTGATGGTGACAAACCTCTGCATTAAGCAGCTCAGCAAAAGCAAGAGGAGAAGGACACCACAGTGGTTCTTGAAAGAGGTGGCTGAAAAGGTAAAGGCTAAAATGGTTGCATTCAGAAGGTATAAGGAGATGCAGGGGGAGAATGATAGGGAGCTGTATCAGGGGAAACAGGGAGCAGGGAAAGCAGTAGGGAGTGCAAAGGCACTAACAGGAGAGGATAACCCAGGCAGTAACAAAAGGGGACAAGAAATGTTTTAGATATGTAAGTGAAAAGAGGAAGACCAGGAGAGAGATTGTATGGTCAAGAAAAGAAGGGGAGACTGCGCAGATGAGGACCAGGAAAAGGCAGATATCCTGAACAAATACTTTTGTTCAGTGTTCACAGAGGAAAGAGAAGGGGAGGGGCCGCAAAAAAGTAACAGGAGCTTTGAAGTGAGGGAGGTGGACACCAGTCCTTACTCAGACAAGTGAGTCCTGAAGGGACTCACAAGTCTGAAAGTGGACAAAGCAATGGGGCCAGATGGGGTGCACCCAATGGAATTGAGGGAGCTCAGGGTGGTAGTGGCTATACTTCTGACAGTCCTGTTTAACCACTCATTGGAAACAGGAATGGGTCTGAAGGACTAAAAGAGGGCATATAGTCCTGCTTCACAAAAGTTGTAACAGGGAAGAGGCTGGTCACTACAGGCCATCCAGCCTTACATTGGTGGTGGGAAGGTTAATGTAATCACTGCTTGAAGGAAAGGATTGTGAAGTATCTTGAATCCAATGGGTTATGAGACCTGAGGCAGCATGGATTCATGGGGGGAAGTCATGTCAAATGAACCTGGAAGATTTCTTTGACTAGGTAATGAGGGAATTAGATCTGGGTGGAGCAGTGAACATTGCCTACTTAGATTTCAGTAAGGCTTTCAACAACGTTCCACATAGGAGACTTGTAAAGAAGCTGGGCAGCTTAGGGGTTGGTCCAAAGGTGGTAAATTGGGTAAGAAATTGGTTAGGGGATAGGTGACAAATGGTGTTGGTAAATGGAGTTCTCGCTGAAGAAGGGAAGGTGACCAGCAGGGTGCCTCAGGGATCTGTACTGGGAGCAGTCTGTCATAGGGAATGGGATAAGGATTACACCAACAACAGATGTAAGGTTAAACACACCAAACTGTGGCTTTATTTTCTAAAATTAATAAAATAAAAAAAAAAATAATTAATTAATTAAACAGTAATATACTACTTCCTGTAGTGGTTACACAGGCTGGATCATAAACAGGCTCAGATCCTTTCTCTTCTGTGTCTCTTCGGACCATACACAGCTCTGTATGTTCTCCTCTCACCTTCTACAAGGCTGGTCTGAGGTACAGTCTGATCTTAGGGGTTTTATACCCTTCTCACAAGTCACATGATCTGCTCCTGTTCTAATACAAAGGATTTCCTAAGCTTAGACAAACTTTAGAATAATGGACACACAAGAATTCACATCACCAAAATGTCAAAATGAGTCCTTTTTTTGTATTACAAATTTTTTGTGAACTTTCATGAAGAAAATGACAATAAATATGACACAGACCTGTAATGAGCTATAGCTCCTCCCATGCAACTGTGATGGACAGCTGGACCTCTCTATGAATTACCCCACTTTGATGCCTGCTAGCCCCTAAAGGAGTTAAACAAAGCTGTCCCTTCTGAAGCAGGTTTATACAGTGTATTTCAAGTTCAAGTTTATTTAATCAGGAACGCTCCATTGAGCAAGCTCATTTACAAGGAGGTCCTGCCACAGGCAAAACACAAACAGCAAATACAAAAACAAAATACATTATTATTCCATGGGAATACATAGTGGCACACACTACAAGTAATTTGTACAAAGAGAATACAAAAGTGGTATAGAGAGCAGTGTACAAAAGGAAGTAGTAGCTATATCAGCAGAATATACAAAGACAGTGTGATACAGTCACGCTCCTACAAGGAGGTGGCATAGGTAGAATAAGTGCTCGAAACAATGACAGGAAAAACCATCAAAGCTGTTAAAGTGCAAAGGGCAATTCATAACCTGGGTCATATAGCCCACGGGTCGACTAGTTAACACAGCAGTAACAATCGTCCTTAATAGAATCACTTATAAGGAATTTGGTGACATTCAAAAGGATGTAGTTAGACAGCCTAAGGGTATGAGGACAGACTTGAGGAGCTCTGCCTGTTTTCATTGGAGGAGAGGAGAGACAGGGGGGACATGATTGAGGTCTTCAAGTACCTCAAGGGAATAAATAGGGTAAACATGGAGAGGATCTTTAGACTAAAGCAGGGAGGTATCACCAGAGGGCATGGTTTGAAGTTGGAGGGTGGAAGGGTGAGGGGGGAAAAGAGGAGGAGGTTTTTCACTGAGAGGTGGTGGACCCTTGAATGCACTGCCTGGCCAGCTGGTTCAGAGATCCACAGTGGAGGGCTTCAAGAAGAGGGCGGGACAGACACAGAAAGTGGATGTATCAGATGATGGCCTGTCCCGGGGTGGGATGGATGATAGGGGTTTCTGGAGCACAAGGGATGGAGAGGCCTCGCACCCAACTAAGGATCTAAGGTTCGAGCAGACTCGATAGACCGTAAGGCCTAATCTGCTGGCAAATAGTATGTT
This sequence comes from Neoceratodus forsteri, assembly GCA_016271365.2. Classification (NCBI taxonomy): domain Eukaryota; kingdom Metazoa; phylum Chordata; order Ceratodontiformes; family Ceratodontidae; genus Neoceratodus; species Neoceratodus forsteri. The sequence goes on along the minus strand of CM028136.1, from coordinate 277,788,659 downwards.
AGTATTCTGGATTTTATTCCACGTGGTGGCCAACATGTAACTGATAGCAGATTTTCTGAACCAGGTGTGAAATTTTGGAATGCCTAGTAGAAGAATGGAGTTTATCCTAAGCCAGTAGCAGCTAATGGATTGATAGAATAAGGAGGAAATATAGAGTGGAAGTTTATTAAGCATGGCTTTGTAGGCCCACACACAGCTGTGCAACCTCCTTCTGGTGGTAAGTGACATCCAAACAACTGCTGAATATGGTGAGCATTGATGAGTCCTTGAAGGGGCATTTATGATAAAACGTGGAGCCCGATAATAGAGGATGTCAAGTTTGCTGAGATAAGTTGCTGGACTGTTAGAGTATAGAATGTCTATGTAATCTAATAGAGGGAGAAAAGTGGCCTGAACTAACCGTTTCCTAACTTCTTAAGGAAATAAGGATTTATTTCGAAAGAAAAAGCCTAATCTAATTTTCAATTTTTATGTTGGCTCACACGTGGGCACCAGACAACATATTGCATTAGTAGCAGATTTGAAGGTGCAGTCACTGTGGGCGAATGCAGGGCACGCATCAGTAGGTGCGTTCCTCACTCCCCAATGAGCCAGCATGCAGATGCCACACCAGCAATACGTAAACTGGCCACCAGATCAAACAAAAGTGCTGCTGCAATGAGAGGCAAGCTCCTCATGAAGAGGCACCAGAACATGCCTCCCGATGTCCCCTTTCTGGTGAAGCAGTCAAATAAATATGGCAGCAGTGACTGTTGCTGCCACCTGCCTCAATGCCAACTTCAGGGGGTGCCCAATCCCCCTGTCGGCATGCCCCAACCCAGTTCATGTGCCGACGGGGAAGAATGGCCCCCCTCCCATTTTAATTCTGTGCTGAGGGGGTGCTCAATCCCCCTCGGCATCATGCGCCCCTGACTGTCTTTCTTGCCGACAGGGGGCCCAATCCCCGTCGGCTTCAGTCCCCCAGTTCCCAGTTCAATCTGCCGATGGGGCAGCCCACTCCCCGTCGGCATAATGTACCCCCATTTGTTGTGTGCCAAGGGGGGAGCCCAATCCCCCTCGGCATCATACACCCCCCCAACAGTCTTTCTTTGCTGACAGGTGGCCCAATCCCAATCGGCCTCAGTCCCCCAGTTCCTGGTTCAATCTGCCGACGGGGAAGCCCACTTCCCGTCAGCATAATGCCCACCCCATTTGTTGTGTGCTGAGCGGGTTGCCCAGTCCCCCTCGGCTCTTGCCACCCCACTACTCAGTATGTGCTGACAGGGGTGCCCAATTCCCCATTGGCTACAGCCTCCCCCAAGCAGTTAGGTAGCATGCTGGGAGCCCACCCTAGCATGTCAAATGCCCCTATTTATTTTAAACCTGCAAACCAGAAAATAGTCCCTCGTCAAGTCCAGTGGCCTTCCCCCAACCTGCGCCCACCTTCTGTGCACCCTGCCTCCCCACACCCCCCTCATCCTATACTTACCTCCGGAGCCTGGCGCGATGATCTTTGGTGGACCAGGAACACGTGTGCACTCTTCAAAGCTGACCGCTAACTGAAGAAATGCTGATAAGCGTTATAATGGCATAAATAGGGTTTTTTCAACTTTGGTGCATATCTCAGGCATTTTGGGGAATTTTGGCACCAAATTTTCAACATGGGGTTATTGGGACCCCTCCTCATGAATTCAGTCACTGTCATGGAGTTATTCAGTCCCGAAAGGTGATTTTGCGGTCACGGTACAGAATTACTTTTCAGGACCGATTAAAGAAGCAACAGTGCCACTGTTCATGAGGGAGGCTCTCAAAAAGCCTATGTTGCAAATTTGGTGCAAAAATTAAAAAAATGGCTGTTTTATGAGTGTACATTGCGCAGTTTCCATGCACGCTCGTAACTTCATGAATTTTTTATGTTTTCACTCCAGAGTTTCAAAACTGGCATTTTACTACACCTCCTTATGAAGAGTACAGCTGTCATTTTACAAATCCTGGCCAAAATGTGTTTTCGCAGAATAGTGTAGTCACTGTGTGAAATCAGTTTTCGGGGCAGTTTGAGAAAATGATGTTGACACTATTAATGAGCAGAGGTCCTAAAATGCCTATGTTGAAAATTTGGTGATGAAAGTCCATAAAATTACTGTGTTTCAAGCATGTATTGCACAGTTTCCATGTGCCCTTGTAACTTCGCAAATTTCAATATTTTCATGCCAGATTTTCAACACTGGCATTTTCTCACACCTCCTTATGAACAGTACAGCTGACATTTTTCACATCCTGCTCAAAATGTGTTTTCATACCTGTGGCGCACAATGGTGTGGTCGCTGTGAGAAATCAACTTTTGGGACAGATTAACAAAATCACAGTGCCACTGTTCATGAGGTGATGTCCCAAAATGCCTATGTTGAAAATGTGGTTAAAAAAATCCCAAAAATAATTGGGTTACGGACGTGTGTTGCGCAGTTTCTATGCATGCTCATGACTTCACAAATTTTTCATATTTTCACTCCAGATTTTCAATGTTACTATTTTTTTACACCTCCTCATGAATGATATAGTTGTAATTTTTCACATCCTGCCCAAAATGTGTTTTTGTTCCTGTGGCGCCAAAATGGCACAGTCTCTGTGCAAAATCACCTTTCAATTAATGAACTAACAAAGGAGGCACTATAGCGTAGTGGTCTAAGGCTCTGAGCTGCAAATCTGGTGATATCCAGCAGACCAGACCTGGGATTGAATCCCACAGCTTCCACTTGCATACTGTGTGATCCTGAGCAAGTCACTTGACTTCCTTGTACTCTCAGGTCACTCCTATAAAAAAGCTTTCAGCTTAGTGTGCTATTCCTAGTTAAACAACAGAAGAAAAAAATAAATAATGATAGTGCCTGTCTTCATGAGTTTGGGGTCGCAAAACCATGTTGAAAATTTGAGGAAATGCCTCGCTTAGGGCTTCCAACTGTGACTGACAGGCATCGAAGTGTGCCTTGCAGTTTTCGACTGCAAAGTTCACCCCATTCTCCTATACTGCATCCATCTCAGCGTATTTCCGAATGGAGAAAGTATAAGGCCCAAGGCACACCACAATGCCTGTCACTCTCTGCAGTGTGGGATGAGGTTGGCGTCAGTTCAATACTTCACTGCCATTCCTATTATGCTTCTCTAACTCCTGCACTACCAATGCCAGCGAGACAACATTCGGCATTGACAATTTTTTTTTTAGTCTTTGGTAGCCGGGTAAGGCCTACTAGGCACAAGATCTTGTTTTCAGGGTGACCTGAGAGCACTGGGCAGTTAAGTGACTTGCTCAGAGTTACACAGTATGCAAGTGGAGGTTGTGAGAATCAAACCAAGGTCTGGTTTGTTGGATGTACCAAGCTCGTTCATAGCTCATTACTCTAACCTCTAGGCTATACTGCCAGCCCATACATTATAGCACTTCAATGGATTGACCAGCAACTACAATCCAGACATCTTCTAGAAGCATGAGGAGGCAATGCGGGTTGTCAGATTGATGACACAGGTAAATTGGGATGACAGGCATTCTATTATGCCATTCTGGGGAGAGCTGTATGAAGCCAGAGTGGGAACAAATGTGAGTCAAACTCCGCTTGGCCTGTCATCATAACAACAGGTGCATTAATTCTAATTTCATGCAGCCTGCTGATTAATTCAAACACGCAATGCTCCGTAGTGAGTCACACTCATGACAGCAGACAGTCCTTGCTGCCCACATGCAATTGCATGGCTTGCAAGTGACCTACACAACCAATGGATTGTGAATGAATGAATGGGGCATTATGGGAGTGTTTACAGAGGATGAGAGAAGGGGAGACGTAGTCCCTCTTCACAACAGTGGGGTAGTGAGGAGGCTTAAAGTGGAAACCAATCAGCAGAACCGTAATAGTGCAGAAAAGTAGGGATTTTACTACTTAAGGAAGGGATTGTTCAACACCTGGAAACCAGTGGAGCACCAGACCTGACACAGTATGGCTTCACAGCAGGAAGGACATGTCAGACAAATACAATTGATATGTTTGACTAGGTGAAAAGGGAAGTGGATTGGGGGGGAAGAAATGGTGGATAACACCTACCTTGATTTCAGTAAAGTCTTGAATACCAATGCACATAGAAGAGTACTGAACAAGCTGGGCAGCCAGGGAGTGGGTCATAAGGTGGTAAACCGGGTTAGGAACTGGTTGAGTGATAGATAACAGAGTGTGGTGGTAAATGGAGGTCAATCTAAGGAAAGTAGAGTGAGCAGCAGGGTGCCACAATTATCTCTTCTGGGGCCAGTTCTATTTCATGGCTTCTTAAATGACATTTTGGGGAGGGGGCTGGAAGGGAAGATGTGCCTCTTTGAAGATGGCAGTAATATGTGTAAGCGGGTGCACACTCCATGAATGGGGGACAAATGAGGGGGACCTAGGTAAACTGGAGTGATGGTGTATAGTGCTGCATCTGAGATTCCATGCAAAAAAGTGCTATATCATTAAACTGGGGTGCAAGACAGCGGAGGATTACATGATAGGGAGTGATACTGATGGTCACCAAGCATGAAAGAGATTTGGGGATAATCACACCTGATGGCCTAATAACAGCCAAACCATATTGCAAGTCAGCAGGGAGAGCCAGTGTGATGATGGCATGCATAGGGATCGGTATCACCAGCAGAAGAAAAGAGGTGGTGATGCCACTGTACAGATCATTCGTGATGCCTCATTTGGAGTACTGTGTCTAGTTCTGGAGGCCACATCTACTAAGTCCAGTTCGTGAGGCTACATCTCTATGAAGAGTTAGACAGTGTGGATGCAGTTCCAATAGGGTCAACAAGGATGGTGCAGGAATTAAAACAAAATTCATAATAAAAAAGACTGAGAAACCTCCCTATATATACCCTGGAGGAGAGGAGAGACAGAGGAGACATGAAAGAAACCTGCCAGTATGTAACAGTCATAAATAGTGTATCGGACGATAAAATCTTCATAAGGTACATGTTCTTGAAGGGGGGCATGACATGAGATTGGAAGGGGGAAGGGGTAGTCTCAGGGGTAACATCAGGAAGTATTTCTTCAGGGAAACGGTGGTGGATGCCTAGAATGAACTAACTCTTAGTTGAGGAAGTGGTGGACAACACAGTGGGGGAATTTAATAAAGCATGGGACTGGCAAAGGGGAACAGTAGCGACAGGAAAGAGAAGGTAAAGCCAGATATCAAGTAGGTTATGCAACGTTTACAGTAAGTAGAGAGCATGGACACACTGTACAACACTATTGGTCCTCATCTGCAATCAATTTCTATGATTCTAGGACACCATTCTATGTAATAATGTGCACATCGCAGGACCACTGTATCAGACTTGGCATGTGGCTGACAGCATTCCTAATAGGCCAATGGAAGCATTCATAACTACTGAAGTAATAATGCCTGCACTGACACGTAATTGCAATACAATTAGACTTTGCTGGAAGAGGTATCATGTCAAAAGAGCAAACCAAAACGAGAGACTGATAAATGAGCATGTCATTTTGCTTGCTTTCAGGTTTAGAAACATAGAAACGTAGAAGTTGATGGCAGATAAGGACCGCAAGGTCCATCCAGTCTGCCCATTTCTTTTTCTAGCTTATGAATGTGCCATCGCCTTTGCTCTGTCAATTGCCTATCTATTCACACTCATCTGTATTGCTCTCTTATGCCTATCCCATGCCTGTTTGAAGCCCTGCACTGTATTCACATCCACCACTTCTTGAGGTATGCCATTCCATGCATCCACCACCCTTTCTGTGAAAAATAACTTCCTCACATTACCCCTTAATCGGCCTCCCTATAATCTCATGCTGTGTCCTCTTGTCCTGCAATTTTTCTTGCACTGAAACATGTTAGACTCTTTCACATTGTTAATGCCCTTAAGGTGTTTGAATGTTTCGATCATATCACCTCTTTTCCTGCTTTGCTCTAGGGTATACATATTGAGCTCCATTAATCTGTCCTCATACGTTTTCTGATGCAGTCCCTGCACCATTTTGGTTGCCCTTCTCTGGACTGCCTCAGTTTGGTTACTGCCCTTATGAAGGTGTGGCCTCCAGTACTGCACACAGTACTTCAGATGGGGCCTAACCAGTGTCTTGTAAAGAGGGATTGTTACCTCCCTCCTCCGACTTGTGATACCCCTACTACTACACCCCAACATCCCCCAGCCTTACCTACTGCTTTAGTGGTCTGCTTGGATGATTTCAGGTCATCGGTGATGATGATGCCCAAGTCTCTTTCTTCCCTTGTGACTGCCAGAAACTCCCTCCCAGCCTATAGGTGGCTTCAGGATTTCTCTTTCCTATGTGCATGATCTTGCATTTCTTTGCGTTAAACCCCAGTTGCCACCCTTTTTTTTCCCTATTTTTTTCCCCTCCGGTCACAACCTGCAGAGCCTCTCTCAGGCATCCTGCCTGTTCCTGCCAGCCTGAAGTCTTCCTATCTGAGCCTCCTCTCTCCTTCCTCTCAGCGCACACAACCAGCACCCCCAGTTTAACCTCTCCAGGGTGGGGTCACCCCTCCTCTTTGGCACTCTATACAGTCAGTCTCCAGCTTGTGGGTAAGAGCCCAGGTGGAGCACACTGGAAGGCCAGGCAGGATAGACCCAGCAGTGGGCATGGGGGCAGGTGCCACCGCCTACCCTGCAGACTAGTGTTTTCCCTGTTCTGGTGTGCAGTCCCCCCTCCCATGCATGGTGCACGTCCCTGAAGCTATGGCACATGGCAACCCTGTCAAGCATCAGTCACGCTATATACGTGCTGCCCTGCATGATGCAACACCCCTAGTCTCCACCAGAAGCAGCTGGCATGCCGAGCGATGCCCCATCCTCGCCCCCCCTGGGCAGGAGAGCAGCCCAGCAGTTGCTCAATCCTCACCTGCCCCATCTGACCCCCGGTGCCTGAGCTTGCTCCCAAACTCAGGTCGCTGGCATAGCATGATGTGTAGTGCCTAGCGCCTCAACCCTCAGCGCCACTGGGCCAGGTTTCCAGTTGCCACTCTTCCGACCATTTTGCTAGTTTATCCAGATTTCTTTTCATTCTGCCCACCTCATCTGGATCATCTACTCTGTTGCAGATCTTGGTGTCATCTGCAAACTGACAAACCTTACCCTCCAGTCCATCTGCAATATCACTGATGAAGATATTGAAGAGGACTGGCCCCAGGACTGATCCCTGAGGTACCCCACTTGTGACTTGCATCTCTTCTGACTGTATACCATTTACCACCACTCTCTGTTTTCTGCCCATCAACCAGTTTGCCACCCAGTTGACCAACTTCTGACCCATCCCAAGCCTAACCAGCTTATTAATCAATCTTCTATATGGAACAGTATCAAAAGCTTTGCTCAAGTCAAGGTAGGTGACATCAACTGATCCCCCTTGGTCCACCACTCTGGTTACCCAGTCAAAGAAATCTATGAGATTAGTTTGACAGGACCCTCCTTTTGTAAACCTATGCTGTCTTGGATCCTGTGCTCCTATGGATTCCAGGTGTTGCACTATCCTTTCCTTAAGGAGTGCCTCCATAATCTTGCCCACTACTGAGGTAAGACTGACTGGTCTGTAGTCCCCTGCCTCCTCCCTGCTACCACTTTTGTGAAGCGGGATCACATGAGCCCTTTTCCAGTCTTCTGGGACCTCTCCTGTGCTCAGAGTCTCACTAAACAGTTCTTATAATGGCTCTGCTAGTTCCACCCTTAGCTCCTTTAGTACCCTGGGATGTATGCCATCAGGTCCCATTGTCTTGTCCACCCTGAGCTTATCGAGCTCTTGTAGGACCCTTTCTTTTGTGAAGAGACTAGTGCACACCTCCCTCCCCCCTGTGTCCATGGTCCTGAGCTGTGGGCCTTGCCCTACCTTCTCTTCAGTAAATACTGAGCAGAAGTATATATTTAGGATAGATGCTTTTACATGGTCCTCCTCCTCACATACTTCCTTATCCCCTTACAATTCTTTGTTATTCATGACTTATATTACACCCTGGTGAAATTATGTAAAATGGGGCTACTTGCTTCAAATCTATGTTCCAGGTGTGGGGTAATGCCTGGTAATCTATTACATATATTATGGGAATGTAATAAGGTAATACCCTTTTGGGCAGGTATTAAAGATAAATTGGATCCATTGTTGGGTCTTTCCGAAGCGTTTACACCTGAAATTTGTATTTTAGGTAATTATGGATCAGTATTACTTGGGAAACAATGTAAATATATAGCTATGATATCTTTGTGTGCAAAAAAAGTTATTTTACGACATTGGCTTGACCAGACAATACCCTCTAGGACTGAATGGGTTAAAGAAATTCTTTTTGCCTTACAGGCTGAAAAAATTATTGCCCAGATGTCGGTCAGATTACATTACTATAATGAGGTTTGGGCACCTTTGCATACGTTGCTAACAATCTAGATACTTATATAATATGGGTAGTTGGGAGAGAAGATGACATTCTCTACATTAATTTGGTTAGTTAAGGTGTACCGGGGGAAGGGAGGGGGGGCTGTAGGGGGAAGGGGGGTGGGGGAGGATGGGGAGGAATGATTAGATAAGGATAGCTGTGTTACAAAATGTGTTATTGTAGTAAGCTGTTTTTTCCTTTTTGATACTTCTTCCTCATTTTTATTCCTGGATATTAAAGAGAAAAGAAATATGTGGATTTAGGATGGCGAAGCTCAATATACTTGATGTAGATAATGCTGGTATTTTTCTATTTTATCTCTGTCTTGTCTTTGATTTCTTACCCTCTTTTCTACAATTGAAATTGTTCAAGAATGTTTCTTCTGATTGTAACAGAAAAAAATCAATAAAGCTTACTTAATTTGCAAAAATACTTCCTTATCCCCTTTGTTCTTAGCAATACCCCCTCGGGACTTTCTCCTTTCACTAATGTATCTATAGAAAGTCTTGTCACCTTCTTTTACTGTTTGTGCTAGTGTTTCCTCAGTTTGGGCCTTTCCCTGTCTTACTGCCTTCCCTGCTTCCCTTAGAGAAGTTTGGTATGCCTCCCTATCTTCATCCTGCTGCATTCCCTTATAGTTCCTGAAGGCCAGCCATTTGGTTCTGACCGTTTCTGCTACTGTTTTTAAGAACCAAGGTGGTTTCCTTCTTCTTTTGCACTTCCCTTTCTCTCTAGCACAATGGGATGTTGCTTCAAGTATTGCATCCTTAATGCTTGCCCACTTTTCCTGTTCCCCCTCACCTGTATTTCTTTTTGCCAGGGCTAGCTTAACTCTGTTGGCCATCTTATCAAAGTCATCTCCTCTGAAGTCTCATATTTTTGCCTTGGAATGGGATGATTTAGTTTGGCTACTGTGGAGGGATAGCGAAGGACAAAATAGCAAGGGAGGTCTGGAAAAAATGGTGAGGGAAGGGAATAGCAATGGGACAGAAGAGGGAGAAGAGGGATGAGCTAACTAGGGATGTAGAGCATGATGCCACTGAGCTACTCGTGTAGCGTAGCGGGTAGGGACACCGGCTGCAGTGGTGGTGGCCCCAGGCCCAGGACTTCAGGCAGGTATGTCATTTTATTTTTGGCAAGTTATTGCTGCCCTCGGTCCCTCATCTTTCCTCCAGTGTCCACCCCCCACCCTGGACATGGTTATTAAAGTTTGAGGGGTGGGGGCTTGAACCCCACAAAAGGAGATGTTGGGGCCACAACACCCCTGCATTAAACATTTAATCAGATATGCGCCAATTTAGTATTCTACGTACATGGTTGTGTGCTGTATTTGTGTCCACCATGATGTACTCACTCTTGTGCGAGTTACTGAAAAAGATTCACGCTTGTGACATGGAACCGTTGGAGGGTGGGGATAAGAACACTAACCACATACTGCTCTGTATATTGAATAGGACACATGCAGCTTGCAGAACAGTGTAAAACACAGAGTTATAATATTAATGTGAAACTTCTAATCATTTACACTGTCTGTAAATAGCTGCAGTTCAAGAACGTGAACTACTGACAGCCCAAAATATAACATCCCTGACCCTCATGCAACTTGGAATGCTAATGGGGAAAGGGGGTTGTTTCCTTCAGCCCATCAGCTGCCAAAGTCCAGATTTCAGAAATAAAGCACATCATGGTAGTACAGGTTAGGCCACTTTATTCAAACACTTCACTGAAAAGATTTAATTCACAAACTGTTATGAGCACCACTAACGAGTGGGGATGCCATGGAGCTGCTCCATATAATACCCACATACAACTGGGAATGCTGTTGGGTTGGGGGAGGGTTCCTTCAGCCCATCTGCTGGAAAAATTAAAAATTTTCCAACTAAAAACACAACACAGTCAGTATGGGGTAAGATACTATTTTCACAAGGCACAATAAAAATATTTTAAATCAAAAATGACAGAGTGCAGTACTAAGAAAAACACCTCTCTTCAGTGAAACGAGTGGGGAAGCCATGGAGCTGCTCCATTTATAAGGACATCAGCCCAGCACCCACAGCATGTAAACATTAGGAAACTATGCAGCCCCTGAAGCGCACCATAAAATGAGTAAAAAGCTCAAAAACGGGATACAGTTCTCTATCAGAAAGGCATGCAAATGAAGAACAAAATCACAGCAGATAGCAAGTTATTTTTTTTAACAGACTACAGAGGATTCAGTGGCCAAGCACCCAAGAACAGGCATAAATTGAACATAAAAAACTTATGATACATTTTGACACCTGCAGTGTATAGAGTATAGGGTAAAGAGTACCCCATATGTACCCCCTCTGTATACTACAGCGGTAGCACAATACCTCAATAGGCTTCACAACACAGATTGTAATAGTCACCAAACAAGGCGCTCAGCTTCTCAAATAACCACTTGGGCATCCACTGTATATAGTTTATATCTGAGGCGCTATAGCACAATGGGTTGAGACTCTGAGCTACAGATCTAGAGACCTGGGTTTGAATCCCACAGCCACGTAGATGCATACTGTGTGCTCCTGAGCAAGTCATTTAACTTCCTTATGTTCCCAGGTTGCAACTGGAAACAAGCTTCAGCTTAATGTGCTACTCCTGGTTAAACAATGTTCCCCCTATACTACTTAACATAATAATATGCAGTAGTTCTGACATTTGACAGGAGCTACTTACAGTAGCTATTATGACTACCTGTAAGACATAAAGTGCATACCACACAAGTTCATTCAAATGTAGGGCACAATGATATAAGGTACACGATATGTACAGTACAGTATATAGACAGTATCCTTATTCCTTACCCTACTCACATATGAATAAAATAGAGGATAAAGTATGGTTCTGGGTGTTTAATGAGAATTTACACACACCAGAGGGGTTTATATATAGCATCAAACCCCGAGAGTGTGGGTAAATTCAAGTTTACACATACCCAGACCCATATTTTATTTTATATAATTGTTGGGGTTCTCTTTTTTGCCTCAACAATTATATAAAATAAAAGAGGCTGCTGTGCGCCGCAGTCCAACTACGGCATGGCATGCTGTCGGCTTTCAGTTTTATTTCAAACATTTTGTGGGCAATCCGGTAGCAAATGTGGTACAGTATATTTAAGTTATTTTACAATGTTACTCATGAGTGTCCCTAGCAGTTTATATCCATGTTGGGTTTGCGGTTTGGGAGACAGTGACCGAGAATCGAGGAAGTTCAAGCGGGCGCATGCGCAGAGTGGGGGAAACCGTGCATGTGCTTGCCGTTATAAACACTCCTTTATAACGGCAAATGATGCCACGGTTTCCCTATGGGAAAAAGAGGAAGCCATTAATTACAGAACACTTAATACCTTGATCTTTTAAGGAAACATTTTAAGCATTAATTGGGACACAGGGTAAGGTGTCAGGATTTCCTTTATTTTTTTAATGAGTAACACTACAACAAGACTAGCACACACACACACACACACACACACACACACGACTCAGATTTTAACAGTGAACTCAGATTACAGAGAAAGGTGATACTCAAAACATAAAAACAGTAATCTTAAGTACCCAAATAAATAAGCTTAGTAAACCAAAATGAGTCTGCATTGAAAAAGCAGATCAGTATTATAATATATTTTGTGCTATAAGGATTAAATTAGCATTTGAGTACAGGATGCTGTACAATTTCTTTTGATTGTCATCGAACATAAGCAGAACAAAAGTGAGCTTATCCATCATGCCCAATGATCATTCAAGAGATAGAGGGGATGATACACAGGTTTTGTTTAAAAAATTATTCCTCACTTGCATGGTTTTGCCTTTTGTACAAATTTTTAATGACCGCCTGCCAGAGTTTTTCCCCTGGACTTCACTGTCAGAATTTGTTACGCTCTGACTGTTGCAGTGCACGTGTGTGATGCTAATACGCATGCGCAGTTGATGAAGTTAGCAAATTCTGATGGGTAGCATGATTTGATACTACACCAGGAACACATCTGCACTCTTCAAAGCTGACCGCGAACTGAGGAAATGCTGGTAAGCTGTATAATGGCATAAATATGGTTTTCTCAACTTTGGTGCATATTGCAGACATTTTTGGGAATTTTGGCATGAAATTTTCAACATGGGGTTATTGGGACCCCTCCTCAAGAATTCAGTCACTGTCATGGCGTTATTCGGTCCCGAAAGGTGATTTTGTGGTCACTGTCACGGAATCAACTTTCGGGACGAATCATTTCATGTAGGGGGGCTCTCAAAAAGCCTGCATTGCAAATTGGTGAAAAAATCCAAAAATGGCAGTTTTATGAGTGAAGGTGTTATGCAGTTTCAATCTATGTGCGTAATCTCTCGTGAATTTGTAATATTTTCACCAGATTTCAGCATTGCCATTTTTCCACACCTCCTTCTGAACAGTACAGCTGTCATTTTACATATCCTGGCTAAAATGTGTTTTTTGCACTTCCAGCACAGAATAGCACTGTCGCTGTGGGAAATCTATTTTAGGGACAGAGTAACAAAATGACAGTGACACTGTTCATGAGCAGACGTCCTAAAATGCCTATGTTGAAGATTTGGTGACGAACCTCCATAAAATGACTGTGTTACAATCATGCGTTGCACAGTTTCCACGTGCACTTGTAACTTTGCAAATTTGCAATATTTTCATGCCAGATTTTCAACACTGGCATCTTTTCACACCTCCTCATGAACAGTACAGCTGTCATTTTTCACATCCTGTCCGAAATGTATTTTTGCACCTGTGGTGTACAATCGTGTGGTCACTGTGGGAAATCAACTTTTGGGAAAAATGAACAAACTCACAGAGTCACTGTTCATGAGGGGAGGTCCCAAAATGCCTATGTTGAAAATGTGGTTAAAAAATTCCCCAAAATAATTGTATTACGGATGTGCGTTGTACAGTTTCTATGCATGCTCATGACTTCACCAATTTTTCATATTGTCACTCCAGCTTTTCAACATTGCCATTTTTTTTACACCTCCTCATGAACAAAACAGTTGTCATTCCCTCATCCTGCCCAAAATGTGTTTCTGTACCTATGGCACCAAATGGCACAGTCAATGTGCAAAATCACCTTTCAGCTAACAAACTGATAGTGACACTCTTCACGAGGTGGGGTCACAAAAAGCACATGTTTATAATTTGGAGTGAAAATACCAACACATGCCTATGGCGTTAGAGTTTCCAACTGTAACACCCCACCCTGTAGAGACTGACAGGTGTCAGGGGTGTGACTTAGGATCATCAGCTATATTGCTCCCACCATTCCACCCCACCCTGCAGCTAGTGACAGGCATTGAGGTGTGCCTTGGAGTGTTTGGCCCCAAAGTTCACCCCATTCTCCTATACTGCACCCACCTCAGCATATTTTCTTATGGAATAGAGTAAGTAGAAGGCCCAAAGACACCAATGCACACCACAAGACTTGTCAGTGTCTACAGGGTAGGGTGAGGTAAAATGGCATGAGCGTTATAGCTGATGACCCAAAGGCACACCCCAACACCTGTCACTCTCTGCAGGATGGGGGTGGGGTTGGCGTCAGTTCAATACTTCACTGCCATTCCTATTATGCATCTCTAACTCCTTCAATACCAGTGCCAATGCCAATGCCAGCGAGACAGCATTCGGCATTGACAAATGCTTGTTTTATTAGTATTTCAATGTGGTCAGAAAATGAAAGATGATTGTTTAGCCACATCCTCAGGTACTTAACTTTCAACTTCAACTTTATTGGATGTCAGATTGAGATAAAAATATATTTTCCAATTGAATCCAATACCTAACATACAGACCACAAATTAACAAACGTATACACAGTTTTTACATACAAATATGGCACCATAATTAGTCAGAATAGTGTAGATAAGGTACAAAATTCATCTGAAACAATTACCATGTATATCATAAAGGGTGATTAAGAATTACCTAAAACAATCAAAAGATTTTAATACAATAACTCTCGATTGCTTTGACAATCTTTCCCATGTTTTTGGTACCAAACTTGACAAAGTTTTCCTCCCGAAACTAGTTCTACATTGAGGTACATGAAAACTTATTTTATGCAAAGTTCTTAGACCGTACATCTGTTTTTGTCTAATTACAACTGTTTTCAAAAGAAAGTCTGGTAAAGACTGGGACACAAATCTATAAACCAGTAAATTCCAATGCATGTCTTGCCTATCTGATAGTGAACACATACCTGATTTCTGGTACAAACACAATGACGAGTTTTATATGGTAAATTTGTTATGAATTTAAAGCACTATTAAACCATGCATCCAAAGAACCCAATAATGTTTTGTTGGCATTTTTATAGACCACATCTCTGTAATCTAATATTGACAGAAACATAGATGTAACCAATAGCTTCCCAACTTTTAGATGGAAAAGGGATTTATTTCTATAGAAAAAAGCTCAATAATCCCTTTAAATTTGTGTACAGCCTCCAGGGTATCTCCTAACAGTGGGCCATATGCACGAAGGTGCAGAGTGGGTATGTGCCATGGAACCATGGCGCATAGTCCACTCTGCACCCACCCAAGTCAACTGCATCCTCTGCATGGCATTCTCTACTGGATGTATGCCCCCCCATACTGGATCCCTGATGGTGTGTAGACCTATGTGTGGGGGGTGGACCGGGGGAGGGTAAGGGGAGCGTGTTGGCACTCCACAGGATGCACAAACATGCAGAGTGCTGGTGCAGGTGTTGGCACCTCCACCACATTAGGGCAGTCATAAAGGTGGGTGGCCAGTTACTCAGCTCCCCGGGAGTGACAGCCATGGGCTGCGGCAGAGAGGTGAGATCATGGTCACCACCCACTGAGGAAGCCCCAGCATGTGGGGCACACTGGGGGACCTGCAGATGGTCATACAGGCACCCGCCCCCACACTGCATGTGGCATTCTATGTGCCAGCTCCTCACCCGGCACACACAGGCACAGGTTATCCATTGTGGGGTCTGGGTCAGGTGGTTGATTGACTGCCCACCCAGATCTGCAGCTCTGCACCCAACTGCCCCCATGGGCCTGCATGCCAGGGAGGCACAGTCACATATGAGAGTCACACGGTGGCTACTGTTCATGAATGTGGCCATCCGCAGATCTCCCACGGGTGTGGAGCTGTGTGGTCGGTGTACATGCCTCAGGTGTGTATTACCCACCCCTTCATGCATAGAGGCCAGTGTTAATATAGGTGTACTGACTTGCCTTGAAGTTGGGAATGGAGATAGGGTGGGAGTAAAGAGTATTACTTTGGACTTGTTTGCATTTAGTAGGAGTTTTAAGCTAAGTAGGTTGTATTGTAACTGATTAAATTCAGCCTGAAGTACGGTGTCGACTTCACTTAATGATGGTTTTGAGATATAAAGGATGGTATTATCTGTAAAAAAATGTAGTTTAGCTGTTCAAAGATTGTAGCTTAAGGAATTAATATAAATTGAAAAAAGTATGTGGTCTAAAATAGAACCCTGAGGCACACTTCTAAAGAGTTGTAGGGGGGGAGACAATAATCCATCTGCTTTAATACATTGGACCCTCCCTGTGAGGTAGTTGGCAAAACAGCTAATAGAAAGACTATTTAGCCCATGTGCTTTAAGTTCTGATAGCAGCAGGTTGTGGCCCACTGTGTCAAATGCCTTACTTCGGTCTAGAAACTCAGCTCCAGTGAATAGTTTATGGTCGAGGGCAGTTAATAAGTTATCTGTAACCTTCACAAGGGCTGAGACAGTACTGTGATGATGGCGGAAGCCTGATTGGAGTGGGATAAATAGTTTCATATTCTCCAGGTGATCCCTGAGTTGTGTGTTAATTATTTTTTTCAAGGAATTTAGAAACTATGGGCAGTATGGAAATGGGCCGTAGTTGTTCAGGTCACAGGGGTCGTCTGATCTAAACAATGGGAGCAGATTCGCTGTTTTCCATATTGTAAGGCGAGAGCCTGGGGCAATAGACATATTAAATTAAATGGGTTATGGGGCAGTAAGGTAATAAAAGCTGGCTTGAAGAAAAAAGGGTTTAATCCATTAGCACCAGCACTCTTCTTAATGTCTAAGGTGACTAACATATGTTCAGCTTGTTTGAAGGTTATACGGGCTAGGTTGAAAGAGTTCTAGATAAGTGAGTCAGCAGGAATATCCACCCTCAGGGGTTCCTTTACTAGCTTTGAGGCTTGTAACGAATCAAATGTTAGTCCAGCTGTGGCAAAATGAGAATTTAGTTGTTCGAGGATTGTGGCTTTGTCCGAAATCAGGTTTCTTCGAGACATAATTTGGTGAGATTGATGGGGGATCTATGACCAGATTTAATTGTGTGCCACATTTTAGCTGGATTACCCTTCATGTCTTCCAGTGCATTTACATGATAGGTAGCCTTTGCTATCCTAACTAGTTTCGTGAATGCATTTCTGGCCCTCCTAAATGCTAGACAATCCATGGGTGTTTTGGTTATCCTAGCAGTGGTCCAGAATTTATCCCGTGAGGCTAGGGCTTTTTTAAGCTGTGGTGTAAACCATGGCTGAGAGGCCTTTTTAACTCTGTTTTTTATAAATGGGGCATGTTTATTTATTAATGTTACTAGAGTTGTATTAAAAATACCAGCCGCTTTATCTATCGAGGAGGCTAAACAGGTTTTCCAATCTATATCCCTAATGTCACATAGGTAGTTTTCCAATTAGAATTTTTGAAAGCTACATTTAGTCTCAAATTTTGTATTCTGGGGGCACTTTTCAAGCTTGCTTATTCCAGCCATGATGTTATGGTCACAGGCATCATTGAAGAATACGGCAGGGCAAGTGAATTTGTAGGCCTATTTGTTAGTATAAGGTCAAGCAGTGTGTTCTTATTTGGGTTTTTAGGGTTGAGTCTAGTTGGTTTTTTCACTAGTTAAGACAGACCTAGCACTTCACATAGGTCCTTGAGGTTGTTAGCTCTAGTGCCAAACCAATCCAGGTTAAATTCCCAGAGAATAATTGTTCCATTAGTGTTTGAATCAATGAAGTTATGAGTTGCTTTCTGCACTCTGATCCCCCTGTAGGTGGTCTATAACATCCCATTATACTAATTGCTTCTACAGGTGACATACTGTAGTTAGTTTTATGGTCAGGCATTCAAATTCCTTAGCTTTAGTTGATGCAAAAATTTCAGTCACAGAGAATTTACCGTTGACATATATTACCACCCCTTCCTCCCTTGTCGGTCTGTCTCTCCAAAAAAGTGTTGTAGGATGGGAGGGCTACCTGTTAGTCAATAGTGGAAGCCTTTAACCAAGTTTCTGTGAGCATCAAGATGTCAGGATTAGTATGGGCTACCCAAGCCTTCACTGTATCAGTTTTGTTTTGGAGGCTGCATACTTTCATTAGCATTGTTTTGAGACCAGTGGCTAATTCAAAGTCAAGTGGAGAGGTAAAAGTATTAGGACCTGGGTTAATTTCAACATTCCCTGAACAGAGCAGTAGTAAGACAATAAGTTTCTTTAACATAAATTTTTGATGTAAAATTTATTTCTTGGAATAGGGCGATGTGTAGGATGCTGACCTTGCACATATGCTTTCCTGGGGCTAATGCTCAGTAATATAGTCTAACAGTCCTGAAGAAGATGCTTTGTTTAGATATCCAGGGTGGAGTAAGAGGGGTTGGCAGGGGCAACCATGTGTAGTAGGGGCTAGTTATATAGGAGTGCTTTATTAACACAGGGTTAACCTGTGGGGGCAGTTAGCAGAAGAATCTATGAGATCAATGTACCTGTACCAAGCTGGGCATGTAAAAACCAGGAGTAACATAGGGGGTGCATGATGTCTATGAATATAGCAGTGAGGAGCAGATTGTGTCTGCAGGTACACATTTGTACTAATTAGTGGAGATGGGGTGGTTGTGAGGGATGGGTCATGGAGAGGGATACTGCAGGGAAGATAACAGAGGAGTTAAGGGAGCAGAAGTGAAGGTCAGAAGTATGGCAGCTAGGATTCAATGCAAAGAAGTGCAAAATAATGCACCTGGGAAACAAGAACCCTGGGGAAGAATACACAATGGGTGGGGAGATAGTAACAACAACAAAAAAGGAAAGGGACCTGGGGGTAATCATATCAGATGACCTTAAGGTTAGCATGCAATGTGAGAAGGCAGTAGGGAGGGCTGGGGGTATACTGGGATGTATAGGGAGAGGCATCATCAGCAGAAGACAGGAAGTTGTTATCCCTCTGTACAGACAGTTGGTGAGACCCCATCTGGAGTACTGTGTTCAGTTCTGGAGACCCCATCTCCACAAGGACATAGACAGGATAGAGGCAGTCCAGAGGAGGGCAACTAAAATGGTGCAGGGTCTGCAAGAGAAGCCATATGAGGAGAGACTAAAGGAGCTTAATATGTATACCCTTGAGGAAAGAAGGGAGAGGGGGGACATGATAGAAACTTTAAGTACCTCAGTGGAATCAACAAAGTCCAAGAGGGTAGCATCTTTCAGAAAAAGAGACATGCAAGAACAAGGGGACACAATTTAAAGATAGAAGGGGGCGGTTCAGGGGCAATGTGAGGAAGTATTATTTCACAGAGAGGGTAGTGGATGCGTGGAACAGCCTTCCTGAGGAGGCTGTGGGGTCTAAAACTGTGGGAGAATTCAAGAATGCATGGGACAGACATAAGGCAATTCTTGTGGGGGGTAGAAGAAATAGGCTGTTGGTTAACTAGGATCTGCAGCCTATCCTGTAGGTAGGGAAATGGGCAGACCAGATAGGCCTAGCAGTCCTTATCTGCCGTCAAAGTCTATGTTTCTATGTTTCTATGTTTCTGTCAAGTATTGAACAATTGTGACCACTAAAATAGCCTAGTGGTTAGGGTGACCGCCTCTGATGGAAAAGGTCAGGAGATCAAATCCCAGATTGTGGAAGAGTAAATGCAGAGGAGGGTGTTGCTACAGAAGTAGTGGGAGTGCATGCATAGGTGAGAAACCTTATATATGTACTGCTGATGTTACATATACTAGAGATGGGAAGGGTAACAATTTGGCTCAGCAGTGACTCCTAGTGACCAAGCAGTATAATGTGTAGTATAAGAATAGTGAAGCAAAGATTAAAAAACTCAGGCACAGCAGTGACTCCTAGTGGTTGTGATGTATTATGTACTGCATGGAAACTAACTTTAAGGGTAGGGACCTCCCAGGGTAGAGGGGACAGAAGGGATGGGTGGGGCTGTTGCTGTAAAGTGGCGACGGGCTAACACAGGTCTGGAATACCTGTGTTGAATCAGGTGGCTGCCAGAGCTCCTGTGAGGTCTGTGGGTCAGGAACGGTGAGGAGTGGAGTGAATGCAGCCTGTAGAGAAAAGTAATATATGCACCGTTAAACAAAGGAAGGGATTAAAAGATTAACACACAAACACAGGGTCAAGGAGGGAGTTGGAGGGGAGGGGGCAGTTCCTGAACTGACCACTCTGCACACGCACAGCATAACCACCTAAGAATGGTGACTAGTTCAAGCAACAGGATGAGTAAACCCACAGTGACTGCCTAACTGCGTTTTGGTCCCCTATCAGGTAAGAACTCGTGGTGGTATACCAAAACTCTTCAAATACGATGCCCCTTAGAAACAGCAGTATGTTGTTAAGGTACTGTTTTAATGCAACAGAGTTTATAAAGCACAGAAATGCACCTCCCATAGGGCCAGATTTTCAAAGACCAGAGAATGACACATGGTGCTTACATCAAAAACAACTGACACAAGATGCAGGATATGTCAAACCTTGCACCAGTTCTGATTTTCAAATGGTGCTTGCGTCAAAAACAGGTCTGCATGCGCCAGAGTGGCTTGCCCCATGCTTGCACCAAAAATATGCCTGCACCATGTTAGAAGGGATGCCTGGGTCACTGAAATGATGCACCATCCCTTTATTTGGGATTTTCAAAGAATGCATGTCCTGTCCTTGTGCTTAAGATGCCTGTCACTAAGGGACAGTAGGGCATACAAAGAGACCCAAAGCAGGGGGTCAGACCTGACTATGCTACTATTAAGGGCCAGTATTGTTCTGCAGGACTAGTTTAAAACATTTTGGGGGCTTAGTTTTGTCCATTTCATCTGCCATTTTGTTTTACTTAGTTTGCGTCATTCTTGTCCTTTGCGTCATTTTTTACTCAACTTGCACCATTTTTGTTACTCAGTTTGCACCATTTTTACTCAGTTTGCACCATTTTTTTACTCAGCTTGCATCATTTTCATTCCTTGAGTCATTTTTATGACTCAACTTGCACCATTTTTTGACTCAACTTGCACCATTTATTTTGGTGCAGCTTGCGTCACTCTCATCCCTTACACCATTTTGTTGATGCAGTGGACCTCTTGCATCAGTCTGGGGGACTTTGTTACAAAGAATGCTTTTCTTTCAAAATATGGCTCACAGTATTTGGTGCACCAAGATCTGACTCAAGCTGGTTGTTTGATGCAGCTTGCATGGACCTAAGGGTCCTTTTAAAATACATCCCATTATCTTTTCTAAAATACTATTGCCACAGTAAACTGCATGAGAGCACTTTATTAAGGGGGGGGGGGGAGAAAAGGAGAGAAAGATAGAGCAAACAAAAATGTTCTGTACATGTGTAACATTTTTAGTTATATACCGGTTTGATTTTTTGCTGTGCTAAATGAAATGTTCACATCGCTCCATGTTACGACCCACAACAAGACCTGAAGGCTCAAACGTTTTAAGCTGCTCTGCATTGTTCTTTTTTTTTTTTTCATTTCTCTTTATTACGCCCCTACTGCCTGCCAGCCCCAACCCTTCGGGCATCCAAGGACTCATCCTCCTGCCTCTGTCCCATCCGGACCTACCTCTCGATCCTCCATGGAGCTTCGGTTTGCCCCCCAAGCAGAGATGAAGTGGAGTGCCTTCATCCCAAGGATCCTTCTTTGCATCAGGTAGAGGAGGTGGTCCGGTGAGCAGGGCACATTGGAGGCACACTCTGGGAAGTCCATCTTCCCAGAGCCACAGGTGTGTTTCCTCTTTCCTCCCTCCTCTTCAGTGTGTGACCCCTGATGTCAAGGCACAAGGTGTTGACATCCACGCTGTGTAGCGGCCGCCCTTCCCCTACCATTGGGGGCTTGCAGTACTCTGAGCCTCCACTTGGAGTCAGGCAAGTGTGCAGGCTTTGGCCTCAACCCTCCCTGGAGAAGGCGAGTTGTCATGGGACGCTCAAGCCTATCTCCCCCCCCCCGGCAGACCCACCAGCGACCCAAGTCCGCTCCTGAACCCAGGTCGCTGGCGTGGAGCGAGGTGCAGTCTCCAGCACCTCAACCCTCAGCACCACCAGGCCAGCAATCTTTTCTCTTTTGAACAGTGATTTACAACAATTTATAAAGATTTTTAGGGCTTTTCTCAATAGAAATTCAAGTTACAAAGGGTGACATGGGCAACTGTAAGTCCCCTTTTTTAATTCCCTGAACTAATACATTAGAACAGCAAGGGAAGGGAATTTATTCACAACATTATTTTGTTCTGTAGGTCACGCACTAGCGCTCTGAGGAAATGGTAGCCTAATGGTAACGCTCCCCCAGCAGAGACATTTTAGTGATTTTTATAAATGTTTAACTTCGTTCACTAGTTTATGGCATTTCAAGCTCTTTTCTTTTTTTTTGTGTTATGTATTTATCTCCCCTGTGACTCCCTTTCCACTCCTTTGGGCCAATTACCAAGGACACTCACCTCTCACTAGGTTCCGCCACTGACTCAACCCCACAATACAGCCACCACAGGGTACCCCGATGTAACCCTTGCATCGGGTGATTCTTCCTTTCTGAGGAGAAACGGCCTATTGGCCTAGGCATTGGACCTGGGTGCTGCTGTGGTCGGGTCGGCTGCCATGGAGCTCGAGGGGGCACTGGTCCGAGTGGCCATCATCCAGCAGGAGGAGACGCCATTTTCGATTTTTCCTCTGATTTCCCCTAGTCGCACTGTCTCTGAGCTTCCACCAGTCTCCACCAGGGGCTGCTGCAGAGCGACGCCAATCCCCAACCCACCCCAGGAGAGGAAAGCAGTCCTCTGGACACTCAATCCTACTCCTTCCCCTGTTGACCCTCTGGCGCCCGAGTCCATTCCCAAGCCCAGGTCACTGGTGTGGTGTAAGGCACCAGCGCCTCAGCCCTCTGTGCCACCGGGCTGGCTCAAGCTCTTTTCTAATATAAATCCGCATGTAATTCCGAAAGTTGGGCTTGTTTGAACCTTTTATGTAGTCGTAAGTTACCATTTAAATAACAGCGCCTACCTTCATAGCAATATGCAGTCTGACAGTAGCAGTGGAGCGGCAGGGAATTCCAATCACCTCGGAGCTTCATCCACTGGATCTTTGGGAGTCTACTGAGGAAGGTCATCTAAGGGCACAATGAAAACAAGTAAAGGTGGGACAGAAACGAAAATTAGCGATATGGAATTTTTAAAAGAAAAGCTACAAAGCATGCATCTAGACATTGGGTCATTAAAGAAACAGGCTAAATCTGAAAAAACAACGGGGGTCCTAGAAGAAAGGCTAAATGTTGTAGAAGAAAGGTTAGCATTCCTAGAGGAGATGCTGTGTAAATTAGAGGATGTTTCCACAAAGAAAGGTACAAAAATTGGATAATTGGGTTCTAAGGTGGATGACTTAGAAAATAGAAGTAGGTGAAATAATCTGCATCTGGTGGGGATTCCAGAATTTGTAGAGGGTAATGATATTTATTTATTTTATTTTGGTTTTGGTAACTGGATGGTAAGGTTTTTAATGGATTTTATACCATCTATCCTGAATGCATCCTGGCAATGGCCCTTTGAAATTGAACAGGCACATAGATCCTTAAAACCCCCTCCCAGTCAAGGTCAAAAGCCCAGAACCATCATTGTTTATCTTTTACGATTCAATGTTAAAGAAGAAATACTTGCCCTAGCCAGACAAAAGAAAACTCTTTATTGGGGAAAGGATAGAATACATATATTCCAGGACTTCTCCGCAAAAATAGTCGAGAAAAGGAAAGCTTACAGTGACTTTCGTTAAGATTTACAGGAACTTGGGGTGTCTTATTATAAGTATCCAGCAACGTTGGTACTCTTTAGAGGGGAACAATCACATAGTTTTAAATCTCCTGAGGAAGTGTGGGAGTTTATTACAAATACCTGGCCTGAAGCTCATCGTACACTTAACAAAAGGCCTAAAAATCATCAATGTTTTTCAGCTTCTTTAAACAATTTTGAAAGCACTGAAACGTCTAATTCAGAATGTCCAGCATGAACTTCCACTCCTCAGCGAAGTCCGTGTGAGCTAGCTGGGCCTTCAAAACCATTATCCCGTTGCAAGTGGACCTAAACAATAACACTCACATTCCGGTCTCTAAGCATTTTGCAATGCAAGCCTGTGGCAAAACACCTTTGCCAAAATCTGTAACGTGGCCTTCAAAAATAAATCTCAAGTCACAAACCTTCTACAAAATAAACAAACCAGGTTTTACTCCATCACGCCTAAGGGATCTACTAAATCAGGCTGGCATTTGTCTTCACCAAGTCCTGCAAAATTTCCCTTTGAGAACTCCCTTGCTAAAGGAATACCTGAATGTTTGAATGGTCCCTGTAGTCCAGTCGCGGACATGTTTGCAGAGCCACCCTCTCCTGGTTCCAAAACTGAAATACTAGCAACTTGAATTTTCTTGTTTACTTCTCTGGCTATGTCAGTTGCATGCAACAAGATGCTCTAGAGTTAATGCTCTATGTCAGATTGGCTGTTGCTAGCCACATGGTGCCTTGCCTTAACTGTATACAGTATGTTTTAGAATAGATTTTTATGTTCTCCTTAGTTTAACTAATATTACTGTGCTACACTAAGTCATCAGTATAGATTCAGAGCCGTTAATGTGTTCCTTTTACATAGTACTTATATACAAGGTTCACTTGAGGGTGAAGGTTAAAGGCTACAGATGTAGGTCATAGACTACTTCCAGTCTAGCGATATGCATGGAAGGGCCATGTTGCATGCAAGGTAGGGTCTCTAAAGTAACTACCAGATCATCGGATTTTTGTTTTAAATAATAGAGCTTCTCAAAAAATCGTGGTTCAGGACTTTTCTGCTAAATAAATTACTTAAATAGTGCACACTTTGCCTCCTTTGGGGGTGTTTTTTGGCTTGCTATAAGATTCAAATTCATAGCATTATTTAACAATTTGTAGTAGGGATTCAGCAAAATTTCTTTATTGCATTTTTGATTTTAACATCTCGATTAGTTTTTATGGCATGTGTCTGCACAATTTAACTACCTGTAGCATTTGTCTGATCCTTTAGTGGTAACTCTCTCTTTAAACAAGGTGGCAAAGTAAACAAGCATTTGTCGATGCCAAATGTTTGCTTGCTGGCATTGGCATTGGTAGTGTAGGAGTTATAGAGCTGCGTAATAGGAATGGCAGTGAAGTACTGAACTGAAGCCAACCTCACCACCATCCTGCCGAAACTGACAATCATTGGGGTTTGCCTTTGGGTCGTCAGGCATAACGACCATGCCATTTCACCACATCCTACCCTGCAGACACCAACAAGTGTCATGGTGTGCCTTGGGGTCTTTGGCCCTTATGCGCACCCCATTCCATCAGGAAATACTGTGAGATGGGTGCGGTATAGGAGAATGGGGTAAACTTTGGGGCCGAAGAGTCCAAGGCATACCTCAATGCCTCTCACTTGCTGCAGGGTGTGGAATGGTATGAGCATTACAGGCGAGAATCCCAAGTCACACCCCTGATGCCTGTCATTCTCTACAGGGTGGGGCATTATGGTCGGAAACTCTAATGCCTCAGGCTTTCGTTGGTATTTTCACTCCAAATTTTCAACATTTTTTTTTGTGACCCCTCACTTCATGAACAGTGGCAATATCAGTTTGTTAGCCGAAAGCTGCTTTTGCACAATGACTACGGCATTTAGCACCACAGGTGCAAAAACACATTCCGAACAGGATGTGAAAAATGACAGCTGTACTGTTCATGGGGAGGTGTAAAAAATGCCAATGTTGAAAATCTGCTTTGAAAATATTACAAAAACTGGTGAAGTCACGAGTGTACATAGAAACTGTGCAATGCACACCCGTAATGTAATTAGTTTGGGGATTTTTTACAGCAGATTGTCAACACAGGCATTTTGGGACCTCCGATCATGAACAGTGTCACTGTGATTTTCTTTATCTGTCCCTAACAATGATTTCCCGTAGCGATCACGCATTTCTGCACTGAAAGTGTGAAAACACATTTTGGCCATGTTGAGAAAAATGACAGCTGTACTGTTCATAAGGAAGTGTGGAAAAATGCTACTGGTGAAAATCTGGACTGAAAATATTACAAAGTCATGAACTTACGAGGGTGTGTGGAAACTGTGCAATGCTCACTCATAACACAGTCATTTTAAGAACTTTTGTCACCAAATTTTCAGCATAGCCATTTTAAGACCTCTGCTCATGAACAGTGTAACTGTGATTTTCTTAATCTGTCCCAAACATTGCTTTCACACACCAACTGCGCTATTGTGCACAACATGCACAGAAACACATTTTGGGCGAGATGTGAAAAATGACAACTTTACTGCTCATAAGTAGGTGTGGTAAAATGGCAATGTTGAAAATCCAGACTGCAAATATTTAAAATTCAAGAACTTACGAGCATGCGTAGGAACTGCGCAACACACGCTCATAAAACAGTCATTTTTAGGAATTCTTTCACCAAATTTGCAACATAGGCTTTTTGAGAGCCCACCTTATGAACACTGGCACTGTCATTTCATTAATTGGTCCTGAAAGGTGATTTTGCATAGTGACTGCGAAATCACCCTTTGGGCCCGATTAATGCCATGTCAGTTCAAGAAATCATGAGGAGGGGTCCCAAAAACCCCATGTCGAAAATTTGGTGCCAAAATTCCAAAAAAATGCCTGAGAACTGCATTAAAGTTGAAAAAAACATATTTATTGTATTATACAGCTTACTGGCATGTCCTCAGTTCACAGTCGGCTTTGAAGGGTGCAGACGTGTTCCCGGTCCATCGAAGATAGTCGCACCAAGCTCCAGAAGTAAGTATGGGCTGAGGGGTGTGGGGAGGCAGTGTGCAGTGGGTGGGCATGGGTGGGCTGGAGACTGCAGGGAATGTTTTCTTGTTTACCATTTTTTTTTAAGAGCTTGACGGACGTTTGCCACACTGGGGTGAGCTCCCAGCGTGGCAGCTGGAAGGCTATTTTGGGGAGGACCTGGAGCCAACAGAGGATTGTGCACCCCCGTCAACCATATGGACTTGTGACATGCTGGGGTGGGCTCCCAAGCGTGGCAGCTGTAATGCTGTTTGGGGGGTCCTGGAGCCCACGGGGGATTGGGCACCCCCGTCGGCCATACGGATGTGTGACACACTGGCATGGCACCTGGAAATCATTTTTTTTTGGGGGGGACGTGGAGCCGATTGGGCATCCCCATCAGCCATACAGTATATGCGTGGGGGGGGAGCGCATGAGCACGCAATATGCGTGCATGCATGCGTGCGTGTGGAGGGGGGAGCACTGCTCACTGAAGCGGAGCTCTCCCTTTCAACTGTACGGCACTGTATTTTCAACTGGTGTCATAGACAGCTGCAGCATTGATTGGAGAACTGCGATCATGCCTGCAGACACACTGACTGAATTGGAAGACGGCTGACACACCTCTGAAAACTCGGTTGATGGCACTATGTTTCTTGCACATGCGTGCAAGCAAACATAATGAATCTCATATCATTTGTTCTCTACTGTTTGCACTGTCTTCTAATCTGAAAGTTCACTTCACAGTGCAGCCTTCACTTCAACCACATAAAACTAATCAACATCCTGCTCATTAGCAAATATGGAACATGGGGATATATTTTCTAAAGTTCATGGTTTCATGTGTGACCAAGAGATGTAAACACACCAGGTCATACATCCAGGTTTAAATGCAAGCGGCACCAAAACAGATGGAAGATGATGGCAGAAAAGGATGATGGTCCATCAAGTCTGCCCAGTGCATGCTAGGGTGAGTTAAAAATGTAATAGCAGATGTCCATGAGACTCAGGTATCAAAAATCGAATTTTTGGGGATTCAAGTCCTGTGGTGTCTAAAGGTGGACAAAGCAGGGACATAGGTCCAAAAATTTGCTTTGAAAATCATATCCACTGAGTCCCCAGGAGTGTGATCTTTTATGTAACAGACAGAACTTTTCACTGTATAACCTTTAAAGAAACATAACATTGATCACATTTTTTAATTATTATTTTATTGAGTGTTTAATAAACTGATTTTACATGTTTATGTTTTTATTCAAGGTTTTTCTTTTGTTAGTTTCCAGAACAGCATACTGAGCTGAAAAGAGCTTGTTTTTAGAATGATCAAAGCAGAAGGGAACATGACAGGAGAAATACAGAATAAATAAGATATGAAATGGTGTAGAAACTCACAATCAGTGCAGGCAAAACACAAAACTTTATACAGGGCGAACAAGTGTACATTAGAATATGTATGGAAAAACATGTGAATAGCATTTGTGCACAAATGTACAAGAAGATTTAAATTCAAGTTAGTTGTTATAAAAAGGAGAGTAAAAAAACAATCATTATTGTTACTAATTTATTTATTTAAACTTGGTGACTGGGAAAGGCACACTGAGCCGAGGCTCGTTTCCAGGTGCAACCCGGGTAAGAGGTATACACGGGAGTAAACATTGTTGCAGTACAATTAATGAATAAGGTTACAAGAGATCAATAGGTTTAGATAAAATATATACAAAGGTGAGACACAAATTAAAGGCAGGAAGCAATGCATGACAGCAGTTACGTTCTGTGATTAGTTGAGGCCCTTAGATTTGGGGACCTGGAGTAGGCAGCGTGGTTTATCTTGAGATCAGGAGGATAGTCAACTCAGGTTGGCAGGATCAGCTGGTGTGGAGAGGGAGACTTTTGGAGGTAAATGCTGAGGAGGTGGAAGGGGGAGAAGAAATTAGGGGGGTTAGGAACATTGGGGCAAAGAGAGGAGGGGAGGAGAGGAATCTGAGGAGTCTTTTGAAGGGTGAGAAAGGGGAGGGTGTAAGTAGGGTGATGTGATGAATAAACATAGAACAAGACAACTGACAGGATAAAGTGCAATAAGATATGGAAATATATCGATAACTAATATTATAGATCGAGGGAGTGCTCCCTTCCAGTCAGAGCCCTTCTTTCTTCTGTGCGTGAGATACTCTTATTCTGTGAAGAGTGTCTCACGTGCAGCTGCCCGGAAGTGGACACATTTGGGGCAGTTTTTTTTTTATTTTAATATATTATTGATCTTTTTCAATCAATGATATATTAATACTGCCACTGAGACCACACTTACAGTTATAAGAGTGGTCTCACTTATATCCTTATGGGGTTTACACCCCCCAACAGTGACGCCAACAAAGCAATCTACATCGCTGTTGACAAAATTGACAGTTCACCAACAGGTCGCTCTGTTGGTGCGACTGAGACAGGGGCACACTGTCTCCTGGTCTTGCACTCCCCTCCTGAATTGACTCTGACTCGGAGTTGAGCATAATTAGTATGGGGGTGTGGGGGGCAATGCCCCCACATGGGGGATTTGAGGACGAAGCCCCATGATAGAAAAATGGACTGAGAGACAACCGAGATTTATGTCAACTGCAACTTGCAGTCGACATAAATCCCATCACTGTGATGCTAGTCAATTAAATGGTTGTCGAACCAGCATCATAGAGCCCTCTTATGGTATGAGAGCAGCTCACCTTTGGTTCATGGTTCTCATACCCTAAGAATGCTCATGAGACCACTCTTACAACCATAAGGGTGGTCTCATCAGTGGTATTAATATACAAGATCATACAGCTAAGAAACGAAATAGTAAAATGCCTAATAATATTCCAGTAAATAGTACGACACTAAAGTAGCTGAATATCAAGGATGAATGAGCCTGTGGAGTTTGAAAGTCATTGACCAACACAATACCAAAACTGTAACCTTATGATAATGAAAAAATTATCCCTACCCTACTGAGTAGTCCCCCTACACATCAGAGGGCCCATGGCACCCACCTAAATCTCCACAGTTAACCGATCAGTAGGATAGTCAGAAAAAAAGGTAATCCTTCAAATACAGGACACTGTACCAATTATTCGCAATGTACAGTAATACCTGTATGCTCATTTACTCCTATAAGCCTGATATACTTTGTGTGTTTGTTTTGTTTGTGTTGTAGAGTCCCTCCCTAGTAGAGGTCAGAGTAGTGTGCACTTGAACCAAGATCCTACAGGATGCAGTGAAGCTTACCCCTAAAGGATGCAATCAGGGAAGGATATCACAAGGCCTAACGAGCCCCTAGAGTAAGCACCCAAACATAAGGCTGCTTGTACATCACATACAATTCAACAACTAGGTGCCTATCAGACCCCCTCTTTGGTTTCAGTGCAGGGAATCCCCACTCCATCTTGCCCTTGCCACCACGTTTGGCCCGGGGAATGAGGTTGGGTGGAGGAGACTCTCCCCTCTTTATAGCAATGGGGGGCAAATGGAGTAGAAAATGGAGAAGTAAAGGGGAAGAAAGATTCTGAACCCACTATATTGCAATCTGCTGTGAGCAACTAATTGGTTAGTCATGGCTCCGAAAGCCAGAAATACAGCTGGATATCACATCTGCACTTTGCACTAACCTTCCTCCCACAGACACAGAATGAGGTGGAATACCTAGGGTATGTTAGCAGTTCAGAAATGGTGAAAGGGCCCGGTACATTCATGCTGATCTTTTGTTAATGCTGCTATATCCTGTTATATCCTGCGACTAGTTATGGATGGGGCTCTGCTAGATGTAACCAATGCAGATCCCTATTCCTGTTGTAATGTTTGTAATGCTTGAAAACGTAATAAAAAAAAATATTATATAAAAAAAAAGTTATCCCTAATACATACACATGGGCATGCAGTAGGAAATGTTTAGATGAAAAAAGACCCAGGGTCCATTGTGCTCAACTCCCACCATCCAGGCTGCTGCCTGCTGTGATGGGGGGTGAAGCCTGTACCTTTTGGCCTAAGGATCTCTTTGAAAATGAGCTATGCTCAATTGCGTTATCCTGTTCATATGAAATATGAATAAAAATGTCACTACTACAGCTACTGTGTCCACAAGTATGTACTGTCCCTTGATGTTGGGTTGGGTGCCCGTTGGTATTTATTTAAGCAATAAGGCACGACAGGGTGTGTGTTGTTATGTAACAATGTCATGCCTTGGGTGGGTTTAAGCATGAGGCTACAGGCCAAGTGCTTCAACCACCAAAAGAGTGATGTTATTACACAACAACACACACCCTGGAATGCCTTATTGCTATTATACAGTGACTTATTTGTCAACAAACAAAGAAAAATTAAAAAAAATTCTGTTTTTAAATAGATGTTCAGCTTTATATGTACACGTAAGGATACAGATAGGTAATAAAAATGTGTTGTTATTGCTGTTGGCCAGTAGGTGGCATTCTATGTGTTTCATTTTCTTAAATCTCCCCCTTTCTCTCTTTCGCTCTGGTTTTTCCCCTTTCTGTTTTTGCCTGCACGTATCGTGGTGCATAGTTGGCCCCCCCCCCCATCACTCAGTAATGTTTGTTGAAGATAGCCTCAGCCGAGCTGTGCTCAGCAATGGATATTAGGGCAGGCTGCTGAACAAGGATTGCTCTATGGCTTACACTTTGCATTATGAATTGATGTTCAGGCAAGGGGGGTGTGAATAACAGAAGTAGATTTGGAAGGTGGGTTTGATGCCAGCTAATGAGTTGCCTTAAAAACAAAAAGTGTTTCTTCATCTTTACATACTGCTGCTGCATTCAGCTTTTCAGTGAAACAGACATCTTTTTTTTTCTTTTTTTCTTTGGTAACTGGGTAAGGCCTACTAGGCACAAGTGCCTGTTTTCAGGGGTGACCTGGGAGCACTGGGCGGTGAAGTGACTTGCTCAGAGTCAAACAGTATGCAAGTAGAGGTTGTAAGACTCAAACTCAGGTCTGGTCTGCTGGATGTATCAAGCTCATTCACACCTCATTCCTCTAACCTCTAGGCTATACTGCCAGCCCATCTGAGTGCATGTGCTGAAAGTGAAAGTGACTCTTTTGCTGCATGTAGTGGCAGATTTAAGAAGTTTAATTTTTTAGTGTGGGCAGTTGGTTGGACGAGCTAGGGACTATGTGTGTGGTGGGGGTGGTGAAGCCATGATGGCTTCAATGTTTGGTAATGGCTGTGGTTGGTGAAGGCTGGGATTCCATATGGATTGAACATGGAGGAAATTGTGTGGTGGTCATGTGGTTATTTCTGTGCTTGCCTAGATTCAGTGATGATATTGTCATGTAACTTCACTGGCTCTAGGGCATGGCAGCCAAAAAGATTGCTAGAATTATCCTTGCCACTGTATAATTAATGGATAATGACTTGGTATGAGCCGGGCATCATCCGTGATCACATCATTTATGCTGGTTATGTCATTGTAAAAATTGTACTGTCTTCAGGAGGACTTGAAATGGTGGTTTGTGTGTGTCATAGTACTTGTGCAGCTGGAACTGCCAGGAGTGGGGAGCCTGACTGGTACTCCCAGTGCCAGTGGGAGTCTGGAAATCCTTGCAGCAGGAGGCATAGGAGACAGAATAGCAGTAGATGGGACTTTCTGAACATGGGAATAATCAAACGGATAGTTGAAGCTGATACATTGTAAGTTGAGTTTGAAACAGGCTAAGAATTCAACATTCTCAGAATCTAGCATGTAGAAATGTAATAAGGCCAGTTGTGCTGAAACATCTTTCCAAAGCTATTAATGATGGAGGGAATCTAAGACAATACAAAACTAGTTTAGCCAGTGCAGGCCAAATTACTTTCCTGTCTTGCTAGATATAATGGTATCACTACTTTGGAAAGACAATGACTTCTAGAGAAGCTTCTATTGTGTATTCTGGTGATATGTCTGTGTCTTACTCCAAAATGTCTGAATGGCACTGGCAGTCAATATCAAAAAGTTCACAAAGTCCTTTTTTGTTTCTGGATCACCATTATCATGCCACATCGATGACTGGCACTGGAACCATGCCAAGTTGACCGACAAGGAGGAGCAGTATTAGCAGGAGGAGGTGATTCTTGGTTGTTTTTTCACTTTGTCTGTGTTGTTCGTTTTCAAGTGTATGTAACACTTTCTGCTTGATACAGTCAATGCGTTTGGGGCAATTCCCATATTTGTATATCTGGGATTAAGTAGTGTTGTCATGCCAAACTGTGTGTCCAATCTAGTGCTTTCCCATCTGTCTGCAATTTGTGTCAGAAATATCTCTGCCAGTTTCTTAGGCCCTGGACAAACTGGAGAACTTAAAATGGTTTGCGTGCCTTAAAACAGTTTAAATCCCTCTAGCACTGTTTGCAGACAGACTACAAGCCCCTTAAAATGTTTTAACAAAATGTTTTTAAACCCTGCTAGATACCTAGTCTTAAAACCATTTTTAAAAACGTTTTGGAGCTAGCATGGTTTTACTTACAGGTCTGTCCAGGAGTAAAAGTCTTTTAAGCTATAATGGTTTAACTAAAACAGTTCTAGCTGCAGTGTGTCCAGGCAAGCACAATTCTGTGTTGGACTTAACACAAAATAGTTACAAGGAAAACAGTTTTAACACTAGCAGTGTGGCCATACTAAACCATTATCAGAAATGGTTCCCGAGTAGTGTGGCTGCACTGAAATGGTTTAGCTAAACTGGTTTTAAAAACAGTTTTCAAAAACAGTTCTGTAATGTGTCCAGGGCCTATGAGTATCATATTCTATGGATGCTGCTGCTGAGATGACTGAGATGAACTGGTGGTGTCACCACAACCATTATCATCGCTGTCATTCCAATTTCTCACCTCCAGAGCCTCTGTGTCAGTGGCTATCACCACCAGCCTTGCTTTGTCGGGTTGCTGTAGAAAATCTCAAATATTGATGTGTGTGTGTGTGCACTCGCGCACGCGTGCATGTGCCTTGTTCAAGTAGGCTCAGCAAGGTAAGGACCATGCTAAGGGTTGCTGATTCGGCACTGACATCTTTTGTGGTCTGTCCATAAGATCTCAGAAGCAGAACACGCTTTTGTATCACATACCACTGCATCTAGGACAGATATTCCCTGCAAGTCACAATGTTGAGTTTCATAGCCCAGAATACAACATTCTATTTCTCCACACTCCACCACACAAATAACAGAGTTTAGCCTTGTCACCATGTTTTGAAGTAAGCCATGCTGCAGAAAATTATGCTTCAGCTGGTACTGGCAGATAAGTCAGCTCTTTTTAGGGAACAATGGAAATATCTAGAGATGTACCCTACTGTGTTGAGTATTGCTTATAACTAGGCATGTTTGTCAGTATACAACACTCCACCAGATTCAGTCCATGTGAAGAACAAGGTGCATGGCAGAAATCTCCATCTTTCATATTCTATAGCATGTTAGTACCTCTATCCATCAGGAGCATTCCCACCTTCAGATCATGAGGATATTTCCAGATGTCCAACATTGATGGAATGAACTACAGAATATTTTCCTCACTGCTCTTCCCCTCCATAACCGACACATTAGGTAATGCAGTTCCAACTACATAGAAATTTGTTTCAGTCAATCCACTCTGTGAGAATTCACTCTGGACTATTAACTCTGGTGTCAGTCATGCCCCTGTACAAATAATTCCCTGTCAATTCATCCCCAGCATAAATATTATAAAATAAAATCCAGGTGGGTGAAATTTGCCCACCAGATGAGGCAAGAATCTCGAGGGTTGTTAAAGCAGAAGTTGCACTAGCAATAATGCATGACAGGGTGTGGTATACCATGGGATATCTTCACACCTCGGGTGCGTTGTGAGGCACAAGGCTGTAGGCCGAGTGCCTCATGCACCCAAGAAGTGACAATATCCCATGATATACCACACCCTGGCTTGCATTATTGCTATTATGAACTGGGTTAAAGCTAGATTGAAATTTGTATGAATGAAAAAATGTAAAAACAGCCTTTTTAAAGAACTTTTGTAATGCATTTTAAATGTGTAGTTGTACATTTAAAAAAAAAAGTTCCTACTTGTTTGGATTTAGGGGACCGGTAGGTGGCACTGTTACTTGCGAATAGGAGACAACAGTAAACTGAGGTCTATTTGCATAAACTGCTATAGTTGCTGATGAAAGTCGCTCTAACTGACACTTGGTCCATCATAGCCGATAGTGCAGAAAGCACCACATAAGCCACAGGAGTGAACAGGCAGACGTCAAATTAATTTTAAGAAAAAAACAGACTTTTCTGCAGGCTTGGGGCTTGTAGGAGGAGATGGCTGGCTTCAAGATATTGACTTATTTGCTACTGCCAAAATGTGCCAGTGGAACATGGTAGTCAGTGCTCTTGCACTGCACAACCAAGGATTTATGTTTGTTTGTTTTTAGTAGAAGGAAGTTTAAACAGGCAGCACATTTGGGGTGAAGGGAAGCAGTAGTTGTACTTTGAGTCAGCCAAGGGAAACTGGTGTTTGCCGCAAGCAGGCAGGACTGCTGCTCATGTTTGTAGTCTGTGAGAGGAGCAGGTGAGTCGATGGTGTGGAGGTGTTAGTACTGTAGTCTGCAGTTGTTGTTGTGTGACAGAGTTTTTATTTATTTTTCTTATAGCCAGAAGCAGACCGGTCTAAATTTTCTTGTGAGTGGCAGTTGTATTGTTCTGGTGGTGGGAGGTTGACAGTTGCCATTACGAGTTCAGCACTGCTATTGCCATCGTAGGAAATGAGATTTCTCGGGAGTGAGAAGGCTGGTGGCCGGACGTTTTTTGAAGCCGTGATGATGTAGCCCGATATCATCCTAGCTTCAAAGAACTCTCGGCCAATCAGCTTTCTGTGTTTACAGTTCCCAGTTCACAATTGTTGTTTGAATACAGTATGATATGTAGAGGGAGCAAATAGTACAAGAATGAATTGAGTAGGGAGTTGGCTGACGCTGGAGTTAATAGTCCAGAGCGACATCTCGTGAAGTGAATTGACCATAACAAATTGACATGACACCAGCAGTTCCTCTATTGACGTGCCTCTTTGAGGCTGTCTGCTTCAATATAACTCTGGGGCTGGTGGTGGTAGAGTTGAGTTGGGAATGGTGGTGGTGCTTCTTGATGGAGACATGACCTAATGGGCAGTGATATGCTTTGGTTTGCACTACTGGTCCAGATATCACTAGTGCAATGCACATAACCCCTATGCCTCTTTCAGAAGGGTCACTATTTGCGGGCACAACTTTCACATACCAGGGAGAGTAGGTATGAAAAACGTAAAACGTGATGCACTTAGGCTTCATTTCATGAAACATTCTTGGGAAGACGGCATCCTCTACAATGGAGAATGGTTAAAGATCAAGGGCCATCATCCCTCCAATCAGTTTTATAATTAAGATGGAGCTTGGATGACTTGATGGCAGTTTTGGGGGCCAGTAACTCAAGCAGTGTAGTTTCTTTTGTTGGCACAAATTCAGGACTAGTGTTTGTGATGCACGGTGTGGTACTTCTGAAATAGCGCCAGTACCTGTAGCAGTTAGCTGCTGTGGCTGTTGCTGCCATGGTGGCTGCAGGAATTGAACAAACCATCTTATGTAACAACCCATGCCAACCTGTGACTGCTGCTTAAGTCAGTCCAAACAGAACCTGCGCTCAAGTGAAAAGAACAGGGTGCAAACTAGGAGCGGCTCACCCCAAACATACAAACGAATTGAAAATGTATGCACTCCAACATAGAGAACGGAGGCTCAAACTGATTTGCAGAAAAAAGTTATTTTTAATTTAGAACATACAATTACAGCCGATTGCCAGCCAAACATGAACACTTTACCCCAGCACTTCACCTATAATACAAGGTGTCGTCAGGGGGCTGGTTACTGGAGAAAACTTCACCATTTTTATAACCCCCACTGATGACATCATAAGTTACATCGTAATTGTGCATCACACAATACAACAAATATTTGTCAATGCCAAATGTTTGCTTGCTGGTATTGGCATTGGTACTACATGAGTTAGAGAGATGCATAATAGGAATGGCAGTGAAGTATTGAACTAACATCAACTCCCACCTCCACCCTGCAGAGACTGACAGGTGTTATGGTGTGCCTTTGGGTCTTCAGCCATAACGCTCACATCATTCCACCTCACCCCACCCTGCAGATACTGACAGGTGTCATGGTGTGTCTTGGGGTCTTCTGCCCTTACACTTACCCTATTCCAGAAGGAAATAAGCTGAGATGGGTGCAGTATAGGAGAATAGGGTGAACATTAGAGCCAAAGACCCCAAGGCACACCTTGATGCCTATCAGTGGCTGCAGGGTGGGGGTGGGGTGGAATGGCATGAGCATTAGGGTTGATGACCCCAAGCCACAACCCCGGCGACTGTCAGTCTGTACAGGGTGGGGTGTTGCAGTTAGAAACCCTAATGCCCTGGGCATTTGTTGGTATTTTCACTCCAAATTTTCAGCATGGGCTTTTTAGGACCCCTCCTCATGAACAGTGGCACTACCATTTCATTATTCAATTCCAAAAGGTGACTTCACACAGCGAATGTGCCATTTGCTGCAACAGCTGCAAAAAGACATGTTGGGCAGGATGTGAAAAGTGACATCGGTACTGTCATGAGAAGATGTGAAAAAATGGCAATGTTGAAAATCTGGAGTTAAAATATGAAAACATTGGTGAAGTTACAAGCACGTGTACAAACTGTGCAATGCATGCTCGTAATGCAGTCATTTTTTGGAATTTGTTCACCAAACTTTCAACATGGCCTTTTTGGGTCCCCACCTCATGAACAGTGGCACTGTTATGTTGTTAATCGGTCTTGAGAGGTGATTCTGCACAGCAAAATGAAATGACAATGTCAGTGGTCATGAGGTGGGGTCCCAAGAACCCCATGTTGAAAATTTGGGGCCAAAACTCAAAATAATGGCTGAGATATCAAGCTAAGTTGAAACTCCTCATTGGTTGCCATTATAGGGCTTACCGTGATTTTCTTCAGTTTGCAGTCAGCTTTTGAAGAGTGCAGATGTGTTCCCAGTCCACAACAGATTGCAGTACTGGACCGCCGGAGGTAAGTATGGGGTGAGAGGGTGCAGGGAGGTGGGGTGTGCAGATGGAGGGTCAGGATGGGGGGAGGGAGCTGCCAGGACGATGAGAGATCGTTTTCTTTTTACAGGTAAAAAAAAAAAAACATCGGGGGATGGTTTTCTTCTTTTACAGGTGTAATTTTATGAAAA
Organism: Neoceratodus forsteri; assembly: GCA_016271365.2. Lineage (NCBI taxonomy): Eukaryota > Metazoa > Chordata > Ceratodontiformes > Ceratodontidae > Neoceratodus > Neoceratodus forsteri. Next base: position 277,750,975 of record CM028136.1, on the reverse strand, counting down.
CAAGATTTCAGCACACTGGGGTGGGCTCCCAGTGTGCCAAACTAGTGGAGGTAGGGTCAATGCTGACCCAGGGATTGGGAAGCCCAAGGTTGGTTGAAGAAAAGGGGGTGTGGTGGGCACTTCCGACACCAGGAGTGGGCATCCCGATGTCGGAAAAACATGATGTTTACTTTGACACACTGGGGTGGGCTCCCAGTGTGCCACAATAGTGGGGGGGGCATGCTGACACAGGGACTGGGTACCTCGTTGTTGGCTAGAGATAGCTTGGAGGGCATGCTGACATGGGGATTGGGCACCCTGATGTTGGCTTTGGGGGAGGGTGTGTGGTGGGTGGCAGGAGTCACCAATTATGCAAAGCCACGTGGCTCATTTTTTATTTCACCGGGAAAAGCACACTGAGCAAATGAGTTGCTCATAAGTCCAGCCATGCACATTACAGTGCACTGTAATGCATATGGCTGGAATGTTCCTGGTTGCCAGGAAAGGGGGGGGGGTGGGATCTGCCACTGCAATGACGAAACTGTCCATGACTGGAGCAACAGATTTCTTTGAAGTCTGGCGCTTGCTCTGAAACTGCTGTCATCGGCAGCTTCTCTGTTGATTGGTGGCCAAGGGACACACCCCTGAAAGCGTTCACTGGATTGGCCAAACACTGCCACACCTGTGCAATACTGTACTCTCCTCAAAATGTTTCTTGAACGTTACGCGCACAAGCAAGCATGAAAAGTGATTACCAGGGCATTATTCTATCACTAGACCAGGCCAAAGCATTTGATCAGGGGGATCAATACTATTTGTTTCAAGATTAGAAAACATATAATTTTCCCCGATATTTATTATATGTATACAACAGTTATATTGTAATGCTTGGATTCAGCTATATTTTAATGGGGTCCCAGGTGCAGCGTTTCTGGGATGCAAAGGGGTTTGCCAAGGCTGCCCCTTAAGCCCTCTTCTGTACATCTTTCAGATAGACTCTTTTCTCAGGAAAATTTTGTCCCACCCTGATATACCTAGAATTAGGTTCTCTAACTCACAGCTGGCACCCTCAGTTTGTGCTTATGCAGACAATGTCTGTATCTGCACTACAGATGAAGTAGTAGGCCCTGCCTTTACTTCAGTAATTTCTGAGTTTAGAAATATCTCTTGTTCAAAAATTAAATTATGATAAAAGCAGAGGAATTTGTTTGTTTCCATTGGAAGGTACTGCCCCAGTGCAACAAATAGCTAACACTGAAATTTCAGACTCCCCAATCAAAATTCTGGGTTTATATTTTGGTAGCACAGATAATGCAATCCTGAATTGGAACAACATGGTTGGGAAAGCAACAGCGATTATTCAAACATGGAAATATAAATTTATTTCCAAAAGGAAGAGAGTATTTTTATTAAAAACATTTATACTTCTACTCTTTTTACATTTAGCATATATCTTTCCACTCCCATTTAATATGAAAGTGAAAATAAACAATTTGTTTTGTCAAGGTTTTTGGGATAGTCATTTGAACCCCATTAAAAGGTTATACACATACCATGCTTACTGTCAAGGGGGAGTTAGAATAATACACCCAGTGTTATTTTTTCACTGTGTGTTTGTATAAGGGAATATTTTACTTTGGTTAGATGGACAAATTTACCCTTGGTATGTTATTTTACAAGCTTGGCTTCAAAAATTATGCAACGCTTAGTTCAGAGACCCCTTTTTGATTCTGAGAAATTTTAGATCTTTTGATATTCCTAGTTTTTTTTACTCTGGTCTTTCTCAAACTACGAAAATGGCAAATTACACAATTTTTTTAAAGGCAAATACCAGGAAAAAAAATTATTCCATAATTCTTTGGGATAATTTTCATGAAACTCCACTGGTGGTAGGAGGTCGGGAAGATAACACTGACAAAATATTCTCCCAGCTCCCAGATAAAAGACTACCTCTAAAGTTTTGGTATGTAACTTGGCTGTCATGCTATGGGCGACTTGGGGTGTGGAATACACACAAACATAAGCCAGTGGAGGAAAAAATGTGTCCGAGATCTTCCTCTGCTGGAATATTGGAAACAATGGATCATTTCTTTCTACAATGCCCCTTTTCAAAACAATTTTGGCTTTTATTTTTGGATACTTAGGGTGACAAGTGTCTTTCCCCAATTACATATGAAGTATTAATATTAGGACTACATCCGCCTAAATTGGCTTAATTTCACCCCGGCACATTGCAACCTTTTTTTTTTTTTTTTGCATCATGTAGATTTTATCTGTGGCAGGCAAGGTGCGCGTTTCTGCTACAGCAAAAATAATACACAGCTGCTCATATCTTATCCCATATTTCTTTTGGGGTAACAAATCCTGTATAAGAAAGAGAAAAATACCATTGCATTAACTTCTTTTATGTCATATTAGAAGCACTGTACCTGGTTCTTCAATATTTAACCAGTCATAAGTTGTTGTTTTTTTATGAGGTCATTTATATTACTCCCTTTTTGTTTTGAATGATTTGTATTTGACAGCAATGTTTTGATTTGTTTGGCAAGTTGTTTTGTTTGCTTTATTCTTTCTTTCAATAAAACAAATTCCCCTACTCTTTGCAGTAGGGGGTGCTGTGGTCTTGACATTTGCCAAGATGGCCAAACAAGTGCTGGCCGGTGCACTGAACATTTCAGGCAGGGAAATGCCAGTCCCATTCCCCTCTTCCACTGGTTCTAGGGCTGCTGTTGCTGTTTTGAGTGAAGCCACAATAGAGAATACAGAATATGTGAGAACAGCTGTTACTGGGACACTGACTGCTTCTCTGAACATGGATATACCTCTACAACTGCCTCCTGAATTTATTGAAGCAGACAAACATCTGCAAGATGCCTTAAAATGTAAAAAAGACCATTTACTGACTCTTATGGCTGGGGAAGATGCATCCTATCAGGCTGTAAAAGAAGCACTGCTTGCTACAGACGGGACACCTCAGATGACTGTTGGGATGGTATCTTCATGGGAGTGGCGTACTCTCCCAGCTACTTCCCCTCTACTTCCATGTCAGTCGTGGCAACTGGGCATGGACAAGTGGGAACCAGACGCTCAGACCCATTCCTGTGTGGTGAAGTGTTTGGAGGCCATTTCTCAGCCTGGCATGGCTCTTCTGTAGCCTCAACATCCACCACCACATCTGCTGATCTACTGTAAAGCTCAATGATGGAACAACCACTGCTTGAGCTGACAGCACTCCTGCTGCAGCGTCCAATGATTCTGATGCCCACAGACCCTTTTCCCAGTCTGACAGTGAAATCTCCTCCAATAGCAACACTTCCCCTGATGCCACACTGGTTCCACTGTGATTTCTTCTATCCAGACAGATTCCCACAATGGTACACACCCGTACTCCTCAAAGAACTGGTCTCCGGTACGGAATCTGGCAGAAGCAGGGTGGTCCCGGGATGTTATTTGTCAATGGCATGCCCAACCCCCCTACCTTTAGGAGTTCTGCTGAGTTCCGGGCTGACAGGGCCCTTCAGGACCCCCCACTAGAAACTGACTTGATTTCCCTAATAAAGGATTCACCTCTTGTGCTCTCAGGACATTCATCTTCTGCTGAGAATCCTGTACTGCCAGTTTGGCATCCATTGAAGTAATGCCCTCACATGGTAAGGCTGCTATGCCTTTTACATCTCAGCCGCTTTTACAGCAGGACAACTCTCAGTCCCCTTTTCAGGTACATATGGATAGACCAACAGCTGATGTGCTATTACCCCAACAGTTCCCTGAACCACTACAAGGGGCTGTGAGGCCTACTGTCTCCCAAATCCACCTCATTTCTCTTGGGCTGATAGAGTCATTGCAGCAGACATGGCTTCTATTGTGGAGGAGTTTTCCTCTCTGACCCAGCCACCCCCTCCTACCCCTGCTTAGGCTTGGACATCTTTTAGAAAAATGGAAGTGTTTTATAATTCTCCAGTGCCTGCGCAGCAGAGAAATGCAGTCTGACTGCTCTATACAGGGGTGTTTGTGGCCACCCCACCAGACAGGGCTTATGTTGGGAGAGTTTTGTTGAAAAACTCCCTCCACTATATGCCCAGTGACTTGTATGCATTGATACATCCTCCATCAGCAACCTTTTGTGATCTCAGTTTTTTATCAGCAATATTTCCTGATAAGTTCTGAGTACAATACAAAACCTTAAAAGACACCCCCCTCCCTGGATACCATTTCAGACCATGCCTTTGACCAAACCGGCAGTTCGCACTTTGATCATTTTGCTCCGCAATGAGGGTGTATGGGTTCAGGATATCCATTATTGGCTGGCTCAGAGATGTGACATAAATAGGGATTCAGAAACCATTCTAGACCCTGAACTGTTCTGGATGGGAAATTGGCACTTCAAGGTGACCGTCAAACATAATGCGTCTGGCCTGCAGCATTTGCCAAGTATTTTCTTTTTGGGTAGAGATCGGGTCTAGTGTTTCTATCCTGGACAACCGAAAATATGTTTCAAATGTGGGTCAGAATCACATCTCATTAATGCATGTGACAAAATCTGCCGTAATCTTTGTCTGTCTTTGGGGCTTGTGGGTGCCCACTACACCAATGCAATGTGCTGTAATCTCTGTGATGATTCTGGACACCCATATCGGACTTGTCCATGGGCAATGCACAGTTCAGAGGATGTGGATCCCCTGGATGGTTTTGTCTATGTGGCTCAGAAGGTCCATCAGCAGTTTCAGCATAATGCCACAGCAGCAGTTCTGGTGCACCAAACTGATTCTGATCCATCGCCTGGGACTCCTCCTGTCTCTAAGGCACAGCTGGACCCACTTCTTACAAATGTTCTGACACTGCCCCCTGCTGCAGATCCCACAGATATGGACCACACTATCTCTCCTCCTACTCCTCCACTGTACTCCAGGCCTTTCTCTCATGTAGATTCCTCCCTGCCTCCGGAAGATGTGGACATGCCTCCTCCTGAAATGACACTTGTGAGTGGCAAACAACCACTCCAATCACATACCAAACATTTTCACCTCTTCAGTTTTCTAAACCAGGGGCTCTGATCTCACTGGAGAATAGATTTGAGGTGTCAGGAGAGGACAGACCTGACTCTGATGGCAGCCAGTCCTCGGCAACCTCATCCTGGATCTCTTCAAAACCACTAATTTTGATGGATACTGAAGATGACATGATTCCAGTGACCACCAGGACTAAGGTTAGAAAGAAATTCCAAATGGTTCCCTGAAGGACCAGTGACTGATAGTTGTACAATGTACAGTGACTGCTGTTTTGCCATCCTTGACCTAACCTCATTATGGCTCCTGCCCTTAGAATTGCTACCCTTAATGCTAACAGGATCAGAAATGCCTCCAGACATCTCATACTTTTCTCCATCCTGAAAGATCTGGATTTTGACATAGTCTTTCTCCAAGAAACACGTCACACTACCATCGCTGGCATGAACATGGCTCGCCAACACTGTTGTAGGGCTCCATCTTTTTGGTCCATGGGATCTGATGCATGCGATGGAGTGGTATTTTATTTAAGGGTTCCACAGTTATAGTCACCCGCCTGGTTGATCTTGAGCCAGAACAGGCATTTCTGTTGGACATTGACTACCAAGGAGCCCCCTATCGATTACTCAATGTATATGTACCTCAAAATAAGAGATCACGGGTGGAGCTCTTTCAACAGATCCAACCTTATCTTCATACTTCTGGTAATGTAGTGTTAGGAGATGATTTTTATTGCAGTATAGCACGTACAGACAGGGGTGCCCAAACAACCAAAATGTATTGTGATGCAAATTTTCTTACTAAAATGCTGAGGACTGCATCCTTAGTTGATGCTTATCAGTCACTGCATCCCGAGAGTGGATTTACCTATTATAAGTCTACCCTGGCCCCCAGGACTGATTTTTTATTAGTTTCTAAAAGACTGTGCCCTTGACATAACCCTTAACCCAGGGAGACTATTAAATTGCAAATGAAAATGCTTCAATATGACAGGTCACGTTCCCTTCTTATGGAGCATTACTGTGGGACACATGACACTAAGTGGGTGGGAGACCCCTTTGAGGGCTGTAAGTCCAGAGCCCATCGTTGGTTGATCCAGGGTGTTAAAACTTTTAATGGGTGCAGATGCTTGTCTCTGGCGGACACTATATCTGTCACCTATACCCATTTAACGAACCTATTTGGCATCCCCCCACAAACTACTGCTCCCAGCTCATTTTTGAGCGGGGTCACAGTTCCTCTCCTCACTCCCACTTCTAAGCTGGATCTCATCAAGCCAATTGGTAGCTCGTCAGTTCAACGAACTAATCTGAGCAAATCAATTTCAATGAATCAATAATAGCATTTACAACTTTAGCGAATGGAACATTACAGTGAACAAGGCAATATAGCGACTGCACAATACGACAAGTAAGCATTACAGTGACTGTAGAATTGAATGACCCCAAAAATGCAAAATAACTCCTGGATCCAACTGCAGCATGGTGTTAGAGTAATAGAAATAGGGGGATCTGGGGGGGCACAGCCCCCCCATGTCACCAGGAGCTACTAGTGCCAGCACCTGTTGCCAGATGTGAGTCTGATGTGCTAGACTGTACGGAGGATCAGGCAGTCTGAATAGGTGTGTCCTGTGATGCCGGGGTGTGCTGCCGAGCTGATGATCCCATCGAAGTACACTAGAACCCTTGGAAGTGAGCATTTCCTGCTATGGGATAGTGGGAGTGAAGACAGGATAATAATTTTTGCTGAAGACCAGAGACTGAATTACCTGACAAACTATGCTGAGTGGTTCAGTCACTGTAGTAGCCGACATTCACCCAAAAACATATGAGTTGTAATTACCTGTCACTATAGTTGTACTCACTATAACTGAGTCGCTGAAATTGACTGTCACTAAAAAAACTTCACTGAAATGACATACAGTGAGCCGATCACATGTGAGGGGATCACCTGTGCAATTACAGCCATCAAAAACAACATTGTTCCAGGGTCAGATGGGCTCCCGTCCAAATTTTGTAAACTCTTTTCGACTGACTTGGTGGGCATGTTAGTTGAACTCTTTAATTGACTGCTGTTTACAGGGAAAGTCACTTCCTTGTTTACTGAAGCCCTGCAAATTCTCCTATACAAGAAAGGACCGGACATGGACCTCAATATTTGGAGGCCTTTGTGCCTCTTTAATACAGATTTTAAACTATTGATGAAAGTTCTTTTGGCTAGATTATCGGCTGTCTCCTCACAGGTGATACCTGACAGGCAATCATGCTTCATTACAGGACAGCTCATTGCAGACAGCCTCATACTCCTGTGGGAAGTTATACAACAGGGCTCACAGGGCCATTATATTGGTTATCTTCTGACGCTGGGTCAGAAGAAGGCATTTCACCAAGTGTCCCATGATTATTTATTTATGGTTCTTACACACTATAAACTTTCCAGAGACCTTTTGTGTCTGATTGCGCCTTCTCTATGCCAATGCGAGTCTCCTGCCCTTGATTAACAGGCACTTAGGACATAGCATTCCATTAAGGTCTGGAGTCAAACAAGGCTGTCCCCTCAGCCCTCTTTAATATACCTTTTGTATAGATCCTATTCTACAAAAAATTTAATCCCATCCACAGATATTTGAGATCTCTCTCCGAGCTGGCTTTCCTGACATTATGGTCATGGTGTATGCTGATTACGAGACCCTCTTTGTGAAGGATGTCACATTCAGACATATGGCACTGGAGGTTTTTAATTCATTTTTGTCCATCTCCGGTGATAGATTGAATTTGACAAAATGTCAGATTCTGGCTTTACTCCTGGCCACATTAAAATTCTGGGGATAACCTATGGGATTGGAGATATGTCCACTTTAAATTGGGAGCACAAGATTGTCGAATGCAACTTATGAATACAGATGTGGAAGGCATGGCATCAGACAAAGTGGAAAAAGGTGGCCATCTTGAAAACTTTCATACCATCCCTGTTCACATATCTCAACGTAGTATACCCCATTCCCAAAGCACTGGAGATGAAACTCTACAGTCTTTTTTCAATGAATCTGGGGTAGCAGTCTTAACCCCATCAAGAGAAATATTTTATACCTTTCCTTAAGACAAGGTGGCTTGGACATGGTTAATCCCTTAGTTTTTCCGTTTGTCCAGTTTCTAGAATGGAATATTACTTCATAACTTTTATCTCCCCCCCCCACCACCCACATTTGGAACCAATGGGTTGGCCACTGGATGGAGCCTATTTTGGCCAAGTGTAGTTCCAAATCTTTACCTTTTTGTTATGACCCGATTCTGGACCCTTATGTTCATACATTTCTGGAAAAACTTAAACGATGGAAAGTTGACTATGCCCACTTTGTGAATCAGGTACCTAAGGCCATCTATAACAGTATTATCGTGCAGAATTTCTCTGCTGATCCCATATATGATGGACAGTCTTTGACCAAGATTTCAATAATTAAATTCACCCTTTTGGATGTGAGAACCCCACCAAAAATGTGGGATGTGTTATGGCTTACCTTCCATGGTCACTTACAGGTGAAAGCAAATGCCAAAGAGAAAAGAGTAGAGGAGAGATTCTGTCCCTGGGTGGGGTGTGCCCTGACTCCCAAAACCATGTCACATCTGTATTTAAACTGCCCATGTGTGACTTTTTTCTGGACTGCATTGGTGCAAACATGGCATGACATTACCTGGACCTCACTTGCATATGAAGACATTATCCTGGGCATCACCCCATCCAGCGAAGATTTTGATGTCAGTATCCTATGCTTAGTTTTGACTTCCATTAAATTTTACCTATGGCAATCCCACTGTATGTATTTATTCCAACAATGCGATATCCTTCCTCAGGCACTGGTGCTCACGATTGAACAGGAATTGCTGTCCCGCTATTGGTCAGATAGTTGGACCATGAGCCGCCTCAATTTAAACTTGCGATGGAGAACTATTCATAATGACCTGATTCCTCCATAGCAATTCCCTGACGCATATTATACAATCATGTCTCACCTCACCCTGTCCCACTGAGCTTATGACAGGGGCTCCCGGACCCCCCCCCCACACACACACACTGGACACATTGCAGTCCGTACCATGTTTTGCCTTGTTTGCCATCACCAAATAGGTATAGTTGTTCTTTCCTCTTTCACTGCTTGGGATTCCAGTGCTTAAATTATTCCTAGAGCGTTCCTGCATATTGGTTCTATGTCAACTAGCTTCTGATATTGCCCTGAGGATTACATTCCTGGCCATAGCTTATAGTCCCTCCTTTTTTATTTTCCCCTCCTTTACAATGTACAGTTTCTTATTGACTTTTCATGTGATTGATGGATTCCTTTTTTGTTTGTTTGACTTCTTTAATTGTGATGGATTCCTTTTTTGTTTGTTTAATTTCTTTCATCTGGGAGACCGCGAGGGACCATTTTTTCTTTACAGAAAAAAAAAGACAACGTGGGATGGTTTTTAACTTCACAGGGACATTTGGCACACTGGGGTGGGCTTCTAGCATGCCAAGGGAGTCATTTGTTGAGGGGCCAACTGTAGCTGATGGGGGATTGGGCACCCCCGTCGGCACACAACTAAAGTGGAGGCCATTATGCCAATGGGGATTGGGCACCCCATTGGCAGACAAGGAAAATGGGTGGGGGGGTTACATCATGCCAATGGGGAGTGGGCTCCTCCCTCGACAAAATACCTGGGTTACTGCAGCTGGTGGGGATTGATGACCCTGCTGGCAAACAAAGACTGTTTGGAGGGCACACACTGCTGAGGGAGATTGGGCACCTCCTCGACAAGGGGGCTGGCTGCCTAATACTGTTTGTGAACGCAGCGGCAATTCACCCGCCATGTTCGCAAACAGTATTAGGCTAGCTAACGTTCCGCCCTGCAATGACGGGTCACTCCCTCATTGCAGCAGAATGACTGATGCTGCAATGATGAAGCAGCCCTTGATTGCAGTGGTGAAAATTTTACAACTTGGTGCACTTTTGGAAGACCAGTGTCATCGGCACACTGTGCCTCCATTGGTCCACCAATGCCAAGCCCCCATACGCAGTGCCTCCCTTGGCTGTAACAGTGCTGTACCTCCACAGCCCCTTCTCTCCTAAGCTGCCACATAATGTTTCTTGGGCATGTGCAAGCAAGCATAAAAACGAGTTTCAAATATCTTATAAGGTACTGCAGATATGTTGCGGGGTGATCAATTTGCATACCTTTTATTGTAAGCTATAAATTTTAGAATAGGCTCCTAATTGCTTGTTATTCTTATAGGAGGGAATATGATTAAGTCATATGACTGTGTTCATAGCCCAGTAAAAGCTTCAAAGTCTGGATATAAGCAGCTACTAAGGGTAACATAAGTACAAAATAAAATAGTGTGGATAGTATGCTTACAGTTCTTGTGCTGTACTGATTTGGATTTCAGTACATTAATTACAAAGTATGCTGTTGTTTGCATAATACTAGAGTTGTACATAATCGTGGCTTTTGCTATTTCACTCACTTTAGATACTATGGTCCTTTTAAGAATTAATGGTTTGTGGGTTACTAATTTATACTTTTTTCAGGGAGGTAACTAGTGAAACACTGGGTTATTTGAACTGCTCAGTTTATTTTATTATTTAATAATTATGAAATAAGGATGGATAACTCATTTTGCTGCCTATAAGATGGGTGTTGTCACTTTGAGGGGTTCCTCAGTGAGTTCTCACACATCTTCGCACTGTGTTTGTGGTGAAGGGTGCATATTGGTGAATTAACTCTTAAGTGCTAAATAAGTTTGTGTTTCTTCTTTTTGTCTCGCTATATATATTATTTGTCCATTCTACCACATGAGGTCACTGAATAGTAGCTCCTGGAATGTATAGGGGTTAGGTTCATCCATAAAAAAGGTACAGGGTACTTAACCATCTTAATAAACATAAAGTAGATATTGCCTTAATACAAGAAATTTGTCTTATTACAGAAGAAGCAGAGAAGCTAGCCTGAAGTTGGGTAGCTACAGTAAACCATTGCTGCTTCTCACCAAAAAAAGGGGGGGAGTCGCTATTTTAATTTGGAAAGGTGTTAACTTTACTAAGCATAACCATTTAACTGACCCAGAAGGAAGATTCCGAATTCTCCTAGGGAGCCTATACAGTGAAAAAGTGGCTATTTGTGACATTTATGCCCCTAATTCTCAGAAACAGCAAAAATAATTTTTTCAAAATATTGCTTTTGCTTTAGCAAATGTAGGGAATTATGAGGTCATACTAGGAGGGGATTTTAACACAGTAATGGACCCATTTGCTAGATAGGTCTCATATTCATAATTCAGGTAGGTTATCAGCTTCACAAATCTGCCTGCATAAAATGTTGGATGACTTAGGCCTATTGGACATTTGGAGATTAGCACATCCCAGTGATAGGGACTATTCATTTCTGTCAGACAGATTTGGGACTTTTAGTAGATTGGATTATTTTTTTCTTCCTTTAAATATTTGTAACGCTACTAGTCAAATTGCTTAAGAGAATTTGCTTGTTTCAGACCATTCTCTTTTGAAGTCTTCCATGTTGTTTGAAAACAAATCAGATAGATCTAACAGCTGGAAATGTAATACCTCTTTATTGCAAGATGCTAAATTCCAAGAGTGGATGTATGAAAAGTCTAAACAGTATTTCAAGATAAATTGTAATGGTGAGGTTTCTCCTAAAGTAGTATGGGATGCATACAAAGCTTTCATTAGGGGGGGCGATTATTAGTTATGCCTCCCAAAAGAAAAAAAAAAGTTGAAGTTACTAAAAAAAAAGAGGAATCTCTAGGGAATAAACTGCTAGAATTAAAACATAACCCTCCAAACAATAAGGATTTACTATTTAAAGTTTTGGGACTTAAATATGAGATTAATGAAGTGCACTCTAAAAAAAATTGAATATTCTCTTGTTAGAGTGAAGCAAATATATTGGGAGACAGAGGAGAAAGCGGGTAAGCTTTTGGCCTACAGATTGCTTAAACTTTAAAATCAAATTACCTGTGCTATTAAAGAAATTAAAGATGGTGCAGGAATAGTCACATACAATGTTAAAAAAATTAATAATTGTTTTAGGAGTTTTTATGAAAAGTTGTACAAATCCAAAGGGTATGTGCAGATGGCTATGACAGTTGGTTTTCTCAATTCAATTAAACTTCCCTGCCTATCTTCAGAAGATAAACAAATGTTAGATAGACAAATTAATATACAAGAAGTTTCAGAAGTTATTGCACAGGCGCCTAAAGGGAAAACACCTGGTCCTGATGGGCTGTCGGGTGAATTTTATAAACATCTGAATGGCATTTTAGCTCCCCACCTGCTTAATGTTTTCCAGACTTCTTTTTTAGGTGGTACCTTGCTGGAATCCAAGAATATGGCTTATATTTGTGTTTTAAGTAAAAAATGGAATGACCCTCTGGATTGCTAAAATTACAGACCAATATTTTGAATTTTGATTATAAAGTGCTGGCAAAGATACTAGCAAATAGATTAGCAAAAATTCTGAATAAATTAATAGGTAATGAACAAGGGGGCTTTATGAAGAGCAGACAAGCTCCTGATAATTTCAGGAGATTATTTTCTGTTCTCTGGTCTTGCTATTCCATGAAAAATAATTCTTCCTCTCCCCTGATGATCTCATTGGACACAGGGAAAGCATTTGATTCACTTGAATGCAGTTACCTGTATAAAGTACTGTTGAAAAACAACATTGGGCCTACTTTGTTGAAATGGGTGCAAACACTTTATGCATCCCCTAGAGCTTGTGTGATCACTAACGGTGTCAGATCTTCTTCTTTTCAATTATACAGAGGCTCTAGACAGGGATGCCCACATTCTCCACTATTATTTGTGCTGGCAATAGAGCCCCTCATTAGGAAAATTATGCAATCTAATAATATAATGGGGATTATTACAGGTAAATACATGAACAAAGTTCTTGCCTTCACAGATGATCTACTTCTCACCATAACCCAGCCTGTTAATTCTTTGTTAAATATGAAAAAACTTTCGCATAGTTTTGGTGATGTATCTGGACTTTATTTTAATTGGTCTAAATCTGAATACTTAAAGTTTGGGTCTTCTGTTGCTAAATCAGTTATAGCATTAATTCTCCCAGGCTTAGCTTGGTCCACTAAGGGTTTCACATATTTGGGGATTAAAATATTTGACTCCATTGAGAAAATGTTACCTTATAATATGTCTAAGGTCATAGAAGATTTAAGGGGTGATCTAGATAGATGGGCAAAGTTACATCTTTCTTTATGGTAAAAGATTAATTAATTAAAACTGTTTCTTGCTCACTTCAGCTGTTTAACTTCATTGCAGAGGCAATTGTGATCTGTAGTCTTTATTCAATGATAAGATAATTTGGCTTTGCCTTCTGTACATTTACCGAATGATTTTAAGGCATGTCTGATATCATTCTTTTTGATCTTTGTATACCTCTGCACACTCCTAAACCTAAATAAAGTAAATTAAATATGAAAAAAATGTTTTTTACTCCCAAATTATTTTACTTCATTAACAACTTTGTTGTGAATATTTCCAATATTTGGTTTAATAAAGTTGAAAAAGTTATTTCCTCCTTTTTATGGGATGGTAAGCACCCTAGGCTTTCAAAGCATAAGTTGAGAGCCCCAATTAGAAAAGGAGGCTTAGCCCTACCTTGGTGGCAAGGTTATTATTATGCTTTCAAGCTAAAACAAGGGGCTAATTGGTTTGTGTCACATGAAACACTGGATACTCCTTTATGGGTAAGAATAGAAAAAGAAATGGTCCACCCTTTGAAGCTGACTGATTTATTTTTCTGTAGAATTCCTCACAAATTATTGAACTACCCTACTCTGCAAATATTGGTAATGGTCTGTAGGAAGTTCAATTCTCTCAAAAACGTGGAATTTGTCCCATTACAATGTATACCAATTTTGGGATAACCCCTTAAAAACCCCTGACAATAAAGGTATTAAAGATATTGGTTGGAAATGCAAGGGCATTGCTTTAATAGGGGACTTGTTAGATGATCAAGGCAGACTGCTCTCTTTCACTGACCTCAAGGATAAGTTTAATTTACGTAAATGCGATTTTTGCATTTACTTACAAATTAGAAGCTTTCTTCTTAACAAATATTTGGACACATCTCATAAGCTCATTTCTTCTTCTGCATGGCAAAACTTGTTTAAAATATGTTATCTGCCTAAAGGCTTTAGTCTAATTTATGCTTTTTTAAATGAATCTGATATTCAGTTAATAGAGGATGCAGGGTTAAAATGGCAGAAGGATTTTGGCCTAAATATTCCAAAGGTGATATGGGAGAGAGTAAGGGATTATGTGATTAAATCTTCTAGAGAGGTGCAAGGCAGACTTGTGCAATTTAAAATCTTACACTACTATTATTACTCCCCTAGGCAATTGTCTCATATAGGGTTACAATCAGACTGCAAGTGCTGGAGGTGTGGGGATTCTAATGCAGGCTTAGCTCATTTGTTTTGGTATTGTAACAAAACTTTGTCTCAATGGAGGAATATTCATGTTATTTGCCAATCTATTGTTGGGTCATTTATACTTGTCTGCCCCCTAATTTTCATCCTTGGAGACATTTGTTTGATTCCTAATATTCCTAAACAAAAGACTATTTGGGTGCTGACGTGCTCTAGTTTATAAAAGGTTGATTCTACATCACTGGAAGAATATAAACTCTCCCAATATGCAACAATGGTTCAATAATCTGATGGTTACCAAGACAGAGGCAGGAAACTACAGACCTGTCAGTCTGACCTCTGTGGTAGGGAAAGTGATGGAGTCACTTCTGAAGGAAAGAATAGTTGAGTACCTAGAGGCCAGTGGGGTACAGGACCCAAGGCAGCATGGGTTCACAGCAGGAAGGTCATGTCAGATAAATCTAATAGATTTCTTTGACTGGGTGACCAAAGTAGTAGACCAGGGAGGGGCTGTGGACATGGTCTACCTAGACTTTAGCAAGGCATTTGACACAGTCCCACACAGAAGATTAATAGTCAAATTAACCAGCCTGGGAGTGGGTCCCAGGGTGCAGCCTGGTAAACATTGGCTGGACAATGACACAGAAGGTAATTGTAAATGGAGTCCACTCTGAAGAAAGAGGGGTTACTAGTGGGGTACCGCAGGGTTCAGTATTGGGTCCAGTCCTTTTTAATGTCTTCATAAGTGACGTTGCCAAGGGACTAGAAGGAAAAGTATGCCGCTTTGCAGATTACACAAAGATCTGCAACAGGGTTGATACACAAGGAGGCATGGAAAGGATGAGAAGGGACTTGGCAAGGTTGGAGGAATGGTCAGAAGTATGGCAGCTAGGATTCAATGCAAAGAAGTGCAAAATAATGCAACTGGAAACAAGAACCCAAGGAAGAATAAACAATGGGGGAGGTAGTAACAACAACAAAAAGGAAAGGGACCTGGGGTAATCATATCAGATGACCTTAAGGTTAGCAAGCAATGTGAGAAAGGTAGTTGGGAGGCTGGGGGTATACTGGGATGCATAGAGAGAGAATCAGCAGCAGAAAACAGGAAGTTGTTATCCCTCTGTACAGACAGTTGGTGAGACCCCATCTGAGTACTCCCAGTTCTGGAGACCCCATCTCCACAAGGACATAGACAGGATAGAGGCAGTCCAGAGGGAGGGCAACTAAATGGTGCAGGATCTGCAAGAGAAGCCGTATGAGGAGAGACTAAAGGAGCTTAATATGTATACCCTTGAGGAAAGAAGGGAGGGGGACATGATAGAAACTTTTAAGTACCTCAGTGGAATCAACAAAGTCCAAGAGGGTAGCATCTTTCAGAAAAAGAGACGTGCAAGAACAAGGGGACACAATTTAAAGATGGGGTGGTTCAGGGGCAATGTGAGGAAGTATTATTTCACAGAGAGGGTAGTGGATGCATGCAACAGCCTTCCTGAGGAGGTTGTGGGGTCTAAAACTGTGGGAGAATTCAAGAATGCGTGGGACAGACATAAGGCAATTCTTGTGGGGGGTAGGAAGAAATAGGCTGTTGGTTAACTAGGATCTGCGGCCTATCCTGTAGGTTGGGAAATGGGCAGACTAGATTGGCCAAGCGGTCCTTATCTGCCGTCAAAGTCTATGTTTCTATGTTTCTCTTATGAATAAAAATGATATATTTGAAAATTTATGGGGCTCCTTCATAGCCCTTTGTACTCAGGAGAGTTAAGTATAATCTAGTTGTTCTTATCTGGTAAGAAAATAGTTTAGAAGTTGGTTGTTATTTAGAAATGGTTCATTAAGATTACTATCAGGCATAAAACAACATTCTATTAAGTTATTAATATGTATTTATATGAAGTACAGTGATTTTATCCTTTGATAGTATTTATTTGTCTTTGACTCTGATATCTGTAAAGACATTGACTTGTACTCTTTTTTTTTTGTGGGGAAAAATTGTAATAAACTTTAAATTGGAAAAAAAAAACATTATTTTGCTCTCCTTTTAATAAAGCACCAGCCTCTTTATAACAGAAATGATAAAAAAATCAATTACTTTCATAAGGCACTAATGTCTTTATAAGTGATATTGCAGATGAACTGGAATGGAAGGTCTTCCTCTTTGAAGATGACACCAAAATCTGCAATAGGGTGGATGCTATGGGGGGGAGTGGTGGAAAGAATGAGCAGAGACCTGAGAGAACTTGAGGAGTAATCAAGGATATGGCAGCTGGGTTTCACTACAAACAAAAGTGCAAAATCATGCACTTAAGGCACAGAATCCCAGGGGTGGAGTACAAAATGGGTGGAGAGGTAGTAACAACCACCAAACAGAAAAGAGACCTGGGGTTAATCATATATGATGACCTACAGGTAGCCAGGCAGTGCGACAAGGAGTTGGGACAGCTAGTATTATGCTGGGGTGCATAGGGAGTGGTATCACCAGCTGAAAGAGGGATGTGATGTTGCCTCTGTATAGATTGCTGGTGAGACCCCAGCTGGAGTACTGTGTCCATTTCTGGAGGCCACATGTTGAGAAGGACATAGTGTGAAGGCTGTCCAGAGGATGGCAACTAAAAGGGTGCAGGTTCTGCACCAGAAGCCATACAAGGAGAGGCTAAAGTACCTCAATATTACACCCTGGAAGAGAGAGATGGGAGAGAGGGGATATGACAGAAACTTATAAATACCTTATGAGATAAATAAGGTACAGGAGGGGAGTATTCTTCAGAAAAAAGATGCTGAAGAATAAGGATACATGTAATGAAGCTGGGGGGTTAGATTCAAGAGGGATGTGATGAAGTACTCCTTCAAAGAAAGAGTGGGGGATGCCTGAAACAGTTTTCCAGCAGAGGTGGTGGGAGTAAAAACAGTGCTGGGGTTCAAGAAAGCAAGGGTTGGGCATAAGGTAATCTTAGTGGATGTGGGAAACACAGAGTAGAGTGGGAGATCAAGTAGGGTCTGCAGTGATACTGTAGGTAGGGAAAATGGGAAGACTGGGTGGGCCAAACAGTCCATATCTGCCATCAAATTATGTGTTTCTGTGTTTCCAAACTTACAGCAGAAATCTGTCAGCATCGGGTTATGTAAAAGTAATAATGAGGAACCAGGTATAAGAATATGCCACAGTCTGAGATAAAAAGCCTGCATACATATTGATGAATGCAACAGTGTATATTCCCCACATACAGGGAAAAGATATGACATCTGACGTGTGCATAGCTGTAACTCTAAAAATCTCATATATTTGATCAGATGTAAAAAGTGCACAAATTCCTGCTAAGTAGATGAAACCACTCAGATCTGAAGAGACAGAACCAACTTACAGAGATTCAAAATACAACATGCAGACGTGCAGGCCCCAGTGGGAGAACATTTCTCTTAGAAACCACATATGCTGCAGGATTTTATTTTTATTTTTGTTTAAACATTTGGTAACTGTGAAAGGCATACTAAGCTGAGGCTCATTTCCAGGTGCAACTTGGGAAGGGGAGAAAGGGATATAAAACAGAAAATACATACTAGATACATGAGATAAATATACAGTTGAATAAGTTATACAGTGAAGTATTGCACATTCAGATAGACTATATACAAATAGTATCATGCAGTTCTGAGAATTAGATAACTATACACAAAAAACATTTGGCATGAGGCTGGGCCTGTGAGTGACTAGGAGCAGGAGAAGGTGGGGAGTGAAAATTGTCATATTTGGTATTTGAAGCAGTTGTGAGAGGGTGAGTTTCTTGGGAGAGGTGGCAGTTGGTTCCCTAAAGAGAGGAGTCTGTAGGTGAAGGCAGATTTGCCAGTGGATGAGGAAGGTTTGGGGAGCGAGAAAGAACAGGAGTCCCTTGAGCGCAGTGAGTATGGGGAAATGACAGCTGGTGTTAGCCTCTCTGCCAGGTAAGGGGGGAGGAGGTCAAACCAGAATTTGGATATGAGGGAGATGGAGTGGATGAAGCAATGATGAGATAGAGGTGTTATCCAGAGGGAAGAAAGGAGAGTGCAGTGGTGGGTTCTGAGAGGGGAACGTGTGGCAAAGTTGCAGAAGGCATAGAGGATGGAGTCAAGCCTGGATAAAGAGGAGGAGAGGGCAGTGCCATACACTATGTCACCGTAGTCGAAGATGGCAGTGATCTTTTTGCTGATAATATGCATCTAATGGGTAGTGGGTGGGCATCATGATTTCTGTATAGTAGGCCTAGCTTAGGGTGGAGCTTCAATGTGATGGCATTGAAGAGATTCAAGAAGTTTAACAAGGGGTCAAGCCATACTCCTAGATAGTTGTACGCAGAGACAATGTTTAGTGGGGTCCTATCTAGGGAGGCGATAGCAAGTGGACAGGATATTCTTGCAAGTTTTTGAGGAAACCCAAAAGTCAAGGAAACAGTTTTGGATGAGTTTATTTTGAGATGTGTAATGTATAAGGGAAGCCACTGACATGAATTGCTCTCAAAATGGCCTGGTCGGGTCAGGGCACAGGTCCATCCCTTACCACTTGGAGGGAAAATATGGATTCCAACTATGCCAACCACCTGGAGGTGGATTTTTTGGTGACGCCTGGCCAGCGAGTGTCAGGGAATTTGGGGGAAGGGGGCCCAGGATTAATAGCCACTGTCTGGGAATACAAGGAGAGGCTGACTGAAATGCAAAACAAGGCAAACATTTATTGAACATTACTAAAATAACAATACATACTAACTGTCTAAACTCTAAACTCTAAAAGATGAAAATATCTATAATTGCAAGGCTATGCCTGAGGTTCGAATGGTGGAGCAACAAACCACTCCCCCATCAGGCCTTAAAAGAGGCTCCTCCTGGCTAGTCCAGGATTTATTTCTTTCGTTGCAGCTGGAGTCGCTGCTTTTCTTGCTCCATTTCTGTCTCATCTACCTGTTTCTGTGGTTGCCTCCAGCACCAGCTGCTCCATCCTTCTCTCATTCTTTGTGCTGCTGTTCCTGCACTCTCCCCCTCCTGTCTGCTGCTTTTGCAGCCCAACTTTTCCTCTTTCCTTTCATTTTCTTGTTCTTCCCCTCACCCCTCTCATTGCTGTCTCGTTCCCCTTTCCTGGATTGCCACCGGCTCTGCCTACCTTGCCTCACTCGTCCCACTATGCAGCCTTTCTCCTTCTGTCATTCCTGCTGCTGTTTCATGCCCTTATCTTGTCTTGCTGTGCATATCAACTTTGGCTTTGTTGCCCTTTTTTCTCATCCTCCCACTGATCGGTTGATCTGGCTCATTCCTCTTCTCATGCCAGCCTAGGCCTTTGGATCATTCCCTTAGTTTTTTGGTGCAGCTCTTTGATGCTGCTATTGCTCACTTCTTCCACAGTGCTTGTGTAGTGGATCCCCTCCCTCCTGGCCCATGACCGCAGCTCCTCCCACAGCCTTGCCCCATGCCACCTCACTCCCTTCCTCTCCTTGTTCCCCCTTTTCTCTTTGCCACTAGTTCTGCTACTTGTTTCAGGCTGTCCAACAAGTCTGCCACTTCATTCCTCCTCCCCTCTCCCTCTACTGGGCTTCAAAGTCATCTCCCAACTGTTAGTCTCGCCTGTCTTCTTCCCGTTGTGCTTCGGTGCAGCTCTCTCTCTCTCTCTCTCTCCATGCCCTGTAGTGCATTCAGGCCCTACCTCTCACCTGCCCCTGTTTTCCAGGACATCCCTGGTTTTCTCTTGGGACTTTTCCTGGTACTTCATTGATTTAGCATTTTTGAGGCTTCATGGTAAGGATTTGAAGTTTGCTTTTTTGCGGGCATTCATTCTACGGTCCAGTTCTCCTTCACAACCTGCTTTTCCCACTGAGCCCCACAATATGCAGGACTTCTTAAGCAGATACTTCCTTTTTCTATGATGTGTCCCTGATTTTAGTCATTTGTCCCGGATTCTTTTCAGCCCTGTTCCTGCTTTGCAAGACAGGAGGTTTGGGGGTCTGGTTCAGCCCATGGTCTTCTTCTGGGCCTTTCCTCTCTCTTGTCTCCCCTCCATCTTCCTTGTTGCTCCTTCTACCTAGCTTCATGTCTGGCCACCTCTCTCCTGCTTCTTGGTGCCACTCCACTGCTCATCCTCCTCTAGCCTTTCTCCTTGTTCTCCCTACTGTCACCTTCCCTCCATTCCCTCAACCCTTGCCTCTTCTCCCACCTCGTCTCATCTCATGCTTTCTTTTGGGGATATTTCCCTATCCCATCTTTACTGTACCTATTCATCTCATTCCCGTACCTCAGTCCTACATTTTGGACCACTAGACTCATATCTCCCTATCTTCCTTGTCAACCTCCATTCGTTCTCAAACCTCATCCCTCCTATACCCTACCTCCCATCCTACCTGGTACTTATTCCTGGTACTTCAACCCTCACCATTGGCTGCGGCTGTGCCCAGTCATTCTCGTCTCTCACCTTAGTGCGATCAATCCATTCCTAATTTGGCTTCCCAGTGAACCCAGTTGGCATGCACTTCTGTGGTTGCTACTTGCAGTCTCCTCCTCCTGACCCAAATCGGGGTCTACTTTGCTTTGTCAGACCTCTTCATGGGTATCTTCATTCACATCGCCTTTCCAAGCATACCCCTCTTGTCGGTCTTATGCTACCTTGATTCAATCAGTTCTCCACCTGAAGATGTGCCTCCTGTGTCCATTGCTTCATGGCTCAGGGCTAGCTTGTAGCCAACTGTCTCGCTTTGCACCCCAAAGTCCACCTCTAGAGCATGGGAAGCACAGAGTAGGGTCCTTCTCCTTGGCCCATAATAAGAATGTCTTCATTCAGGGTGGGCCTTCAGTCATCCCTCATTTCAGTGACACCTCTGGATGGAGAATTTATGACTTCCAGCTGCAAGGGGTGGGGCTGTCATCAGCGGTGCCCCTTTAGTCACCCGAGCGGGTTTGGAGACACCATCTTCGCTAATCTCCATCTGACCACCTCTGGTTCGCCTGATCTGTTTCATAGGCTCATGTAGGCCAGCTGAGTGCCTTGGCTGTTATTTCTCTCCTCCTTTGCTTTTGGGTATCTAGTTGCAGAGACATTGCCCGCAACCCTCAACAGCATTCCTGTTAGAAGGACAGAGTGACTGCTTCATCTAAATTGGAATCTTTTCCTCTTCCCTCAATCTCGACTCTAAATTGCAGTAGCTGAGCCGTCACTAACCAAAACATTCTTCAGCCTAGAGGGAAGGTGACCTAGGCCTTGGATCCCCAGAGGTTTCCTCCTCAAAGGGTTTTTTCCCTCTCCTCTGTGCCGATGGTCATAATATTTAGATACGGTTAGTGCTTTCGTAGGTTCCGTAGTTAGGTTCTGCTGTTGGATGGAGTTGGATGGTGGCCCCAGCAGTTCCCTCTCTCTCCTTAGGAAGTCCCATCTTCTGCTTAGTATCAGATTCTACTCCACCAATTCTTCCTAGTCTCCTCCTTTCTCTCACGTCCTGCCTATCTTCACCTATTGACCTCTGTTCTGATTCTCAATATAATTCTGACTTCTTGCCTCCTTCGATGCTTGACACCCTGTTGGGTACACTTTTTGGGCATCTTCCTATGCTACCTTTAGCCAAGAGAATCATTCCCATGGCACCTATAGGGGTGGAGGAACCCTTCTCTAGGATTTCTTGACATCGTACCCCTACAGGGTGGTATATCCCACAGATAGAGAGGCGAACAGCCACAATGTATCTAAGTCACATAAGCATACATCATACCAGTTGCATAAGCACATTGAATTGCATGGCTATGCCTGAGGTTCGATGGGCAGAGCAACAAATCACTCCCCCATCAGGCCTTAAAAGGAGCTCCTCCTGGCTAGTCCAGGATTCATTTCTTTCATTTCCCCACCATACTCCCCTCCTCCTCCAGTGGCACATCTGTCTTCCCTGTGGACATCTTCCTAAGCTACTTTTAGCCAAAGGAATCATTCCCATGGCACCTATGGGGTAGAAACCTTCTCTAGGGTTCCTCACTGTCATACCCATACAGGGTGGTATATCCCACGATTAGAGAGTCAAACAGCCATAATGTATCTAAGTCACATAAACATACATCATACCAGTTGTGTAAGCACATTGAACTTTACTAAATTACTATACCATAAACTACATTCTGTGCTAACAATAAATCACTCCTAATGCTCTAAATGCATTACTGTAATCAATTATGACACAAGCTCTAAATGCAGAACTGTACTTTCAACCAGCCACCTTTGCGTATCTACAGTAGGGCTTGGTGAATGTTCCACCTGAGGTCCAAACCCCCAGATCGAATCCGTAATCCATGGACCCAGATAAATACAGACTTCACCGCAGAAGTCCAGTTCTGGGTCCGTTGAGTGCTATTCAGTGTACTGTTGTCATGGGATGCTGTCAACATGCTCGCTCCATGTACAGGTTGTCAACGGCATCCAATCAGGCAAAAGAGCAGGACAGTCATGTGACACACTCATGGTATATAAACATGATGAGTGCACAGTGTGGGCAGAGATGATTTGGTGGACAGTCAGAGGAGCTTGCTGCTACACAGCACAGCCTACAGTTGAGCACTGCAGAGAAAAACTAAATATAAATTAAAAAAAATCTATTTGTTAAGCGGAGCTGGAAGGGATTACAGAAAGGGAGGAGCGAGAACAGGAGACTTACTGGGGTGAGGGGGGAGACAAAGTCATCATTGAGGGAGGGAGAGGAGAGGAATCCAAGAAGAGAGAGAGAGAGAGAGATAGTGGGTGGCTGCTGGGGGGGGAGCAAGCAAGACAAAAAAGGCAGTTTGGCAAGCAGTGTACTACAGGGCAAGGGCATGATGGTAAAATATATTTTTGACTTCTGCCATCCAGAAATTGAATCCAGAAGATCCTCCAGGTGAGAGAGAGACTACTAGGGGCCCTATAGAAATGTTACAGTTACAGAAAATCCCAAATTAAAGTTTTTTCTCTTCTTGGCCTCAGACAGTGTGGCTGGTACACTGAGCAAGGACAGGCTGGCAAAATCTTAGACTTGTTCCATTCCAGAATCCAGAGGAGTGAGGGAGAGACTACTGGGTGCCCAAGAGAAATTTTGCAGTGCCAGAAAATCCCCAATAAAAGTTTTTTTCTTTTCTTGGCCTCAGACAGTGCAGCTTAGTGAACACTGAGAAAGGGCAGGCTGGCAAAATCTTTGACTTGTGCCATTCCAGATCCAGAGGTGAGAGAGACAGACTACTGGGGCCCAAGATAAATTTTACAGTGCCAGAAATCCATAAACTTATTTTTTCTTTTCTTGGCCTCATTGTGGCTGTGTGTAGTACAGGGTAGGGCACGCTGGCAAAATAAATCATTGATTTGTGCCATCCAGATCCAGAGGAGAGAGAGAGAGAGAGAGAGAGAGAGAGAGAGACTTTGGGGGAGCACAAGAAATGTTACAGTCCCAGAAATCCCAAATAAAAGATTTTTTTCTCTTTTCCAGGCCTTAGTGTGGCTGTGTGAGTATGTATAGGGCAAGAGCACGCTGGCAAAATAAATATTTGATTTGTGCCATCCCAGATCCAGAGGGGAGAGAGAGAGAGAGAGAGAGAGAGACTACGGGGGGGGGGGTTACTGTCCAAGAAATCCCAAATAAAGTTTTTCTTTCCCTGGCCTCAATATGGCTGTGTGTACAGGGCAAGGACAGGCTTGCAAAATAAATCTTTGACTTTTGCCATCCAGATCTGAGGGGGGAGAGAGATAGAAAGAGAGAGAAAGAGATAGAATCAATGTGGGGGAGGGGGGGAGGACGCGAGAAATATTACAGTCCCAGAAATCCCAAATCATTTTTTTTTTCCTGACCTCAATGTGGCTGTGTGAGTGTGTGTAAGGCAAGGGCAGCCTGGCAAAATAAATCTTTGACTTCTGCCATCCATTCCAGATCCAGAGGAGAGACAGACTCGCGGGGGGGGGCATGAGAGATTTTACAGTCCCAGAAATCCCAAATAAAAGTTTTTTTCTTTTCCTGGTCTCAGTGTCACTATGTGTACAGGGCAAGGGCAGGCTGACAAAATAAATCTTTGACTTGTGCCACTCAGTCACAATCACTTGCTAATGTTCATTCATGATTTCATGTATTACAAATAAAATAAAATACTTTTCTGACAAACAACAGACAAGTTACTGCACCTGTTCTGCTGGCTTTGGGTGGCCAGAGGATATTCTGAATTTGTGACCTGTACAAATCTGTGTACACTACAAGACAAGTAATAAAAGTACACACACAAGTGTCATCATCATCAATCATCATCACTCAATTCATCCATTATTCCTCCTCCTTATCCTTCTTGGTTTATTGGTACATATAAGCATTGACCAACCCATGTGGGACTGTGTGTGTGGCCATGTGCTGGATGTCTGCATCACCAATTTAAATTCTGAGGCACACTGTTGAGTAGGTCACTGAACAGTAACTGTAGTAGAAGTCAGTCAGCTAAGCTTGGAAGGAAGTGGTGGTGCGCCGTGTACTACTACAATCACGAACGATTCATGTTCATGACTCATGACTGTAAATCCATCCCTGGCCTGTGGGTGTGGGTGGGAGTCATCAGAGGACGTTAGGTAAAGGGATCTTTAATTTTTACACATAGAATAAGAAATAAAAAATGGATCAAAGTGTCGATGGGGCACATTCTTCTCAGGAAAGCAGTGCAGCTAGTGCCACTGCAAAAGATAGCAGTCAACCTGCAAAGATAAAACAAAATAAAACCTCAAAAAGTGATTTATTTACATCTAAAGTTTCATCTTTCAAGCGAATGCTTGAACCCAAAAAAGGTGCATCTGTCGGATCAGTCCCAAGTAAATAAAAGACGTTATGCAGTTAGAACCAAAAGGTTGGTGGATACCACCCACAGAGGCACCCAAAGGTATGGAACAATTGCATATTGTGCTACTGCCAGTCCCTCACAGATGTCATCTGATTCTTCTGTGATCGAACCCGATGAGGGTACTAATAATAAAGATGAAGAAAATGATCCGGCAGCAGAAGGTTTACAACAGGAGGGGATAGAAATTGTAGATGAGGAAGAAACAGATAGAAATGTTCTGATTGAGGAGGAGGAGGACAGAGAGAATAAATCACAAGAGGAACAGGCCCAAGAAAAATCAGGGGGGAAAAAACACTAAAAAGAGAACTGAGGTGCAGTGCCTTTCTGGGGAAAAAAATAAACAAATTCCATATTTTGTTTGGTCTTACTTCTCCATTAGTGCTTCTAATGAGTTGGTGGCAACATGTGCCATTTGTAAATGGTCAATCAGTAGGGGTAAAAAGAAAGAAGCATTCAGAACATCAGCACTGAAAAGGCACCTAGACAGATGTCATAATATTACTGAGAACTCCAGTTGTGAGTCTCAAAGAGAAAGTGACAGTGATAGCTCACTACACTTAGGGTAACTCCGATATATGAAAGCAGTGGCAGCCCTCAAAGCACTATGGGAACATCTCCACCACCATTTCCTCCCATTCGAAGGACTTCTTCTGTTACTGAAAGTGACCATGTTTTCAAAAGCCCCCTCCTTCTAGGAGACAGCTTACCATCTCAGCAACATATGAGCATAAAGCCAAATATGCCTCGGTTCACCCTGTTGCTGCTACAATAAGCAAAGAAAAATTCAGAAATAATAGCTGTGGATTTGCTACCAAATAACGTGGTTGAACATGTAGGATTCAGGAAGCTGCTTGACTACCTCGAACCTCGATATAGTATACCATCACGGAAATACATCTCTACAACAGGGATTCCAGATCTTTATGATGTCGTATGTTAAAAATTAAGATGCGTCCTGTGCAGTGCAGTTGGGAGTGGTGCATCTCATAACAAGCTGTCAGCCTCAACTCTTCATGTCTCTCATGGTACATTGGGCATGTTTTGATAACTCACAAGGGGACACTGAAGCGTCACAGTTTGCTGTTCTAAGAATGTTTTATTTTCCATCTGATCATGCCTCATACAACATCAGTGAAGAGCTCCAAAACCCAATACAGTGCTGTCTCACTTCACAGGGAGTGTCAGTTGGCTTTATAGTTGCAGAAAATGGGTCCAATATAAGGAAGGCCTTGAACGAGGGGGGGCTTTGTTCATATCCGCTGCTTTGCACATTCCCTAAATTTAATAGTTCAGTTTTCTTGATGATGACAGGGACATTAAGGTTCTTGTTAGCACTGCTAAAAGACTATGCACTCATTTTGGTCACTCAAGCAAAGCCTGTCACTTGTTTGAAAAAAATACAGCTAGAGCACAATTTATTTTTGCACAGACTTATCCAAGACAGTTCTACTTGATGGAATTTGACCTTTTATATGTTCCAAAGGCTGCTGGAACAAAAGAAAGCTGTCAGACAATACACCTTGGAAAATAAAATTGATGATGCAGATGTCTATATTACTCCAGCACAGTGGGCAAAGCTGGACTTTCTAATTTTCCTGCTCCAGCCATTTGAGGAAATCACCAGAGGTTAGTGCAAACACAGCAACTCTGAGTCAGGTGATATCCCTAATAAAAATTTTAAAATTTAGGTTGAATCTGATAAGGGAAAGTTAGATAACCAAGACAGTTACATGATCACACAGGCTGACAGTGTTGCTGCTGTCACATACAGGTTGTCCCCCAGAATACAAGATCTAACGAGACGTATGATCGAAAAAGTTGCAGAAGATGACAATCTATGTAAAATGCTTCATTCTGAGTACTACATTAAAAAACAATCTTGGACCCATGAGACAAATCAAAGCAACTATTGAGTGATGATGATGATGACACTTCTTTCAAGATAAACAAACAAGAAATAATTGATGATGTGCATGCTGTCGTGGAACAGAGTATGACAGCAGTACCACATTCAGAATCTTCTTCACGACATAGCACAGCATTACGTGGCTTATCTTCTACTGTTGCAGCATTTTCTCACTCTTCCTCCTCAGCCACTGTAGCCGAATCTTCTTCTTCACCAGCATCCAAATATAGCACAGTTCCATAGTCACTTGATTCAGCTTCATGTCTTTGGAGTCACTTAGAAGATATAATTGTAATATCTTCTTCATCTGCTTCTTGTAACACAGCATCAGTGCAAACCATTGTTGAAATGCACCTTGCGGAGCTCAGTATCAGCTGGAATGCTGATGCTTTGAAATACTGGAAATCCAAACAAAGTACAGTATGTGGTTTGCTTTAATAAACATTACAATGAAGTACATGAATTGCCTTCTGACCAGCATGTGGTCAGAACAACTGTTTAGCTCAGCTGGTAACGTCATTACTGACACACAATCCTGTTTGACATCAGAAAATGCTAAGTGCCTGACATTTCTAAAAGTCAGCATTCCTCACTTTAATTTCATATATGTTACCTGAATGAAATGTGTAGTCTGAGTGAGCAGGTCCTATCCACAAAACACTTTCAAGAATTTATTTTGTGCCTGTGGTGAACATCTTTTGTGAATAGGGTCTATTACATGAGGCAGCAATTAATTGCAACAAATCAGGTCAGGATTCAAAAGGATGGACTACTAGGCCAGGCCAGAATTATTTTAATGATCACAATGAGCACAGAAATATGAAAAATAATACCATCACTGGGTCAGAGTCCAAATACAGCAAGCAACTGCATTTCATGTCACACTTATTTGGTGGTACTAGGTATACCACTCTGATCTGAAAGGTAGGGTACTACTGCCTACTAGTACTACTTGTCACTTTTTGTCCTCACGTCACGTCATGTACTACTTGTCATGTTTTGTCCTCACTACTACTTGCCACTTTTTTGTCCTCAGCAACTGATTAAAAATTTTTATTTTACCACCGACCTGACTGTACTGTAGTATTACTTTTCATTTTCGTACAATGAATGGCTTAGCAGAAGTCTGAACACTCAAACTGAATGCTCTTTGTATAATATATTTCTCATGTCCCTGATGTTTTTCTGCCATTACAGAGAAACATGTAAATTATTTTCTTTATTGTGTGTTTGTGTGTGTGGTGTGCTAGCCTTTTAACAACACTATATCTCACTTACAGTAACTGGGCTGAGATTATTATATTTACATTTTTATGTACTTAAATTATTTTGGCACTGGTTGGCACAGCAGCAATTGTGGAAATAAGGAGGATGTAACTGAGTGTCATCAGGTCTTCAGGTGGCAGTAGCAACCTTTATTTTTATGGCTGCACTGCACTTGACTGATGCGATGTGACTGACTGGCTGCTTGGGTGGTGATCAGTTTATGTCTTTTATTTCTTGTTTAATAAATGTATTGTGTGTTGAACAGTAGTAGAAGTAGTCATAGATAATATTACCACCTGTTAGATCGTAGTGTACCATAGCACAGTATGCTGGAACATGCGATGCAGTTGCATCATTCACATGGGTAGGGTGGGTGGGCTCTTACTGCTGCTCATTTTGATCATTAATTTTTTTCACCTGGTTTGCTCTGACTGGAAAATCTATCAAAATATTACCCACACAGCAGCATTAATAAAAATATTTTTAGCTGCCTGCAGTGCTTGGTATGTCTCTCTGTCAGTGTGTGGGTGTGTGTGTATGTGTGTGTGTGTGTCTCTCTCTCTCTCATGTCATGGGTCCAAGCAGGATATGCAGGATGCTATTGCTACCAGTACCGGCAAGCCATGAAGCAGCTAGTAGTAATTAATTATTGCTTTTATTTTGCAGTTTTGCTGTAATTTTTATACAAATAATGCATTCAATTATTTCCTGTTGGCCTCTGTGTTGACTATAACTGACTTTGGCCACTTTTATTCACTTTATCGCATTTTTTCCAATATTCATAAAAAATTAGAACTAATCGGAACAAATCATAACTCTACCATGTTCCAGTTCTTATTTAACATGGGTCAGAACTTCACTGACTTCTCCCAGCCTTAGTCAAGGCCCCTAGTTTTCTGCGGCATGTTGGGACCAAGTTCTGTGGCAAGACTAACATTTGCCGCAGAACTTCTGCAGTGGTGGTTTGTAACGAACTACCACATCACAGTGCCAGCTTGTCATCCTGACTTCACTTTAATGGCAGTGGTTATATCAATCAGGATGGGGAAAGCACAGTAGCACTAGTTCAAAAAATAACAGATGAATAGAAATACTTTTATGCCTAAAAAAGCAAAAATAAATCTATCCCTTAAGGTCCCAGCCTATTGCATAAATGAAATATGCAGAGGGGACCTTATGTGATAAGGTAGTTCTATACTCATGCTATCTTTACCACTCTTGAGGTCCCCACTGTGTATCACGTATATTATTTATTTATTTTATTTATTTATTTAGTTAAACATCAGTTTAGAAACCTTTGAGCCAGAGGCTTATTTACAAAGGTACCTCGTCACAAAGAGGACATCAGAACAGTAGTACAAGGGACACAGTACTTACAAACAAAAAAGTTACAGTTCAATTACAATTTTGTTACAATAGAATACAATCTCCAACGAAGCAAAAGATAACAAAAGGTGCTAAACTTATGGTTGGGGAGAGCTGGTGGGAGTAGAAGGGAGGGAGATAGGGGAGGAGGAATTAGTAGGGAAAGGAAGGTGGGGGGAGCCACTCAGTGAGCATTGTCAAACAGAGTATATATTTTTTTTTTACACTAGGCTAGCGGCAGTTGCATTTGCGAGAGCTAAGCAGGAAGTTTCTGAGCCTGGGCTTAAAGCAAGCTAAGGTTAGTGAGTTTGAGACACTGGCAGGGAGGGAGTTATACCAGTGGGGCGCCGCGGTGAGAATGCCTCTGACCTTGAGAGGTCCTGGCTCTCGGAATAACTAGGGGTAGCTCTTGGCGAAGCGCTGCGTGATCAAGTCAGTGCAGTATGGCGAATGGAGTTGGATAGGCCTATGGGGGATAGGCCACGCAGGGCTTTAAAGGTGAGCTGGCATGTCTGATACATGAGTCGCTCTTCCAGGTTGAGTAGGGTAGCCAGGGTGTACAGCTCACATGTGTGAGTGAGTCTGGGAGCACCAGTGATAAGTCTGCAGGCCTTATTAACTGTGAGGCGAACCTTGTTGAGGGCAGTCTGATCTGATATTTATATGTCTGATCTGATATTTATTTGCAGTCTGTTACAAACATACAAATGTGTGTGTGTATATGTATATAGTGAGAGAGATACTCTATGTGTGTGTGTGAGTAGATATATATATAAATATATATATTATATATATATTTATTTTTTTAAATTCCAGTGACATTTCACCCTCATTCATACAGGCCCCTTTGGAAATGGAATAAACAGAATAAAGGAGATATTGCAAAACTCATTTTTCCTGCCAACCTGCTTCTCCTGACACAATACATAACACCATCAGGCCATGACATGCATGTGAACCCATTGTGAGATAAAGCTCTCCAGCACACCACAACGTATCCCCCGTGTGACAGAATACTGCGCCATACCTTCCCAGGCTCAGTGCAGTGATGTGTTCCCCCATTCCTTGTGATGCCCAGCCAGCTCCCAGAGCTCATCTCTGAAACTAAGTTGCTGGCCCGGGAGCACAACATGCTATCTTCTGGCCCAGCACTAGCCTTGCACACAACATTTCTCCATAACTTGTATGTGATTCTATCAACCAATGATAATATGTAATCAATAATCCTGGCAAAAATGTGTACAGCACAATTATTTATTTAACAGGTCTATTCTTTCAACAGAGTTACACATTATTATATTCCACTTTTCTGGGCATAATTCCTTTATTTTCCTAAAAATGACAGCTTAATTAATTTTACCAGTTATTCACTTCAGATGGCATCTCTAAACCTTAAAGGCAAAAATAAGTTTGTACAAAGTAAGGTATGGACTTAACAGGTCTATGCTATCTTCAAGGTTTTGTTTAAGTTGGCCCTAGTGTAATAAACGTAAGACTGAAAATTGTATTAGGCTGTAGTGCAGGTTGAGCAAATATCACTGTGCCTGATGTGCTGTGCCACCGGATCTGGAAGTGGGAGCTGTGGTAGATAAGTGACTATTCATTTCTGTGGTAGAATGCAGCCATTTCGTTAGCTACTGTATGATGCTATAGCATTAATAACATCACATTCTGAACATGGAGGGGGTTTGGATATAAAAAGAGGGGAAGGGAACCAGGTTCTATGGATAAATTGAAATATTAATAAAATATCACCAAGAATATTGAATTCTGCGGCAATGCAGAAGTTCTGCAGTAGGTTGCAGGTTCTGCACAAAATTCTGTGGCTGCAGAATTCTAGGGGCTTTGTCCTTAGTATACTGGTAAAAAGAAGGGAACAGGACAGGGAACCAGCTGTCCAGGGCAGAAAGAACACAAAACCAGGATACAGAACAGAAGACTCTTCTGAGGCGGTGTGGATCTTTGGCTTCAGGTCTCCATGGACCACCAGGACAAATCACCTCTCCAGAAACAGGTCCGACATCACCCAGTGACGGCCCCTCCATGGACTGCCAGGACACCAGGACAAACAGGAACACAAGAACCTAGAAGAAACAGATGTGGAAAAGACAGCTGGTCAGGGAAAGAAAGAGGGTTGGTGCACCTGGGACAACACACAGGCAGAGGGGTGGCGGCACAAATAAAACATTTCTTTTAAACCTGGGGTTGGTAGTAGTTATTTCTAGCAAAGGTTTTCTCTGGGCACTGTGCCCACTCATTGCAATTAGTAAAATAGTTCAGGTGGTTGCAGGTTATCAAATCAAACAAATTACAGGGGCCCCAAACATGAATTAGTCTTTTCAAACAGTTTTTGGCAAACAGTCTATTTCTTGGGAGCGTTGCCCCTTTAAATCCAGTATCTGTTGCATTGCCACTTTAAATTTGGCTGTAGGCATTCATAATTATTCATTTCTATTTAAATAGTTCCTGCCCCTTTCTCAGTCTGTTTCTATGGGGCTTTTTCCTGACTCCACCCGTGGGCAGTCCATGACTTGGGCCTTGCCGGCCCCCCCCAAGTCTCTGGCTCTACGGAGCCTTCCTCGAACTCCACCCCATGGGCAGTCCATTTCCTGAGGCCTTGCCAACCCTCACAGTTCCTTGGCTCAATGGATCCCTGCTGCCAGCTGCGCCCCAGGGGTGGAATTTCCTGGGCCTTATTCGATCCAGTGGCTGCTGCCGGTGCCTGGAAGCACCCAAAGTGCCATTTTGTGCTTTTTTTAATTTTAAAATAAAATAAAGTATTTTCTTTTTCCAGCAGTCAGCACCCGAACCTAGTGCTGCTACCAGTTACTCTGCTTCCTTTTCACTCTCTAGGCCAGGACGTACTTCAGGGCAATGTGGGGTGGCCTGGACTCACCTCCTCCCACTCACCTCCACGGACTGGCTGTTGCTGTACCATGGAGAGGCCTGGACCTGCCTTCCCTCATGGACCTTTGCCTGCTGCTGCTGACTGGAGAGGATAGTGTGGACCTGCCTCCCCTTCTGATGGAACTTCTGCTGGTATCATGGAGGGGATGGCCTTTTCCTGCTGCCACCCCTCCCAATGGAATTTTTCACCACCGCGGGCACCAGGGACCAAACAAACTGCTGCTGCCATCACAGGAGAGAGAGAGAGAGAGAGAGAGAGTGATCTACAGGAGGATTGGCTGGGACATTGGGTGGGACCCAGGACCCACAGGTAAATTCATCCCTTTGGCTGAGCCCCGGATGGCCTACGCTCCTCTCTCTTCCTGCTGCTGCTGCTGCTCACTCCTCCTCTCTAATGAAACTGAATGGCTGAAGCCATTCAAATGGACTGGAGATTCTGAACAGAAGCCTCACAAGCCCATCCCTGCCTGCTTGCCCTCTTGACAGGGACCCATGTGAGTAGGTTCCCAGTGGGAGGTAACTGGGTGATGGGATTTTAGAAGATGCAGCAGGCAGAGAAAATGAACAGAAATAAACATTTTAAAAAATAAAGCCCAGCTGGGGCTTTGCGTTTCTAGGGGGAGACACACCTAACCTAAACTCTAAACTTAAATTGGGCTGGCAGTTTAGCCTAGAGGTTAGAGGAATGAGGTGTGAACGATCTTGATACATCCAGCAGACCAGACCTGAGTTTGATTCTCACAACCTCCACTTGCATATTGTGGGACTCTGAGCAAGTCACTTAACCTCCCAGTGCTCCCAGGTCACCCCTGAAAACAGGCACTTGTGCCTAGTGGGCCTGACCCAGTTACTAAAGACTCAAATAAAAAAAAAAAATAAAAATAAAGTAAACTGGGGCACCTAATGTCGGGGGCACCTATCCCTACCCTGGGGCACCTCTAACAGGGGCAGCTTTCTACCCTGGGGCACATGACAGGGGCACCTCTCTACCTGGGGCACACCTAACTCTCTAGCCAGTCCTGGAGCACCTAGATGCTCGTTTTTGGAGGACACCAGGAACTCTGGGGCACTACAGATGGTTTGCATGAAAATCAAGACTGCATGTTGTGATAATCGTGTTGCAGTCATGATTGAACGTCACTTAGAACTGGTCCAGATATGAAAAGGATGGTGTTGTCTGCGTATATGTGAATGAGGGATCTTGAAGAGACAGATGGGAGGTTGTTAATAAATAGAGAGGACATAATGGTGCCTAGAATTGAGCCCTGGGAGACACCAGCTAGTATGGGGGGAGTGGAGTCTGCATTCCTGACTGACTGGAACCTATTTTCAAAGTACAGTCTGAACCACTGAATTGCAGGAGGGGCGAGTCTGGCTACCTTGAGTTTGTCAAGGAGCAGGGGGTGGGAAACAGAATCGAAGGCCTTTGCCAGATCAATGAAGATTGCAGCAGTTAGTTGGCCTCAGTCAGCGGCGGATTGGATGTGTCCGGTGATGCAAAGGAGGGAGGATATGGTGGAGTGGTGCTTTTTGAACCCAGACTGATATGGGGAGAGGAAATTTGTGGATATGAGAAAGTTAGTCAGTCTGGACTGGACAACAGCTTCTTGCAGTTTGGCAAGAATGAGGAGGAAAGAGATTGGTTAGTAGTTTCCAGGTGCTAAGGGGTCACCACTCTTGTAGAGAGGGATGAAAAAAGCAAGTTTCCAAGCTTGGGGGACACTGCCAGAGGAGAAGGACAGGTTTAGTAGGTAGGTGAGGAAACAGCAATTGCAGGTGCAGATATACGCAGAAGTTTGGGGTGGATACCATCAGTGCTGGATTTTAAGATGTTCAAGGAATAGAGGACATTAAGAACATCTTCTGGTGAGGTGGGAGTGAGGAGAAAATTGTTTTGGGTATGGTTTAGGGGGGCTAAATGAGGGCCCAGGGGTGTGTGGTCAGGTAGGGCACAGGTGGTGAAGAAGTTGTTTAGGGTTTCTGCTATTTTGACAAGGTCAGAAACTGGTTGCTATGCTTGAGAGTTGGAGTGGAGGCCTGGGGGGGGGGAGTTGATAATAGAGTGGACCACCTTCCAGAAGAAGGATGGATGGGCAGTGTTTAAACGGGACTTAAAGTATTCAGCTATGGCTTGCCTTACAGCCTTTGTGCAGGCATTTCTTTTTTGTAATTCAATAATCTTTATTTAGCTTTTTCTTCCAATATTATATTAATATTACATACACATGAGTAGCAGTTGGGTAAACAGGAGGATCATCCCTAATACAATGTTCATATCCATTATCTGTGACAGGAATACAAAAACTTACAAATTGGTGATAGACCCCCCCTTCCTCTCTCCCCCCACTCAGATTCCAGTTCTTACCCCTTAAAAACCCTCCTTAACTGACCCCATATCAAGTGCATATCTTTCTGATAAGAATACACATGTAGAACAATGTATACTTAAGTCACTTATGGTTTCCACGTACTAAGCAAGGCATCAGGATGTCCCCATTTAAGGAGGTAGACCTAAGACTGGTTTGCCATAGAATGAATGTGCTTTTCTAGTTGGAGAGCAAATAACAAATCCTTGTGCCATTCCAAAACTGACAAAAATCATAGTATTCTTCCAGTGTCTCATAATAATTAACTTGGCTGTGGCAGAGATCAGGGCCAAGTGTGCTTTTCTAAGATAAGGAGTGCCTTTCAGGAAAACATAAATTAAACAGGCTTCTAGAGTAAAAAGTGAATCGAGACACAATAAAGGATCAAGTGTTTGTCTAATAGATTGCCAAAAGGTCTGGACCACCGAGCAGTCCCATAACATATGATATCAAGTTTCAGGGGAATTGCCACATTGAGAACAGTCAGGGGAGTGCAATTGGTCCAGTCTGTGAAGTTTAAGGGGAGTAAAATATAAATTGTGCATGGTATTAAATTGTATCAAACGCAATCTATCTTGTTTAACAAATGTATATATACTGTTTGCCACAAATTCCTCCAGAAGTTGGTTTCGGTACTAAGAGATAATACTTGGGACCAGTAGTAACAAACCCCCTGAGACAAATTAGAGTTAAGTCATTTGACTTCCTTATAGACTGCAGAGACTGTGTGAGGTTGTCTAGCTCATTGCAGGAGGTTGTTTAAGATGTCAGTGGACCCTGAGTGTATCTCTATATGTCCCAAATGGGCAATAATAGCTTCTTTGAGCTGTTTATGTTTGAACAAATTTTTTGTTGGCATATTAAATCGAATTTTAAAAAGGGGAAAGGAGATTATCTTCCCTTCAGCATATAGATCTGATACCCTTTTATTGATTAAAGGAGGCCAGAAAGTCGAAGGAATGGGTTGATGCCACATTTTGAAATGGGGATTGCCCATAATAGGTTGGTCAAGTGAAAGATGCCAATTATGTGACTGATGCATTTGCAGCTAGTGTAAGGCCCGAACTGACCAACTGACTGGGGTACAATGGAACAGTTTAGAAAATGCCCTGGGTGTGACATATATAAAGGAAGGGACAGTACAATAATGTTGAGCAGCTAAGAATTTCTCAATGTCAAGCCACAGAGGGAGATCAGCCTGTGACTCATTGTCAGGTACCTCCTTTGACCAGTATGCCAGTCTGCTAAGATAGTGGGCACAGTAGTAGGTGAAAAAAGAGGGTGTAGCTAGACCACCCTGCAATTTTGGAGCAGTGAGTTTTAAGTAAGAGCGTCTAATGCCCTTGCCTTGCCTTTCCACAAAAAAGGCAGTTAGCATGGATTGTAATTTAACAAACCATTTCTTGGGTAGAAAAAAAAACAACATCTCAAGAGGATATAACACCCGGGGTAAGATGTTCATTTTGACAGTATTTGTTCCACCCCATAATGAAAGGGGTGACTGTCCCATCTATCAAGATCAATTTTGATTGTATTTAGCAAATCTGAAAGGTCAAGTTTAAACATAGTGGGGACCTCCCTAGTAACTTGAATTCCAAAATAGGTGAAGGAGTGGGGTTCCCAGGAAAGGTTAATATTATTTAATACTGACCGGTGGATTTTATTTTCGAGGGGTTGAGTTTGTAGTGGGAAACAGCAGAAAAACAATTAATCTCCTCAATGAGACAGAAGGGATACTTGTTGTGGGGTTCTCAAGGTGCAAAACGAGATCATCTGTATAAGCAGATATGGTGTAATATTGATCTCCCAATCTAATTCCCCGAAGTCGTGCGGAGGATATTAGTCTTTGTATCAGAGGCTCTAGGTACAGCGGTAGCCACAGACGTTGCCAGCTATTTCCAGATATTTTGTGAAATTTCTGAACAGTTTTTCTCTGCTGCCCTTCTGTTTAAATGGAAAAAGCATCAGATATTTCTGAAAATATCACAGAAATTTTGGGAAATAGCTGGCAGTGTCTGTGGCTACTACTCTAAAGACTAAACAATAGTGGGGAAAAAGGGCATCCTTGTCTGGTTCCTCTTTGAAGCGAGAGGGGATCAGACAACATGCCATTGCACCACCTCTGGGCAGATGATGAAGAATATAATAATCTGACCCATCTAAGGAATCCTGAAGGAAGCCCAAAGTGGGTCAAAGTTGCCAAAAGGAAATCCCATGAAACCCAGTCAAAAGCTTTCTCGGCATCCAGGGATACCAACACTGCGGGAAGGTCAAAGTCCCTGGAAGCCGAGATGATGTACATCAGCTTATGCATATGATCCACTGATGACCGACCTTTCATGAAACCAATTTGTTCCCTGCCAACACAGGTCCCAACCTAGTCACCAAGATTTTTGCCAATATCTTGACATCAGTATTAATCAATGAAATTGGTCTGTAACTTTCCAGATAAAGGGGATCCTTACCTGGTTTGGGAATGAGAGTAATTGATGCATTGAGGAAATTTGGTTCTGACATGC
This sequence comes from Neoceratodus forsteri, assembly GCA_016271365.2. Classification (NCBI taxonomy): domain Eukaryota; kingdom Metazoa; phylum Chordata; order Ceratodontiformes; family Ceratodontidae; genus Neoceratodus; species Neoceratodus forsteri. Next base: position 277,713,390 of record CM028136.1, on the reverse strand, counting down.
CCTCAGCAAACCAGAAGTTATATACCTCTGCTAGGAGAGGAGCAATTTCTGTTAAGCAGGACTTATATAAATTGTTAGAGAGACCATCTGGTCCAGGGGGTTAGCTGCTGAGAACTGTTCAACTGCCACATTGACTTCCTGGACATTAATCAATTTGCCAAGTGAAGTTACTTGATAGGGGAGCAATTTGGGGGAGATCAATATCATTGAGATATCCAGAGATAGCTATACTTGTAGGTCGATCAGCTGGGTCTTTAGTATAGAGCCTCTGATAGTAGGATCTTAAAACATCAACAATTTTTCTGGTGGAGGTGACAAGTTGACTATCTTTGTCATATTTAATACTTGAGATGATTCGAGAGGCTACAGCTTGCCTGAGCCGAATTGCTAGTAACTTGCCTGCTTTTTCCCTGTATCAAGATATTTAATTTTAGTACATTTTAATGAGAGCTCCGCCTTTGGAACATAAGGGCTGAATATTGGGCCTGTAAACTATGTAGGTTGGCCCAATCAGCATCTGGAGATTGGTGGTTGAGAGTACGTTCTAGTTGATGAATGGCTCTAAGTAAGTTATCTTGCTGAGATTTAAATTAGTGGCAGACAACAGAAGACACTCACCTCTAATGGAGCATTTCAAGGCTGCCCAAACCATATCTATTGTGGTTGCTGAGCCCCTATTGTTAATCATGAAGCTAGTGAGAACATTTTTAATCTGCTGTAAGGAATCGAGCCTTTGGAGCAGCTGATTATTTAATCACCAAGCAGCATCCCTCTGAGTTCCAGGCCCTAGGAGGTATGTGAGGGAGATAGGAGAATGGTCAGAAATGACTCTCATATGTATATCTGCATTAATTACCCCTGGAAGAGAAAAGGAGCTCAAAAGTAGAAAATCAATTCTTGAAAAAGATTTATGTGGGGGTGAGAAAAAAGTATATTGGCGTTCCCCAGTGTTCTATATGTACCACACATCCACAAGATCAGCTCCTCTCATCAGGTCATGTACAGCCCTTTGTGAGGATGATAATCCTATTTTTCGGGAGTCAGACCTATCTATGTGTGAGTATGGAACAATATTCCAATCACCCCCCAAAATGGTCAATACAGGCAAAGTAGTAACCACAAGACCTAGCAAATGTGTGAAAAAATGAGGGGATTCAATGGTTGGTCTGTATATAGCCCCCAAAATTATTTGCTGAGTGTCCAGTGTTCCATAAAGTATAATATATTTACCATTAGTGTTCCAGATTTCTTTTTCCAATTTAAATGGAATTTTCTTTCCTATTAATATTGCCACTGTCCCACTACACATGGATTTCCCTGCTCCGTATACCTGGCCTACCCAGTTTTAGCTAATAAATTCACTTCTTGTTGTCAAAGATGTGTCTCTTGGAGACATGCAATCCCGGTTTTAAATTGATAAAGGTGTCGAAGGATAACTTGTCTCTTTTGCCTATCTTGAGCCCCTTTAACATTCCAACTTATCATATTATAGGGTTCACTCATTCTAACTGTTTAAACAGAAAATGGTAGGTATCTTTAATCTATCTTGATATAGCTATAGTGTTTATCCCTCTGTAAACCAAAGGAAGTTCTACAAAACTAGGTTAAGCTAACCCACTTGATATTATTGTACCCAAGAACCATACAAATTATTAAAGGAAACTTACCCTCACTTACATTTTTTATCCCTACCCTTATACTAATCAAATCCAACCCTCATTATACTCTAAGTTCCCAAAACCCCAGTTCAAATGAACTGCGCCACTATATCACCTCTGGTGAGTGATGTCTTGCTCAAGAATGAGTTGTACCAGAAAAAGCCCCCCACCCTTCCCTGCTACACCAATAGCGATCAGTAGGTTCAAAATAACTCATCTTATACAAACATTACAATAATTCTAATAAATGCTGCAAAATGATTGAGAGAAACAGTGTATAGAACTTAACATTCACATTTATGACCTCATGGTAGTTTCTTCATTGTGTGAAAAGAGGGAACCCCCCCCCATCCCTTCCTAACAAACCCTTAGGCCATGAGGATTTCTGGAGGGCCCGTAAGTAAATCAAAAGAGAATGCTTTCCGGTGTCAAACAGAATTGCCAAATAACAATTGTAGAAAAATATAAACAAAAAATGATGTGGCTAGACTCAATTAGTGAGCCCTCAGTAAATAATAAGCCAATGTCGACTTCCAGTTTCCACATTAGTTGAAAGGTCAAATGAATTGAGACATTAAGGAGAGGACACTCCAAACAACTAAATAAATTCTGATTCGGTTTCTGCACCTCTCCTTATAGTAAATAAATTAGACCATGGTGTTAGGAGGTCTAAGCCATGGTCACCAATTGTTAGGAGGTCTAAACCTCACTTTCAGGTTCTTGACAATATTGGGAATGCAAGTAATTACAGACACGTTGCACATGAGTAATAAACTTGTTTATTACTACCAAAAGGATAAAATTAGAGTTGCCCTAAGCAGTTCTTACCAATATGTGGATCCATTCACATATCTGGAATGTGTAGTACGGTACGGGCTGCACGCCCATTAACTCAGTAGACCAATGGGCCAGTAGTACCTCTATGGTGTGTCAGTCAGCGGGCGGGGGCGGCGTGAGTGGGTGGGTGCTGCCGCCCGCTGGCTGACCGAGAGAAGTGGGGCAGTGGGGCTCAGTAGGCGGGTGGGAGGGTACCACTAGACCACGAGGGATATTGCACATAATTCTTTTTTTTTTACTGTAGAACTAGTTATTTTCACACAAAGTAAGTTTAGCGCAAACACAAATGGAACCATAATTGCGTAAATTAAATTTAGCGCTAAGAGATAATCAACAGATTCACTATAATGGAAAAAGTACTTAAAGTGCTAGTTTGCGCAAATTTATTTTCATGCAAATTGGTGCTTCAGTGAAAATAGTGAAAATTATTTGACAGTGAAAATTTCAAGTTCTACAGTATTACAAATGCCCGCGATCAGGCAGACAGCAGTCCACTGGACCACCAGGGATATTGGACATAATTCTTTTTATTACAAATGCCCGTGATCAGGCAGACAGCAGTCCACTGGACCACCAGGGATATTGGACGTAATTCTTTTTATTTATTATAAATGCCCACGATTGGGCAGACAGCGGTCCGCTGGACCACCAGGGATATTGGACATAATTCTTTTTTTTATGACAAATGCCCGTGATTGGACAGACAGTGGTCCACTGGACCACCAGGGATATTGGATATAATTCTTTTTATTTATTACAAATGCCCGCGATCGGGCAGACAGCGGTCCACTGGACCACCAGGGATATAGGGGTTCTTTTATTTTACAAATGCCAGTGATCGGGCATGGGAGGGTGCCACCAGGTGCAGCCAGAGCTCAGGTGGCAGCTGCCGTGTTGCGCCCTGCAATGCGGCAGCTCACCTGTGGGTGGCCATCCATTGTTCCTTTTTTTTTGGATCAACTTTGTGCTGGCTCAGGTAGGGGTTGCGCATGGATGGCTCCACACAACCCGGGCTGAATATCAGGCTGTGCAAAGTATGCATTGGCATGCCCCCCTACCTGCACCTGCATACATTACTGATGCGCTCCGGCGCATCGGGATTTGTGCCACACACTTTTCCCTTTTGAATATCGCACTGGGGTGCAACTCTTTTGAATATCTGGGCCAGAAAATGCATAGGAGAATATATGTATTAGCAAGCAAAGTGTATTACAACAATATGCATACATATCCTGATATCTACTCTTGTACGGTAGATGCCCTTAGACCAGTATGTTAGTATAACATATGCTTAAGCACTAGCTGTCTATGGTGTACCTCTGAGGGTACCAACTAGGGTGCAGGGACCTCATGTAACATTCCCCCCCCTTGTTGCCTCCAAGGGTAATACAGGCAAATCTAGGGAAAGGCCAGAAAGCAGTGGTCATTTACAAACCCGACGGGCGAGCTTTGTAAAGGAACTCAATCTGCTCACGGTGTTGGTGCAGCATGTGCCATAGGCAGCAGAGCATAATAATCAAAGTGAAGATCAAAAATGCTTGTATAATAACAAAACCTTTAAAAGTAATTTCTAACCAGGTATTAGTCAATGCGTCATTCATGTCATCATCAGTAATCAATGAGAGGATAGCTTCATTGGCCTTGGTCATATTATTGCTGATGTGGATGAGGTGTGTGTCTTTCCTGTCTAAAAGCAATTTTAATGTGTCAGTGAGTCTATGTGTACATTAAAATATGGTAAATATTCAGACAGTGAGAGCAGATAATCGGGGTTACCATCAATGATGTCTGCATCCATGAGGGGGACGGGGGTTATGAAGGTATGTCCAATGACAGTCTTTTGGTGGGGGACAAAACAAAAATAAGGGTTATCAATAGCACATGTCACAAAACCGTAAGTATAGCTTTTAAAGTTAGTTACCACACAATACTCCCCATCAGAATTATACTGAGAGCGAACAGTAGGGAGTCTCCACTTTTGCAACTGGACAGGGCAGGTGTACGTCATCTTCGAAATCCGTGTTGACTGGTGATGAACCTCCTCACAATATGACTGGTAGACCTTATCCGGAGCCAAAGTCGAATCTGAGAAATCCGTGCCATTCTTGGTGATGTCATCATCCATGGTAAAAGTCCAGTCAATGCTATCTGGAGAATAACCACAAACAGGTTGAATAACATCAAATACATCACATTGGCACAAGTAAATGTATTGCTTCTTCGCACAACAGTCCATGTGTGGAGCCACCCAGGCGTCCAGGAAAGGATGGAAAACCAGTAGAGGCGGTAGATCCAAGCGTTCTCTGTGGATGACTTCGTCCAAATGCCCAATGGAGAGTACCAGTGCAAGCTTGTCGAACAAGGCTGTAGTGGGATCAAAATGTGGCAAAGAAACAGTAAAAGAAACAAACATAGTATCTCTTATGGAACATTTCTTAGTAGTGAAACAAGGACCAGTGTTAGGGTGTCTGGTCACAAACCCCAAGTTCCTAGCTGTGGAGAGAGGAATGGTTAGAGTTTGTTGCATACACATAGCAATACAGCTAGGAGTTTTACATCATTTGGAAATGCATCTGTCATACATGATATCAGGGATCCTTCCAGATTCGAGATCTCGGAAGAGATTGTTGATGGTAGTGATAATGCATGAGCCATAGACAGAACCAAGGATTTCTCTAGCAATGTATTGTTTATCTGCTTCTCTGTTGTTTTGTTGTATAAGTACATTAATCTTGTCTTTACAGTCTGTAAATGCCTTAGCAATGTCGTGCATGTTGTATACTGTGTATCTTTCTTCCTGACTAAGGCCATCCACACCATGCAATTATGGGGGTAGAATATTGTTAACCAAACCAGTGGAGAACTTGGCAGAATGAGATTTGATAGCAGCAATGTCTGCTTTATTCCAAATAGATATAGCCGTACCAAAAAGGCCTGTGACAGTACTGGTTGCACCTGTGACGTCAGAACTGTCAACTTCACGTGTCTTTCGTTTATGACTTTGATTATCAGGAGTGGGTTTTCTCCTGAAGTTGCCTCTATGTTCAGTAGAATGGACCCCGGCAATAGGGTCTTGAGTACGAATCTGAAATGCAGCTAAACTATCAAGCAATAATGAACTATAAAATGCTGATGTATTAGTATTATGACACGTACCAAACTCTTTCATATTCCAGTAAGTAAGATTAAACAAAACAAGTATATGCATAAACTGTAAGTTATTAATTAATGAACCTGGGAGGGCAGTGGCTGTTAGACCACTACGGGGACCAGGGGTGTGCTTCGGGCATTCCAAAAGCTGTTTGTCAGTGGGTGGTAACACAGAGAGATACATGGCAGCAGAAGCCATGTGGTGTACAGCACAACATTTTTGAGCAGAATCTTTAGACATCGAATTACAGTATGAAGGATCAATTAAGGCAGTAATGTTGTACAAACCAGAATGTCTTAATGCAGTTCGTAACAAGGACAGAGAACCATTTGGGGATAATTTAGCATTGGGCCAACCCTGGAAAGTTCCTTTGGAGAGTTTGGGCACAGGGAGAATCTGTCCTTGTGATGTGGTTTGCCACTCAATTTGTAGGGTAGATTTATCAGGAGCAACAACCGAGGCAGTGAGGTAAGCATCGGAACCTTCCTGGACAGTACTCAGACTATTGGGTATACTGATGGATACTCCCTCTGAAGGAGATGCTGGATGATCAAGGTGTGGTAGGAGGTTCGGTACCGTGCCTTGGATGCAGGGGATCACTCCTGAGTTGAGGAGATAATGGAACAAGATAGCCATCTTGTCAGTGTATCTGAAAATCAAAATCAAATATTAGTAAGTTAGTACTATTCCGCCCAATGGGGTGAGGAAAAGTAATTAAGCTCCTTTATAAAGTTTCAGCTGGTTTGCATGTAACCATTTGTCAGTCAACTTATTGTAATGCAGGAGTCTAACCTGATAGACTGCCGGACTGAGCTTGTTGACAATAGGGTATGGGCCTTCCCACTTATTGGAGAAGTAATGGGTGGGATGTGCAAATCTGAGTACCATTACCTGATCTTCAACCTGCCAATCCACTTCTTGTGCGTGTTTGTCAAACTGTATTTTGGATTGTTGCTGGGCCTTGCCCATGCAGTTGGCAGTATACAAATGTGTGTGTATGAGGTCTTTTCTAAGTTTTTCCACATATTGATCTACAGATACACGGTCTGCAGTGGGGGTGTGCAGGTCAAACAACAGGTGTTCAGGTAATCTCATCTGTCTTCCAGTCATCACCTCAAAGGGTGTGAGCTGGGTAGTGGCTGAGGGTGTACCCCTAATTGCCATAAGGAGTAACGGCAGTAGGGAATCCCAGGTTTTGAGATTGTCCTCAATGAATTTGGAAAGCATTTGCTTAATCCATCTGTTGGCTCCTTCTACTTGACCTGAGGATTGGGGGTGGTATGGTATGTGGAACTTTGGCTGAACTCCAAGGAGTTCGAGGGATTTTTTCATCAACTCACCTGTAAAACGGGTTCCTTTGTCAGAGTCTACCTTGAGAGGTAGGCCCAACCTGGAGAAAATCTGTTTCACCAGGATTTTGGCAGTGGTCTTAGCAGTGCATGTCTTAGTGGGGAAAGCATCAACCCACTTAGAGAAGAGATCAGTTACCACAAGAGCATACTTGTTATTTCTGCTACTGTTGGTTAGGGGGCCAATAAAATCAATTTGTATGGCATGCCAAGGGCCAGAATGTCATTGTGGTAAGAGTTTGGCATTTTGCTTGGTTGGGATGGGGTTGTTTTGTGCACAAATGAGACAATTGTCTATGCACTGTTTAACATCTTTGGTGACATCATGCCACCAGGCGGTGGTCTTAAGCCTTTGGAGGGTGTTTTGCACTCTCTGGTGTCCACCAGTGGGTGTGCCATGCACTTGGTGCAAGAATTCAGACCTGAGGTGTCTGGGGACTACCCACAACTTGGTCATGGAATCATCTGGTTGGTACCAGATGAGCTTGTCATCTGGTGACAAGTGTAACTTACCTTCATGCCTCCGGTAAGGGTTATATGTGGGAAGTTTCTCTTCGGTACTCTTGTCAAGAAATCTGAACACTTCTTTGAGTTCAGTATCAACATGTTGGGCTGCTGAGAGGTCCGGGGGGAAAGGGTTCAGGTTTCTTCCTGAGTGCTGCAATTTGTACGGACGCATTGGCCTCAGGATGGTCCATCATCCAGGTGTCCCCCCTCAGGCCCCTTATTTGGCAAGGGTGTCTGCTGTGTCATTGAAGGCATGATAGAGGTCATGGAGACAATGAGCTTTAACTTTATGTGCATAGAGTTTGTGTGCAAATTTTTGTGCCAGTGAATGTATGTATATTACCAATTCCTTGCACTTCACTGGGTTGCCATCAGAGGAGAGGAAGGAGTTCTTCTGCCAAAAAGGAAAACATTCTGTAAGAGAACAACAAACCCAATTAGAATCTGTAAAAATGATGGTATCCTCGGTCCCATGCTGGACGAACTCGAGGGCACAGACCACCACTGCCATCTCTGCATACTGTGATGATGCAACACTGCAGTGCTTAGATATTTTAACAGTGTTCCCATAAGGGTAAATCACTAGAATGCCCATCCTTGTGATTTGTTCACCCTGATTGTATGATGCTGAACCATCAGTAAAGACGCTACACAGAGAGGTATTGTCAAGTATTTGTGGCATGGCAGGGAAGAAAGGACCTGGATCTGGAAGATCAGGTGACTGCAGTGTACAGTCATGGGGTTCTCCTTGGAAAAGGAGTCCATGAGCTTGCATAGATGGAATTTTTGTTGGGTGTACCTGTATGTTTCTATCCTGGAGAAGAAGTGACCAGTGTGTCAGTCTGGTGTTGGAGACTGACCCATCCTTCACTCTGTCTGAGAGCAGAAAGGTAGTTGGGGTATGGTTGATGTTGATGATCAGTGGGGAGTACCCAATGATATACAGGAAGTGCTTGACAGCCCAGTAGGCGGCCAGAAGGTTCCTTTCACAAAGGTTGTACTTCTGTTCCACTGGGATCAAGAGCTGTGATGCATATGCAATGGGTCTTAGGGTGCCATGAACCTTCTGGGACAACACTGCTGACATGGCAATGTCAGAGGTGGCACATTCCAGATGGAATGGTAGAGCTGGATTGGGGTTGACCAGAGCTGGCGTGGAGGCCAAGGCCTGCTTCAGTGACATCACAGCCTGGGTGTATATAGGGCCCCAAGTCCATGGGATGTCCTTTTTGAGTAGCTCATACAGAGGAGCAGCTTTCTGAGCAAAATCACAAATAAAATCTCTCGAATAATTCACCATACCTAGAAACCTTCGAAGAGTTGCCACGCTGGTAGGCAATGGAAAGTCTTGCAATCCCTGTATCTTCTTCCAAGTACTGCTTCGACCTTGGTCAGTTATGTTTAGACTCATAAAGAGTACTTCTTTCTGACATAGTTGTGCTTTTGCTGGATTGCATTTTAGGCCTGCTCTCTGGATGAGAGTCAGTAGTTCGTCCAAGAGATCCAGATGTTGTTCCTGTGTGGTTGTTGCCAGAAACAGGTCGTCCACATATTGCAAGATACATTGGGGAGTAGAGAAACTCTCGAGGGTGTCCATCATGTGCAGATGGAACAGGGACTGATTATTATGGAATCCTTGAGGCAAGAAAGTCCACGTGTACTGTCTTTCTTCAAAGGTGAAGGCAAACTTATATTAACTCTTAAGGGCCAATGGTAATGACAAAAAAACATTGGAGATGTACAGGGCACTGAACCATTTCAAGTCAGGGGTCAAAAGTCGTAGCACATCGGGTGCTGATGCCACAGTTGGGGAACAACTGGGGATGACCTGATTCAGTTTCCTGTAGTCAATAGTAAGTCTCCAGGCACCTGTGGGTTTTTTTCATGGGCCACATTGGGGAGTTATCAGTAGAAACACAAGTTCTGATTACTCCTTGCTTGAGGAGTGACTTGATTGTTTCTCTAAGAGAAGGCAAGGCCTCAGTTGGAAAAGGGTACTGTCTTTGCCTCTCATGTGCTGGGCTTGGCACTTCGATGACAGTGTGCATTCTGCCACAGTCATGTTTGTTAATTGTAAATGCCTCCAGATGTTGTTGCAAAATGGGGAGAAACTTTGGGAAAAGCTCATGACCTTTGAACAAATCTATGACATCATACTCCTTATCATTGGCAGAGATTGTCGCCACAACGTGTGAATCAGGGATCAAAATGGTATGGTAGTGACCCTCAATCTACATCAGTAGCATGGTAGCTAGATCCACCACACAACCGTGTGGTGCAAGGAAATCAATTCCTATGATACTAGGATGATCATGCATTACCATCAGTGGGAAAGTGTGTGAGGACTTCAAATGGCCTAGCTCTACCGGTAGGGGTAGAGAACGGTATGCAGGTAGCCTAGTACCATCTACTCCTGACATGTTGGTCCTCCGTCCGGTGGACCAAGGAGATGTGTCTGGATGTTCATTATGTAGTACAGATATAGCTGCACCTGTATCTAGCAAGACTACTAGTACGCAGCCCCCGACCTCGGCCTCAGTGCAGGGCCTTCTGTTTGTATCCAAGACCAGCTTGTTTACAATCTGGACTGGGATCTGTAATTGTCAATCTGTATTACTGGAAGCATGGAGAGGTTGGGCCTGACTCCTGTGAATCACCTCACCATGCTGCACCGATGCTATATAGGGAGGAGCTTCTGGATTCAGGCCTGTATGGGACTGAAGGCCTGCACTCCCAGTATCCCCATGACCCTTTGGGGTCTGGGTCACCAGTTGTACAGCCACAGGGGCCTGTGCGGGAACAGCGTCTGCTACAGAGCGCACTTGTCCCAGGAGCTCTCTGAATTTCCAATTCTCTTCGGCTATCTCCCTATATGAAGGGCCTGTTCTTTGTTGTTGTGGTTTACCCTTACCCTTACGCTTTTTATTCTTATGCCAATTCCGGTTCCCACTCCATTGTTGTTGCTGTTGCTGTTGTTGTTGGTGTTGGGTCTGTTGGCAGTGTTGGTTCTCAGCTGGAGGGGCTTGTTGATGTTGGACCTGTTGGTGTTGGGATTGCCCTTCCACAGTGTAGTGCATCGTGGCCTCTGAAGCAGGGTCCACGGCAGCTACCTTCTTGGAACCAGAGCCCAGATCACGGATATAGAGTTGGTAAACTCTCTCAGTTTTCCGAAGGATGTCGGCAAACCTATCCTTATTGGGGTAGGTGGTTGGCTCTACCTTTTCTCGTACTGCAGGAATCATGTTCCTAAGGAACAGGGTCTTATACCAGATAAGATCTACATCTGCAGCTTCTTGTACCAGGTGCTTTCCTGCTCGGTAGGCCATCCAAAGTCTCTGGTGGTAACTCGCTGGACTTTCCTTTGCATTCTGTTTTACAGGGTATGCAAGCATCACTCCTACTACACCTGGGCTGTGAGCAGAAATGATCTCAGCTGCAACCTCATCAAAGGTGGTGTTCCCATCCTGGCGGATGGCATTGGGGAGTTTGGCCCTCAAATTAGGATCGATGGTTTGGCATAGTATTTAGACCTGGTATTCTGCAGTGAGGCTAAGCATCTTGCATTTAGAACGCACCTTTTCTAAGTGACAGCTGAGGTTGTCGGATGGGTTCATCTGTCCGATACTGTCAGCTATTTGCAGAACAGAGTAGGCCATTTGTAGGGGATTACTGGGTCGATCAGGCAGAGGTAGATTGTCTCGGGTGCTGTCTAGGACAGCCCAAGCTGTAGCCTTGGCCGCAGTATAAACAATACCATCCTGAGTGCCAGCCTCCTGCAGAAGCTGCCTAATTTGGGTTTTAATGGCCCGTTTATTTCTCTTAGGAAGAGGTACATTGCCTATTGCAGCTTCAATCATCGTTTCTATCTCTTGCCTATCTTCCACATTAAGAACAGCTAGCAGTGGTGCCATCAGGACCAGGCCTGGGCCTGCTCCCCCCCATCATGGGGGCCACCATGTTGGCGTCTCCCATGATGTGCATCACAACATCAATGATGTATGACATGGTGTGGGTGAAGTGGGAACCCGCCATGTTGTGGATGACTGGGTGGGGTTTCTGGGCCATAGTAGGGGTGTGACTGGGCATTGTACTGAGAGATGTCGTCATCTGATACCTCCCCTTCAGATGACGTGTGTAAGGCAGGGGCTACGCCTCCCATTGCCTTAACATGCCCAGCCAGAACCTCCCACTGATGGCGCAGTTTTGCCATCTTTGTTTTACATTCAGAATGACTCAGTTGCAACATCCATATCAACCTCATCTTGCATTTGCTTCTGCAGCACTCTATACGTGGCGCTCAGTTCGCGATTGTCCCTAGTAGCCACTTCTAAGTCATTACGTACCTGGTTTATCTCATCCTGTAGCTCTTCCATCTCCTCACTCAACTGAGCAATTGCAGCACTTAGCAAATCATTCATATGCAATGCCTGTCCCTTATCCTGTCTCAAACTTTCACACTCCTGCTTCAACATACAAAGTTCCTGTTCACCAGCTTGAGCTGAATGATGCAAAAGTGAATCCTTTTCATTCCACAGAGTTTGGATTTCAGACTCCAAGTTCTGCTGCAGTATAACACATTCCATTTCCTGCAAACCCATCTGTTGCTTAAGAGATGAAATTTGCAGATCAAGGGTTCGAAACCTCACTTCGAAGGCTTCCAGAGCAGCATAGAGAGCTGTGACCATCAACCCTTTAGCCTGACGCTTATTGGTTGATTGTCGCATCTCTGTGTACTGGGTTGAAATCCCCAGTATAGGGTTTTCAGATTGACTTGCATCCCACGTGAAGTCAGCCCATCCTCCATGGAAGGTAAGGAAGTTCGAGACATCGAGTCTTAGTTCTGCACAGATATTTGATATGGTGGCCATTGTGTGGGAGGGAACGAAAAATCAAACTGTGAAAAAGGAGCCATTCTATGTATCGATCCACAGCAGGAGCACTTTATACACAGCCAGGCTACTGCATAAATTGGAGGCTTACAATTCAAAGCTGTAATGGAGTGAGTCGAGTTGGCATCGACCACACCCGAAAGGAAGACAGCCAGACTTTGTAAGTGACTACAAACTGGTTTTAAAATGGGAGAGGTGATACGGGAATGTACACCTACTGTCCCCATGGGAAAGGAAAAAGTTATAGCAACAAGTGAAAACTTACAAACACCAAATATCACCTGCCCATGGTCGCCAATTGTTATGAGATCTAAACCTCACTTTCAGGTTCTTGGCAATATTGGGAATGCAAGTAATTACAGACACATTGCATAAGACTAATAAACTTGTTTATTACTACCAAAAGGATAAAATCACAGTTGCCCTAAGCAGTTCTTACCAATGCGAACCGGGAGCCAGTGCTAAGTGTTCCCTATACCTCGAGGTTTCTTTGTGTCTCATGGGATCTCCGAGGTACAAGACTAGTGTATCACATTATATACCTATGATAATTGCTATGGTTACTTTAAGATAGAAACATTTCTAGTTACAGAGATGAGCCCTATTGGCTAAATTAGAGGTGGCTCCACGGTCCAAGATAACATTATACAATTTTGTAGTAGTCATCAGTTTGTGAACAAAAGTGTTCTTATACAGAGTCTTACATAGCTCAATGCAGTGGTACAAATCACCAAAAGGTGGCAATGCTGACTTACATATCATAATTATTCCAAGGACACAGGTGCCTTGGCATCTTACAAGTAAGAAATACACAGAAAATAAATAGGAGAATATATGTATTAGCAAGCAAAGTGTATTACAACAATATGCGTACGTATCCTGACATCTACTCTTGTACGGTAGATGCCCTTAGCCCTATATGTTAGTATAACATATGCTTAAGCACTAGCTGTCTACGGTGTACCTCTGAGGGTACCAATTAGGATGCAGGAACCTTGTATAACAATGGAAAGGTACATTTCAATGTGTATACATAGCAGGTTTAACTAATACTACTCAACATGTACCAGACTAAAGTCCCACAAATTAACTATTTAAATAAAATGTCCAGCATTGGGAAGAGTAAATCTCTTCCTCTACACCCACACCAAAACCATCTGGAAAGTACCTTGTGGATATTCAAAGTTCCGATTGTATAGATTATTCAAAATAAATCAGGAATGTCCAACAATAAGGTAGAAATAATGTAACTCATGGTTTTCAATCTCGACCCGGTGTTTCTTGCAAACGTTACCATATAATCAGTTGCCGGTAAACAGTAGGCCGAAACGAATTTCTAGGTATTGTTCGAATTGAAGGTCCAAATGAATGGTAATGAAAGGGACAAAAAATTCTGAGACACTTAATAAGATATGGCCCAGGCTTGCTCATTGCCTTATATCAAGTACTTTAAGTCGTAGGAGAGTGGTTTGCAATATGAGAACGAGACAGATTTTAGCTGGCGCTGCTCGTGTTATGCTAAGCTAGAGTCCCATAATGACGCTGTTTCAGTACAGTGTCCAGTATTAGAGAATACAAGTCACTTCCTTTAAACTCTCACTAATACCATCAGAAGTATTAGCCTTACACATCATTTAGTAAATCAAGGTAGTACCACATACCCTCAGAGGTCTCTTAATTTAAAAAGATCAGGAAAAAGACCGTTGAGCTCCGGCACCACCTGGTCATGATAATCAAACGAGATCCATTGATCACTGGTTTTCACTTGAAGCACCACCGGGTATTTCATTTGAAAGGGTGTGCCCGCGGCAATAAGCTTCAATACAGTCGGATGCATTTCTTGCCTTTTCACTCTTACTGATTCTGGGATATCTTGGGTGATCCTGATTCTACGCCCTTCCCATAAGACATCTTGTAATTCCCTAACTTTTGCCAGGAAATGTTGTTTATCGAGGAAGTTTAATAGCTTGAATATGAGGGGTCTGGGTGGAGAATTAGGCAGCAGAAGAAGGCGGAGGGCACAATGGGCCTGCTCAATTTTATATAGGTTGTTCCATTCCGTGATGGCCCTGCGATCTTCTCACACAGCTTCTGAAGGAAAGTATGGGAGTTGCTCCTTCTTCCTTTTCAGGTATGCCAATAACAAGGAGATTATTTCTCCTACTTCTACCCTCCAAGTCCTCAATTTTTTCTTCAAGCTTCTTAAGTCTCTGACCGAACTGAGTCAGTGATATCTCATTCTTGTCTTGCTTTTTCTCCAAGGAAGTCAATCTGGCTTCTGTATCACCCACATGGGGAGTTAAGGATTGAGGACATGATTTGCTGCAGGTTGTCTGAGATTTCAGTTATTTTATCATGTAAAGGCTGCATTATTTCTAGGAATCTCTCTTCCGAGAGCATGCCTTTTGTGGCAGCTGATTTACTCAAGCCCGCAGGTTGATGCTTGGGCATTTTGTGGCCTTGTCCTTCTCCAGGGATGCCAGAGGAGAATGTCAGGGTGGGGCTTTCTTCATGTAGATCTTAATCACTGGACAGACTTACCAAACTCCAGGGACTTTGAGAATTCAAGTCGTGCAGGTTTTAGCTCGCTATTGATTGTGAAAGCTGAACAAAAAACCTGAAACATGTAGCAGAGGCGCGGAGCAATGGAGGGCTGCTGCTACTTCTCAAGCTGCCATCACGTGACCTCGGTGCAGGCATTTCTAGCGAAGTTGTAGGCCTGTCTAGATTGGGGGTTTGTGTGATTTTAACTAGGGATCTGGCCTTGTCGTGAGCTTTACAGAGGGCAATTAATGTGCTGGAGATCCATGAGATCCAGACCCCCATGTCAGGGGGAAGGAATGGACAAGGATATGGTAGAAGGCATTCTTAGAATGGCAGAGAAAGGGGGGATACTGTTGATGGGAGACCTGAATATGCCAGATGTTAACTGGAGCACATTTGCTGCAGCCACATCCAAGAGCAGGGCCATTCTTGATGCCCTACAGGTGGCAGGCATTAGACAGCTAGTTTCGGAACCCACTCGTGAGGGAGCAATCTTGACCTCGTACTTTCAAACGGGGCAGTGAGAGGATCTCAGATCTAGAAGTGGGTTGCCATCTGGGACAAGTGACCATCAAACAGTGTGTTTCACATTAAACTCAGCTACAGAGTCAAGCCATACAAAAGTGAGGGTACTGGACTTTAGGAGGGCTGACTTTTGGCAAGATGGGAGAGTGCCTCAGAAAAGCACTAGCAAACAGGCTAGAAGGAGGTGTGGAGCAACAATGGGGAATTATCAAAACTGCCATCACAGAGGCAACAAGCCTTTGTGTGAAGCAAATGAACAAATCAAAACGAAAGAAAAGCCACTATGGTTCTCAAAAGAGGTGGCTGTGAAAGTCAGGAAGAAAAAGATAGCATTCCAGAAGTATAAGGAAACACAGAAGGAGCAGGACAGAGAGCTGTACCAGTTAAGGCAGAAGGAAGCAGGGAGGGAAGTCAGAATATCAAAGGCCCAAACTGAGGAAAAGATAACCAACTCAGTTAAGAAGGGGATAAAACCTTTATAGGTACATCAGCGAGCGAGAAAGACAAAGGGAGGGATAGTGAGGCTGAATAGAATGAACAGTGGGTGGGCAGAGGGGACAGTGAAAAGCAGGAATACTGAACGAATATTTCTGCTCAGTATTCACAAAGAGGAGGGAAGTGCCTAATCCAATTAACAGAAGCACTCTTGATAGGGGGTCGATCCCAGTCCTTTCACAGAAGAAAGGGTTCTGCAAGAACTCCTAAAACTGAAGGTGGACAAAGCAATGGGTCCTGATGGAATTCACCCAGAATTCTAAAAGAATTAAGGGAGGAACTAGTGAAACCACTGGCTACTCTTTTTAATAAATCATGGGAGGATGGTGTGGTACCCGAGGACTGGAGGAAGGCGGATGTGATTCCCCTTCACAAAAGTGGGTCCAAGACAGAGGCAGGAAACTACAGACCTGTCAGTCTGACCTCTGTGGTAGGGAAAGTGATGGAGTCTCTTCTGAAGGAAAGAATAGTCGAGTACCTAGAGGCCAGTGGAGCACAGGACCCAAGGCAGCATGGGTTCACAGCGGGAAGGTCATGTCAGACGAATCTAATAGATTTCTTGACTGGGTGACCAAAGTAGTAGACCAGGGAGGGGCTGTGGACATGGCCTACCTAGACTTTAGCAAGGCATTTGACACAGTCCCACACAAAAGATTAATAGTCAAATTAACCAGCCTGGGAGTGGGACCCAGGGTGGTAGCCTGGGTAAAACATTGGCTGGACAACAGGACACAGAAGGTAATTGTAAATGGAGTCGATTCTGAAGAAAGAGGGGTTACTAGTGGGGAACTGCAGGGTTCAGTATTGGGTCCAGTCCTTTTAAAGTGACATTGCAGAGGGACTGAAGGAAAGTATGCCTTTTGCAGATGACACAAAAATCTGCAACAGGATTGATACACAAGGAGGCGTGGAAAGGATGAAAAGGACTTGGCAAGGTTGAGGAATGGTCAGAAGTATGGCAGCTAGGATTCAATGCAAGAAGTGCAAATAATGCACCTGGGAAACAAGAACCAGGGAAGAATACACAATGGGTGGGGAGGTAGTAACAACAACAAAAAGGAAAGGACCTGGGGTAATCATATCAGATGACCTTAAGGTTAGCAAGCAATGTGAGAAGGCAGTAGGGAGGGCTGGGGGTATACTGGGATGTATAGGGAGAGGCATCAGCAGCAGAAAACAGGAAGTTGTTATCCTCTGTACAGACAGTTGGTGAGACCCCATCTGGAGTACTGTGTCCAGTTCTGGAGACCCCATCTCTGCAAGGACATAGACAGGATAGAGGCAGTCCAGAGGAGGGCAACTAAAATGGTGCAGGGTCTGCAAGAGAAGCCGTATGAGGAGAGACTAAAGGAGCTTAATATGTATCCCTTGAGGAAAGAAGGGAGAGGGGGGACATGATAGAAACTTTTAAGTACCTCAGTGGAATCAACAAAGTCCAAGAGGTAGCATTTTTCAGAAAAAGAGACTTGCAAGAACAAGGGACACAATTTAAAAGATAGAAGGAGGCGTTCAGGGACAATGTGAGGAAGTATTATTTCACAGAGAGGGTAGTGGATGCATGGAACAGCCTTCCTGAGGAGGTTAAGGGGTCTAAAACTGTGGGAGAATTCAAGAATGCATGGGACAGACATAAGGCAATTCTTGTGGGGGGTAGGAAGAAATAGGCTGTTGGTTAACTAGGATCTGCGGCCTATCCTGTAGGTAGGGAAATGGGCAGACTAGATGGGCCTAGCGGTCCTTATCTGCCGTCAAAGTCTATGTTTCTATGTTTCATGGGTTGTGGCACTTTTTTACCCTAGCTTTAACCTGAGGGCACGAGAGTCCCAGACCTTATTGAAAGTACATAGAAAGCTGGACAGGGCTGCATCAACATCAGTTGCAGAGTAGACAGGGTCCCAGCCTACATGTTTTAGGTCATTCAGGACTGAGTTGGTGTTGAGTGAATTTAGAGGATGGATAATTATGTATTTAGAGGCTGATTTTGGAAGTTGAATTTTCCTGGTGCAGCGTGTAATACAGTGATCACTTAGGGCTTGGACCAGATAACAAGCAACTGCTTTACCGGCAGAATAAATTGACAGTGTGGCCTGCACTTGTGAAAACTGCTGCTGCATACCTATCCTGCTACTCTGAAAGAGTATTCAATACTGTAAGTGCCATAATTACAGAGAAGAGAACGTATTTTGACTAAGAATTTGAAATGCTTACATTCATTAAAATGAATTGAGCATGCATTCCACCTGGTTACAAAATCAGTGTCAGATCAAGGTACCATGAGGAGGGAGAGGGAGAATCAAACCACCATCAGAATTGGGGATGGATGATGATGATGGCTGTGTCCTGGTGGATAATCTCTCAGACGAGGATAATGCGGAGGGTCATTTTGAAAACTGTTAGTAAAAGTAAGCCCTAAAAATCTCCACTTGCAGACTGACCAATGGCACCACCACCCTTTTCTTGAAATCTCATTACACTCCATTCCTCTTAAACCTTGCCACCAACAGTTTCCAGTCATGTCCTCTGGTTCTTGACCGTTTAAATCACTCATGCTACAAATATTTCCAGCCACTGGCAGTTCACATTGTTTAATGTCTTCGGTAACTTGAAGATCTCAATATCACATCTCCGGTTCTTGTGTGGCCTCTAGTGAGTGCATGTACAGTGCCTTTAAATGATCTTTGTAAGATCTGTCCTGTTTAATCATTGTGATCACCTTGCATTTTACCATCTCCAGCCTGTCACTATCCTTCATTAGGTAATGACTTCAGAACTAAGCACAGTATTCAAGATGCAGTCTCCACAATGACCAAGGGGGAGTAAGGCACCTCATTTTATTCATTTTGTCAGTACCCCTTCTGATATACCACTGCATACTGTTAGTTGTACCATAGGCTTTGTGTACTATTATCTTTCCAATACTCCATTACAACTGTCAAAGATTAGAGCGCCATAGAGAAAAGAACTAAGATGCCCTTGGCTTAACAATGCCTTGAAAATTTTTCGTGTGGAGGAACTCTCCAATGCAGGAAAAAGTCCAAAGAAATAATGTCATAAAGGTTCAACTCCTATTAACTAATCACTTTACTTCTATCTTGCACTATTACACAATGTTTCATGGTGTGGCCACTTTCTCAGGTTGGCAGTCTAGAGTAAACAAAAAACAATGCATAAAAACCCAGTCACTTGGGTGTATGTACAGATATATACAAATCCAGTGATAAACCTCTACCAGAAAATGTCTTTCAATCCAAGATTTCAAGAAATTACAAACACCGAAAAACAAATGTATAATCCACTAATCATTTTGATATCACATTGTTAACCAACCAGTTAGTTACATGGTTCTGTTAGATTTATGTTCTCAATCAGTTACTTAGAATTGGCAGCAAAAGTAATAAACAGTGTTCTCACAATATACCACCTTAAGGTGGAGTTCCACCTTAAAAATAAATGCTTATCTCTGCACCATAATTATTCTTTATTGCATTATGTGCTTTTAAAACATCCCATTAAGCCTTATATTTAAGCCCATAACCATCAATCCAAACAGTCACTTACCAGTAAATTAATGTTACAATTTAAACTCATTTTATGGTTCCAAGTGTGTCACTCCAAAGCAGTGCTTTAGTCATGCTGCCACACATAAACAATATGTTCCAGTTTTAAATTATGCCCATAACTTAATCTTACTCTTGTAAACTGGAAAACACTGGCTACTTGCTGCAAAAATATTTAGGTAATTTAGCTTGTCATAGTTAAGCTTTGTTAACTTATTTCCAAAGCCCAGATATGTGCTGTGCCTAGTGTTTGAAAAATAGCAATTACCTTATAAGGTTAAACAGCTTACTTGACCTCCTAGGCAACGTGTGTATTTCTTTGTCGTGCACTGCAGTGCTGAAAATAAGTAGGATGATACCCTCAGTATGTGTTTCAAACACTATTACTGTTTAAGACTAGCACTAGAAAAAATAAACTTTTTTGCTTAGAACAGTTTCTCAGTTGTACCCAATAATTGTGTTCCCTGCCCCCTCCTCTGCCTTCTTGTTCTCCCCATTCTACCTCTATCTTCACCCCCTCCAACCCCCTTCTACCCTCCCCCTCACTCTCTCCTCCCCCCTTCCACCTGCCTGCCCCCCACCCATCACTCCCCACCACTCTCTTCCCTATTCACACTGGTCTCCTTTCCTCCCCATTCCTGGACCTGGCAGTCTTCTACAGATCTATCCTGTCCAATCCCTGCCCCCCCCTTCCCCATCCTATGGGGCATGAGTCCCATTCAATCCTGCTGCTTCTTATCATATTCCTACTCCTTTCAGGTCATGTGGAAACTAACCCTGGTCCCTTTTCCCTTCCCATTCCCCCCTCTGCCACTCCGGTACCCGGTCAGATGAGTGTAACCAGAATAGCACTGCACTTCAGAGCACTAGTCTGGTAAGCAGTCACATGGATAATAACTGGATTTTTACAGTGCTTTCTGTACGCTCTCCCCTAATCACTGTCCGTGGGCCTGTACACAGGACAAGGGCTGCAGGGAACAAGAGGGTGGCCAAGCTGCTCCCATGGTGTGGAGGGCTGGAGCATAGAGCAGCTTGGCCAGTGGTAATGGAAACCAGGGTTCTAATCCTGGTCTCACAACTTTTTTGCACTGATGGGACTTAAGTTGATGACAAGGGGCTGTAGCAAGACTATTCCATGACCCCACAAATTTTAACTTTCCCCCGTGATCTGCTCCCCCCAAAGTGAGAATATATTAGTCTGGGGGTGCTATTTTTGTAGCCCTCATGTTGCTGACACTACTGTGGTCAGCACTATATAGTCCCAGTGCCCTCAACTTCTAGAGGCCTTAGCATTTTCCACCTCAATGTTAGGAGCTTTCTCCCTAATATGGATCTCCTTAATGCATGGGTTTTTCAACATTCTCCTCTATATCTCCGAATCCTGACTTTCCTCCAACATTCCTGATTCTAGCTTGATCCTTCCTGATTGCCACCACTTCATGCAGGACTACGGCAAACTGGAGGTGGTGCTGCCCTCTGTGTCCACCAGAGTCTGTCTCACACCATCACTCTTACAGAGGTTGTACTCTCCTCTCATGAGTTTCTACTTGCTAAACTTTCCTTTCCCTCCCCTCCATGTTACCCATCTTTATTGCAGTTTTTTATGCTTCACCAAAACTCTTGCTCTCTCTCTAGTTGAATCACTATCTGCCATCACCTCACTCTCCTCCTCCACCTCCTCTGGTGAACTCATCCTCCTAAGGCACGTCAATGTTAATAGGATTCTCCCAGCCTCCAGACCAACCTCCCCCAGGATTGAGTCCCTGTATCTCTCCCAGCCCATTACTGAACCCACCTGGCTCAATCCACACTCCTCTAATCACACCATCCTGGACTGAGTTCTTTCTTCCTGCCCCCACCACATCATTGTAGCAGGTATTATACTGGATGCCTTCAGCTTGCAGGTAGGCAGTGTCTTGTCACCCTCACTCACCAATTCAGGCTGGAATCTCACAGGGTTCCATTTAGGTACAATCCTCTTCTCTGTTTTCCTGAATGAGCTCCCTTCTGCCTGCCTTAGGCACCAGCTAACATCCCTGTCCACCCTGTCAGCCCAATACCTAACCCTCCCCCTTGGTGCCCTTTCCACCCCTGTTGTAGGGCCTCCTCCTGGGTTCAGCAATTGTTCTAACCACCTCTACACCGTCATGTTTCAACCTGCTCTTTGTCACTTTAATTTGGACTTTTTGAGTTACTATAGCACCAACTTCTGGCATCTTATATTTTTTATTTGTACTTGTACCATGTTGAATTGTACACAGTTTACACTTTATGTTGTACCATTTCACTTCTGCTGTGTATGCTCTTTAAAGGGGAACTGTCATCAACAGGGTTTTTTAATGTATGAAAGTCCATAAAAAGCTAATTTGAGTGAGCCATTGTGCTTAACTGTGAGTCTTTGCAGTCCAGAGTTATTCATATGTAAATCAGTCTATAATTAAGGGCAAGGGGTAGCCATATGTTTTAGGCTCCTGACAGGAAATGATGTCACCGAAGATCTTGGCCCTCCATTTACTGCAGGTTACATAGGAAATCTTTTGTTTTATTAAGTGTTATTACAACACTTTCTACATTTATAATAATTGTTTTGTATGTGCATTGAAACTAGTGAGTTATCACCCTTACATTTCAAGTTTAGTAAAAATAATCCATCTTTAGGATTGCTTTAACCTGTAGGCTACACTGCAAGCTGATCATTAAAAACTACACATCTCAAGGCTGGCTCTGTGGTGCCAAAAGGTATTGGGGCCTCATATCAGGATTTCTAAACCCTGTCTGTGTTCATGTCAGTACAGATTTCTGGGGCTGCCACAGCATAGTGCAAAGGTCACATCACAGGAGCTTTAAATGTGCAACCTGTAATGCTTTGTAAAAGTATACAAGGAAGACTAGGTACCTGCCTTTTACAAGTCAACCACTAGTGCCTCTGTTCTTTCAGCCCAGGAGGCTGCCTGGGTCAAATGAGCTTTGATCAAAGCTAGCTCTGCCATCTCATTAGAATGTATGGTCTTAGGACAAAATGAAGGGAGGTTTATTATTTGCTTAACACTAGCCTCTGTAGTAACCTTTGGAAGAAGAGTGGGCACTGTTTCATACTACCACATACAGTACCATTAGAAACCCAAATATGGTTCCTTGCATGAGAGTGCCTGCAACTCTAGAAACATAGAAACACAGAATCTGTTGGCAAAAAAGGAAAGCCTGTCACATGCAGTCTGCCCATGTGTCCTGCTTACTGTACCACTGCATACCCAATCTGGTCTTTGGTGATCCTCCCACCCCTTCCTCTGTTCTAATATACCCCTAGGTTTACACCATGTATGCTTGAAGCCCTTCATTGTTCCAGCCTCCGCCACTTCAGCTGGCAGTCTGTTCCATGTGCCTACCATCCTTTTAGTAAAGAAATATTTCCTTGCGTACCTCCTGAACTACTCCCCATGAGGTTCATCACATGCCTCCTAGTCCTGGAGCTTGTTCTCATTTGTAAATGCTCCCTTTCTGCACCCTGTTCACCTCTGTAAGGTACTTGTAGGTCATGATCATGTCACCTCTCACTCTCCTTTTCTTTCAGGGTGCACATGATGAGATTCCTCAGTCTCTCCTCACAGGGCCTCCCTTGCAACCCATACACTATTTTGGCTGCCCTTCTCTGGACTGCCTTGACCCTGTCTATGTCCTAGCTGATGTGTGGTCTCTACAAATGAAAATAGTACTCCAGGTGGGGGTATACCACCTCCCTCTTCCTGCTGGTGATGCCCTTCTTTATGCTCCCAAACATCCCACTAGCCCTACCCACAACCTTGTCATATTCTGTTGCCACCTTGAGATCCTCTGTTATAATAACTCTAAGGCCCCTTTCCTGTCTAGTGACTGACAATACCTCCCCCACTCTATACTCAGCACTGGGGTTCCTCTAGGTGCATGATTTGGCACTTTTTGGCATTGAACCCTAACTGCGATGTCTTTGCCCACTCTTCAAGTTTCTCTAGATCCCTATACATTTTCTTTAACTCCTCTGTGTCCACCCTATTGCAGATTTTGGTGTCATCTTGCAAAAAGGCATACCTTCCCCTCCAGGTCTGCTGCAGTTTCCCTGATGAAGACACTGAAGTGGACTCATCTCAGTACCAACCCCTTCAGTATCCCGCTGGTCACTGTACAGCCCTTGTAGTGTGCGCTAGTAACCCCCACCCTCTGTTTATTACTTGTTAACCAGTACTGAACCCAATTTTGCAATCTGGAACCTACTCTTAAGCTGGTAAACTTACTAATCAACCTCTGTGTGGTATAGTGTTGAAGGCCTTGTTGAAGCCCAAATTGGCTACTTCCACTGCCCTCCCCTTGACTATTTCCCTGGTCTCGCAGTCAAAGAAATCTATCAGATTTGCTTGGCATGCCTTCTCTCTCCCTCATGAGTCCATGCTGCTTGTGGTTCTGCAGCCAATTGTATTCTAGATGCTCAACCAGCCTCTCTTTCAGTAGGGTTTGCATTAGTTTCTCCACCACTTAAATTAGGCTGAGTGGTCAGTAATTGCTAGTCCTTCCTACTGCCACTCTTATTAATGAGACCATGTCAGCCCTTCTCCCATCCTCCCAAACCACTCCTACTTCCAGTAAGCTTTCGAAAAAAGCTGTTGGCAGGGATGCTAGCACTTCCCTGAGCTCTTTCAGTATCATGTGGTGTAGCCCATCTGGGCACATAGCCTATATTCCTTCAGGGCTGTGAGTCCTTTCAGGACTCTTTCCTTTGAAAATGGGTTTGTGTCTTCCCCTCTCCCTCTATTCTTTCTTCTCCCTGATGGCCCATCCTCTCTGACTTCCACGGTGAAGACTGAGCAGAAGCAGAGCAGTTCTTGGGATGCTCAGTCTTCCTTCCTCATGCTGGCCTCTGATGAGCTGCGCTCACTTCTGAACACAGGTCACCAGCACAGCAAGTGTAAGCACTACCATTGCACTACAGAGCCAGTTCATCTGATTTTTTTTTTTTTTTTAGGAAAAGCAAAAAAACAGCATTTGGTTCAGTTATATCAAAACATGTTTTATTCCAGCCTTCCTGAACTGTAGGAATACCCCCGCAACAGCCTGCAACTCATGATGCAGTAGTCTCTTCTCACTACATCATGAGTGACTAGCCTGTGTGGGGGTGCTCCCATGTTTCAGAATGGATGCACTGAGAGTAGATCAAGTACTGTAAACAAAGGTATTTTTGTGTGGTAAACTGGTAACACTAATGTGATACACAGTCAGAAGATCATATATATATAGTGAAAGGAACTAAATACAAAACAACCAGCTACATCAGTAACTTCTACTGAATGTGGGCAATCGTCACATTTGGTTTTAAACTTCAGACAGTTTGAGGCCAGGGAAATGGGCTGATAGTGCTCTACATCCATATGACACATGCATCTCTGTCTTTTACAGTTCACTTACAGCCGAGGCTTAATCTGGAGCTGAAGTCAAAAACCCCTGCATGTCATTACAGTCTGTTGCTGTGAAAATGACTCTGATGTCACAAGTAGGGCACTGAGTCTGCTCCAGAATAAGACTTGGTTGTAGGTGATCTCTATGTGGCAAAACTCCTGCTTTTATATAAATGCCAGTCAGGGCACAATCCATCATCAGGCAAGTATATGTATGACTTGTACATTTCCAGCCTATGCAGCTCCAACCCAAATGCTATGCCACACTGGATGGCATCTTCAGCTCCTGGCCCATTGGACATGAGCAGGAACAGGGTGTGGTCCAAAGTGAGGGGCAGAGCAGAGCCAGGCAATAAACAGTGGAGCCCCTGTTCCATGCAAGCAGTGTATTGTGGGATATGGTAGTCTGCCTGGAACTGAGGTATACACTTTTCAAAGGTTCAGATATGAAAAAAAATGGTTCCTCTGTACCTCCCAGCCCTTCATACTGGTTTAGAGGTCTGGAAGCAACTGCAGGGGAAGGCAGTTTGAGGTTCTAAACTCAAGTGAGTGGCATGGCAGGTGGCAGGAGGGCATACAGCAGGGTTCCCCATTGTGTAGCCTCTGCACTCTCTCCTGGCTGACTTTGCAGCACATATCTCATCATGCACTGTAGATAGCCATAAAGGAGTGTGGCCTCACCCTCTGGTGGCTCACAGTCTGATCACCTGTGTACTTACGCATATCAAGTTGGGGCTGTCACTGAAGTGTAGGGGATGGGTTAGTTGATGCTGTGGAGGCCTCAGCATGTCCAGAGAGGATTCCCCCAGTAAGAGATGTAGCACTGTGTATTGGGTCCTTAGTAATGAATAAATGCATGACTTTAATTATTTATTTTTTATTTAATCCTTAAAATCCTTACTGTACTGCAGACTGATGTATCAATCCAAAGTTCCAATCCAAATATCTCGGCAGCCCAAGAGTTAAGACAGTTGAGTTCTGCAGATGCCAACTAATTTTTTATTTTGCTGGTGACAGGACACTATCCTTATGTATTCCTCTTTCAATAGGGGACACTGTGCCATCTGTTAGTTTATCCAGTATTTTGACCACTCAAGGATCTCAACTTCCAGGCAGAGCCAGATCATACAATATGCCTGTTGCCTGGCATCATTTTAGAGATAGAGGGGAGAGGGGTTTGGATAAGATATGGACATGTAAGGAATGGAGATGCCTCCTCAGGGTGATCCTTGATCAGTCCTAGCAAGCCTTGCTCTCTTATTTTGGCAAAAGGGATGGTGAGAAGGAAGGGGTGAATTCCAGTCTTCTTGAGAAACCTGAGGTTGGGTTGAAGCAGCACCACCACATCGGTGCTGAAAGAGCCCCTATCTGTGTTTGGTCCAAAGGATGGTTGTAGATGTGATATTGAGTCTGCCTGGGACAAAATGGTTTACTGAGATGCTGTCCCCATCAAAGTAACAGTGTGCTGGAGCAGGGCTGTCTGTCCAGTGACCCTTGCCTGGGCTAGTAAGTAATGCCCATTGGTCTACTCCACTCCAGAAGTCTGAGTCCATGGGGTCTCCATGGAATGAGGGGTCTTGAGGAAGACAGAATGTGAAAGGAGGAATGACATGTGGAACCCTCATACAGGGTCACATGGTAGTCTGAGAAGGGCTGGTTGGGAGAAACTGCCAGTATGTATGTATGAAGTAACATCTGGAAAGTGTATAAAGTATATCAGCAGAACAAAAAAAAGTTATTCAAATGACCCTTGTAATAGGATCCCTACCTAGGATACACAGTAAAAAATGAAAACAGACAGGGCTTGATTTATATCAAATGACTAAGATATGTGAGAAAACATGTCTGGAGCTGATCTGGTGTTATGCTACTGATAGTCTTCCCTGAGCTATACTGAAGTTGTAAATCATTTGATGCACTGCTTTGATCACAACTTAAAGAAATGTAGGGATTTTGTACTAATTGCTAGCAGTTAGTAATTACTCTGTTTCTATAAATGAAATTCATATGTCAAAATAAGCCATATTTAACTGTACCAGAAAAAAACCCTGAAGTTAAAAATGGGTTTTCCATTGTTTTCTTTTCATGGACAACATTCTGCACAGTTATCATGGAATCAGCAATTTTGGGGGTTTGCTGTGTCACAGTCTTCATACAGAATGCTAAGCATGGCCTGTTGACCTACCAGAACCTTCTGTGCACAAACCATGACATAGTTAATATTCCAGATCACTTTTTCAATGAAGAGAGCTGTAACAGAATGCTGCCCATAAAAAGAAAACTGTATAAAATACAGTGGTTTTTGCATCACTTTTTATTCAGGTACACTTATGAGAGGTGAGCAGAATGTGGAGTTCTGCCAGAGGAATTCATGTGGGATGGCAATTCCACATCCAAATTGTTTTTTGAAATTCTTGTTGAAGTCCATAGAACTCAGAAAAGCATGTCTATGTAAACCACAAAATGATTTTCCACAGATCATGTAAACCGTGGAACAATTTTTTTGTGGATTGTGGAAAAAGAATATGCAGTTTATGTAAACCACAGATTATTAGTCTATGAAAACCATTCCACTTTGGAAATTTAAGAATTCAACTAGTGACGGAATTCTGTGGATTTTTTTTTTGTTTTTGTTTACTGGGTAAGTGCACTAGACAAATTCTTGCCTATTTTCAGGCACAACCCAGAGGGAGGGGGATACAGATGAATGTTAACTGACCTTGAAACAGATTAAGCTGTTGGTGATATTTTTTTTTAGTGAATGGGAGAAAATTTGGCCAGGGCACCAGGGAAATTCCCTTACTCTCCTGTAGGGGGACCCTTGCATTTCTGGACCTGTCTCATTTTGCTGCAGGAGGTGGAAGTGTTTGGATGGATACACAGAATGAACTTCACGTGCAACATAGACCTTTGGTGATGCCTCAGGTTGAGGGATCTGATGTGGTGGAGGCTGGAATGCATCCTATGGATGGCCAATATATTGCCTGAGACAGCGGTCCCTTGCAAGAAATGGAAACTGACCAACTATCCCTGGAACAAAAACAAAAATGCTTAGAAATAGAATTACTTCAGATAAGTGAGCAAATTTCCATGGAGAAGCTCAGACAAGAAGACTGTAAACAAAAGTGCTTGGATGCCTCACTGAGCACTGACAGGGCCACTGGTCCTATGAAGATTCTAGCAGTGGACGAAAGACCTGGATCATCTCCGACCAGGACAGAACTTCTCCTTGACAAGATTGGAGTACAGAGGTAGAAGGCTCCTGGTTGCCTGACAAGGCCCTGCAGGACATCGCCTGGATACCCACCCAAAATGGTCACTGGAGACCGGACCCTGCAGTTCCCATACTGGGTCCCTTCCCCCACAACCACAGATAAGTAACTCTCATAATCCTATGGTTATGCTGGGAGATAAAGATCAATTTATTTCTATAGTATCTAGCCCTGCTCCTGAACAGGCACCCCAGACCTTGTATTCTATTTTACCTGATCCTGTTGAGAACCCTTTGCCTGATGGTGATTCCACTCCAGATAATGCTAAGCCCACCAAACCTACTTATGCCAGTCATTTCCATAAACCGGTGGAATTGGCCAAACACCACAATGCTCTTCGGCTGCGGTATGTGGGGCCCCGAGATCATCCCCCGGATCATTTATTTGTTGGAAAAATTTGACTGAAACAAAGTATGGGTTTTTATCCATCTGAGGTTTATACCTTAATACATGCACAGGGGGAATTCCATTTTGATATTAGCTTTCAAACCCCTGCTTTGTTAGAAACATTCTGGTGCTGATATGAGAATCTTAAAACTAACCCTTTATGGGTGGATTTTCTTGTTATTCCTCTGACCAAACAACCCTTTTGGGTTATTACTGTCCTTTTCCAAAATGAGGGAGTAAACATCGCAGACATTGTTTTTTGGCTGGAGAAGCAATGTTCTATCCAAGGGAACCCGATGCCAATCATGAATGAAGAAGGGTTCTGGAATGGGGGGGTGGAAATTTAAAGTTAAACTACAACAGACAGACCAAGACATTATACATCTCCCAAATTGTTTCTTTATTGGCAGAGATAAAGGATTTTTATTTTACCCTGGACTGCCTTGAATATGTTTCAAATGTGGGTCCACCAGGCATATAAGCACCACCTGAGAGATACTAAAATGCTCTCACTGTGGAGAAACTGGAAATCCTAACGCCCATTGTTTTCAAGCCCCAAAGTGTAATTTATGTGATGGGTCGGGGCATACTTTTTTGGACTGTCCTCAGGCTGCCAAGAACACTGAAGAAGCTGATTATGGCATGCAGGATCATTACATACCCACTGCTGTAAAACAAGCAAGCGTTCCTTTGGTGGTGAATCTATTTGGTCCCTCTCAAAGACTTTATGCTCCTATTGCCTCTGATGGGCAGGAACCTCTGGAGTCATATCCTTTGCCTAAGGTCCCAACTACAGTAGCCCCCACTGTGGAAGCAGTACCCCATGAGGATCCTTTGGATCAGCAGCCTCGGGATGAGGCCTTTGTCGTTGTTACGGGGGAAAAAAGGTAGAGGGGTTAAACACAAATTAAAAGGTAAAAAGAAACCCCCTGAGGAGCCCCTAGAGGATCCAAATGTTTACCCTGTTCTATTGGAGGAACATTCAGACATGGAAGAAGGGGATAAAACATCCTTTCCAGCCTCCCAACAGGGAGATCAAAGAGACGCAGAGGGGCAAGATGATCAGACAGTAGTGACTTCCAGGAGTGGAAGAGTAACAAGGGCATCGAGCAAAGTGAAGTGACTGTGTCAGATAATCTGATTCTGGCTTCTTTTACTTTTAGGGTGGCCTCATTAAATGTGAACAGCATTCAATCCTCCACCAAACATTCTAGTACTTTTGCACAATTTTATAAAAGCAACTTAGACTGTGTGTTTTTTCAGGATGTGCGTCTTCACTCTGCTGAAATGTTATCTGCGGCCTCTAATGGTTGGATTTGGGGGGATTCTTTCTGGTCACAGAGGGAGGATCTATGTTCCGGGGTGGTGATTTTCATCTTTACTAAGGTACGAATACTCCAACACCTTGAAATATTAGTAGGTAGATCATTAATGATGGACATTCAATGGGAGGGTATAACCTTATGCTTGCTTAATGTTTATGCTCCACAGTTAAAGCATGATAGAGTAGCTTTAGTTCAGTCCCTCAAACCCTTTTTACTCACAAATCTTTCTGTTCTATTGGGTGGGGATTTTAATTATACGTTGCCTACACAAGGGCCTAGTTCTTTGGGCAAGAAGGTATATTGTGATGCATCTAGCCTGAGAATTCTGATTGAGGAGGTAGGCCTTGTTGATGTTTATGAGGTTATGTATTCTGTAGCCCCATTTGCTTATTTTTGTGAACCTAGAGCCTCATGCATTGATTATTTCTTTGCATCTCCATCCCTTTTGTTACAATCTGCTAAAATTGTTAATGTTGCAACCTCCAATATCCTAATATTGGAACTGGTGCTTGGTAGCCACCTTGCGCAACGCCGTGGTCCTGGGGTTTGGAAATTGAATGTATCACTGTTAGAGGTTCTTCAGATACTGGAGGGCTTTAATTTTATTTTGGAAGCCAGAAAGTCTGTGTTTTGTTTTTATGACAATACAAATCAGTGGTGGCAGGATACTAAACTGGATATAAAGAAATACTTCCAGGAGATGGGCCACACTAATGGGAAATTTAAACAAGATAGGATGCGTATTTTGAGGGATGAAATTAATGTTTTGATGGGTTTACGCCAACATCTAGGCAGGAATTGTCAACATCATATTAAAGAGCTTAAAACAGAATTGACCCTTTTATAAATGCAATTTATAAGAAACTTGGAACAAAAGCAAAAATAGGGATGAAAGGAAAATCGGTTGAAACTTTGCCTTTTGAATCTGCTAGTTCATTAAAAGATCAGAGGAATATGGGATTTCTCTACACCTCAAGTGGTGATAAAGTAACAGATAATATGGAGATCTTGACAGAGATTTCTACATATTTTGAGAAATCCTTTGCAAGTCAAACCTTACCCATCTCGGATATGAAGCAGTGGCTAGCTTCTTGTGCTTTACCACACATTCCTAAAGATCTGGGGGCTGTCTTGACTAAACCCATTACACCACTAGAACTGATGGAAGTTATCTGGTCCTTGAAATCCAGAATGGCATCAGGGTCAGATGGGCTCCCTCATGAAATTTATAAAATTATCTGGGAATATTTGGCAGTAGAGTTATGTGAGTATTATAATATGGGTCTACAGGTAGGTCAACTGCCGGAAAGCATGTTGGAAGGGTTATTAATATTACTATTTAAAGGTGGGGACAGGGGGGTTCTGAGTAATTGGAGACCAATTTCCCTTTTAAATACTGATATTAAAATATTAATGAAAATTTTGAGCAAAAGAATTTTGGGAGTTTTAGATTCAATTATTCACCCTTCTCAGTTTAGTGGGGTTCTGTTGAGACAATTACAGGACGCTTTAGTCCTTTTACATGAAATTCTGCATAAAGGAGACACACAGGAATTGATGGGCCATTTGGTTTGTTTAGATCAATCCAAAGCATTTGATAGGGTAGAGTATGAATACCTTTGGGAAACTCTTTGGTGTTATGGTTTCCCAGATTCTTTTATCTATTGGTTGCAAACATGTTATTCTAGCATTAGTATTCTACCCTGTATTAATGGCTGGGTAGGTCAGGTGGTGGCGGTAAAACGGGGAGTTAGACAGGGGCGTCCCCTCAGCCCACTGTTATATATTCTATCTTTGGATCCACTTTTACATGCACTACATAGTACAGACTCCATTATTGGGCTTTCAGTGGGAAGTGAGGATACTCTGATTGTCACAATGGCATATGCAGATGATTTGAGGCTTTTTTTTTGGCAGATCAAAAGTCTGCTTGGGAAGCAAAACATATTTTGCAGTTATTTTCCAGTTTAACTGCTTCTGTTGTTAATCATATGAAGAGTTGTATATTACCCATAGGTTATGATGCAATCGATGTAGCTTCACTTTGGGGAATACCAATTACTCCTGGCTATCACAAAATTTTGGGAATCTACTTTGGCGGTCCAGATCCACAAACATATAACTGGGATTGAAAACTGGCAGAGGCACAAGAATGTGTACAGGGTTGGAATAAATTGCATGTGACAAAGGCTAAAAGTGTATATTTAATCAAAACATAGTTGTTGTCCTTTTTTTTTTTGTTCCTAGCAGGTGTTTTTCCCCCCCCCACAGCATTGGAAACTTCTGTGTATAGTGTGTTTTTCCAAAGTCTGTTGGGTAGCAGATTGAACCCTGTGAAACATGGTGTTACGTACCTCCCAAAGAGCATGGGGGGTTTGGGAATGATTAACCCGGTGGTTTTCTTTTTTTGTTAATTTTTTTTAATTATAACTTTGTCCCTATGTTGTTAAAGGTTCAGAAATTGTGGTCTCATTGGGTGATCGATATTGTGGGACCTATATTTATGGCTTGGGAACCCTCACAATATGTTTCGTGTCAAACCAGGATGGCTCAGTTACCACTATATTTTAGGGATGCAATTGGGAAATTAAAGGTATGGAAAATTGTTAAAAAACATTTAGTTTCCTCTAATTGAAAAGTTTTATATGGCTGGATTATGGTGTCCCATTTTTTCAGCCTCCAGGTTTTGTGAATTTGCTATGTGTAGACCAGAAGGGGCTCATTATACTACTGAACAGTAAGAGGGTTCTTCCTTAAATGTGAGATTTTTTATGGCTATGTACACATAAAAAGTTAGGTGTGCAAGGGAATCTAAAGCATAAAGAGCTCACAGAAAGGGAATGTCCAAGGGGTGGGGTATGTGAAGGAGCTTTTGAAACCATGGTGCATCTTTTTGTTGAATGCCCCTTTGCCATTTCCTTCTGGGATCATTTTCATGCGACCTGGCCCTTAAGTCCTTTTTTAGATATAACTCCCAATATGTGGGTAGAGGTGCTATTACCTGGATTTTGGATTAAATATGAAATCTGTACTATTCGACTTTTGATGGGTTTTATTCGTTTTCGACTGAGGCAAGGACAGTGTGGTTTGACCCTTTGAAAACAACAGTTGACTTGTGACCAGCTTATTTTATTACTTTCTAAAGAAATTTTTCAATGGAAAACATTGGAGAGGAAGAGGGTATCCTTAGATGTATAGAAACTATTGTGGAGGAACATGTCCTGGCTAGATACAGGATGATGGAGGAGTGCATGGTCTATGAGTATGACAACAGATTGTATACAGTTTGATCGGATTTTTGATCAACAATTGGTCCATATTGGTCTTCCATCTCCATGGATTAAATTTTAGAAAACAGGGATAGCTCCCTTACGTATGATTTTTGTTTCTTAAACCTCAGTTCCCTTTATTTTTTATTTCCCTTTTTTTGAGGGGGGATTGGTCGAAATATTACTTTTTGACTTTGGGTGTGTAATTTCCCCTGGGGTTTGGTTATTGGAAGGTTTCCTGGTTGAGGACATGCTTCTCCTAAGATGAGATTCCTTTTTTCCTGTGTATACTTGTTCTCATAGTAGGAACTTTTCTTTAGAAGTCTTTGTTTAGTTTTAAAGAGGGTATCATCATTTTCAGTAGTGTTTCATTGTGGTAGTGAGGGGGATCATTTTGATTTGTTCTCCAAAGTATGAATAAGTTATTACGATTATTTTTTCTAGCCTTAATCAAATTTTCTTTTTAGGTCCTGTATAACAAATGGATCAGAGGACTTTTCCATATATATTGTGATGTCCACATGTTTTTCTCTTAAAAAGTTTTATTAGGGAGTTAGTTCCTTTTGTATGATGTAATACAAAGGTATTATGTTATGATGATTTTGTATTCATGCTAGGTCCCTGCCTATGCTATTGGGGGGTAGAAGTAATGCTTTGTTTAGTTTTCAATTTTATTATGATGTAATACTAATTTTGGTTTTATGTTGTTTGTATGTATAATTTTGTTTCTTTGACAGCACAATGTTCATAAATCTGGAGTCTATTATCCCCAAGCCTGCTTTGTATGAAGGGGGTGTATGATGCATTTCCTTTTTGTTTTTTTCCTAGGTTATTGTATGATGAAACACTGTTTTTTGATTGCATTTTGTTTTCGGTTGTAATAAAATGTTCCCCTACTTTTGAGACATGCCATAGGATCTTTAACATCTACCTGAACTACCACTGGAACAGGCAGATGGGACCTCGGTTCAGCATCTCATCCGAAAGATGGATTTTGGTAAAATTCTACAGAATTCAGTTCCACTGACATTTAAAAATTCTGCACAGCATTACTGAATATGGATCATTTATCAGTATGAGTATCATTTTTGAAATAGGAATATGATAAACAGATGTCACTTAAAATTAGAACAGCAAGTGTTCAGAACAACCACTGGTGTCTTCCAACTATTTCCAAAAATAATCTTTTATGATATTTTATAATGACTGAAATTATGTTTCACAAGCTGTAATATTTGAACTGATAGGCACAGAAACGTATGTTTTTTTTTAATAAAAGCTTGGAGGCTTATCAACATCTATTGATCCTAATGATACAATTCTCATGTTGATATAATATGCTGCTAAAAATAATCAGACTTTAAAAATCTTGTGAACTATTTTATGTTTGTATATATTGATATATGGTAGCTATGGCAATATCTTATATATATTTTTTAATGGGTAGAGACAGTAAAAGAATCTGATTGGTTGACTGCCCTTGCAAGCTATACCTTTTTTTTAACTTATACACATGGAAAATAACAAATGCCCATACCTGTGCTGCAGTACAGTACAGAGCCATCCTACAATTTGATTGCCATTTTTTTCCATTTAGTGAGCAGAATCAGAAGCCACAAAAGTAAAAGAAAACAGTTGCAACACTTAAAAGTACTGTTTGCACCACAAAATGCTCTTGCTGTCCCACCCAAACCAGTTCCCCCCCCCCCTTCTGAACCACAGGTATCATGGACTCTACTAATTCCCTCCTGATCCACAAGCAGATTAAGACCTCCAGGACTCTGGCGAAATGTGCTATCGCAGATGGTAGCATGCCACTGGCAAGACCTTAAGGAAACCATAGTCTTGCTGGTGGCCTAAGGCAGTGAACCACAGCATAGCATGGCTTTGCGAGGGGCACCAATAAATAGAACAGCACCCCAAGGGACAGCAGAGGGACTATTTCAAATGAAATAACTTTTTTTTAAATGTTACCAATTTTTTTGTAAAGATGCCAGTTTTTCAACATGTATTCATTTCATAAGCACAGTAACACACTCCAGGGTGTGGATCAGGAGCAGTAAGGCACTCGACCTGCAACCTCAGGCCTTACTACATCCCAGGTGTGCATTTATCGGAAAATAACTCACACCTCATCATGGGTTATTGCTTGCATATCAACCTAGCTGACTCCAAATTTTCATTAAACAGATGTCTTGCCCTAACAGTTCTAAAGTTATTCTATTTTAAATAATTTTTTTAATGTAATCTTGGATCCCAGCCATTAAGAATTAGCTGAGGTAATACATTTTTTTATGCATTACTACTATTCTATATGTTGTAATACTATCTGAAGCTTCTTTTCACTATATTATTGGTGCCTGTTTTTAATTAAGGTACAACCAAAAATGCAAAACATTTTGATACTATTATTTTGTATCAATAGACTGAATTGATACTACTTTTTGCACTGACACATAAAATTACATGAAGGTTTTAAAAAATTGAAAAAACACTTTTTTTTTACTTTTTCTAACTTTTGGTAAAACTGCAAATTATTTAATAAAAAAACTGTAGTTTACAAATTAATTTTCTTTCATCTTATGCCTTGATCATGTTACAAACATTTAGCTCTCCATGCAGCAATCCCTACTCTTCCTTGTACCTGCAAAAGCATTGGAAGAACATAATTTCCTGTCCTCTTTAAAGCTGTGGACAATGAACATTATTTTTAGCTTGTTAGGAGTTTGGCTTGTTAAAGTGTTTAAGTATGAATGTTCCAGTAATGCAGAACCCCAAGTCTAGAGTTTTTCTGACACCTGAATCACTCTTCAATCTGTCTCCCAGCAAAACCGGATGTCCCCAAGGGGAGACTGGGTTACATTTCTATGTAATCTGCAGGCCTATTTTTATGATGTTGCTTTTGAATTAATGTATGCAACTAATGTCTATAGGCTTTATGCACAAAAGTGTGACGTGGTTATGTGCTGTATATCTGAGGCATATAGGCAACACTAAATGTAAATGCCATGCAGTGGTAGTCCAGTGGCATTCACTATTGGTGCACCAGTGGGTTGTGCGCCAGATCCCTCAGTTGATTGTACCAATCCACACCACGGGTGAGGGGGGTGTCAGGGGAAGGCCTGCACTCCATGAGATTCACAATGGTGTGGAGTACTGTGCACTGGGGTGCAGGAGTTACAGTAAGGTGGACCCTGCTGTAAGTGCCACATGCATACCTCTCAAGTGCTAGGACTGTGGCATAGTGATATGATTATTACACTTACATATACCCTTGCTCCACAAGTGTATACCACTGTTTGAAACACTGTTATAGCTATGTTTGGACACAGAAACTACTACACCATTGGAGTAACATGCTAGATACAGTCCTTGACACTACATAGATGGGACCTACTATGTAATGATATGCTTTTCATGACTATATGAACGTGCTACACAGTCTGGCCATTTACTCTGATTTCTAAAGGCCAATGCTATGACTGGTACTGCTGAGAAGTTGAGCGGTATGGCAACCCAGCCATCCCATGTGCAAACATAGGCTTGTAAATGGCACAGCCGATGGTTAATGTCCCATGCCTGTGCATGCCCACAAGCACTTTGGAGACATGGGTCCCTAGTAGGGCAGATGACTGGCTGTCCCTAGGATCAGATGGCATGGGGCAGAGCACATGGGTGTAGGCAGCCATACCCATGTACCCATGAGGTACAATGTACCATTTGGGGGGCACAACACAGTTCAGTACAGCTGCAAAAGGTGCAAAAAAGAGGTATGAGAAAGTTCAAGACAGTGAAACACATCAGGTGGTTGACATGCTGTGGTGCTGAGTCACACGGGAGCGGGTGGAGCAGGAAGTGTTTGGAGTTTTGGAGTGTGCAAGATGCTGGCTGTGTATGCTGTTGTTTGCACCTAGGATATTTATTGGAATTATTCTGCACCTTATAAAAGGACTTTGCACTAAGAAAACAGATTGGTGAGTGTGCCTTACAGCTTACAGTATTTTAGGGAAACTTTACACAAAATTGCTGGCAAGCCTTAGCGTGGTGCTGGTCCCCTGGACCTTTGGTCCACTATGACATTCCTGGCGTACATAGTTTGCATTGTCTGGCTACATCACTGGCAGCACATGATGACATGGGGTGGGTGCACACATCCCTATTGGGTACATGGTCTGTTTCCACCCAACAGCCACTGTATGCACATCTGCCTATTGCCAGTGTGGTACTACCTGTATGGCGTGGCGTGTGCTGTCCCCCCAAATGCAGCATGGGGTTGCATGCCTTACCAGGAGCCCCTGCATGGGCATGGAAGGGATCCACTCTGGGACCTAGAACTGGCATTCAATCAGATGCCTGCCTGCATCCCACACTCTGCCCCTGCACAGCCCCAATCCACCAATGTGCGGCTGCACACCAAGGTGACAAGGCCATGGACAGTTGGCCAGCGATAGTGAATACCATCTGGTGCGCATCTGTCTGCGGGTGCAGAGCTGTGCAGGTGGGGTACATGCCTATTGTGCTTATTCTGAGCCCATTCATGCATAGAGCCCTATATTTTTATTTTTCAGGATACTATTAGAGGGAGCTGTTTTTGTTTTAAAAATTGCAGTATTTAGATTGCTTCATACAAATAAATATAAATACCATACTTTTTATTGGATTCCAGGCCAGGGCTCATGAAATCAGCAGTGCAGGTGAAAATATAGCACCTGTACACTGCTGGTGAACGCAGAGTGCTCATGCAGTGCAGGTGAACTTATACTGCCTGTACACTGCAGGTGAATATAGATTGCTTGTACAGTGCAGGGGAACATAGTGCTTGCACAATGCTGGTGAACAGAGTGCTCCTGCAGGCTGTTCAATAATTACCATCTTCAGAAGCTGGTCAATAGTCTTATTATCAGGTTGCAACCATTTATAACATAGTTCTTTAAGGTGGGCATACATTTCTCTTGGCATGTCCAGGGGTTGCATGATCAAGTCCCAAAACCTTTGTCTATACGTTTCCGTGCTTATGTAATAACGTTGCAAAATTTCTTGCTTCTTTCGATCATAGTCCTCAGCCTCTCTGCTGCCCATGTGACTATATACCAATTGCGCTTGTACTGACAAATAGGATGCTAGCGCATGACCCACTGTTCTTTGGGCCAGGCACAAGTTCAAGCAATCCTTTCAAAACATACATAGAAACATAGAAATTGTTGACAGATAAGGACTGCCTGGCCCATCTAGTCTGCCTGTAAGCCCTTGTACTGGATTACTGCTCCTGACCCACCCGCTGCTGTACCTCTATGGTTCCCCTATGCCTGTCCCAAGCATGCTTGAATCCATCCACAGTGCTCATTCTCACCACCTCCCGAGGCAGACCATTCCATGCATCCATCACCCTCTCTGTGAAGAAGAACTTTCTCACATTCCCTCTTAACCTCCCACCTTCCAATTTCATGTCATGCCCCCTGTTCTTGTGCTCCTCCTATACTGGAAAATGTCTCCCACCCCTGCATCTTGCTTATACCCTTGAGGTACTTGAATGTTGCTATCATGTCCCCTCTTTCCCTCCTCTCTTCCAGCCAGTACATATTGAGGTACCTTAATCAAATATTGTAAGGCATGCTTCTATGTCATCCGCCTCCAAAATATTAGTTAATTTAATGTCTCTTGGAACATTCCCAGTGGTACCAGGTCAATATAGTGCTTAAGGAACAGCACTGCAATAACCACACTGTAGAAAGTGCGAAAGCATTAAGAGCGATGGGGTATAATAGCAGTAGGGAATTACCACTACTCCTGTTGCTCTGCACTGTTACACAGAAGGGATGAAGTTGCCATGTGTGTAGTGCCTGGTTGAGCCACTCCCATAGTGGATTGGCTAAGGCACCAGCACACAGTGAGACTAGAGACCTGGGACCATGGTTCAGTTCTCCCAGGTCTCTGGGTGTTGCTACTTTTAGTTTTTGTTTTTTGAAAAAGGAGATTCCCCCTCCCAATTTTCTCCACATCCCCGAAGTCCATAACCCCATAGAGCTGGTTATTTTTAGTCCAGAGGGTGTGGGAGCACAGGGGAGAGTGGATCCCCCTGCAAAAACAAAGAAGTCCAGTTGTTTTCAATGGGTCTGCACTTGTTTTGTAATATTGGTGTTTTTCACCGACCTTATTTGCGCACAATATTTAGCTTGCAGCATTGATTGCTGCGCTGTTGTCAGTGAAATTATGACCCTGTCACTTCCCAGTTCTATCTGGATGCCCAACATTTAATGCTTGTATGTCTCTTAGGGTATCTGCCACTTTGCATCCTGCCGCTGGCGATCAATCACCCGCTGCCTGTTCACTTCTAATTGCTTCACGCATAACCATCGTAGCAATTCACTCACATCTTCAGGTGGTGCATCAGTAATGTCTTCTACCATCTCCTACATGCTGTCACTGAACTCCATCTTCTTCTTGTTTCATGATCCTAGTTTCAGTTTGGGAAGTGGCTTTTCCCCCCAGTTGATCCACCATAGCTCGTTGGATCTTGGTCTTCAGTATCTCCTTTGGTTGTCCTTGGTACATTTGTCCATCTAGATATCCAGGCAATATCCACTGGAAACATTCCCCTTGCCCAATCCAGACATTTCAGTAACTTTATCCCACCTCTGATACCAACTGTGAAGGTGTGGGATGACAGATGGACAAAGAGTCAGGAAAGTAGTTTTGCACGCAGAGTATGATACAGTATTTATCAGAAATCTGAAAAAAAAAAAAAACTTTCTTATTTTATTTATTGATTTTTTTCTGTGCCGGCTCCCCAAGCCCCGACGGGCATGCCAGGCCCTCATACTCGGGCTTGCCCCTCCCACTGAGTGGGGCCACTGCTAGGTGAACTCTTTTGGCCAGAAGGGACAGCAATGGAACTGGCTCATTAGCGAGGGCCTGCATATTTTTGAATGCTGAGGATCCCATGGTGGCAGGGACATGCAATGATGACCCTTGTCCACCCTGCCCCCTGAACATATAGGCGCCGACCTCAGTGGAACTCCTGGCCTCTGCCAGGGGTCCATCATGTGCCAGACACTGAACCCCATCTCTCCCCAGAGTAGGAGAGCAGTCCACCGGATGCTCAATCCTACTCCACCTGGCCAGCCCTCTGACTCCCGAGTCCGTTCCTGAACCTGGGTCGGCACCACAGATGGTTATCGTGCCTCTGCGCCAGTGGACCGGCCTAAAAAAATAACTTTCTAAATAAAAATAAATACGTTTCTTTCAAGAAAATAAATCGAATATAAATGCTGAAACACAGCAGTACTTCTAGAAACAATCTTTCTTCAGATTTTTCTCAGTTCAGTCACTTCATCCAAGGCATGAAAACTCACATGTCCTCTCTCCTTGAAGGTCAGTATCCCTCTGACCACAGATCTACATTACCTCAGGAAGCCTAGGCTTTTATACCCTCCCCAAGCGTATCATGTGACCTACCCCAGTTTTCGGAATCAAATATCTTTATTTCTACAGTCTTTTCACTTTTAGAAAGCTGATAATCATTCTAAACAGGATACAACACTTTCACTAATGTTCAACAAGTTAGCTCCTCTGTAAAAAGTTAATATATAACTTTGCAAAATAGACTGGCCCCTCCCCTTTTTGTGAGGTCACTGCTCTCCTTTAATATAAAGGCATTGTCATTGGAGCAGTCTCCTAAGGAACCTTAGAGGGAACAGGTAAGAACAAAAGACTTCTGTTGTTTTATTTTCATACAAGAACTGAATTAATTACAGAGCACAGGAATAGGCTAATGAATTACCGCCATATGTTAGCATTGCAATTTCTGTTTATCTAGGGCTTTTTAACAATATACCAAAAGAAAATTAACATTTTAGCAAACAGCAAGGCCCCATGTTTGCCTATTAGGCCCCAATACAACCTCTAGTAGAGAATAAATAACATAGTAACTTTAGTATTATTCTATTCTTAATCTACATTAGACAGAGACTGTTGTGCTCAACACTACCGGTTGCAATGGACATCTGTATGCCGGCACTACTCCTGAGAGCTGATGGTATATGGAAGGGATCCCATATCCCTCCCTTTCTACCCACAGGGCTGGGCAACATTGTAGGGGGTGTCCTGCAACCTGAAGGGTTTCTCTGGGGGGGGCACACAAATGGTACAGCAGGGTCCCTGTCTGTGTATCCTGCACCCCACCCTTGCCCAGCACTCTGCACCTTCATGAATGGCACTGAGTGAAGTACACCCACAGACATGCCTCCTTGGCTGCGCACTTAGCTACATGATTGGCCTGGGGATCTCATGTGGAAGGGGTGTGAGTCCCTTCTAGAATGCAGTGGGGTGGCTGCGGAACCCCTGGTTCATGTCATTCAGACATAGTTAAATCACCCTTTAATGCATAGGGGCTATTATGAGAAAACATTTCAGAAATTTCTCGAGTGAAATCACGCTGAGAATGAATGTATAGACATTGAGGTGTTCTCACAACTAGAATATTTTCTTTCCTTCTGTTG
The DNA here is from genome assembly GCA_016271365.2 of Neoceratodus forsteri. Taxonomy (NCBI): domain Eukaryota; kingdom Metazoa; phylum Chordata; order Ceratodontiformes; family Ceratodontidae; genus Neoceratodus; species Neoceratodus forsteri. The sequence goes on along the minus strand of CM028136.1, from coordinate 277,671,704 downwards.
TGTGTGAAGGAGAGTCAGAGACCAATCTCACAAAGTATATTTTGTTATTATATAGAGCACAAGAACTATTAATTGTGAAAAACTATGTTAAGTCATTAGTTAGGGTTGCATCACGAAGCCACAAAAGTAGGAAAATGAGATGTTTGTGTAAAAAGTCCCCTTTAGTTTAAATAATTGTGTAGTGACCCTTGGAGTTTTGAATGATAGCAGTTACCCTAACTTTGGACTGTTTTTCAAGGCACAGAAATGTATGTGACCACCAATGATTTTAAAAAGGAGGGGGCCACCGTTAGGGTAATGCCAGTACTGCTTAGAACTATCATTCAAATCCCAAGGAACACCATATCACACAATTACTAAGATTCAGGAGACTTTTTATGCTAATGTTGCAGTTCCCTACTTTATGATTTTGTGTTTCCTCAATCGTATTTGCTGCCCAAATATAGTTTTTTACAATTAATTGCCAGCCTTTAAAAAACAGACATTTGATACGTAGTTTACAGTACCATTTGCTATGATATTATGCACCTTAAGTATAGATGTTATCACTGCACCTTAAGTAATAATGTTATCACACACTATTTGTACCCTATTTCCATCTCCCCAAAATGCATCTAGAAATGAGCTATCAGTTCAGTATGCCCTTCCTTGTAAATCTTTAGAAATAATCAATTAATCAATCAATCGATCTAAACTAGTGCCAAGCTCTCCTTGGCTTCCAATGGTGCTAACCACACTCATCCCATCCCATAACAAACAATATCTGCCATCCAGTGATACCACTTCCTGTCCCCAACCAAGCCAAGCAGTCCCTGGTATCCAGTGGAATCACCCCCTCACCTGGCCCAAGCCAAACAATCTCTAGCATCAAGTGACACCCTCATTCCTTCATCTCACCCCCCAAAAAGCATTCCCTGGGGCTCAGTGGCACCCCCTCCATCACCCTGTCACATGCCATGCAGTTCTAGGCATCCAGTGGTACCCCCATCCATCATCCTACCCCAATCCAAAGAGCCCCTGGTATCCAGTGGCATGTCTCCCACATTGTCACATGCCTTGCAGACCCTGCTGTCTAGTGCCACCCCTTTCCTTACACTGCTCATGCCAAGCAGCCTCTGGCATCAAGTGACATCTTCACTTCATCACCCTTTCCCAATCCAAGCAGTCCCAGGCATCAAATGGTCCCTCCTACCTCACTCTTTCCCAATCCAAATAGCCCTGGCATCCAGTGACACCCAGTCCCCTTATCTCAATCCCCAAACCCATTGCCTCTCCCAGATAGCGACTGGGACAAACACACCACTTGCCTCCCTGATCAACTGTTGTCTGAAATACTGTATATAATCTCAAATGTAGTTGATAACATACCTGCAGTATATTTCATCAGTCGCTGTTTGTGATAATGTAGTTATAAAACCCTACTGAACCATGCTCAGTGTTTACATAAAGGGTGCTCAACTCTGTATAGTGGCACTACTGAGCCACTATAATACACAAAGAACTGCATTTTTTAAATCATTGATGCTTCTTTTGTCACTTTTAACTTAGGGAATTTTTTTCTTGTTCTTTCTTTTCTCCTGAATTCTTCACTGGGCTGCTCCTCCTTATACCAAGGCTAAAACCGTTTCGTAACAGGTGAATCTGCTGAGCCAAGGAACCAAAGATGATCCACTAAAGGCCATCACTATAGTGCCCATCTCCAACTGGCCTTGCTTTGGGCCCAGTCATTCAGCATCTAAACAAGTGACTCCCATGATCCAGTCACTGGCCAGTTCAAGGAGTGGAGTCAGCTAGCTCTCCATGAACATGGAAGTGGGTCTGGCTTCATCTGCCTGCCCAAGGACCTCCATTTTCCATTTTCCCGGCACTCCCACTGAGGACCCACAGGGGGCTCTGATGTCAGCACAGCAATGCATCAATGCTTTAATTCTCCATTATGACATGATCTCCCATTGCACCACCACCTACTGTCACCCAGTGGGTGGTAAAGCAGTGGGAGAAAAGCCAACCTTCCCCAGAGGTAGGGAGCATCCTCCAAGATGCTCAGTCCTCCTCTGGCCAGCCCACAGTATGTTGTAGCTCACTACAGTCAGGGGTGGTTCCAAAAGATTGTAGGGTAGTGGATGTAGTTCTACTCCATAAGGTAGGGGACAAGGAGCAGCCAGGTAACCACAGGCCCTTTAGTCTTACCTCCATTGTGGGTAAACTAAAGGAAACACTAATCAAGGTGGATTTAGTCATCTACCGGGAGAAAAATGGGATTTAGGATAGTAAGCAGTATGGGTTTGTGGTGGGGAGGTCTTGTCAGACCAACCTGATAGTATTCTTTGTCTGGGTAACTAAGGCAGTGGACAAAAGGAGAAAACAGTGGACAAACTCAAGTGCAACTTCAGCAAAACAGCTGACTTGGTGTCACACTAAAGGTTGCTGAAAAAGTCAGAGGATCTGGGTGCAGCAAAGAACGTAGTTAGGTGGGTGGAAAGCTGGTTGGGGGAGACAGCAGAGGGTGGTGGTATACAGAGTTAATTCAGGGAGAAGGAGATCACAAGTGGAGTGAATCAAGGGTTGGTTCTGGGATCAGTCCTCTTTAGTATATTCATCAGCGGCATAGGAGAGGGAACTCAGGGCAAGATGTGTCTCTTCACAGATGACACTATGATCAATGGCAGGGCAGATTGCAAAGAGGAGGTAAAGTTGTTGTGGAGTGCCCTGCAAAGGTTAGAAACATGGTACAAGGTTTGGCAGTTGAAATTTAATGGTAAAATGTGCAAACTGATGTACATAGGGAATAAGATCCCCAAGACAGAATACTGGAGCCAGCCTCTCCATCAAGAAAATGAGTAAAAGCAGAAGGAAAAAGATCTTTATGGTTCTCTAGGTAAGCAGCCAAGGTGGTGAAGGAAAAAGGGGTGGCATTCAGGAGGCACTGTATAAGGAAATGCAGAGGGAGGAAGAAAGACAAGGAGGTATAACAAGTATAACAGAGGAAAGCAGGAAAGGTGTTGAGAGGAGTAAAGGCACAGACAGTGGAAAGCATAGCCAAAGGGGTAGATAAAGGAGATAAGACTTTCTTCAGATACATAAGCAAGGTCAGGGATAGTGAGGATTAGGAGGGCGGCAGGGGGAGACTACATGGAAGATGACCAACAAAGTGCTGCCATCTTGAACAAGTACTTCTGCTCAGTCTTCAAAGTGGAGGGAGAGCGAGGGATGCACCACCAGGAAGAAGCAGAAACAAAGGGGGAGAGAGTAGTTAGACACAAGTCTATTTTCAGAGGAAAGAGTCCTGAAGGGACTTGCAGCTCTGAAGGTGGACAAGGCCATGGGACTGGTCGGGATATACCCAAATATAATAAAGAAACTCAGAGAGGTGCTAGCTGTCTCACTGATAGCCTTATTCAACAGTTCACTAGAAACTGATGTGGTTTCAGAGATCTGGAGATGTGGTCCCTCTACATAAAAGCAGCAGGAGAGAGGATGCTAGCAAATATAGGCCATTCGGTCTCACTTCAGTGGTTGGGAAACTAATTGGAAACTGTGTTTAAGTAAAGGCTGGTAGAGTATCTTGAATCCAATAGGCTGTAAGACCACAAGCAGCATGGATTCACTAGCAGAGGTCATGCCAGGCAAATCTGATTGATTTTTCTGAGTGAGTAACCAGGGAAATAGATCAGGGGAGGGAAGTGAACGTGGCCTATCTGAACTTTAACAAGGCCTTCAACACTATGCCTCACAGGAGACTAATAAAGTAATTGATCTGCCATGGGGTGAATCCAAAGTGGTGAATTGAGTTAGAAACTGGTTTACGCATAAGCGACTGAGGGTGGTGGTTATTGGCACTTATTCGAATGATGGTAGAGTGGCCAGTGGGGTGCTGCAGGGCTTAGTACTGGGACTTGTCCTCTTCAATTGTCTTCATAAGTGAGCTTGCAGAAGAACCAAAACATACAAACAAGTATTTGACAGCAAATAAGGACCACTTGGCCCATCCAGTCTGCCAGTTTTTCCCTACCTGCACTATTATTGCAGACTGTACCTAATCTACAGCTCTCTCTCCCTTCCTGCCCTCACATCTCTGAACCAAGCCCTAGAATGCAGGACCAACTGCTTCACTCTCCAACTCCTCCTGTAGGTGATTCATGCTCTTCTTCTGCAGCTGTCTTCTCCAGCTTCTAGTGCCACCCAGGCTCTGCTTATGCCCACCTCTCCATCACTGGCAGTTTTTTGCCTTTATTGTGATGTACTGACCTTTGTGCCTCAACTGTCATTTGTAAGAATCTGCCCCAGTCCCGCTTCATGCTCCCCATCTGCCACATGCATGTGTGCAGACACCAGACTCCTTGCAGCTTGGTGTTCGAACAAGGAAGCAGGGTCCACTTGCCAATGTGCTCCTCAAATGCAGATACATTCAGCACATGAAATAAGGGCACCATCCACCACTTAAAATGAAAAACTATATTTTATTGCCAAAAATACAAAAGCAAAATACAGAAAACACAGCCAAGTGCCATGTTGGTGCTACCCACTCCAAAAGGCCCGACTGGTTTCTTGCATGCACCCTTCCTCAGGGACGGCCTTACACCTCTAGTGAATGTCGTAAATACATAATTATTTAAAGAAATAGTATCATCTCAATAAAAGATGTGATATAAAAATAATAGTAATAAAATAACACAACAGAGGTACAAGAACAATATTCTGGTGCTATAAGGGAGCATTCAAGCCATTACTTATTAATATTTCTTATTTATAATTATATATGACAAATTATATTTTATTCATATACCCCAAAGTAATTTTATAACTAGCAACAGAAAGGCCCTAATCTCCGGCACTTTTAGGTCACGCCAGCACTCCAATAAAAGTAAACACTAAGCAGTAGGCACTATGCCAATATTGCATAATTTATCTTTGTGAAAGGCCCACTCATGAGGGTGCATTGGTGTGCCAATAGAAAGTACTGTTTGGCATACTGACAGCATTATGTCACATTCCTCTTAATAGTGGCATAAGCTTGCCTTAAGATTTACTAACATAAAGGGTGAATGGGAGAGAAAATATTGAAATTACTAAGTGCTACACACATCAAGGCATGGGAATTAATTCATTCTCAGTGTCACAGTATTGTAATATAATAACTACTTGCAATAACACTTTTCAATTTGCAATTGTGACCACACTGAAAAAGCAAGAGAGGAGGAGGAATTCACTTCTAGTATACAGAGCAATCTAGACAGTGCGAATTCTAAGTCCTATTTATTATAGCCCTTTTTTGAATGTTTAAGATAAGGAGAGAGACCAAAATGGTCATTCAGTCCAGGGGCAAAAATTGCCCCAAGTTGGAAAGTCCAATACGTTTCTTTACATAACAGCTGATTCCCATGGTCACCACCTCTGACACAAAGCTTAACCTTTTTAATACATGCAAATCTAGAGGAGTGTGTACCTGTAGATATATTCACATGTTTTGCTAGGGCATTTTTAAGATCCCCTATCGTACGTCACTAAGGTGCTCTCACACTCTCTGTTTAAGTGTACAGGACGTTTTCCCTAAATAAAAGGAATTACATGTACACATAGCTGGATATATTACAGAACTAGTAGAACAATTTATAAATTCCCATGTCTCAAATACTACATCATTATTAACTGATATAAAACACTTGGTTTTCTCTATCACCTCACAAAACTTACAATGACTGCAGTGAAAGCAACCCCTAGGTGGTGTTTGAGAGAGGCATGCACACCTCCTTCTGTATCACCACTCATTTTTCTGGTGAGATATGGGAGGATATGTGTTTGATAACTGGTTGATCCTGGCTACCTGCCATTGAACAGAGTAGACAAACAGAATGGTGTGCATACAGGAATCACTTATGAAAGAAAGAACTGTTGAGTACCTGGAGGCCAGTGGGGCACAGGAACCAAGGCAGTATGGATTCACAGCAGGAAGGTTGTGTCAGATGAATCTAATAGATTTCTTTGACTGGGTGACCAAAGTAGTAGACCAGGGAGGAGCTTTGGACATGGCCTACCTAGACTTTAGCAAGGCATTTGACACATTCCCACAAGAAAGATTAATAAACAAGTTAGCCAGCCTTGGAGTGGGTCCCAAGGTGGGAGCCTGGGTAAAAAAGTGGCTGAACAACAGGACGCAGAGGGTAATAGTAAACGGAGTCCACTCTGAAGAAAGGGAGGTTACTAGCGGGGTACCACAGGGTTCAGTACTGGGGCAGGTCCTCTTTAATGCCCATTTAAGTGACATTGCAGAGGGACTGGAAGGAAAAGTATGTCTCACTGCAGATGACACAAAGATCTACAACAGGGTTAATACACAAGGAAGAGAAGGGACTTGGCAAGGTTGGAGGAATGGCCAAATGTATGGCAGCTTAGATTCAATGCAAAGAAGCACAAAGTAATGCACCTGAGAAACAAAAACCCAGGGGAAGCGTACACAATGGGGGGGTGAGATAATAACAACAACAAAAATGGAAAGGGAGCTGGGGGTAGTCATATTGGATGACCTAAAGGTGGGAAAGCAATGTGAGAAGGCAGTAGGGAGGGCTGGGAGGGTACTGGGATGCATAGGAAGAGGCATCACCAGTAGAAAACAGGAAGTTGTTATCCATCTCTACAGACAGTTGGTGAGACCCCATCTGGAGTACTGCATGCAGTTCTGGAGACCCCATCTCTGCAAGGACATAGACTGGGTGGAGGCTTTCCAAAGGAAGGCAACTAAAATGGTGCAGAGTCTGCACCAGATGCCATACGAAGAGAGACTAAAGGAGCTTAATATGTATACCCTCGAGGAAAGAAGGGAGAGGGGGGACATGATAGAAACTTTCAAGCACCTCAAGGGAATCAACAAACTCCAAGAGGGTAGCATCTTTCAGAAAAAGAGATCTGCAAAAACAAGGGGACACAATTTGAAGATGGGGGGGGGTGGCTCAGAGGTAATGTGAGGAAGTATTTTTTCACAGAGAGGGTGTGGATGCATGGAATGTCCTTTCTAAGAAGGTCGTGATGTCAAAAACAGTGGGGGAATTCAAGAATGCATGGGACAGACATAAAGCAATTCTAGTATCTCTGCCCCCGCTATCGTGGCCCCTTTGACTCATATTCTAAATCTCTCTCTATTCTCAGCCACTGTCCCCGAAGCCTGGAAATTGGCCAAAATCATCCTTCTGCATAAAGGCGGAGATCCCTCCCTTCTGGAAAACTATAGGCCTAATTCATTCCTCCCCGCCCTTGCCAAAGTCCAGGAATCCCTCATATTGTCCAGACTATCAGACTTTCTCTCTTCCAACAGCTCCCTCTCACCTGTACAATCAGGTTTTAGAAAACACCACTCCACCATCACCACCCTTCTATGTGTAACCCATTCCATCCTTTCTGCCATAGACAACAGCCAAATCACAGCTGCCATTTTCATAGACCTGGCTAAAGCTTTCAACTCTGTCTCCCACCCGCTGCTACTCCGCAAACTTAGTTCTTTTGGCATCGCCCATCTTGCCATTGCCTGGTTCTGCTCATATCTCCATAATAGACAACAATCGGTTCAAATAGGTGACTCTCTCTCCCCCCCTCTCCCTGTCTTATCTGGTGTCCCCCAAGGCTCTATACTTGGTCCCATCCTCTTCTCTCTCTTCATTAACAACCTTCCTTCCAACTGCTTCTCCTCCAATGTGCATCTATATGCGGATGACACTATCATCTATGCCTCAGGCACCTCCTATGACTGTGTCCTCCCCCAACCTCCAAAATTACTTTGACAGAGTCCAGTCCTGGTTCCTTGAGAATCTGCTTACACTCAATGCAAAAAAAACTGTCACCATGGTCTTTGGTTCTAGGCAAAAGCTTGCTTCCCTTCCAGCCACCCCAACGATCACCACCCTGGATGGCTCTCCTCTGGAGCTAGTCGCCGCTTTCAAGTACTTGGGTGTTTGGCTGGACAGCCACCTTAATTTCTCCACTCACGTTGAGGTCATCCATACCAAACTCCAGCACAAACTCACCATCATCTATTGCTGCAAAGCCAGTCTGCCTATCCCCACCCGTGATAAGCTTGTACATAAAACTATTTTGCCTGTTATAGATTATGCCAACATAGTCTACAGAATGGCCCCAGCCTCCTCTCTCTCCAGACTAGAGATCCTTCTCAACTCTTTCTGCCGCTTCGCCACAGCCTCCCCCCTTCTCACTCACCACTGCCTACTCTACACCACTCTCTCTCTTGCTCCGCTCTCCCACAGGAAAACCATCCACAGCACCTCTTTCATAGCAAAATATTGGTTTGGTTCTCTTCCCTCCTACCTCACTTCCCACCTCACCCAGCCAACTCCTTAAACTACCCTCTTTGCCACAGGGACCCACACACTTTCCACCTGCCCCACCCTCATACTCTCACTGGCCAAGCTGCCTTTTCATTCTGTCTCCCCCTTCTTTTGAAAAACCTCCCTTCCAACCTCTGCCTGGCCCCCTCTCGTTCCACCTTTTCACAACTTCTCAGGCTCCTACCCACCCCACACTGCCCTAAATGTACCAATGGTCCCAACATGCAGCAGAGACCTCTCACAGTCTCTACTCACTTGCCGTAGCTGCTGACTGAAACCCAGCCCATCCCGTTCATTTATTCTGCACGCTAAGTGTTTGTCTAGTTTGGATAATGTACTGTATTGTTTGCAAAAATGTCTGTACATTAATGTTTGTATTTTTTCACCATTTGTTACTCATTTTCTTTTCACTGTACACTCTGTACCCAGGTCACACCTGGAAACAAGCCTCGGCTCAGTGTGCCTTTCCCGGTCATCAAATTTTAAATAAATAAAATAAGTAGTGGGGGTAGGAGGAAGTAGGCTGTTGGTTAACTAGGATCTGCAGCTTATCCTGTAGGTAGGGAAATGGGCAGACTGAGTGGGCCAAGCGATCCTTATCTGTCATCAAACTCTATATTTCTATGTTTCTACGAGGGTCAGAGTGAACAGGAGGTGCAGTCTGAGGTAACGGTTTTTCTGTAAGCGATGGATATGATGAACAGGCAGTGAGGTGCAGAGACATGTCACGTGTGGGGGGTCTCAATCAGTTTATTGGTGCTGTTGGAGGTTGGGCACTAGAGCAAAAACAAGAACTGCATGAAACATGTGGACTCACAATAAGTAGTTTTAGATACATTATATACTGTTTACAGGTTTCAAACAATAAATATGTAGGGGGGCTCATTGTTAATATCAGTGTGGAAGATCAGTTTGAATTAACCAATAGCTATGTCATGTAGTGGAGTCACATTTCAGGAGTGGGAAACTCCTTCGGTGTGGAGGTTGCTATGGCACACCCCAGCCATGCCAGCCATATATGTCATTTTAACAGATTATTCAGTTGCTCCATTATTTTCAGTGGAAAGTTTCAACCCTGATTACAAATATAGCTAGGGTTTTAAACTGGAAATTTAATCCAGATTGTAAGTACAACTAGGACTTTCAGTGGAAAGTTTTGACTCTGATTTTGAGTGTAGCTGGTGTTTTCAATGCTAATTTTTTGCATCCTGTTTTTCTGTTCCTCAGCCCCTGGTTCATCCTCCTCCTCCTCCTCCTCCTGATCGCATCCCCCCAGCTCCATCATGACCTTCTCATGGACTTACAGGTTAACTACCTCTTACTAAAAGCCACTGTTGTAGTGTGTGGCCTGCCACACTGGTCATGCATGGGTCTGTGGGGTGTGCCAGCACTGACCCTGCTGGACTAGGCTTTTTCCACCATTTTTCCTCCTCAGGTCACCAGCGTGGAAAGATGCTCATGCAGATGCACAATGGCATGTATTCAAGTTGGAGTCCTGGAGTGGTCCCTTCCACTGCAATGTGCACCTGCTGCACTACCACTTAGCCTCCACCAGGTGGCAGTCTAGCAGTGTGACTCAGCATCCCGTGTTCCTGAGGGAGGAGAATTGTCCCTCAGATGCTCAATCCTCCCTCCCCGCCAGCCCCTACATGACCTGAGTCCTCTACTGAAACTGTCACCAGTGTTGCAGCTATTAGCACTATCACTTCACTATGTGGCCAGCCCCATATGGGAAGTGCTTGCCCTGGATTTAAGTATAGCAGGGGGTTTCAATGGAAATTGTTGATCCTGATTTCAAGTATACAGTAGCTGGGGGTTTCAGTGGAAAGTTCTGATCCTGATTTTAGGAGAAAGACCCCAGTTTTAGTTGCATGGAAACATAGACAATGATGGCAGAAAAATACCATTGGCCCATCCAGTCTGCCCATAAACACGAACAAACTTGAGACTTATTGCCCATACAGGGTTCCAATTCACACTATCCACTCCCATACTCCAACACTATCGCTATCACCCTGAGCAACCAGTCCTCACTCTGTCCCAACTACATTTGAAACCATTGATAGTTTTGGCACCCACCATATCAGTTGTCAGATTGTTCCATGGCTCCACTACCATTTCTGTAAAATAAAAAATTTCTCACTTCTCTCTTGAACTCCCCCTGCCCCATCATTTTCCATTCATACCCCTGTCTTCATGATCCATTACTTATGCTAAAGAGTTCCTCACAGTTTACCTTGTTCATTCTTTTCAGGAACCTGAAGGGCTCTATCATCTCTCTCCCCTCTCGTCTAGCTTCCAGCAAGTCCATGTTCAGTGCCTTGAACCGATCTGCCCTGCTGGCCCTAAATCATTTTGGTCACCCTATGTTGCATTGTCTCCAGCCTAGTTATACACATAGACACACTAACACATACACACACACACACACACATACTGTGGGGGGCTTCATACCCACACACCCCTACTTAAAGATTCTCAACTCCAGAGGGGTGCATGTCAGGGGGTGGGTTGTAAAACTTAAATAAGTAAAACACTGGACCAGAAACAAAAAGCGATCATGCCCCAGACCTGAACCTGGCACCCTCCCAACCCCAGCCTGCCACTCTATCCATCATGCCACATGGCCAGCTTGGCAGCCTACCACTGCACTACACCCCACATACCCTCCCTCACCTTCTGCCCATCGTGTGGCATGGTCCCTTCCCCAGCATGTGTGTATATACGTAGATCCTGTTGTCATAGTTGCCCACCCCTATCCTATTGCTACCCTGCCAGGTGTCCCAGAACACAGACGCCATGACTGAGTTGCCCTTTTTGCAGTTGCTCAATTACGGTCACCGTGTTTACTGGATACCGGATGCCTCCCATTGAACTTCTGGTGGAACCTTTAAATTCGGTGTGTAACTGGCAGTGGAGAAGTGTTTATGCAGCCATATTTGATTTACTTTGGTTTGATTCTTTCATCTAACTTTCCACCCTTGGTAGAGGTGCAAGGAGAATGTTTTCTCTCTGCTAAAGAAGATAGCAGCAAGAGCCAAAGGACCAAAGTGTGGTGTAATGAAACCCACTTCCTCCAGCTCATGGAAAAGACACAGTAACGTGGAAGAGAGGAACTCCCCAACCCCCCATGGGGGAAACTTCTTCTGAAACAAGGTTAACAGGTTAGTCTTCTCTCCAGGCTTCCACCAATTATGAGGCTTGCTGCTGATAAGCTTGGCAAGAGCTTGGAATTTGATTCTATAATATAGGTTTTAAAGCACAATAAAATCCAGTGACCCATGATCTTCATTATGTGTGCTGGATTGTTCTTTCTGGAAGCAGTGGTAGCTGCTCCAGTTCTGATGAAATGACCAGAAAAAGTTGAAGCCTCAAGACCTAGACAAGACAGTAACATTCTAACATGAAAGACAAACCAAGAAGTCATCATGATGGAATAGATGTCAGAAAACAAGAGAGGATGAATGGAACTGGGATGATGAATTGACGAACAAAACAGTCAGAAAACTAGGAAGTAGTAGGAGCTGTAGCTTGAGGTACAGTCAAAGACCCTGAGTGTAGAGTTGCAGGAAAAGAATTGGCAGACATGGCAGCTAGGGCTTGGAAAGCTGCCACAAACTTAGGCATAGTCTATCCTTTTATCCTGTGCTGGAATTTGGCAGCAACATTTACATGGATGGACTGAGGAGGTTCCTTATCTTGGTCCGAAGGACCAGAATGGATGTTGTTTTTGTAGAACATGGTTGTAAAGATGATAACGACAGTGTGAATAAAAGAGCTTAGGGTGTAGAGCCTGTCATATGGATGTAACTACTATGAGCAGATGACTCCTGACATCACGAGTAATGCTTGAAGTTGGGACCTGGTACCAAGTACAGGCTAGGCTAGGTACATGGCCACATGGTAGGGCTTCCTCTGGCGATTGCACTACTGCTATATTGCTTATCACAGGGGACCTGAGACTGAGTACAATGAAGGATGATGACAAATGATAGGGAGAAAGGGCTCCAAACCAGTACCCACCAGAGCATATCCTAGGAGGTCCAGTGAAAGAGTGATGCAATGAGCACCCAGGCTAAGGCTGCACAAGAATATAGGATTCTGTTCTGGAAAATACATGTAGAGGAAGCAGAAAACAGGGAACAAACAAACAGTAAGAGCAGACAGGCAACTGATGGCAACACTAAGCAAGTAATGGAAGGCCAGCAGGTGACACCCAGGGAACATACACAGTAGGACAGCTGCAGGGAACATACAAAGTAGGTCAACCAGGGTCCAGGAGTACAACAGGGGAACAAGCAAGCAGAGCTGCAATCAAGCTCAAAGGTCAATAGAAAGCACAGACAAGCAACAGAAGCCACAGCTACAATGTGGCAGAGCAGCAAGTAAGAGGAGCGAACACACTGAGCAGAGCTGTGAGCCACAAGAGCAAGAGAGTGGTGAGCCAGAGGTGGGCAGAGGGAGAAGAAAGAGTGGAGGAGCTGCTAGGGGAAGGAGGCAGCAGAAGCAAGAGCAACTGGGCTGTGGGTGTCATCGAGGCACAGGTCAGGAAGCATGGGAAAACCAGGAGCTATTGTTTAATTCACCCAAATTTTTTTATTTACACTAGCAGTGCCATAAAATAAACTTGCTCAGTATAACTATTTACAAAGGCAAAATAAAATAAAGTTTTTGTTCAGTCTTTGTGTCCCTTGTTCTCCTTTAATCTCTCTTGCAGTTGCAGTTAAGCTCTTTTATAAGTCTTTTCAACCCCCATTCTTAGCAAGCATCCTGTTTTTACAACTATCAGGCAGGGCTGCTAGAACACAGTGTGCTTCTTGAGGTCCCCTTTGCACAGCTTTTGCAAAAAGCTCAAAAATTTGCACTCAAGTAACCTCTGGAGTTTTCTGTTAGCTTTTTACAATCATCTCAAATTATAATTATATACATTTCAACAGTAATGCTAAGTATTTTCCAAACACAAGGGATCCCAATATCAGTTACATTTCCATACAATGATTTGTACATATTTTTATATCAGTGGATATGCAAGGGAGGAAAAACAGACAGCAAGGGGAAACTGAGACAGTGAGAGGCAAATAACTATGAGCCTGTCGGGTTGATCAAGTCCAAAGTCTCACAGGAAAATTTAGTTGCACAACCAGACACAGAAGAGACAGAAAAGGACAGATCCTTGCATTTAAACATTTTCTCCATAACAAATGGGACAGGGTCCTATTCTACCATGTCACAGTGCGGGGGGGTGAGTACAGAGGAGCAGCAGCAGAAACCACAGGATCCACATGAATACAGCAGAGCAGCAAGGAGGGAGGCAGAGATGGGGAAGAAAAGGAGCAGCAGAGCCCCAAGAAACACAAAGAGTGGCAGAGCCATAAGAAACACAAGGAGCTACGAAGCTGTGGGGGGGGCACAAAAGAAGGGAGGGGGAGCACAAAGTTGCTGAGCCACGAGGGGGGAGGCAGGAATAAAGGGGAACAATAGAAGTGATTACAGTGAAGAAGAAAACCACAAATAGAAGACAAGGGGAATTTCAAGCACAAACAGCAGGAGAATAAGGAGGCAGATGAGCAGGGGGCCTGGCAACATGCAGGTAAGCAACCAAATTAGAAAAGAAGACTAGGCAAGAGAAGTGCATGTGTGATCTGCTTATGAAGGACAGGGGAGAGGAATCTGGCAGCCCCCCATTGAACTGCAGGTGTAACCTTTAAATTATTAAAACAGTATGCAAAAAAAATAGTAAACATGACCAAAATGATTACAATGTTTCAAACTGAAAAAGACAGCATATAAGCCTATCGTAAAGAGCACCTATCATGCTCTTCCTTGAACCCCCCCCCCCTCCAGGCTCCAGTGGTGCCTTACCCTGCAGATGAGAAATGGGTAAGGGCATCCTAATGCCAAAACTCCAGCCATGTATCATAACACACACAAAAAAACTGAGCCCTTCCATTACTTTCATTGGGAACTTGTAGAACTTTTTATATCCTGATTTCAGAATATAGTTAGAAACAAGCTTAACATAAGGGAGTTTCCAAGGAACAGTGGGGATATTCTTATGCACTAGTTACTTAGGGACATTAAAAGAACTGCGGGGGGAGGCTTCTGTGGGAATGTTTCATTGCCTACATAACCCTTCCTCATCTTCCCCAGAGCCTTGTCCCTGCTTCCCCTAATAAATCATGTCCTTATTTTTGTATTTTGTTTTCTGTATACTATTGCCTTAGTTACCTGCTACTGTATGCATTGTAGGGTGCACCTGTTGGATACCATCCCTCTCAACTGCTATGAATTTCCCATTTTGCTATGATTTTTACACTTGAATTTACCCTTGCTCTGCAATGGTTTGCTGATGTTCTTAATACTTTCAGAGCTATTTTTGGACACAAAAACTATTAAATAATTGGATTAACTTGATAGAAACATTCATTTGACAACAACAAAAATGGAAATGGACCTAGGAGTAGTCATGTCAGATGACCTAAAGGTGGGCCAGCAATGTGAGAAGGCAGTAAGGAGGGCTGGGAGGATACTGGGATGCATAGGGAGAGGCATCACCAGTAGAAAATAGAAGTTGTTGGCCCTCTGTACAGACAGTTGGTAAGACTACATCTGGAGTACTGTGTACAGTTCTGGAGACCCCATCTCCACAAAGACATAGACAGGGTGGAGGCTGTCCAGAGGAGATCAACCAAAATGGTGCAGGGTCTGCACCAGAAGACATATGAAGAAAGACTAAATGAGCTTAAGATGTATAGCCTCAAGGAAAGGAGGGAGAGTGGGGACATGATAGAAATTTTCAAATACCTCAAGGGAATCAACAAAGTCCATGAAGGTAGCATCTTTCAGAAAAAGAGATGTGCAAGAACAACGGGGCACAATTTGAAGATAAAGGGGGGATGGCCCAGAGGTAATGTGAGGAAGTATTTCTTCACAGAGAGGGTTATAGATGCATCGAACGGCCTTCCTGAGGAGGTTGTAGAGTCAAAAACAGTGGGAGAATTCAAGAATGCATGGGACAGACTCAAGGCAGTCCTAGTGGGGGGTAGGAGGAAGAAGGCTGTTGGTTAACTAGGATCTGCAGCTTATCCGTTAGGTAGGGAAATGGGCAGACTAGGTGGGCCAAGCGGTCCTGATATGCCATCAAATTCTATGTTTCTATGTTTAACACTAAATATATGGGGCCCACTATTTGTAGAAATATTTACTTTAAAATAAAGTGTTATACATTCTGGTCATTGGCTCTGAATTTTGAAGGCCAGTGCTATGAATGTTAATGCTGTGAGGTTGAGAGGTATGTTGGGCACTTTTAGTAGAGATGGATTTTCCTGGGGAGAATCATCCTGGATGCTTAGATACTGCAAGGGGCTGTCTGAGATAAAGGAAGCATTTTACCATGTATTTAAGTCCCCAAGCCAGGATTTAGACTGAATCTAGGGCCAGACACCCAAAGGTAAAATTCTCCAACCATAGAGAAGGGCTGCACAACAGGTCTAGCAGGTAGGGGGTCACATCTTTTTTCCAGTGTTATTACCGAAATTGGGACTGAAGCTAAGGAGGAAGGAGTTGGCAAGCAGTGGGTGTAAAAAGTACAGTAAATCAGAAAAAAAAACATAAAACTGTAAACAGTACAATTTTGGTGGAATGGATATGTATTGTACAGCACGCACTATGGCTCAGAATTTGCTTATGTGTCAAAGCTGGACAGCCAGAAAACACCAGCTCCTCCACCTGAACAGGGGAGACAGACGCACTCAGAGGCTCAGTCCATCTCTCTTTTATCACACTTCCATTCCATTTCAGAGATCCAGTTCATTCATGTTCTCTCTCTCTCTCTCTCTCTCTCTCTGCTGCCTCTGTCTCTCATGGAAAAAAACTATGATAAACGAATTGGTTCAGGCCAGCTGACAGCCATGGCCTCTGCTGGAAAATAAGGACTGATGGAAACAGGCTCAAGGTAATACTGGCTTTACCCGTGAATGTTTTCTTAGCTCGTCTCTCACAGGGACTCAGAATGCAAAGTAATGACACAATCAGGCTCAAGGGTCGTTAGGTACTGTTGCTGCAGCAACCAAGAGAAAGATAAGGTGCTGTTCAGAACTAGATTCCTTTTCTGCAATGGGGCTAGAAAAAAATCACAATGCAGAAAGAATAAAAGTGGGTCTAAATTGCTATTACGTAGTCTAATTCTCATATAATCTCATATTTTAAGACTGCAGATCAGTTATTCGCAAATTCAAAATTGGTTTTCCTACTCTCAGCGGAAAATTCCATCTTGTTTTAGAGAAGTGTTCAGCTGAAAGACATTATTTATCTCCGAGCTGACTGAGCTACACTTCCATTTCTGTAAATCACTGAACTATTCTTCATCAGTGTATATCTTAGAACAGCACAAAGACAAGACAGGCAGACAGAAGCTGTGAGATACTGAACCAAACCAGAGTTAGAAAGGCAGCCAGTGAGCAAGGGACAGATGCAGGTAGGTAGAAAATTAGAAATAGGCATACTGATGGATGAACAGAGAAAAGGACAGAGATATGGGCAAAATAAAGAGTATGGTGAACAGAGTGAAAGGGAAAAGGGAAGGGGAGAGGAGGAAGTGTGCATACGTGTGGCAGAAGACACAGGATTATAGGTACAATATGTCAAGATCAAGGGGGTGAAATACAGGAGACTCCTGCACAATATTGTGTGACAGGTGGGTGTACTAAGGAAGGAATGCTGGAGACTATGGTACAATATTGGAGAAGGGTAGAGGTACTGGGAAGGGGCAGAAATACTGTAACTCACATATCGTACAGTACAGTATAGTACTGGGGGGCTGGCAAGTATACTGGTGGAGAGGTGTTGCAGCAACCATGGGAAAGAAGGTGCTATTCAGAACTAGATTCTCTGAAGCATACAGACTTTGATACCCTATGGAAAGCTGACCAAGCTACTGTGGAGGGGTGAAATACTGGAGACTCCAGAACAATACTGACAGGATGGCAGGTGTACTTGGAGATCATGTAAAATACTGGAAACTTGTGTACAATACTGGGAGCTGGTAAGTTTACCATGAAGTACGGTAAAATAGTAAGGAAGTACTAGGGACTCCAGTACAGTATTGGTAAGGCTGTCACATGAGATACTGCTGACTGCAGTATTGTACAGTACAGTGCTGGACTGTGGGGCTTACAGGTGTACTGGGAAGGGGTTGAAATAACATAAATTGAGGTGCATTACAGGGGACTGACGTGGGTACTAGGGTAGGGCTGATATAATGGAGAAAGGTGCAATACAGGGGGCCTGGCAAGTGTGCTAAGGAAGGGGCTGAGATAACACTGACAGTACAATATTGGAGTGCCTGCATATGTACTCTGGGAGAAAGAGAAGACTGGGGTCTCCAGTACATTACTTGGGGTCTGGCAAGTGTTCTTGTGAAGGAGTGAAATTCTGAATATCTTAGAACAGAACAGTATGTGCTGTTTTAGGCCCCCTTAGTTATAGAAACATAGAAACATAGACTATGTAATTAGAACATTACCATTGGTCCATCCAGCATGCTCTTTTCTATCCTATCCTACACTGAGCTCTAATCTATAGCTGTGGTTTTTGCACTGACCTCCCTTGTCCCCTGCCACACTGCTACCCACCTGAGTAATAGTAATAATATAATAATCAGTTATTTAGAGTATATAGTGCCTTTCATGCAAGCTTCTCATACAATCCACACAAAACTCACTCCAAACAATCACTGAAGTGTAGCCTCCTCTGGGGTGGAATGCGGCAACCACTCAGTGACATCACACTACACAACAACTCTTCAACTCTCTGTGCCCAAATACAAGCCAGCTAATGCTGAACCAGGTTAAAGCTGTTGGTAGTTTTTAGTGAATGGGGACATTGACCAGAACGTGTACGAAACCTCATTACTCTTTTTGAGAAGTGCCACAGGATCCTTTTTTAACTTATATTTATTAATTTTGATTAAAAATTAACACACAAAGCTGTGCACTCTTGGTTAGGAGCAGGAAATTATGGCCACAGAAATACAGCAGTGGAAGAAAAATCATCTCCTCATCCACTGTTACATCATGGTAAGGGTAATAACAATCAACTGAAGAACCACCAGAACAGGCAGACAGGAATCTGTGTAACACCTCATCTGAAATATGGCACCGTAACAGTGTAGTCCCCCTCCCCCTTTGCAGGCCCTACAGTGTCAGTTATGGGTATTATCCCAAGTCCTGGGCTGGGGCTAGGACTGACAACCTGCTGACCTTCTAACCTCAGAGGGGAGCATTATTTATTTAAAAGTTGATAACTGGGGAAAGGCACACAAAGCCAAGGCTCAATTCCAGTTGTGAAGGACATAGTATGCAATCAGTACAATAGGATAAAAAGGAAAGGAATTTACAACACATTTAAAATACACAGGTATTTGCATCATTGTCATTGTGATAGCATTTCAAGTACATGGGATAGTTAATAAGCAGTAAATAGATACATGCGAGAAGAGAAAATGACACAATGTATTTATGCATATTGAAACTAAACTGCAATAAATAATATGTACAATTAGATGAGAACATACATATTTACATGGAGCATAGCACAGGTAGACCGAGCAGCAGTGAGTTTGTAGGTGAAGCCAAGGAAGATTTAGATGGGGGGGATGGGGAGCAAAGGCAAGGGAGTAGGCGGAGAAGTCTGAAGTACCTCTTTAGCGATGCTGCAGTTGCAGACTGCATACAGAGACAGGGAGGTTGTCCCAGAGGGCAAGGAGCCAATAGGCAAAGGCTAGTTTCCCAGAGAGTAAGTGAGGCTGGGGTAGTGCAAAGGAGCGGAGATCACGAGAGCACAGCAAATAACCTGAATAAGGGGCGGGGATATCAGTGAAGAAAGGTAGGAGGGAAGGGTGTTGTGCCAGTATTTGGCAATGAAGGAGGTGCAGTGCGCAAGGCAATGGTTTGTGACCAGCGGGAGAGATATGGTTTGGTACAGAAGGCAGTGGTGTGTGACATGGGAGATTAGTCGCAAAGCAGCAGAAGGCATGAAATAGAGCATCTAGCCATGGCAGTGTGGATATGATTGATTGGTTAAGTGGAGAAGGGGTGAGGAAGTGGAGTGGAGACTCCTAAAGCCAGATTGATAATAGGTCAGTATGTCATCTGTGGACAGAAAGGAATTCTATCTTTCAGAGATAATTGATTCAAGGATTTTTGAAAGGGAAGGGAGAAGGGAGATGGGCCTGTAGTTGCCTGGAATGGAAGGGTCACCCCCTTTATGAAGAGGGATCACTTTGGCTAGCTCCCAGGCCTTGGGAATGGTGCTGGTTGAGAGGGAGAGAGAGGCTGAAAAGATAGGTGATGGGCAGGGGCAGAGATTTTCAGGAGGCTTGGATTGAGTCTGTCGGGACTCTGCTTAGAGGAGTTTAAGGATTTAAGAGCATGCAGTACTTCTGTAGGGGTAATGAGATGGAAGCTATGTTCCCCCTAAGGTGTGCACATGTGCGCCCGAACAGCAGTCAGAAATAACCCGCACACTGCTTCAGTAGTAGGGCACACAGCAGCTGACAGGGATCTTCATGTTCATGAAGTAGTGACAACAGTCATCACTCAGATTTAAGACTCAGACAGCAGGACATGAAAGTGAATAGGAAAGAAACATTGTATGCCCACCCCCGAGATCACAACCCATTAACTTTAACAAGCCAGCAGTTAACAAACCAAACATCTCACTCTCACTCCACTTACTGAACAAAGGAACTGATTGGCAAAATTCCAACCAATCGGCTTTGCAGTTACAGCAATGTTTTTGGCTTGAAACCTTTTTTCAGTAAGTCAGTACTTGATAATGAACAGTATTCCCCTGCTGTTCACAGAAATGGCATGTTTTATTTGTTTGGTAGATGCCCCCCAACAAAGCACTGCAGCCATTCTCTGACAGAGGGTGTATATTATATTATTTCATTTTTAAAGTTGCACAACTTCAGTGTGATCTGCCTCCTCCCCAAGAAGCATCTCACATACAAAATGTGTTTATATTGGATTTAAAGCCTCACCGTTGAAAGCATGTTCATTTTTTTCAGTACAAGAAAATGGGTACACTATAGTTTTTGTTTACAATAAGAGCATCATAGCAACCTACTGTCTGTTACTGTGTCATTTTTTTTTATGTGTTTGTTGGGGGCCAGGATGGGAATAACCTTCTCAATTAGCAGGCTGAGATACTGACTGTACATATGTCTAGAGAGATGAGATTGCGCTTCTCTTTAAAATGGGGTCTCACACTATATACACATTTGAGATTCAATGAATCTGTTCTTGTAAAAGGTTTCCCATGTTGGCTAAATGGGGATAGTAATTCTAAAATGGCCAGCAAGAAATGACAGCGCAAAAAATGGCCTTTTCATTTAATTTCATAAATTCAGACTGCACTTAGTATGTATCCGGAACAGAAGAAAAATATAGGGCCGGATTCACAGACGTTTGCCACAAGCTGGGACAATGGCAGCTTGCGGCAATGGCCTCTACATCCTAGACCCTGCCCCTGAGTCAGAAAGGAACAAGGTCTAGGAGCCTGTGTCCCACAACTTGCAGTAGCAGTGCATGGTAAGGCACAGCTCCCATGTATGCCACAAGCTGCAAAACGGTGTGGGCGGCAGATGAGCCCACAGAACGGTGTTGTGGTGCCCCCATGCCTGCTCAGATCGATCCTCATTGGTGTGGACTCCAGCCCCAACCCCCCATATTAGAACAGCCCCCTCACTCCCGTAACTCCCTGGTAGTCTAGTGGCCCCACCCAACAGTGCGATTCCCCCAGAACCCCCAATACCCCACCAGCAACTGGCACTGCCCTCCACTCACAACCACAGCCAGCCACCGACTGAACTGTGCCAAGCCAAATGCAGCCTGTAGGTAATATCAAACAAATGAACTCTGAATGCCAGCTAGATTTGGATAAGGGAGCTGGGGATTGAGATGTGGGTGCCATTTCTATACTTTCATAGAATGTTGAGGGCATCCATCTTAAAATAATAGACCCTGAAGTAGTAATATTTCTGGATAATTTTGATATTGTTGGACTGCAAGAAACATGGTGTACAGAAAATGTAACTCCCAAATTTGCTGGATAGTCTGTCTCTACTCTGCCAGCAACTAAAGATAAAAAGTTTGGAAGGTTTAAATGGGGTATTTCCTTTTTTATCAAAACTTTGCTAAATTTTCAGATCACTAACATTTCTACTAAGTCAGAGGGTATTTTGGCTCTAATGATTAGCAAGGGACAAGAGAAGATCATTCTCTGCAATATATGCTTTCCCCATCGCAATAGAGCTACTGATCTCACTGACCTTTTCATACAGGATCTGAAAATGGCACTTGACGAATTGTCAGATAAGAGTATATCTTGTCCTATAATTGTTTTGGAAGACTTTAATGCCAGAATTCCTTCTTGTTTCTTGGAGGATGTATATTCAGATATTATCCATACAATATCCATAATTAATCCAAATATTTTATACAGTAGGACTGCTCAGAATCTAAAATCTAACCTCAGAAGTAGGGAATTGCTAGCGGACTTGTCCAGTAGAAATTTCTGTATTTTAAATGGGAGAACTCAGGGAGATCTAGTTGGATCCTTAACGTATAGAGGACCTACTGGCTCTTCAACCCCTGATCAGGTTTGGACCAATTTAGAAGCAATAAAGCTGATCCAAAAGTTAGAGGTCAAGGCTAAATTGGGACTTTAAGGAGTGAGGCACAATAGGAAGAGAGTCTGGAAGTCATAAACAAGAGAAGGATTAGATGGGGGCTGATTCATCAAGCTAGTTTCACAGAAATTCTTAGTATAGGAATCTTAGGTGATATTAGTAAGTTAGTCCTGGACAAAAGTAAGGCCTTAAATATTTTGGAGAATTGGTAAACTATTCATTCTTTACTTGGACCTTTATGTAAAACAACATATCATCCTAGGTCCCTTTATAAAAAGTCTTAGTTTAATTTAGTATGCCTACAGGCAAAGAAAGAGTTTGGAGGAAAACTAAAACAGCATAAGAAGAAAAGAAATAAGTCTGCAGCAGATTTTAAATTGCAAAAGACTGAAAGAGAAAAATATAGGAAAATTCTCAAATGGGCGAGACATAAACATACTCTGGGACTTTGGGAAAAATTATGGCAGGCTGTTTTGGATAGTGATGGAAGGCAGTTTTGGAATATTGTTGCCCAGGGATATAATAGATATGCCAATAGGATTGAAGCCTATATTACACCTGAAGTTTGGGCATCTCATTTCTCCAAGCTGTATTTTTCTCATGAAGAGCAGGAGACACCTGAAGCTTTCAAAATACAGGAGGATGAAATTTTTTCAAGACCTCTCTTGATCACAGAGGATGAAATCTGGATGGCACTAATTGGGCTTAAGGCAAATAAAGCACCAGGGCTGGATGGGGTCCTAGGTGATCGCTATAAGGTTTTTCACCACTGGTAGATTCCTTTTCTTCTTTTACTGTTTAATGGCCTGGTTCAGGGGTACTCCTGCCCTGCCAGTTAGGCAGGTAGTATTATCTTCCCAATTTTTAAAAAAAGAGGATCCAAATGACCCACGGATGTATAGACCTATTAGTCTGATAGATGTTTCACAGAAGATTTTCTCTAGAATAATTCTGGGCAGATTGCTGTCATAGGTTGAGGAGAACTCAGTATTAAATGAGGCACAGAACGGTTTCTGGAAGGACCGTTCTACAGTACAACACTGTTATGTGCTTCAGCACCTGATCTGGAAGTATACTAAAGTGAGAAAAAACAAATTATATTGCTCTTTTGTGGACTTCTCCTCAGCCTTCGACAGCATTAGTAGAAAAATTATTTGGGCTACATTAAGGGATCTGAAGTTGGAGGCCTCACTTCTTGATATTATTAGACTCTATGAAAATACGTGGGCAAGGGTCCAGTAAAATCAGTATGGTCATCTAACTGATAGATTTGAGATAAATGTGGAGGTCAGACAGGGGTGTATTTTGGCCCCCACTCTCTTTAACATCTACATTAATACAGTCTTGGATCAGCTTGGTAACCCAGATTTTCATACTCCAAAAATTAATGATCAAAGGATTGAATGTTTAGCATATGCTGACTATTTAGACTTGCTCTCTACTTCAGTCCTATGTCTTAAAAGAAAATTGGCTCACTTTGAATCTCTGTTCTCAAAGGAAACTAAAAGTTAATCTCAGCAAGACCAACATTGTAGTTCTAGGCTCTCAAACTAAGAATACAGTAGGCTTTAGGCTAAACAGTAACCATATAGACACTGTTAAGTGTTATGACTATTTAGGTGCCCATTTTGCCTATAGCCTGTCTTGGACCAAACATTTGGAGGCTATTCAATTTTAAATGGGATCTTCGGTAAATGACCTACAAATATTTATTAGCAAGATGGGGAAGTCATCGGTCAAAGGGGTACTAAGAGTTGTTAATGCCAAAATAAGAACGATTATGTTATATGCCTCTGAAATCTGGAGTTATACTAAGGAGGTTAGAGAGTTAGAAATAATTCTGAATAAACTCTATAGATACATCTTAATGTTGCTAAATGGAACTCCAAGCTGTATTCTTGCCTTGGAGTTAGGACAACGTTCCTTGACTTCTCTCATCTGTGAATGACAGATTCTCTTTTTGTTGAAACTTTTCCTTTTGCCCCAACAAAGATATCCAAGAATGTATGTAGAGGAAGCCATCAAATTGGCCAGCATGGAATATGTACCTCCCTTTATTCAACTTATTAAGGAAACAATAATGCTGGCCAGATTGGACAACCTCTTTTATAAAATTTACTAAAGACCATTTGAGGAGATTAGGCAGGATGTCAAATTGAGGCTTATTGACCTAGACATAAATTCTAGCTAAGTTCAACTCTCCAAGCGTAAACTATATGGGATTTATAAAAAAGTAAAGATTTCATGGGGATATGATCCCGATCTCTCTTTTTTAACCTGTCCTAAACAAAGGAGAATCCATACAATATTCAGAACTGAAAACTATAATGCTCAATGCATTCATTTCAGACAAAAAAAAGAGAGGGGGTACTTTCTCCATATTGTAAATATGGAGTGGGGACTATAGATGATCTCAAACATGTGGTAGTCTTGTGTCCTAGGTACGAATCAACTAGGAACAAACTGCTGGGTAGATTGTTAGGGGATCTCAGTCTCCCCCTGGAGGATCTTTTGGAATATTTGTTTACTATGAAAGAGAAGAATATGGTAGAGATCTTTGCAAGATTTTTCATTTCAACTCATTTCTAAAGTTTATTTGGGGGACTTGAAATCCTGTGGAGTTTTTTTATGTGAAAGGGTACTCAAGGGACACGGTTAATTGAATTGCACTGTAAAGATATTTAAGTTCCTTGTTGATATTTTTATTGTCTATTCATATTTACTATGCATTTTGTCCTGATTTTAGTGTATTGTAACTGCTTTATGCTGAACAATAAATTGTACTACTACTACTACTACATTCCAAGCTTCTAGTGCTGACTGTGAAAGAGGCTTCAGCCTCATGAACTGCATTAAGAGCAAACAAAGAAATCATTTGGAAGAAAGCCATTTAGATATGCTGATGTGAACAAAATTGTTTTTAGCATCTGGTGGAAAAATGGATCTTGATAAAATATACGTCCACTGGAAGAATGGGAAAGACAGGAGAGAACAACAGTAAATGTTGATTTCTTAGCAATGCATCATCATCAGCACCCCTTTTAGATGCATGCAAGACTCTTTAAAATGTACATAGTTTACACATGTTTCCAGTTCATATTGTTATGGTGCACAATGCACATCCAAGCTTTGGACTGTGTCAGAATGTATATTTATACTTTGCATTGAGCATTTGAGTGTTTGGTTATGTTTTCTACTGTTATTGGCAATAAAATATATCACTTGTTTGGGCCACCCAATTTGCGCACATGAATACATTTTTTTTGCATAAAGTGCTGCACACACATATCAGTCACCCACCCACAGAGACCAAAAATTAGAAGGAACATTGGATGGAAGGTCTGAGTGGTCCCGGGAGGAGATGTGGAATGTTGGTTGGGTCATGGAGGGGAAAGGGCGGGAGCGGGTTGTCTTGGAGGGAAGGCATGAAAGGATCCAGGAGGGGATGAGGAATGTTGGTTATGTTGGGGAGGGGAGAGGGGGGAAGGGGATTGTCTGAGGGGGAGAGCACAAGTGGTGAAGAAGTGGTTTACAGAGGAGGTGTAGATCCTGGATTGTCTAGATCAGTATTTTGGGTGGGTGTAGGGGTGGAGTGAAAATAGGTACCTAGTAGGGAATGAAGAGTTTTCCAGAACACTGCTGGGGAGGGGCAGCTATCCTCTAGCTGCAATTTGAAGAAGCTAGCTTTGGTGATACGTACAGCCTAGGTGTAGGCATTCCTTAATGATCTGTAGTTTTGGATGTCAGAGGCTTTGAGGAGGCTTTGTAGACTCTCCAGGCATGGTCTCTGGATTTAAAGAGTCTCACCAGATTGGGTGAGATACAGGGGAGGTGCTGGTACTGGAACCTCAACCTTTTGAGTGGGGCATGGTAGTTCCACACATTCAGGAAGGTAGAGTTGAAGGCTGCTAGGGCAGAGACGATATCAGGTGTGGTGAAGACTCCAGACAAATTGGCCAGGAAGAGGTCGGCAAAGAGAGCTTGCTGGTTCAGTGACCTTTGGGGTCTGAACCACATGTACTTGGGTGAGACTATGGCAGTGGGTAATGCTGTGGTCACTGAAAGCATTGGGTAGAGAACTGGCTGAGGAGAATTTTTGGGAGTGAGACGCTAGAATCCAATCCAGCAGTGAGTGGTTGGAGGAATGGGGATTGATTCTAGTAGGACCTGAGATAAGCTGAGTGAGGTTTAGGGCTTCAATGTCCTGGTTGAATGCTCTGACTTGTGAGACAAGCCAATTAAGGTTGAAGTCACCCATGACTAGGAGTTCTCCAAAAGCAGCGGAGGAGATGAGGGTGGCCAGACTGGAGACAATGTGGGGTTAGCTTTTGGGGTAAAGTAGCAAACTCCAACAAAGAGTGGGTCAGAAAAGGGGAGCACCATCTTGGTTAGTGGAAGATCATGGGATTTGGGGGCAACCTCCTGGAGGATGATGGAGGCACATAGGGACTTGTGGAAATAGGTGACAACCCCACAACCATGCCTGCCCCCGTCTTGGTGGAAAAGAGCATAGTCAGGGATTTTTATCAAAGGATCTGGGACCTTGGCAGAGAGCCATGTTTCAGAGACACAAAGGATAGAAGGAGGAAGGAGCTACTAGGAGAGCACAGACAGAACACTGGGAGGAAGGATCTACTGGTATAACTAAAACTTCTCTACTGGGACTAAGAACTAGAAATCTTGTACTGGGACCTTTAATTTAGGGTAAAAAAAAGGGTTAGTGTGTTTGTCAGAGGTAGTTGAAGTAAATTGGTATCTGTTATCTGTGTACTTATCTAGGTGCTTGTCACAGGTGTCAGAAGGGAATTATCTGTGAAATTAACTAAGTGTAGAAAGATTTGCAAAGTAGGGGGAATGGTTTAGCTAGAAGAAGCCAGGTAAAAAAAAAACAGATTTAACCACTGCCCTAGAAAGCTTCTGCCAGAGAACAGACAGAACACCAGGAGGAAGGAGCTACTGGTATAACTAAAACTTCTTTTCTGGGATTATACTGCCCTCCTTCCCTCCTCTCTACCCCTCCACCCTAAACCAGTTCTACTTTTATAGGCACATGATTTAACTGACAACAGGAACTTACTGTTTGGGAGCAGGAAGTGAGTGATCACAGAGCCACCAAAGACTCACAATCCTAGAAGGGCAAGAGTAGCTCTCCATCCCCCCTAGCTGCTGGATGTCTGACTCTGAGCAAGTAAGGAGACTACTGAGAAATATAGGAACTTCTTGTCTTAGAACAGGAAGATCAGGAGCTAAAAGGGCACAGAGGCAAGTAAGTAGGGGAAGAAAAAAGATAAAAAAAATAAACAAACAGAGGAAAGAGTAAGTATTCCAAACAACAGTTAGGGCCAGAAAAAACATAATGGGAGTGGTGGAGGCTGTTGCCTCAGAGGTTGCCAAGAAAGAGGAGTGGTTGGACCACAGTGGGCTCAGGAAGGGTGAGGGTGGTGGAACAGAGGCACATCCTCCAGTTGTACCTCCATAATTTCTATGCTGTTCTGGAAAGTGGTTCCTCTATGGAGGCACCCAGGTGAGACCAAGGAGGATGCTGGGAACCTCCACAAAGGAGAACCACAGGAGGGTGGCATGGGACCCCACAGGAGAAGGAAACAACTCCTGGTGGGGGACTCCATTGTTAGGAAGGTAGAACTGGGTGAGGAAGGAGAGAGAGAGGTAAGATGCCTGCCTGGCACCATGGCTTGGAAGGACAGGGAGTGAATCCTCAGGATCACAGGAGCAGCTGCACAGGGGAGGGAGCTGGATGTCATTGTCCACCTAGGGACAACTGACCTGGCTAAGAAAGGGATCAGAGCAGTGCAAGAAGCATTTGTGGAGATGGGAAGGGGCCTTAGACAAATAGCACACACAGTAACCTTCTCGGAGGTGCTGCCTGTCTATGGCACGGATGAGGCTAGGGTGCTCCACACCATGGGATTCAATCAGTGGTTGAAAAACTGGTGCAGAGCTCAGGAATTTGGCTTCATTGGGACTGGGGGTCCACCTGGATGGATGCAGGCTTATACTGGCATGATGGTCTGCATCTGTCTAGGAGGGGAACCAGGATCTTAGGTGATAGATTTAAATACTTCATTGGCAAGCATTTAAACTATCCAAGAGGGGAGGCACTGGAAAGGAGAAGGGAAATCCTAGCCCCCCCCAAAAATCAGGGTACTAGGTGAGGTAGACACCAACATAGAGATGTCCATAGGGAGAAGCGCAGGGGTAAATGGAGAAAGTGACAAACGCAATAAGGACAGGGATGGGGCAAAAAGGGGTAAGGCCATCAAGAAATGGAGGGTAATCAGTACCAACACCCGTAGTCTGGGCAACAAGCTCCCTGAACTGGTGGCCTTGATGGAAGAGGGATGCCTGGATATCATAGCAGTCACAGAAACATGGTACACGGAGAACCATGACTGGGAAGTTAACATACCAGGGTACACAACCTACAGGAGAGACAGGGAGGGCAGAAGGGGGGAGTAGCTCTCTATGTAAGGGAAGGGATAAAAGCAACTGAACAAAGAAGTACACAGGGAGGAGAAGAGGCACTGTGGGTCACCTTAGAGACTGGAAATGGCACCTCTATCCACACAGGGTCTGTATACAGACCCCCATGTCAGGGGGAGAGAATGGACAAGGATATGATAGAAGGCATACTTAAGATGGCAGAGAAAGGGGAGATACTGTTGATAGGGTACCTTAATATGCCAGATGTTAAATGGAGCACCTTTGCTGCAGCCACATCCAAAAGCAGGGCCATTCTTGATGCCCTTCAGGTGGCATGCCTCAGACAGCTAGTTTTGGAACCTACTCGTGAGGGAGCAATCTTAGACCTCATACTCTCAAATGGGGACAGTGAGAGGATCGCCAGATCTAGAAGTGGGTAGCCATTTGGGAACAAGTGACCACCAAACAGTGTGGTTCATGATAAACTCAGCTACAGAGTCAAGCCATATAAAAGTGAGGGTTCTGGACTTCAGGAGGGCTGACTTTGGCAAGATGGGAGAGTGCCTTAGAAGAGCACTAGCAAACAGGTTTGAAGGAGGGGTGGAGCAACAATGGGGAAATATCAAAACTGCCATCACAGAGGCAACAAGCCTTTGTATGAAGCAAATAAACAAATCGAAACAAAAGAAAAAGCCACTATGGTTCTCAAAAGAAGTGGTGGTGAAAGTTAGGGAGAAAAAGATAGCATTTAGGAAGTATAAGGAAACACAGAAGCAGCAGGGGAGAGAGAACTATACCAGGTAAGGCAGAAGGAAGCAGGGAGGGTAGTCAGAATAGCAAAGGCACAAACTGAGGAAAAGATAGCCAACTTGGTTAAGAAGGGGATAAAACCTTTTATAGGTATATCAGGGAGCGTAGAAAGACAAAGGGAGGGATAGTGAGACTGAATAGAATGGATGGTGGGTGGGCAGAAAGTGACAGTGAAAAAGCAGGGATACTGATTGAATACTTCTGTTCAGTATTCACAAAAGAGGAAGTGGGGGAGGTATCTAATCCAATTAACAGAAGCACTCTGGAGAGGGGGGTCGACCCCAGTCCTTTCACAGAAGAAAAGATTCTGAAAGAACTCCTAAAACTGAAGTTGGGCAAAGCAATGGGGCCAGATGGAATTCACCGCACAATTTTAAAAGAATTAAGCAGAGAACTAGTGACACCACTGACTACCCTTTATAACAAATCATGGGAGGATGGTGTGGTACCTGAGGACTGGAAGAAGGCTGATGTGACTCCCCTTCACAAAAGTGGGAGCAAGACAGAGACGGGAAACTACAGACCTGTCAGTTTGACCTCTGTGGTAGAGAAAGTGATGGAATCACTTCTGAAGGAAAGAATTGTTGAGTACCTAGAGGCCAGTGGGGCACAGGACCCAAGGCAGCATGGGTTGACAGAGGGAAGGTCATGTCAGATGAATCTAATTGATTTCTTTGACTGGGTGACCAAAGTAGTAGACCAGGAGGGCTGTGACATGGCTCACCTAGACTTTAGCAAGGCATTTGACACAGTCCCACAAAAGGTTAGTAGTCAAATTAACCAGCCTTGGAGTGGGTCCGTAGGTGGTAGCCTGTAAAACATTGGCTGAACAACAGGACACGGAATGTAATTGTAAAATGGAGTCCACTCTGAAGAAAGAGGGTTACTAGTGGGTACCTGGGGTTCAGTACTGGGTCCAGTCCTTCTTAATGTATTTATAAGGACATTGCAGAGGAACTGGAAGGAGAAGTATGCCTCTTTGCAGATGACACAAAGATCTGCAACAGGGTTGATACACAAGGAGGCGTGGAAAGGATGAGAAGGGACTTGGCAAGGTTGGAGGAATGGTCAGAAGTATGGCAGCTTGGATTAAATGCAAAGCAGTGCAAAGTAATGCACCTGGGAAACAAAAACCCAGGGGAAGATTACACAATGGGGGGGGGGTAGTAACAACAACAAAAATGGAAAGGGACCTGGGGGTAATCATATCAGATGACCTTAAGGTTAGCAAGACATGCGAGAAGACGGTAGGGAGGGCTGGGGGGATACTTGGATGTATAGGGAGAGGCATCACCAGCAGAACACAGGAAATTGTTATCCCCCTGTACAGACAGTTGGTGAGACCCCATCTGGAGTACTGCGTCTAGTTCTGGAGACCCCATCTCCACAAGGACATAGACAGGATGGAGGCAGTTCAGAGGAGGGCAACTAAAATGGTTCAGGGTCTGCAAGAGAAGCCATACAAGGAGAGGCTAAAGGAGCTTAATATGTATACCCTTGAGGAAAGGAGGGAGAGGGGGGACATGATAGAAACAATTAAGTACCTCAGTGGAATCAACAAAGTCCAAGAGGGTAGCATCTTTCAGAAAAAGAAATGTGCAAGAACAAGGGGACACAATTTGAAGATGGGGGAAGGGCGGCTTAGGGGCAATGTGAGGAAGTATTATTTCACAGAGAGGGTAGTGGATGCATGGAACAACCTTCCTGAGGAGGTTGTGGGGTCTAAAACTGTGGGAGAGTTCAAGAATGCATGGGACAGACATAAGGCAATTTTTGTGGGGGGTAGGAAGAAATAGGCTGTTGGTTAAACAGGATCTGCAGCTTATCCTCTAGGTAGGGAAATGGGCAGACCAGGTGGGCCAAGCGGTCCTTATCTGCGGTCAAAGTCTATGTTTCTATGTTTCTATCTGGGGAGCATTAGGATATCCAGGACTTGATGTGGTCCAATTTGGGCAAGAGACTCTGGCATCCAGTGGTTAACCCTGTATGTTAGTTCTTCTACATGGTCGATCTCCCCTATAATATCTAACCATTGTTTATGGAAGGGGTCTGTGGTTGTAGCATTTGACTTGTTATGGCTTTATGTGCACCACCAACAGCACCTGCCACAAATAGAGGGCATCTTTGCCTCTCACACCATCTGGTGAAGACCCAGGATAGCTTGCTGTATACTGAGTAGTGAATCTATCAAAAACAGCTCCGTAAGGGTAGCCGTACTCTGTTCCCATTGTCTAGACAGGTTTGGGTAGGATAAAACTATGTGTGTGTGATGTGCCTTGGTTTCTAAGCAATATCTCTAACAGGCCTGTGATGTGTTTTATGACCCCTTTCCCTGTATTACAGGGATTTAGAAAAATCAGGTTCTCATCTTCTAGGCCAACTCCTGCCATAGTGTAGAGCTTGTCATTTTAAAGGCAGTCTGAAAGGAGGTGGACCATTCCTTGTCTGACAGCTTCATCTCATTCTCCTCTGCCCATTTCTGTTTGATGTTGGCTGCAAACTCTGCAAGCAGTGCTTGTAGTGAAACAGAAACACAGAAACAAAGAAACATAGAAATTGATGGCAGATAAGGACTGCCTGGCCCACCCAGTCTGCCCATGTTCCTTACCTACTGTAACACAGCAGACCCTACTTGATCTCCAGCTTCCCCCCCTTTCCTTACCACTGAGGTTACTTGATGCCTATCCCATGCCTTCTTGAATCTCACTACAGTTTTTGCCTCACCGACCTCCTCTGGGAGGCTATTCCAGGGATCCACAACTCTTTCCATGAAGAAGTACTTCCTTATGTCTCCCCTGAGCCTACCCCCCTCCAACCTCATAGCCCTTCTTCTTGAGCATCTTTTTCTCTGAAAAAGGATTCCCTCTTGAACCTCATTTATACCTGTGAGGTATCTGAAAGTCTCTATTATATCCCTCCTCCTTTCCTCCAAGGTATATATTGAGGTCCTTCAGTCTCTCCTCATAGGGCTTTTGATGCAGAACCTGCACCATTTTAGTTGCCCTCCTCACACAGCTGGATCCTCGTAGGTCAGCTGGTGAGGTAAGTAGAGTGGCGTCTAGCTACAGGCAAGCTTATAAGCTCAGCCAGACCCTTGTAGGCCTGCTGGTAAGTGAGTAGAGTGGCAGCTAGCCCTAGTAGGCTAGTGTGCACATTTGGTCCCCATGTAGGTCAGCTGGCAAGTAAATAATAGGTAGTTGAGAATGGCAGTCAAGCCCATAAGGGCTAGCAGGCATAGTGGAACCCACGTAAGTCAGCTGGAATTAGCATGGGATGAATTCTGAGGGTCTACAGTATATCCAGGCAAGACTTCTATGAGAAATGGTCAGATCCACCGACGAGCATACACAATCCACAGAAGTTGAGCTGCACCTGTCAAGCAATTCTAGCAGATGAGGAATTCTTCCCGAGGAGGAGCGGAGCTTGAACAAATGACTTTGATCCGGTAGGAGAATTAAGGTCCTGGATTCGATGCCAAGTTATGGGATGAAAAGTTCTTTGGTGAAACAAGGAAGCTAGATGCAGGCTATGAGGCTGGGGCAGAATGGAAGGAACCTCTGATCCTGATCTGGGCAAGCAGATGGGAGTAGATGTATGATGGTACTCGATGTATGAGCAGATAGAGAGCTGGAAGACCTCCAGGCCCAGATGGGCAAAGCAGGTCTTGTGAGCATGTGATGCTCGATGGACCTCCATTTCCTGAGGGTGGAGCAAGTATGATGGAGAAGTATATGAACCTCCAGGCCCAGACTGGCGTGGCAGGCTAACAGAATTTATGAACCTCCAGGCCCGATGCAGGGCTAGGCAGGCATAATGTACGAATAGTCAAACCTCCAGGCTGAAAAACGGCGAGGCAGGTGGAGTAAGAGAGAGGCTTAAAGCAACTGAATGAGCACTGATGAGCTGATCTGAAGGACCGTTTGATTATCAGGATGTGGTGAGGATGAATATACATAGTTGTCAGAAGTCCAGGCAGCTGGGATGAGTGGCAGAAACAACAATAGCGCGAACAACACGTAACAGTTGTAAGCAAGGGGACCTGTACATAGGTCGGTAGTAGTAACAGTAGTCATGGACCTTGCATGAGATGCAAATAAGGTAGCAAGGATTAGTACTAGATAATACATGTGGTATGTGGGGGAACCGGTAAAGAATGTAGCTAGCAGGGAAGTAGTTTGACCCTCTAAAATGTTGTTGTTTGATAACCCAACAGTGGAAGTAAGTAAGCATGAATAATGTCCCACATTATATGCAGACTTGTTCCTCCATAGAAGTGCATTTAATGTTTAAGTACATGGCAGGAGTCCAGAGGCCGAAGGCAGGTAGCAGCTAGGCTAGTGTGTGGGTACGATAAATAGCTGGACCACATGTAGGTCAGCCGAAGGAAGGAGTAGAGAGTGGCAACTAGGCTCCACGAAGGCTAGCAGGAGTGCAAAACCCACATGCAGGGAAGAAAAAGCAGTGCATGTGTGCTAGGCTAGGCCCCCTTGTGGCAGGGAGAAATAATTGAACCCCATGTAGGCCAGTCAAAAGGGGGAATGAGAGAGTCAAGCTAGGCCCACGTAGGCTAGCAGGACCAGAGGTATTACCAAGGAGGGCTGCCTGATGCAGCATGTATCACAGGGGCAAATGGGCAGCAAGGGACCTGGACTTATGCATAAGATAACAGTAATAATTAGATAAACAGTGGTCCACTCGGAGCCCCAGCTAACTCATGGTCGCTGCTGTAGTGGCACTTTAAGAAGTAGGACATGTTAGAACAGCTAGTCAGGACACAGGAGGAGCAGCTAGACCTCCACGTAGGTCAGTCCAAGAAGGAGGAATGTAGCAAGCCAAGCCAGGCTTCCACAAAGGCTAGCTGGATGGCAACACCTCCACGTAGGTTCATCTGAGAGTAGAAGCGGAAAGTGTCAACTAAGCCACTGTGTAGGGTAGCTGGACTGGTGAAACCTCCATGTAGGTCTGCCGAAGAAGGACCAGAAGGTCTGCTGATGGTAGCGCATGATAGAGTCGAGCTAATTCCCCCTCATGGGCTGGTCAAACAGGCAAGGCAGGATGGCAGGTTGCCAGTCACAGTAACACAGTGTGGTCTGATGGTAATGCAAGAAGTTCAAGGAATGCTGTATAAAATAATGCAGATTTGAAATGAGAAATGTCATATGTGTCTACTACCTTTATCATCTCCAAAATATAGTCACAGGCTGGCTACGGAGCAGTTAGCTGTTGCCATATAGATCCCCAGCCGATTTGAAAAACATGGCTGACTATCCAGCATTGAATGCAGGTCCGAATCGGGTGCACAATGATAGGCAGGAGTGCAGCAGTACATTCCCTCTAGAAACATACAGTTAGGAGAAAAGGCTGAATCAGGTAAGCAGCTCAGACGCAACTCCATGTCCAAAGAAAAAGAGGGATGATCGGGGAAGTCATCCAAGGAGGGGGAAGGCCAAACATGCTCTAGCAGCAGGTACGACGGCGCTGCAGAGGAGATAGTCCAGGTGTCCGTGATGCAGTAGCAGAAAGAACGGAAACCCAGCATGGAGGTGGCGGTGTTTGGCTGCATCGGAGATTCTGAGGAGCAGCGGTGCAGCTGTGTAGTAAGGTTCCAGATTGCTAGAGACAAGAAATGGAGCAAGGCAGAGCAAACATGCGGGGACTTGGTGGTAGCATGGAGCGGCGGCTGCTCGAGAAAAGGGGACAGAAGGTAGAGGAGGAAGAGTGAGCATGTAGCAGGAAGCAGTGCACCAAACGAGCCAGTATAGCAGAGGACAGCAAGTGGCCACCAAACCAGGCACAGCAGTGTAAGGAGGAGCTGCAGCGGGAATCCCCAAGAAAGGAACAAGGTACTTAAAACACAGAAACAACAGTGTGGGGGGGGGAGAAACAAGGAAATACAACAGACGAGCAGAGAAACAGGAGGATTTGGGGGGGACAGCAACAAGAATGGAGGAAAGAGAGCAGCCGAGCACCGGCATCCACACACTAGCGAGTGCGTCTCATGCTAAGTAGAGCAGCAGGGCTCTGCTGCTTAAATAGGATATGGGGAGGAGCTCTTCCCCCATATAACCACAGGCAGAGCCTTCCAATTATTCAAGAACATATTTACAATAAAAAAAACAGTTGTAATATGGTTCACTAAAATAAATTAGAAACTGCTAGGAGAGATGGTAGATACATGTAGAAGAAGCAATGGGGAGAGAATGTAGATGATAGCGGGGAAATAAAAAGGGAGGAGATAGGAGAGTGGGGGTAAAGGTAGGAGGGACTGGGGGGGATTAGAGGGAAGGAGAGTAAGTTTAGTTAGGAGAAAGATTCACAGGAGGCCATTGGGACATGGTGCTGATGCAGGTTGCACTTGAATGTACCCAGGGTAGTGCCATTGGTAACAGCAGGTGGAAGCGAGTTGTAAAAGGATGAGACTCTACATGTAAGGAAGCTTTGTTCTTGGGTAGTGTGGCAGCGTGGAACAGAAAAAGTAAGATATTCTGAGCTCTTGGTTAGGCGGGGTCCGTAGCGGGCTGGGCCAATAAGGACTGAACCCTTGAGGGTAGGAGATTTAAGGTAATCTTTTTTGCTAGCATACAGGTCTGGTACTTGAGTCTGCCAGGAAGTTGGAGCCAGTTTGCTTGATTGTAGATGTCGCAGATATGTGAGAGGTGTGGAGCAAAGGTCAGTAGATGACATGTCTTGTTAAGGGCAATGGCTAGTCGTCAAAGTGCAGTGTCAGTGGCAGAGCTATAGATCACAAGCCCATAGTCGATTATTGATAAAACAGGCAATGCTTAGGGCTTCATTGGTGAGGCATCTCCTATGTCTAAAGAGAAGTCCTATGCAGGTGTTCACAATCTTGGCAATGCTCTCAATGTGTTTAGAGTAAGACAAGGTGCTGTCAAGGGTAACCCCCAGGTATTTAAACAGTTGAACATAGAAATATAGACTTTGATGGCAAATAAGGACCACTTGGCCCACCTAGTCTGCCCGTTTCCCTACCTACAGGATAAGCTGCAGATCCTAGTTAACCAACAGCCTATTTCTTCCTACCCCTCACAAAAATTGCCTTATATCTGTCCCATGCATTCTTGAATTCTCCCACAGTTTTAGGCCCCACAGCTTCCTCAGGAAGGCAGTTCCATGCGTCCACCACCCTCTCTGAAAAAATACTTCCTCACATTGCCCCTGAACTGCCCCTCCATTTTCAAATTGTGTCCCCTTGTTCTTGCACATCTCTTTTTCTGAAAGATACTGCCCTCTTTGACTGTTGATTCCACTGAGGCACTTAAAAGTTTCCATCATGTCCCCCCTCTTCTTCCTTTCCTCAAGGGTATACATATTAAACTCTTTTAGTCTCTCCTCGTATGGCTTGTCTTGCAGACCCTGCACCATTTTAGGTGCCCTCCTCTGGACTGCCTCTATACTGTCTATGTCCTTGCGGAGATAGGGTCTCCAGAACTGGATGCAGTACTCAGATGGGTGTCACCAACTGTCTGTACAGAGGGATAACAACTTCCTGTTTTCTGCTGGTGATGCCTCTCCTATACATCCAAGTATCCCCCAGCCCTCCCTACAGCCTTCTCACATTGCTTGCTAACCTTAAGGTCATCTGATATGATTACTCCCAGGTCCCTTCCATTTTTGTTGTTGTTACTACCCCCCATTGTGTAATCTTCCCCTGGGTTTTTGTTTCCCAGGTGCATTATTTCACACTTCTTTGCATTGAATCCAAGCTGCCATACTTCTGACCATTCCTCCAACCTTGCCAAGTCCCTTCTCATCCTTTCCACACCTCCTTATGTATCAACCCTGTTGCAGATCTTTGTGTCTTCTGCAAAGAGGCATACTTTTCCTTCTAGTCCCTCTGCAATGTCACTTATAAAGACATTGAAAAGGACTGGACCAGTACTAAACCCTGCGGTACCCCACTAGTAACCCCTTTTTCTTCAGAGTGGACTCCATTTGCAATTACCTTCTGTGCCCTGTTGTCCAGCCAATGTTTTACCAGGCTACCACCCTGGGACCCACTCCCAGGCTGGTTAATTTGACTATTAATCTTTTGTGTTAGACTGTGTCAAATGCCTTGCTAAAGTCTAGGTGGGCCATGTCCACAGCCCCTCCCTGGTCTACTATTTTTGTCACCCAGTCAAAGAAATCAATTAGATTCATCTGACATGACCTTCCTATTGTGAACCCATGCTGCCTTGGGTCCTGTGCCCCACTGGCCTCTAGGTACTCAACAATTCTTTCCTTCAGAAGTGATTCCATCACTTTCCCTACCACAGAGGTCAAACTGACAGGTCTGTAGTTTCCTGCCTCTGTCCTGCTCCCACTTTTGTGAAGGGGAATCACATCCGCCATCCTCCAGTCCTCAGGTACTACACCATCCTCCCATGATTTGTTAAAAAGGGTAGTCAGTGGTTTCACTAGTTCTCCCCTTAATTCTTTTAGAATTCTGGGGTGAATTCCATGAGGCCCCATTGCTTTGTCCACCTTCAGTTTTAGGAGTTCTTTCAGAACCCTTTCTTCTGTGAATGTACTGGGATCGACCCCTCTATCCAGAGTACTTCTGTTAATTGGATTAGGCACCTCACCCTCCTCTTCTTTTGTGAATACTGAGCAGAAATATTTGTTCAGTATCCCTGCTTTTCCACTGTCTATCTCTGCCCACCCACCATCCATTCTATTCAGCCTCACTATCCCTCCCTTTGTCTTTCTATGCTCCCTGATGTACCTATAAAAGGTTTTATCCCCCTTCTTAAGTGAGTTGGTTATCTTTTCCTCACTTTGGGTCTTTGCTATTCTGACTTCCCTCCCTCCTTCCTTCTGCCTTAACTGGTAAAGCTCTCTGTCCTGCTCCTTCTGTGTTTCCTTATACTTCCTGAAAGCTATCTGTTTCTCCCTGACCTTCCCCACCACCTCTTTTAATAACCATAGTGGCTTTTTCTTTCATTTTGATTTGTTTATTTGCTTCACACAAAGGCTTGTTGCCTCTGTGATGGCAGTTCTGATGTTTCCCCATTGTTGCTCCACCCTCCTTTTAGCCTATTTGCTAGTGCTTTTCTAAGGCATTCTCCCATCTTGCCAAAGTCAGCCCTCCTGAAGTCCAGTACCCTCACTTTTGTATGGCTTGACTCTGTAGCTGAGTTTATCATGAACCACACTGTTTGGTGGTCACTTGTTCCCAGATGGCTACCCACTTCAAAGTCTGAGATCCTCTCACTGTCCCCATTTGAGAGTACAAGGTCTAAGATTGCTCCCTCATGAGTGGGTTCCAAAACTAGCTGTCTGAGGCTTGCCACCTGTAGGGCATCAAGAATGGCCCTGCTCTTGGATGGGGCTGCAGCAAATGTGCTCCAGTTAACATCTGGCATATTCAGGTCTCTCATCAACAGTATCTCCCCTTTCTCTGCCATCCTAAGAATGCCTTCTATCATATCCTTGTCCATTCCTTCCCCCTGACATGGGGGTCTGTATAAAACCCCTGTGCGAATTGTGGTGCCATTTCCAGTCTCTAAGGAGGCCTACAGTGCCTCTTCTCCTCCTCCCTGTTTACCCTTTTATTCAGTTACTTTCATTCCTTCCTTTACATAGAGAGCTACTCATCCCCCTCTTCTCCCCTCCCTGTCTCTCCTGTAGGTTGTGTACCCTGGTATGTTAACATCCCAGTCACGGTTCTCTGTGTACCATGTTCGAGCAACGTCCCTTCGCTGTTTGTGATAGATAGACATTTGTTTTTATGTTTGTTACGAATGCCATGAAACATCAGTTTTAGTTTTTTTGTGATTTAGTATGAGTTTTTGAGATTTAAACCATGTCTCCACTTGCGTAAAGCTTGGTTGCAGTTGCAGTTGTAGGAGGGAGGGGTCAGGGTAGGAGGAGAAAATAACTGCATCATCTACATATAACAGGAGTCTATTAGGGCATGATGCAGGGAGATTGTTCAGAAAAATACAGAAAAGCAAGGACCCCAAGATGAACCTTTGGGGAACTCATTTTCATTTTTTTTTTTATACTTGTAAATCCAAATGAGCAAACTGCCTGTTTTCATTGGAGACAAGTTTAAAACTAAAATAACACACAAAAAATTAACAAACATAATACAAACAAAACATTCAATCAATAAAATACAATACATAAAAATACGTCATGTTTCCAAAGATAGCCACTGTTTTAACCGTGTCTTAAAACCCTGACAGGAAATTCACAGCAAATCGGATGGGAGGGTGAGAGGGACTCACCAACTCTGACCTGTTGGGTTTAGTCACTAGGGTAGCTTTGGAACCAACATGCGGTGCCATCTGGGAGGACAAGGCAAGATAATTGCTCAAATAACAGGGAGTGGTTGACAGTGTCGAACGCCTTTGTCAAATCGATGAAGGTGGTGCCGACAAGATGTCCCTAATCCAGAGCATTATGGATGTAAGTGCTGAATTCAAGGAGGGCTGTGGTGGTACTATGTCCTTTTTGAAAACCATGCTGCTCCTGACATTGCAGGTTGTGGTTATCAAGGTATTCTATAAGTTGATCGGCAACTATTCTCTCCAGTGCTTTCGGGGAGGGGGAAGAATGGAGTTGAGTCTGTAGTTAGAGGTTAAGGTCTTATCCCCATTTTTGTGAAATGGCATAACAACAGCAGATTTCCATATCTGGGGGAACTGAGAAAGCATTAGGGATCGATTGAGGATTTTGGTGAGTGGGGTCAGGACTTCATCAATTGTGAGGGCAAGGAGTTTCAGGTCTAGGAAGTCGCCACTAAATCTGGACCTCCCAAGCACTTTGAGCAGTTGATTTTTGGCTAGGGCCTCTGAGACAGTTTTAAGGTAGAAAGGTAGATGGCCCTGTGTCATTCTTGATTTGTCCAAGCCTGGAGAGTCCAGTGGGGGGTCAAAGAAGGTTGAAGGAAGCACATGACTAAGATAGGTGAATGCTGCATTAAAAGCGTTAGCCATGGTGACCTGGTCCAGAGTGAGGCTGCCATTTACGTTGAGCATAGATGGTGGTACTTTGGAGATATGCCTTCTAACTTCAGAAAGATTCACCCCAAACTTCTTCCTGTCTTTTCATGAGTTAGTGAGTGCATACGGTGCTATCTTTTGGGCTGCCCCACCTCTATACCTGTGATATTGGGATTGTCCCTGATCCACTTGGCTAGGGGTCCTATGTATAGGGTGAACAGAAGGGGTGAGGGGGGCAGCCCTGCTGCATGCCCTGGTATAAGTTAGATCTGGGCAAAATGCCATCATTAGTGCAAACATATGCCTGAGAAGAAGAGCATAATGTTTTTATCCCTGTCACAAATTCCTCTTCGAAACCATTGTATTCTAGGACCAGGAATAAAAAATTCCTCACTACTTTATCAAAAGCTTTTTTGACATCAAAACTCATGAAGCAGGCTGGTGTTTTTTGGCTGTTAATTGCATTTATGAAATCAACTATTTGCAAAACATTGTCTGGCACTTGTCTGTCAAAATAAAGCCCATTTGGTCCATGTCTATGATGGACAGGAGCAAGAGATTAAGGCACTTCACCAGTATTACTACATATATCCTGCAGACCATATTTAAAAGTGAGATTGGGTGAAATGAATTACAATGTGTCAGGTTTTACCCCTCTTTTGGTGTCCCAGACATTCTTGAACCCATTAATAGTTTTTGTACCCACACCTCTGCCAGTAGGCTGTTCCTCCACGCAACCACTCGGTAAAAGGAAACTTTCTCACGTCTCTGCAGAATCTCCCCCCTCCCCCCAGCTTTCATTCATGCCCCTGTATTCTTGACTCACCATTCCTGCTGAATAGTTCCTTTCAGCCTACCTTGTTTGTTCCTTTCAGGGAATTCAAGTTTCTATCATATCTACCATTTCCCTTTGGCCTCCAGTGGGTACATGCTCAAAGCTCTAAGCCAGTCCTCATAGGATCTGTACTGCTGGCCTTAAATCAGTTTGGTTCTCCTACACTGCAGCATCTCTAGCCTGCGTTTGTTTCTCCTTAGGTGAGGACCTCAGATCTAGGCACAGCATTTCAGGTTAGGCCTCACCAGTAGTCTATAAAGAGGAAATATTATCTTTTTTCTCCTGTTATCGAAACCCCTCCCAATACGCCCCAACATTTTGCTTGCCTCATTGTAGGACTTGTTGCATGGCTACATTGTTTAAGGGAATCACTTATAATGACTCACTGATCACTTTCCTCAACAGTATGGCAAGCTTAACCCTTCCCATCCAGTATCCTGTCCTCGGGTTCTTGTTCCCTATGTGTATCACTTTACACTTTTTGGCATTGAATTTAAACTGCCAATGCTTGGATCACCTCTCTAAACTTTGCAGGTCCTTTTGCAATTCCCTTATCCCCTCCTGGCTGTCTATTTGCCACAGGGCTTAGTGTCATCTGCAAACAGACACATCTTGCCCTGTAGTCATAAAAACATAGACAATAATGGCAGAAAAAGACCACTGGTCCATTCAGTCTGCCCATAAACCCAAACAAACTTGGGACCTATTGTCCATACACAGCTCTAATTCACACTATCAATACCCATGTTCCCCACCCTATGCTAGAACTGAGTAACCAATAAGCCCTTCATTCTGTCCCAGGTGTGTTTCAAACCATTCATAGGTTTGGTGCCCACCACATCAACTGGCAGATTGTTCCACAGCTCCATCACTATTTCTGTAAAATGAAACATTCTCATGACCCTCTTGAATGACCTCCCTCATCAGTTTCCATTCATGCCCCTGTCTTCATGATCCATTACTTATGCTAAATAGTTCCTAGCAGTTTACCTTGTTCATTCTTTTCAGGAAGTTGAAGGG
This sequence comes from Neoceratodus forsteri, assembly GCA_016271365.2. Taxonomy (NCBI): domain Eukaryota; kingdom Metazoa; phylum Chordata; order Ceratodontiformes; family Ceratodontidae; genus Neoceratodus; species Neoceratodus forsteri. The sequence continues at coordinate 277,629,623 of CM028136.1, read as the reverse complement.
CTCTGTCGTATCTAACCTCTCTTGTCTGGCCTCCAGCGAGTACATTTTCAGTAGTTTGAGTAGATCCTCACAAGGTATGCCCTGCTGGTCCTGAATCATTTTGGTCACCCTACACTGCACTGTCTCCATCTTGTCCTTCTCTTTCCTTAGGTGAGGACTCCAGAACTGGGCACAGTACTCCAGGTGGGGTCTCACCAGAGATCTATAGAGAGGTAGTAATACTTCCTTCTGCTGTCAATACCCCTTCTTATACACCCCCAACATTCTGTTTACCTTACTGTGGGCCTTGTTAGACTGATTTGATTGCTTTATTCATTTATTTATTTCAAAAGTTTTCACCAGGAAAGACATGCCGAGCTGCTAACAGTTCATTGCAAGATGTATCCTGGGGGTAAACAGTAATAACAATTACATTACAAAAATAGAAGTCATATACAGCAATGCGTTAAATCAAAGAAGCATAATCATAAGTAAAGAAGGCAAATCAGTACAATAGATACATGTAGTAGAAAATATTTAAAACTGAGTTATGACAGGCAGGGGGAAGCTACTCATACAAGTATAGGTTGGGGATGAGGAGATTGAACTGGCCAGGGCAAAACTAGTTGGGGGGGGGGGAAGACAAGAGGTAAAAGATCATTAACAGCTGCAGGTGGTAGGAGAAAATTCTTGAAAAAGAGTCTTTAAGGAGAAAGAATGGATTGTCTGGGGAAGGGGGACCAGAGTTTAGGAAAGTGATATTTGAAAGCAGATTGACCAGCAGTAGATTTTCCAGAAGGAACTGAGAGTGAATGGGAAATATTACTCTGGAGAAGGTAGGAGGAAGAAGAGGGAGAGGATAGTAGGGATGTAAGGTAGGAGGGAAGGGAATCAAACCAGAAGTTGGATATCAAGGAGGCACAATGGGAAAGGTGCCTGCCTAGTAGAGAGGGGAGCAAAAGGGCAGAGTAGAGAGACACATTTTGGGGAGTCACTGATGATGACCCTTAGGTCTCTTTCCTCAGAGGTTCTGTACAGCTTTACCTTCCCCCCCCACCAAGTACTCTGTCCTCGGGTTTTTGTTCCTTATATGCATCACCTTGCACTTCCTGTATCCCGTGTAAACATGGTGTAGCCTGGAAACTTCTGGTCCCTGTCATTATTCTCTGTGGCACAAGTTTCTGTGATGGCTACCATCTCAGTGTCTGCCACCATTGCCTGGAGTGCACTCATTTTATTCCCCAGACTCCTGGCATTAAGACAGACCCCGTTCAATCTTTCTCCTGACCACCTCTTGTTTTTCCATTTCTTCTCCCCATTCTTCCTTAATCTCCTTCATTTTTTAATTTTTCATATTGAATGTAGACCTTGTCAGCCCTCCGTCATTAGTCTCTTCTAACATAATTTGAACTTCAACCTTACTGTTACCTACTTTTCTTCTACTAGTCCCCTGTTCAGGGGAGCCTTGGCTAGGTTCCCCACCTGCTGTCCCTTCTCAGTGGTTTTCCTAGCCTCCATCTCACCCCGCTGTCAAACTGTCCAATGTGAACATCAAACTTCTGCCCAGAGCACTTCCCCCCTCTCTCACCAGGTGAAGGCCTTCGCTCTTGAAGAGCCTCCTGCACCAGAAGTTCCCCAGTTCCCCAAAAAGGTACCCCCTCCTTCTGACATCATCCCTTCAACTACCCATTAAACTTCTCAGTCTCTTCCTTCCTTCCTTCCTTACTCTATCATAACAATTCACCTTGTTCTACAGAGGGAGGACTTCAGAAAATGCCAGGGAAGTCGAGTGTATCTTTAGCCTGTCCTCCAGCCTCTTAAAGTTCCACTTCACTGCCTCCACAGGTTGGTCTGCCAGATTGTCAGCACCCAAGTGTACCAGCACCCCCAGATCCCCCTCCCCTTTCTCCACATAAAACTCCAGACAGGCCACACAAATGAGTTTGCAGAGAAAAGCCAATTAGAAGAATTATGACTAGTTATGAATTATCATGGTCAGAATCAACTTCCTCAAGTAGAAGTTAAAGATATGTGTAGTTGCTAGAACAGTGGTGAGACTATTAGTTCTGTTTTGTTAGCTCAAACCTGAAATTTGTCTGTAAATACAAGAGGAGGCAGGCACAAGTTTCAGATGCAACTGAAGATGTTTACTTGGGGGAAAGGAAGGCAAGTGTTACTCAGCTATTAGGCTAAGCAATGCAACTAGCAAAATTGCACTAATTATACTGTATGAAATAACTATTCTCCAAATAACTAAGAATGCTTTAAATGACTCTATATACTCAATGCTAGGCACTTTAAGCAAATGTAAACTCGCTAAGTAAATTTCAAAACATTAAGCTAATATAAATACTCTGCATCAATTTAAGATATGTTAAGTGCCCTGGCCAGGAGCAACCAGAAATAGTAGCTTGTTTAACCATATAATATCTGAGTGCTCAGTAACCTGCAATTTAGATTTAGCAAGATGGTAAAGAAGAAAAAGAGGGATGTCTTGCAAACTGGGATTGCATACTGGTTGGATCTTGGGAAAGATGCCTCCAGGAGAGGCCAGAAGATCTTTAGCTGCAGCAAGTGAGATCACCAGAGGGCATACCTCATCCCCGGCTTGCTGAGTCCAACTACCCAAGACAGGTCATGCCAGACTGATAGGCAAGATGCAATTTCACAGAATTCTTTTATCAGCCCCTCTGGTTGCCATTGGCAAGCTCATAGCAGACTAACGGACAGGGTATAGTAGAAACTGAACTCTTTCATCAGACCCTCTAGTGACTGTGAAAACGGTCTTTGCAGACCATTGGACAGGATATTCACAAAGAAGCTCCAAACTGTGTTCAGAAGACTTGTAGAATGCATTGCTCCTGGATCTGGCTTTTTTTAATGCTCCTGAAAAAGAAAATCCCAACCCACTGTACATCAAAATCCCTGGCTACTGAGCCAGTGTGACTCTAGGCTGCCTTACTTCCTAGCAAGGATGGGCTGCAGCAAAGAAGCAGCAGGAGGTGATTATGCCTAACACTTTAACTCTGACTCAGCATCCAGCGCCAGAACAGAAACATGCTTGGCACAGAAGAAGCAAGTTGTAGCAGCTGTAATAAATTACTTAGTAAAGCAGGTATCATTTCTTTTTTTTGTGCATGCTAAAATGTCTTTTGTACCTAATGCTCACTTTATAATTTAGGCAGATTATTACAGTTCAGTAGGGTACTCCAAGTCAGGATAAAACCTGCAGGCAGCAGCACATAGAATAATTCAATATGATCGTTTCTGGCTCAAAGCACTTTTTCAAGGCTTGAAAAAGTGCTTTGAGTGCAAAACAATCACTAGCTAGTTGTTCTGTGTGTTGCTGCCTGTAAATTTTATCCTGACAATATGCTGGAGTAAATGAAAACGCTTTTTAAATAATTCAGTTTTTGGTATGGTTACTTGATGTGGCATGGCCAATACAGTAGCTCAGACTTTTTTCTATTAATTGGCTTTTTATGTCTGGAGCTTGGCCATTTCTGGGGCAGCTATTAGTTTGACTACTTCAAGTCAGGCAGTTTGTTGCAAGGGCAAAGCAGTGCCTCAAGTTAGGTAATGCATTCAAAGAGGGGTACCACAATTAGCAGTTAGGTTCTTGCAAAGAGGCACCACAGCTGAAACAGTTTAATAGAGCAAGGAGGGTTACCACACAAATTAAGCTATTTGCTTAGAAGGCAAAACTACTCTGTTAACAGCTAGGTAGTTCACAGAGTGGGGGGTAGCAGTGTGGACAAGCTCAACACATTAATACAGTGTCCCTTTTAGATGCAGTTTAGCTTGGCAGACTCATGCATTAAAACATTGCTTCTTTAAATGCTGAGGAACATGCATTAACACACTGCTCTTTAAGATGCTGATTTTTATGGCAGGCTCATGCTCATGCATTAATACACTGCCTCATGTAAAAAAAACTGAATTGTGGGCAGGTTCACACAGTAATGCAATGTCTTTTTAAAATATCAAACAGTAGGCAGTCTCATGCCTATTGATAGAAACACAGAATTTGATGGCAGATAAGCACTACTTAACCCACCCAGTCTGGCCATTTTTTCTGCCTATACTGTTGCCACAGACACCACATTGTCCATGGTTCCCTCCCCCCTTGTGTTCCACTAACATTTCCTCGTGCATATCACATGCATGCTTGAATCCCATCACTGTTTTCACTCTCACCACCTCCTCTGGAAGACTGTTCCTGGCATCTATCACTCTTTCAGTGAAGAAGTACTTCCTTACATCTCTCTTTAATTTACCCCTTTCCAGCTTCATTGCATCCCCCATCACACTGGCCTTATTCACTGCTTCGCCACTTTGAGGTCATCAGATATGGTTACTCCCAGGTCCCTTTCCTGTGTGATGATTGTCAATACCTTTTTTCCCATTTTGTATTCTGCCTCTGGGTTTATGTGCCCCAAGTTCATGATTTTCCTTTGCTTTTTGCATTGAAACCCAGTTGTCATGCCCTTGACCATTCTTCAAGTTTCATCAGATCTCTACCCTTTCGTTATTCCCCCTCTGGAGTGTCCATCCTATTGTAGATTTTGATGTGATCTACAAAGATACAGACCTTCCCCTCCAGCTTATCTGCAATGTAACTTATGAAACATTAAAGAAGACTGCTCCCAGTACTGAGCCCTTTGGCACCGTGCGGTCACCCTCTCTTCCCTGGAATAAACTTTGTTTACCAGTACCCTTTGTCTTCTATCCCTTAACCAATTTGTTACCCTGTTTACCACCTCTTGACCCACCCCTCAGCTACTCAGTTTCCTTATGAGCTACCTATGTGGAATGGTGTTGAAAGCCGTACTAAAATCTAAGTAGACCATGTCCACCACTCCACTGTGACCTATTTCCCTTGTCACCCAGTCAAATAAATTTATCAGATTTGTATGACATGACCTCCTCCCTGTGAATCCATGTTGCCTGAGGTCTTGTAACCCATTTGCTTCAAGATATTCCGCAATGTTTTCTTTCAGCACTGACTCTCAGCTTCTCCACCATTTTTGTCTGGTTGACTGGCCTATAGTTGCCAGCCTCCTCCCTGCCACCACTTTTGTGAAGAGGGGCTACATCTGCCCTCTTCCAGTCTTCCAGAACCACCCCTATTTCCATTGAGTTGTTAAAAAGGACTGTCAGAGGTGCAGTCAGTACCTCCCTGAGCTCCCTCAGTACCCTTTGGTATAACCTGTCTGACCCCATAACTTGGTCCACTTTCAGAATAGCAAGTCCCTTCAGGATTCTCTCCTCTGTGAAAAGACCAGTGTCCCTATTGCTTTTATGTAGCCCATCCCCTTCCTCTGTAAAGACTAAATAGAAGTATTTGTTCAGGATATAAGCTTTTCCTTGATCCTCCTCTGCACAGTCCCACCTGCTCTTCTTAACCTCACAGTTCCTCCCCATGTCTTCCTCTTTTCACTTATTTACCTAAAAAATGTCTTATCCCCTTTAGTCCCCCCTTGGGCTATTATTTCTTCAGTTTGTGCCTTTGTGCTCCTCACTGCCTTCCCACCTACCCTCTGTTTCTCTGTTTTTTAACTTATTTTTTTTGTGTTATGTAATAATTGAAGGGCCCCACCCATAGTTCAATGGGTGGGGATTCCTCTACAAAATACCTACATGCCCAGCCCCTCTCGCTTAGCGTTCAAAATTTGATCGCTGGGCTGGGCGTGTGGTTCTTTCTTGGCTGGTGCTAACCTGCTGCCTTGTCTCCGCATTTGCCTGCTCTTTCTACACCGCTCGCGGCTCTGTTTCTGGCACTTCTCCTGCCCTCCCTCCTACTTGCCTTTTTCCCCTTCCCTGTTTCTGAGGATTCGCGTATTGGGTAGCCTGGTTCTCTCACTCTCCCTCTTCCTCTCCATGCTGCCCGGCCCACTCCAAAGGACGTCCGTGTTGCTTCCTGCTTCAGGTTCAGCTGTTTTTGGTCCACCTGCTACATGCTCCATCTCTTTGCTGTGCCACTTCCCTGGTGGTTAGCTTCGGGATTCGCTCTCCATGGCATTGTCTGCAGTTGTGCTGGGCTTTCACCTTGTCCCTCGATTCAGTGGATCCCTGCTAGTTGACTGCATTTGCGTTGGGGCTTTGGGCTGTATTATTGTTGTTCCTCCTGTTTTCAGCTCTCCGGACTACTACTTGTTGTTTTTTTCTTCAGCTCATAGCAGTCTCCATGGATTCTCCTGCTCCACCTGACGGACCCCCCCCCCGTGCCTAGGAAGAAGACTGCGAAATCTAAGCATTCCTTAAAGGACTGGACCGTTCCTCGTCTCCTAGCTGAATTGAAGATTCTGGGGGTCCCTGTTCCTGCTGGTGCTAAGAAGCAGGAACTGTATGATTTGTGGCTCGAACATCAAGATCACAATCCTCAACCTCTGCCTGCCCATCCTGCTATTCCTGCTCCTGATGTCTTTACTGAATTGAAGGATCTCATTTCTCATCTGGCTTCTTCTGTGATGGATATTTCCCAATCGCCTAGCTATTCTAGAACGTCACCAGACCTCTCCTCTGGTTCTGCAGACTCCAGCCACCCCTCAGCCTACTCCTGCCCCGATGCCTCAACCCTCTTCTTCAGTGCCTGACATTGCTGCCAACCCGGGTATTCTGGCTTCAAGTTCCTCTGTGCCTGCTGTTTCACCTGTTCATCTAGTTCCCGCCCATCTCCGCAAGGATTTAATTGATGGGAAAGATGTCAACCTTATCTCATTACTTATTTCTTCCCATGATACCATCGAAAACAGAGTCGTCTCTTGTGGTGATTTCTCAGTCATTCTCCGTTCTAAAGACCCCAGGCTTTCCAAAAAACTGACTATTCCTGAATTCGTTTTGGCCTTTAGTCTATTCAGGGACATTTTGTGTTCTGCTTTTCCATTTCACAAGGAGGAGCTGGATACCTACCTATATTTAGTAGTTGATCTTGGCATCCGCTATGGTGGTACTCGTTTTTTCGATTACCATAAATCTTGTTCCGCTAAAGCTGCTGCTGCATTATCTCACCTGAATGTCTGACTTCACTGGGGCTCGCTCGACAATGAGTTGTTTTGCCGCCATTTCACAGGTCAACAGGTCACAGGTCAACAAGATCTCACTTGCCAGATATGCAGCTTCTTTTCCCATGCCGCCTCTTTCTGCCCTTTATCCATGCCAGATTCATCTACCTCCTGTACTGCCACTTCAGGCTCCACTATTACCAGGAGTATTCACAATCTTATTGCCATGCCTCACTTGTCCTATGATTAACATGGCCGTCCAATTACTTTCGTGGCTGGTAGATCCATGTGTAATAATTTCAATGATATGGGTTGCTCCCTTCATCCCTGCCATCTGCTGCACGTTTGCAGCCATTATGGTGAAGCTCAGGCAAAACCTATCTGCCTCAATTTGAGGAGCAGATCCTGACTATTACATCATTCGTCTACTCCTATTAACGTCAGAGCACTGTCTCGTCTACTCGCTGCTCATCCATCTCGCTCATTGGTGCATTTTCTCATTTCCGGATTTACTTTTGGTTTCCATACTGGCATCTGCTTTCTTCCTCAGGACTCCTACAAATCTCCTAATTTGCAAACAGCTCTCGCTCAACCGGACTTGGTCACCTCTGTCTTACAGAAAGAGCTGGATAAAGGATATATTATCTGACCGTTTCTCCATCCTCCATTTCCTGTCATTCATGTCAGCCCTATTGGCATTGCTACTAGCAAGTTCTCAGGGAAACAGAGACTTATTATCGATTTATCAGCTCCACATGCCACTTGCACTCCCAGTATCAACTCTCTTATCCCTTCTCAGGATTTTCTCTCTGGCTTATGCCAAGAATGACGATGCCATAGTGACTATCAAACAACTGGGCAGAGGCGCATGGCTCTCCAAAGCCGACATTACCGATGCATTAAAACTACTTCCAATTCATCTGTCCCTTTGGCATCTCTATGGCATCAAACGGGAGGACTCCGACTACTTTGCTGTGTGGGTAGTGTTCGGATGTAAGAGCAGTCCAAAACTGTTTGATATCTTTTCTTCTACACTTTGCTGGTTGTTATTGAATCATTGTCGAGTAACATCAGTGATCCACTTGCTTGATGATTTTCTTATCATTGAACCTCCTTCTGTGCCTCCAGCAGTTGCCCTTACTGTCTTATGCCTTTTATTTCATCATTTATCTGTGCCTGTCTCAGAAGAAAAGGCGTCCAGTCCCAACACTTTCCTGGAATTTCTGGGAATCATTCTCGATTCCATTCGTATGGAAGCCAAACTCCCTATGGACAAGCTACGCAGAATCAAGACTCCGGTTCTATCATTTTCCAATCGCTCATCCTGCACAAAACATGAACTCTTGTCTCTGCTAGGTTATCTCTCATTCGCTACTCGTATAATTCCTCAAGGACGTGCCTTCATAGCATACCTGCTCGATCTGCTTCCTTCGGCTTCGTCCCTCCACCATCACTTTTCTATTACAGCTACTGCAAAATCCAACCTTACCATGTGGTTCCTCTTCCTAAACCAATGGAATGGTCAATCTATGTTCTACAAGGACATGTCTAAGGATCTTTCTCCTCGAGTGTTCATGGATGCTTTGCCTACTTATGGATTTGATGCTATTTTCCATCCAGCCTGGATCTCTTCAACATGGCCTTCCGAATTCCTACACTTGCCTCCAGCCACGACCTCTTCCCCTTTATTTGAAATATATCCTGTAGTTGCAGCAGCTTTCGCTTGGGGTCACTGCTGGTCTTTGTCTATGGTATTAATATATACAGATAATCAAACAACCATAGATATTATTAATAAGGGCAGATCATCTTCTCCTGCAATTATGCTATTCTTACGGAGATTAACTTAGCTTTCCTTATACATCATTTTTGTATTCAGTGTTTTCATATGCCTGGTCATCTCAACACAGCCGCTGACTACCTTTCCTGTTTTCAATTTCAGAAGTTCCATATCCGCCTTCCTGCTGCAGATCTTCTCCCGACTCCAGCTCCTCACTTCAAGAATCTAATCATGCCATGAACAACTACTTTACAACAGCACAAAACCTTATGTGGTCAGCCTTATCTACCAGCACAAAATCGGCTTACATCACAGCCTGGGGAAAATGCAATTTATTCTGCTCCATGACAGATTCCTCTGCATTTCCGATCTCCCTACCTACCATATTAGCTTTCACGACTTATTGTCATATAACCAGTAAAGTGTCCTACTCTACCATTCGCCAATACCTAGCTGGCATTCAACTTCACTTCTGCCTGCAAGATCCAGCTTCTGTCTCATTGATATCCTATCCTGCAGTTAACTTTCTTCTTACAGCAATCCAAAAACTCTCATTCAAAAGAATGCCTCCTCGTCTGCCCATTGACGATACCATCTTCAAACAGCTAATTAATCTACTGAAGTCCAAACCTCCTACTTCACACTCCATCATTCTACTTGCAGCTATTTGTCTTGCATTTTATGGATTTCTATGGCCTGGAGAATTCACAATTTCATCAACTTCTGCAACGTCCTTTCTCAAGGTCAAACATCTTTCCAAACCATCTGACTACTATGTTCTCCATCTTCCTGCATCAAAATCTGACAGACTACAAAAAGGCGTAGACATTCAATATTTTCCTATGAACACTGCTTGGTGCCCTGTCTACTTCTTAAACCAGCTATCCAGTCTTCATCGTCCATCAGGTCCTGAATCTCCTCTACTAACCTCTCATAATAATGCACCTTTAACCACCAAAGAATTTATGGATTCAATTCGATCACTACTTCAAAGCCTGGGACTTGATCCTTTCACTTATTCTGGCCATTCATTTTGAATCGGAGCTGCTACCTCTGCCTCACGAAAGAAAGTTCCAGCCCACATCATTAAACATCTGGGAAGATGGACATCATCTTGTTTTGAGACATACATCCCTAATCCCGAAACAGAAATGCATTCAGCTTTTCTTTCCATCTCCCTCGTAGTAAGCCTAGAAGGAAGGCAACTTGGTAGCCATGGTTCCTCAGAGGTTTCCTCCATTAAAGGAGGTTTTTCCTCTCCCGAGTGCTGCCAGGTATACTCTCCGTGAGTTGGAGGAGGTGGATACTATTCCTTTTTGGGCCTTCCAGCTATCAGCTCTTAGTCAAAGATGGGAATGAGTAAGGCCAAAACAAATCAACATATACAACAAGTGGCACCAAACACAATTCATAACATTATATTCCCCACACGGTGAACAATTACAGACAATAGTTCTGATGCTAGATGTCAACATACAATTATAGACTACCTCAAAGTACATAGGTAGAATTAGTCTAAGCATTCTAGTAAATTGATTTTGGGTAGTCTATTGATGTTTATAAGTCATTAAAAGTCCAGGATAACTACACCCTGCAAGTATGTGGTGGTCAAAGCAAATATGGAAAATCCGAACATGAATTTACCTCAGCATCCAGTATTGATGTGACCCCAATCCAAACATATGTTGTAATACTCAGATTGGTAGCATCCTATTATCTCTCCCCAGAACAGAGAACAGTCTGCAATTCTCCCATATAGGTTTAGTGACAAGGACAATAGCAAATACAGTAATGCAAATTAACAACCAGGAAAGAATGATCGGCTTAACTTGAACAGGTTACAACATTTTTTCTTTTTTTAAATATTATTAAAGTTGCCAAACAGACCAAGCGCTAATGGCCTAAGTAACATAGAAAGTCCTAGAAACTGCCACTGCTGCTGTTCATGTCTCCTCATCCTCAGAGTCTACTGATGCAGCTGGTTATGACACTTCAAACTCCTTTGCAATGATCTTGACCCTTTTCCCTGTTTCAACAGGATCATTGTATTGGAACGTATGTCCTCCATTAAAAAATATGCAGGTGGGCAGTCATGAGGAATGAATGCACTGCTCTCAAACTGTGCAGCTTGGCTCAGACCCCGTTGAACTTCTTCATCCAGGTTCTAGTTGCATAGGACAAGTCAGAGAAACTGTGCAGTGTGGCACCATTTAAGTTAAGTCGGTCCGTGGCTCAGGATGCTTTCAGAATAGGATCCCAGGTCCCCACTCCAGCAGTCACCAACAAAATGGTCTGAGGGAGATCATTGGGAGCAGCAGGCTTCTGCCAGTGTCTTAGCATGGAGAAATGTGGTAAGCTCTACAAAATTGAGTAGCACAGTTCAGGCTTAATTTCAAAGCTCCCAGTAATCATTGCTACATGAAATTCAAAAGATCATCTCCCTCAGATTCTTTGGGGAGCCCAACCATTCACACGTGGGAGGATCTACTAGTGTCCTCTAAGGCCACTGGTCGGTATTTCAGTTGAGAATTTTCTGAGACCATTTTGTTGGAGGCAGCAAGAGCCTGCAAGGGTTGTGATTCCACAGCAGCCACCTCTATTTTTACATCCTGCTCTCCCATCCGTCTCAAAATAGTCTCTACTTTCAGGTCGATTGCTTGCATGGAGAGTTGCAGAGATTTCCAGGGAGGGCCTCCACTGGCGGGAACTACTTTCACTCCTGTGTCCTGGGACTCTGTCTTTGGTGGAGCTTTGGATCCATTCGGACCCCCTTTCTGTAATAGGCCCATGTTGCAATTTGGTATCAAACCGTGTAGCTTGCCTTGCAGAATTATATTTTTGTACTTGTACTTCAGTCCAGTCACTAAGCTCAGTAAGTTTAACACAATTACTACCTCCAATCTGATGAGCTGCCTGAGGATGCATCTTTACAGCAGATGTGCTCCACAGCACCCCAACCTCTGTTTCTCTTGACACACCTCTGTCTTCTTCCCTATGCATCTCTTTATACTTCCTGAAAGCCACCCTTTTATCCTTTACTATTTCAGCCACTTCCTTCAAAATCATAGCAGTCTCTTTTTCCTCTTGATTTTATTCACTTCCTTTGTGCAGAGGTTTGTTGCTTTCTCTATGTCTTCCCTTAGCCTAGCCTATTACACCTCTACCCCATCTAGGTCATCCTTCCTATTAGGCTGTGCCTGAAACATTCACACATATTTTTTTAAATCTGCCCTCCTGAAGTTCAGGACTCTTGGCCTTGTGTGGTTCACTTACATCATCGTCCTTATGTATCATGGTCACTGGTCCCCAGGAGGCCTCCCACTTTGACTTCTGCAACACTGTCCCTGTTAGTGGGCACCAGGTCCAATATTGCCCCATCACTAGCAGCCTGCCTGACCAGTTGCCTGAGAAATGCAACCTGGAGGGAATCCAGGATGTCCCTTCTTCTAGTTGATGCTGTGGCTAGGAGGCTCCAAGCTACATCTGGCAGACTGAAGCCCCCCATCAGCAGCACCTCTCCTTTTCCTGCTGTTGTTCCAGTGGCTTCTACCAGTGCCTTATCTAAATTCTCCCCTGCGCCCAAGATCTGTAGATCACACCAGTGTGAACAGTGTCTCTGTTTCCCATCTTCAGGTGATCCACAGTACCTCCAACCCCTCCATTTTCCCTGGATGCACTGCTTCTCTGTCACTTTGATACCCTCCCTTACATATAGCACCAACTCTCCTCCTTTCTTTCCTACTCTGTCTTTCCTGAACAGATTATAGCCTGGTATGGTCATGTCCCAGACATGGTTTCCTGTGCAACACAACTCAGTATTTTTTTTTTCAAATTTGTCTTTCTATTGTGTTTTCTTGCAAGTACAGAATAAGACAAACAATGAAGATATCAGTACAAACAACAAACAATGATGCTGTTTCCACTTGACAGTAATGGTCCAACAAATGTTACACATAACATTTATATTTCCCTGAGTACTTATATATGTTCACACTATCTCACTGGTCAATAAAGATGTAAACAGTGAATAAAACATTCAATAAAAATTACAATTCACCTCATGGTACAAAGTATGGTTTGTGTGTCAATAAGTACACCTATTTCCACCATCTTAATTCAAATGCTGGGTACATATTATTGAGACTGGCAGTTAGTTTTTCCATTTGGTAAATGTTACACATCACATCCCTCCACATATTAATATGAGGTACAGTTTGCGAATGCCATAGTTTTCTAATAACTTTTTTGGCCATTACCAGTGCTATATTAAGGAGTTTTCTTGAGTCTGGTGACCTGTAACTCTCTGGTATATCCAGAAAAAAGAATAAATGGGCAGATAACTGGAGTTCAGTATGCCAAATCTCTTGGAGCACTCGTTGAAGAGTCTGAAGGAAGGGTTCAAATTTCCACAAGACCATAGAATGTGAACATGGGTGGCAGCTGGTGCCCCACAATTACACCGACAATGCACTCCTATCTGGGGGAGGTATTTTGCTTGTTTGTCAGGAGTAATAAAAAATCTTATGGCTGTCTTCCGTGAGTACTCCTTCCATATATGGGAGTAGGTAACATTATATGTGTTCTTGAGACAGTTCTCCTGTTGCTGCTCTGTTACTATCCTACTAAGAGCTTTCTCCCATGTGCTTTGAATATAAACTGTAGATGACATGATAGGGGATGGAAATTACATGCCTGGTACTGCCCTGACCTCTTAATATCTGTACTATCATTTAAATAAGAGACGGTATCTCTCTCGGAAAGTTATCCTGTTGTAACAAGGGTCATAAACAGGCCTTGGCCTGCAAGTATCTAAAGAAGTAGGTATGTGGTAAATTAAATGTATTTACTGTCTCATAAAATTACTTAATTATATTGTTTTGTATCAGTTGTTACTAACATTTAAGACCCAACTGTGCCCATCAAGAAAAACTATTATCAATTTTATTTGGCGAGAAAGCTCCTGTGCCCACAAAGTCTACCAACAGAAATCAGAAAGGGAGTAATTGGTTTGATCTAAGTGTTGTAAACCACATTGAGATTGTATTTGCAGTATATGGACTGTCCATGTCCTGCAATCCAGGGCGCAGAACAGAAGTTAAAAGAAACTTTGGGGTACCTAATAAATCTTCTTCAATCATTTCTAAGTTTTTCCACTCTGCACTACAACTGTGTAACAACCAATAAAAGACTGTGCGTGACTAGGATACCACATGATAAAGGAACACATTCATAAGTGCTAGGCCTCCCTGAGTCTTATGTAGTTGTAATACTGTTAATTAGATTCCAGAATTTGCAAGTGAATGCCTAACATGCTTTTTTTTTTTTTTACCAGGAAAGACTAAACTGAAAGCTTATTTACAGGTGCGACCTGGGAGCACAAGGAAGTTAAGTGACTTGCTCAGGGTCACACAGTATGCAAGTGGGGGCTATGGGATTCAAACCCAGGTCTCCAGGTTTGCAGCTCAGAGTGCTTGATCGGTTTTGTGAGATAGATGAGCAAATCATCGGCATACACAGCCAGTTTCTGCTCCCTATTACCTAAGTGACCCATATGGAAAAGATTTATATTTTTTTAATATCTGAAATATATCCTTGTATCTCCAAATATGTTTCAAACATATGTCAGATACATTCACACTTTTCAGATATGTTTCAAGATATATTCTAGATGTTTGCATAATCATCCAAGATGTATTATAGTTGGGAAATATTGATATGTATATTTGAAATATATTTTTTGCTATACTATTTCAAAATGAAAGTTTTTGTTCTTTCAATGTTATGTCCCTACATAAAATTAACAATATTTATTTGTACATATACATTATTGCAGTTTCTACATATTTAGTATTTTAGGCAAAAAATATTTGAAACTATCCAATATATATAGTCTGAGTTACTTATACCTTTTCATTCTTTGATTTCCCCTGTAAAATGCTAAATATATAAAAAACACAAAAATATATTCATAACACAGTTTTAAATTATACCCATATGGATATATTATAGTGGTGCCTTACCGCAATTATAGTTAGGGTTAAGTAGGCACTTTAATGTTAAACCTCAAATTTTGCACTTTAATAACTTTGCAGCTGTTCAATAGATTTTCAGGAAAGTTTGCATGTGCGGTCTCATTGGATAGATCTCTGGACATGCCAAGATTTCTTCCAGCTTGATGTGCAGATTCTGAGATCTGGATAGCGAAAAAAACTGAAAATTCACAATTATTGAGAGAAAGACCTTATGCTCATTATGAAGATCATAGCCTCTCCATTTGCCTGATTCCTGCATGCTATGCCAGTGCCCTTGTCCACTCTGGACTGGCCAGTCTTAGGCATGCCTCTCCAGGCTGTTCAGCAAAGTGCTTATAGCAGTCAGCCAGTTGCGGCCCCCCCCCCCGTATGCCCCATCTCACTGTCACCATTCATGTAATTATTGAAACACATTTACTCAGAGGGATGACACCATTATTAAATTCTCTAAACATGAGTTAACAGACACACAAGGAAACGTAACTTTTAAAACTGAAATACTTTCTGCATAACATTGAGAACGGCCTTCGGTGATATTCACCACCACAGCTGCACCTAGTCATGGCAATGAGGCAACTTGTTTGGCCAAAGTTCCCGGAGGGTACCAAGGAAGGTTGAAAGCAAGCTCATTAGTATCTTTTGGCTTAGATGGCCCCCTGGAATCTCAACATTTAAGCTAGAGTGTTCGTGGCATTATTCCTCATTGCAGAGCTGCAGCGCCATGCATGCTATGTTTGTAAGTTATATCTGCATAGCTGTCAACCACGAGGTGCACTGTGTCAGTGCAAGCTGTGGCCTACCATTGCTCTGCTTAGTTTCAGTACTGCTATAATTTGAGTATCATAGGCCACTGCTCGTAAGACCAACAAAGTTGATTGTACCACAATCAGAGGGAAATCTCTATTGCTTCTCACCTGTCAACAGATCTTGAGGGGGTGTAATGTGACCAGGAGATGTGGACAGGAAGGACTTGTCCTCAACCACAGAGTCCATCCTTGCCTGACAGATGGGGGCCCAGCCATCTCCAACTTCGGAAGACTGTAGGTTCGGAGGTGCTAGTTGGTGTTTGGCAACCAACATATCCAAGCTAGCAGGGGTGAGTATTCTCAAGGGCTCATACCAGTTCTGTGTTTTTATCGGTGTGACTGAAGGAGAATCACTGCTCATCTATGAGAGGGGATGCTTGCTTTATTGGCTTCTCAGTCTCTGGCAGGACCTCCTTCCTCTGGTGATGGAGGATTCCTTGCTCCTCTTTTTTTGACAGCCTCTTTGTACCTACTGTGTGGGATCCAGTATAGGTTGTTCAGCCTTGTTGATGCTGCAGCTGGGCTGAGTATCCATTCTAGCTGGCAAAGGGGTCTGACAGGCTTTTCCCTGCTGACATTTTGGCATTTGAGGTGCTTGTTCTCTTCTTGTCAAATCTCAGAGAGGAAATACTCCACTTGCCTGGATCCTTGAACATCAAAAACTCCCCTCTAATTGATCTGTAGCATGGAGGGATAATGAAGGGATGCAGGGATAGCTAGTCTATATAGCTCCTGTCTTGATACCAGAGTATGCCCGTCACTTGCACGACAAGTCTTGAGAGAAGTCCTCAGCTGTGCACAGATATAAGTCCTTTATGGGATATTGCAAAAATCTGTACAATAAGGGTCTAGGTCTTTCCCCCTCTCTTGGTTTCGGGGCTAGGGTTCTATGCACCTTTTCCAACTGTGGCTTGGGTGTGGAAGGCAGCTGGAGCAAATGTGGCAAAAAAGTGGCGAGAAACTGAAGCATGTCTTTGCCCTCTACTCCCTCCAGGACCCAACAATTCACAAGTTGTTCCTCCTTGCCCTGTTTTCCATATTATCGACCTTCTGCATTAAGAACTGTATCTTGGAGTGGTGGCCATGGAGGTGACACTGGTGTGCATGTATTATCTCCTCATGGGCATTGATAGTCCTCTCAGTCCCAGCAACTCTATGAGTCCATGCCTGCATTTCTTCATTGGTTTTTGTGGTGGTAGCCTCAAGCTGTGTTGTATCGATCAGGATTTTGTTGAGCCATTCTGTTATATTTGCCAGCTCAGAAGCAATTTTATTTTCTTGTTGTAGGGCCATGCTTGTGTCAGATGCGACCCTCCTGAGGTAATTGACAGCCAGAACATATTTGCGGTGTGCGGATGTCAGCCCTGCAACCACTGGTCACCTCGTGGTAAGCACTAACACACTTGTCCCCTTGATTGCTCTTTGACAACTGTAGATCTTCTGGCAATATAGGTACCAGTTTGATGCTCCCAATGAACAGATGGATATAAAGTATTTTTTACAGTCCAGCAACAGGTTTGAGTGAAGGATCTATCAGATAGTCTTCCCCAGGATTGCTTCTATAGATTTAAACTGTGTCCATTTTGTTTGGCAAGCTCTGCCCCCCTAAATGTAGAGACATAGTAATGAACTGTCTTGTTCCTCTGGAGTGCAGGTCTCGGACTGCATAATGGAGGGCTCTGGACTCCCATCATTGCATAATGGTATACATATGTGCCTGCGCTCCCATCTACGTATAAATATAAAGACATAGCACAGGCCTAGAGACATTCCAAGTTCCTCTTGTGCTGCAAATGTGGCAATATCTCAGCAACCATAGGAACTTTGGAAAACATTCCACTACAGTTGTAATCATGATCTAGCAACCTGCACTCATGCTTAGTACACAGCTGTGCTTAGTGAAAAATCCATATTTTGAACCATTTTTTTGAGATATACTATAGGTGCCAAAAGGTGTCACCACAATGTTATCCTATGGGAAATTTCAAAAATTAGGGAAATTATAAGTAGGGAACTGATCTAAACTTTTTCACCATACCAGCAAAAAGCACATCTGTGTTGCAAGCCCTTCCTACCCGACAAATGACAGCCCAAAAGTCTGAACCATTCATTTGCTATGAAGTGGAAAAGAAATTGTTTTTCTGGGGTGGTAGTTTAACAAATTTGTGAAAGTTTCACAAACTTTAGTGAACGTTTCATGAAAGCTTTCACAAATTTGCCATATTATGTTTGTGAAAGTTTAACAAATTTGCAAAAGTTTCACAAATGTACTTTTGCAAATGTGTGACACTTCCAACTGAAAAATTGAAAAAAACATGTTTCCGACCATTATTTTTAAAAATATTATGTCAGGATCATGTTCCTCAGGTCCTGATTAGGTAAACACAACTTCTGGTGTTTACCAAGGGGCAGTATTTTTTGAATTACAGAGTTTTCTGTCATCACTAACTGAAAACAAGATGGTAGACATGCGAAAGTGCAAAACCTATTTACAGCAGGCAAAACGGCCCATTTGGCCCATAGCCCTGAGCAAAGAATTTGCCAAAAAGTGAGGATTTTTCACATTTTGTTTGCACTCCATAGCTCTGCAACTGCACAGCCAACCAGAATGTAACTTGCCAGGTCCAGAGATCTATGGTACCAGGCAGCATGTGCAAGCTTTCAGGCAGACCAGATGAACGGTTGCAAAGTTATTAAAGTGTAACATTTTGGGTTTAACATAGAAGTACAACGCTAACTCTGGGGCTATATATATATATATATATATATATATATATATGTATAAATGCATTTTCCAGTTATGTTTTAAAGATTTGCAGAATTTAATAAGCTATGTCTTGTACTTGGCATTGATATACTAAATATATATATATATATATATATATATATATATATATATATATTATTACTATCAAAGAAATATTCTGTTTTACTAGTTAATATTTTTATGGCCTCAATGAAAAATGATCATAGTTTTATGCAAGTGTAATTTTACTATGTAATAAGTGTATGTTAGCAAACATATATTGTCATTCTTTTAGAGATGTATATTCTGAGATATATTTCATAGATGTTAAAATGGGTTTGACCTGATATACATCTGGGAAGGATTTCTAACATATGTGTTCTTTATCCTAAATATATACTGATAATACATTTTTTAATATATGTTTTACATAGCAAATACATATGTTTTATAGTTTATAAATGTGACTGTAATATATATTACATACAGTACATCTTTATAGTATACATAGATTACATTCTATAAATATATCCTGAATGCACTATTTCTACATATCTTCTCAGAGTAAAAAATGTATACAAGCAAAGAAGGCAGCTCCAAAATGTAGCGGTGCTCACAACATAAATGTAAACAGGACTCATAGTAAAAGTTATTCCCACACACACACATACACCAGATCAAGAACTCCAGAAGACAATTCTTAGATTTTGCACTACAAATGTTATTTGTACAAAAAACAACATGTTGTAAAATGAAAACCAAAAGTAGCAATAGTTAAAAACAGATCTCCCCATAGGACAGACATTTCATGCTGGTCTGCACTTTTCCAAGAACAGTGCAAAAAGTCAGTCCTATGGGGTGGTTTGTTTTTTACTATTGCTAATTTTAGTTTTAGTTTTCCAGTGTTTTTTTTTTATTGTAGAAATAAACATTGTGATGGAAAATCCAAGAAGCGCCTCCTGGATCTCATGGCCAGGTGTGTGTGTGTGTGTGTGTGACAGTTTGTGTTCAAGTTCAAGTTTATTTCACCAGGTAGACTCCATTAAGCAAGCTCATTTACAAGTAGGTCCTGATTAAGACAATGTAATACAATGGGTACAATAAATGATAAAGACAGACAACATTTATTTATTTAGCTTTTGTTGACCGGGTAAGTGCACTAGACAAATCCTGCCTATTTTCAGGCACGACGCGGGGGAGGGGGATACAGATGAATGCCAACTGACCTTGAACCAGATTAAGCTGTTGGTGGTATTTTTACTGAATGAGGGAAATTTGGCTAGGACACCGGTGAAATTCCCCTACTCTTTTTGATAAGTGCCATGGGATTTTAAACATCCACCTGAACTACCACCAATCCAGGCAGATGGGACCTCGGTTTATGTCTCATCCGAAAGACGGCACCTCAGAAGTGCAGCACCCCTCTCATGCTGAACATGTAATACAAGAAGCAACACCAGTAACACAAAGTAGAATAGTACAAAACTAAATCCATTGCTTGTAATTAACAAAACAGTTTGATACAGACAAAGTACAGGGAGAACACCAGCATTCAGGGTGTGTGTGTTTCTGTGTGAGTGTGAGCCTAACTTCTGCTGTGAGTAAAACATGCATCTTATTTGCTTGCAAGATACAGGATATGTAGAATATATATTTTTATATATGTCAAATGTATGTTTGTAAATGCCTGCTTTGGTACTGTGTACATATCTGCATAACAAATTTGCATATTTCAAAAGTACAGTTTATCAACCAAAATCATGGTAATTTCTATTTTTAAAATAATTTTGAATTGACAGCATTAGCTTACAGGTCAGAGGGAAGGGTAAAGAGTAAAAAACAAGTACATGTAGGAACTCAACCTGACATAAAAGAGAACCAAAGAAGAGTGGCATAAATACCTATCTGAGCATTAATAAATTGTGAGATCAAATTGTAAGTCCTATGTATAAGTAAAAATGTATAAGCTCTAAGTCTGTGTTTAAGGTGCATCATTAAATGATACTTTTATTATAGATGTCTAACTAGTTACTAATAAGAGGAATTCCAAATGTACAGTTAAAGATATGTTACATCAAGATTCATCTATTGTCTTTTTGTATTAGTATTTTAAGATATTTTTACAAAGCATATATTTAAATTTTTTTGTTATATATCAACAACATAAAAAAGTATACCTATTAAATATTCAAGATATATAAGCAGGTATATAAAATATATATCATGCACATATAATAAATATATTATCGAAATATATTTATGACATATATTACATATATTTGTCACACATATTCTACAAATAAATCAGATATTTCAAATTGGCCAATTTAAGATATTTTGCATATGCTTCAAATATATGATCAAAATATATTTTAAAATGTAATTAAACATGTATTTGAAATGTATACAACATATCTTTTGGGATATCAACAGAGATGAAAAGGACCCATAAAGGCACCTCTGCTAAAGGGGGATGCCTCACGTAGACACAGACAAAAAGGGAGGGAGGAACAGTAAAGAAGGACATAATGTACTGAACTGCACTTACGTCTACTATCTACTCATGAATGTGTGTAACTAACAAGGTTGATTGTACGTAAAGTCACCTATGACAACTGTAGTAATGTCTATCTCTGCGACACATATACATGATCAATGTGCCATATGCTGTAGTACAATCAAAAACATTGGTTTTCTTTTCCCCTCTAGGTACATGTAACTAATCCCAGGTTGCCCCTGAAAAAGGGACTGTCAAAGTCTCAGTGGGCCTACCCGGTTGCCAAAATTTAAATAAATAAATAAATCTGAGGAAGACAGAAAGATAGCAAATATATCTCTATGTTCCTACATGTCATAGTGATATCGTGCATATTTCTATATGTCATATGGATATCTTCTACGTACCAGTACATCATCAAATTTCAGAACAATCTGCAACTGTCATTTTGCCTCAGCACCGGTCCTCCTTATATAGCCATGAAGAACATGAGTTCAAGCTATGCCACTCGAGCACCGCATGAGACAGCAGTTGTCCTGTGTCTCACAGAAACACAAAAGTGCCCACAGGTGTGCCAATCATCTAAGCAAGTAGCACGAGCCCAGTGTAAAAACTATTCCTCACAAAAGAATGGATGTCCGGACACACAGAGAGTCTCTGAAACACTTGCAGTTTTAAAACAGAAAGAAGTATTCAGACCCAAAAAGACAAATTGGAAAGCAGTCCAAAGTACAGTAACAGAAATAGAAGCAAAACTCTGTACCTAAACCGTCGCACCACCAAAAAGTACATCCCTGAGTAAGAGTAATAACACACTACTTCAGTCACTCAGATAATTTAACATAGTAAACAAAAGCTATAAACCGGAAAAAATTAATACAGTACATGGACACCTCCTTTGTAATTGAAGCTGAAGCCATCCCTAACATAAAGACCCAAACAGAAGAAGCTACCTCAACAAACAAGGAAATGAGTCAAGGCCAGCCCATGTCACCTATAGATGACAAGATGCCATCAACCTCTGCTACATCCAGTAGAAATCATCCAAATAGGTACTTAACTATTGATGAATCAGTCTTGAATTTTATAAAGGGGCAATAAAATAAAAATACAACGAGGAAAAAAATACAAACAGGAAAACTACATATGACGTAATAGTCATATAAATGAAATTAATTTCACCCCAATCATTTCAAAAAAATGTAACAAGTAAAGCAAAGTTGTACCTTCATGTTTCATGCCCAAAACACATGTTGTATAAGAAGAACATGACATAGTCTGACCAAAGATATCTTTATCTTAACTCAAGGCCAATGATATCCAGATTTTTCACTTGTGACTTTGCCACTCGTGAGATATCATGATATCATTGGCCTCTGATGAAGATAAATATATCTTCAGTCAGGCCATGTCATATCTCCAATGTACCTTTATTTTTTTTTTGTTAATCTGTTTCTCCTCTATCATGGTACAACCTAGTCCTCAACCGACCCCCCCCAGCCCTGTCACCTGGGTGTCCTAGGAACTTACCTCATCCCAATGCTTCCCCCATGGCTTACTCCGTGTGGTGGTATTCAAAAGTAGGTGCCATACTGCCGAGGAGATGGATCCAGTGTAGGAGAGGGCCCTATAGCCCAGTGCAGACTCTGCGAGGAGTTGGTGTCATCCATGCTGCACCCATCCATTTTCCTGTTCCAGTTCAGAGGGGACAGATGTGCAATGCTGTCCAGATGCACCATGCATACTACTGTGTGTGGGACATCGCTAGCTGCCATCCCTTCCTGCCCTATTGTGCTGCACTGACTGTCATGTCCCCGAGCCTCCGCTAGGGGCCAGACAAGTGCTGGGACCTGCAACTCTCCCTCCCAGAGGAGGAGGAGATCCATCCTCTAGACACTTAATCCTCCTCTCCCCAGCTGGCCCCTGATGAATTGAGTCTGTCACTGAACCCGGTCGCTGGCGTGGTGGAAGGTGAGGCATGGGTGCCTCCACACTCTGCGCCACTGGGCTGGCAGTGAAATATACCTTTATAAATACCTGTATATCTGAAATGTACTTGTTTTCTATGTGGGGTATTCTGAGAATCTCTTGAGACTGGTGTAAGGTTTGTGCTAGGGGTTCCAAATATAAGGCAAATAAAAGTGGGGACAAAGGGCACCCCTGTCATGTGACCCTTTCAAGAGTACATGTCTGTGAAATATTTCCATTAACTTTCACATACACCATTGGATAGATGCATAGCGCTTCCAACAACATGACACATTGCTGTGGAATTCTCAAGTGGAATAGCATGTGAACAAATTCAGCAGTGCTTGGCCACCCTGATTTTTGGTTTTTTCCAATTCTCTTTATGCTCCTCTTTCACTGGCCCCATAGATCTCTCAGGTGTGGTCACTTGGACCAGCCGGTTCCCGCTCTGCCTGAGGTCCTCTCTAGGTCAGGTTTCTAATCTGGGATCTCTACTCCACAGTTACTGACCCCCCCAACCCCCAGCTCTGAGCCCCCTGAGGTGGGACTGCCTACTCCTCTAGCACTCTATCTAGAATCCAGTAGGGGTAAGGGGAGCGTGGAGACTGGCTGGGAGTGACCCGGCATTGAGCTTGAGGGCCATACATTGAACCCACCATTGCCTACCTGGGTGCCAGGGCTTTTCAGTGTTCTGGTATTCCTGGGGGCAGGAACATGCATTGACATCCAACGCATGATCGGTGCACTCCCACACCCATGCACAGGATTCACCAACACCCCCCCCATGCACATGCTACAGCAACTTGTGATGCTCTCAGCCTCCACCGGGAGCTGCTAGAACTACAGCATGCATCACCCACCCTCCCCAGGAGAGGGAGCCATCCTATGGGTGCTCGATCCTGCTCCTACTCTGCTGACCCCCAATGACCTGAGTCCGTTCCCAAACCCAGGTTGTCAGCTTGGTGTGAGGTGTGGCATCCAGCACCTCAACCCCCAGTGCCACTAGACCAGCTGCCTCCCTCATTCTTAGGGAGCTGTAATACTGTTAACCAGATTCTTAGTTTGTCCCTTGCCAGATAAACCTTGTGATCAGTTTATTCCATTTTTTGAAATACCCATGTGGTGAGGTAATAGGTAAGGTTTGTGCTTGGTATAATAGCCTTTGAAGCACATTCATATGGATACTGTCTATCTGTTGGGTCATACAGAGTGGGAAAGAGGACCAGACTTCAATATCTTTGGCTATTCCATGGGTAAGATTGTCATAATTAAGGGAAAAAGACTGTGTATTCATCCAAAGATAAGCGGACCCCCCCCCCCAGGTTTTTTAAGTGCAGGAGGTCTCACTGAAAGCATAAATGTTGTTTGATCATGTCAGGGGTGTATAATTTACTTGAAATACTTCTATTGTTGTAGTATTGAGACTGCATCCAGCGATTCACCCAAAATAAGAGAGTGTATGCCAGAGACGTGGCAGTACTTGATCAGGTTTTGTGTGATAGATGAGCAAATCATTGGCATACAGAAACAATTTCTGCTCCATATTACCTAAGTGTATTCAAAGAATCTCTTGAGATTGGTTTAGGGCTTGTGCTAGGGATTCCAAATATTAGGCAAATAAAAGCAGGGACAAAGGGCACCTCTGTCGTGTGCCCCTTTCAGTGCTAAATGTCTATGAAATACTTCCATTAACTTTCACACATGTTACTGGGCAGGTGTATAGTGCCTCCAACATCATAATGTATAGCTGCTGAATATCCAAGTGGCTCAGTGTTTGGAACAAAAAGGACCACACCACCTGGTCAAAAATCTTTTCCACATTGTGGCTTAAAAAGAAGAATGGTTAATTTGATCGGGTGACATGGTGAAGGATATGCAGGCTCATTTAAATATTGTATTGGATATGGTGGGAGGTAACAAATCCTGTATGATCCTTATTGGTCAAAATAGGGAGGAAGGGCTCTAACCATTTGGCCATGATGGTGGTAAAAAGCTTAAGAAATGATATAGCACTATAGGACACACAAGGGTTTCTATCCTTCTCAGGCTTAGGGTTGGCAGAAATAGTAACCTGTTTCCAGGTAAGAGGAACAAGACCCTCACCTGTGGCCCCCTACAGGCACAGCTCAGTGGTACACCAAAGGATTCCCAGAAGGCCCTTTAAAATTTGGCTGTACTGTATAGCCATCCAGTCCTGGGCTTTCGTTATTTTTAAGGTTTTTAATAGCTGTCAGTTATTCCTTTAGTTGTAATTGAGGCAATAAGGTTTGTTGCTGAGGGAGCAGTAACATAGGGAGTCATAAAGGGTGAAAATATTGGGCAATGGAGGCCAGGGTCAGCTGTATGTCTGCCTGGTACAGATGGGCATTATAGTCCTGAAATGCCTTTAATATGGCATCTGGTGTATTGGCCAATTCCCTTGTGATAGGCTGTCAGACCTGGGTAACTACTGATTGGGTCATTTTCTGATGAAGCCAATATGCTAGTACTTTGGTGGCTCTAGTGCCTCCTTTGTAATATTTATGTTGCAAGAACCTTTATGCTACATCTGTCTTAAGATTAAGGATTTCTTGGATTTTACTTTTGGTCTGAGTGAGATAAGGGAGCCAAGTTCTATCACCTTGCATATGAAGCTCCTGAAGGGCTTTCAGCTTCTGCCGTAGTTCCCGCAGCTGAAGTTCTCTGGACTTCTTTTAGTGGGATGCACACTTTATTATATCCCCCCTTAATACTATTTTAAGATTGTCACATAATATGGCTGCTGAAATCCTGTTTGTAGGAATATCCTGTAGAATCTGGGTTATTCTGTTTTCTATCAAGGTTTTGAATTCTGGTATGGTATGTTGAGCAGGGAGTTGTTAAGTCTCCAAAGAGACAGGCCTCTATGTATGCCTACAGTAAATTCTGTCCACACAGAGACTTGATCTGTAGTAATATAGGCTATATTACCTGCTTTTTACCAGGTGAGCATGCTCCCAAGAGACCAAATACCAGTCAGTTCTGGTACACACGTTGTGAGGGGCTGAGGAATGAGTGTAAGATCTGGTATGCTGGTGCAAGAGATTCCAGACATCCACCCAGCCTGTCTCTCTTGGAGGGAGGAGTGGGTGGTATGTTGAGTAGGGGTGAAACATGGGGATCATGTGTTAGTGGTATCCATAGAGTCCAGGATCATATTAAAATTCCCCCAGGATCAGCATTCCAGATAGGAAAGCTATACTCTTCCTGTATAGATGCTTAACAAAAGAAGCAGAAGAACCAGGTGGGCTGTACATACTAAGGTGAAATTCTGGCCCATGTATGTGCCTTTAATCATGGCTAGGCAGCCCTGAGTATCAGTCTGTGATATTATGATCTGGAAATGTATCTTCCTGGGGACCAGCACTGCAGTCCCTCTCCATTTGCCAGACTGAAAAGAGAATGCCACTACTGTGCTATAAACAAAGCAAGTGAGTTTATTGTGCTTCTCTCGAGATAAATGGGTCTGCTGTAGGAGAACAAATTCTGTTTTTAATGTTTAATTACAGCTAATAATTTTGATCTTTTTAATGGATTGTTTAACCCATTAATATTGTGAAAATATAAAGCCATTGTGTTTGATTTAGCCATGACACCAGTTGTCCTAGTCAACAGCACCACCTGATACCACCAGCACTAATATACCCCCCCAGCCACGATGCTTCCCCTCACAGTAATATGACAGGGATCCAGTAGAAGAGACCTAAAGTTGTTAATGCGAAGGTGCACTGTGTTTTGATATGCCATCGTAAAAATTAAGTGCCATGATTGAACAAGAATATAACTAGAAAGCGAAAACAAAACAGAGAACACATTACATAATTACAACACTGCAGAAACCAGAGCCTCTATGATATGTTCACCTGGAGGGTGCAGGGATGAAAACTAGGAAGTATACTTCCAAGGTAGGAGGCCTCACAAGGAGAGCCTCTGTGTGGTCAAAAGTACAGTACCCAATAAGGGTTGGGTCCTACTTGGACTGAAGGAAGGCACTTCTGCTGGAAGGGTGCCCCCTGGTTCAGATCTAAAGATCTGGACCACCTACTTGGTGTCACTGCCCGAATTGGGATCAGGAGTGTAAAATGTTGGATAAGCCTACAGGGCTGCCTCTTTGGAAAGAAGGAGGCAGTGCAGAAAATAGACAGCTCTGGATGCTTCATCATTACCTGTAACTGTGACACTGTTGTAAGAGGTTGACATTGCAAACAGATAACAGAATTGCATTTGCACAAAGGCAAAGGGTCTCATAAAGTCATCTAGGAGGTTGCAGTGAATATACAGGAATTACACAGCTTTAAATGTAGTATGAAAACATGTCAGATGATAGATCTCTAGGACTTAATTCACAATTCAGACTACAAAACTAATATAAAGAGTTGGTATTTATGAAAACCTCTCTGGGTCCATGTATTATCAGAGTCTCATCCTGCTGGTAGAATGTATGTAGAAATGATAACATGGACACACAGAGTCTCGATGTCCAGTCATTCTCCTGTCCTTCTGAGAATATCTTGCAGGCCATAGTGTCTAAAAATTATCACTCTGGACAGGAAATAAGGGCAATGAATCCTCAAAAAGTATGCCCGACCCAGACCTGTCAACTGGAGCTATAAATAATCATGAACTCCAGAACACTTACCCTTGGACTGAGGCTTCAGTCTACTACAAAATAAAGTGAGCAGCCTGCTCATTCCCAACCCCCACACACCCTTCCTGCAGAACACCCAATGCCTATGATTATAAGAAGTTTACAACTCAGCCTCTACACTTCCACTAATATGACT
The DNA here is from genome assembly GCA_016271365.2 of Neoceratodus forsteri. Classification (NCBI taxonomy): domain Eukaryota; kingdom Metazoa; phylum Chordata; order Ceratodontiformes; family Ceratodontidae; genus Neoceratodus; species Neoceratodus forsteri. Next base: position 277,602,009 of record CM028136.1, on the reverse strand, counting down.
GTGGCTCCCCTGTAAAGCCAAGGACACCAGAGGCAACAAGAAGAGCAGCTGCCTGTGGAGCTGCATCCCAGACTGAGATGGTCGCCCAACAGCAAGTGCAGGTGCCACTCCAAGCCCCAAGCCTTGAACACTGCCACCATGGTCTGTCACATCCAGCCAGCCCCTCCATCCCCCACAGATAAAACAGCTGGAGAGATATGAAAAACAAGCAAAGGGTGGATCCTCTTATGGTCTTAATATCCCCTTACTTTACACATCATATGGAAGTCACCAGAGGAGTACACCACACATAAAAATAGTTAGAGGTGGGGTGTGGATGTAGGAAACAGAGCAACATCATATGGGGGGAGGTGGAGAAATCTGCCTAAGCATTTTTAACCAGGAAATAAGTGCCCGCCCAATATGTGTAGTCTCAAGGCTCACCTTGTGCTGTGTTTGTATGTTGAGGGGAGATTAATGCTGCAGTGTTCTAGGCAAGACAAAAAGCAAGTAGCAAGAGATAGAGTTCAAGGAACCCAGTGTCACTATTCAGAAACTAAAGAAAGAAAAGAGCAGGGTAAATGGGGGGCTGTGTGTTAGTGGTATCCCTAGAGTTCAGGATCATATTGAAATCCCCCCACCAGGATCAGCATTCTGGATTGGAAAGTGGTAATATTCCTGTATAGCTTTTTAACAAAAGAAGCAGAAGAACCAAGTGGGATGTACATACTGACTAAGGTGAGATCTTGGCCCATGTACATGTCTTTAATCATGGCTAGGCAGCCCTGAGTATCAGTCTGAGAGGTTGCAATCTAGAAAGGGGTCTGCTTGGGAACCAGCACTGCATTTGCCAGATTGAAAAGAGGATACCACTAACGTGCTATAACCAAAAAAAAAAAATGAGTTTATCATCCTCCACTTGAGATAAATGGATCTCCTGTAGGAGAACAAATGCTGGATTTTGACATTTAATTGCAGCCAATACTTTTAATCTTTTTTGGGGATTGTTTAATCCATTAAATGTTGTGAGAGTATACAGACATTGTGTTTGATTTAGCACTGACACCAGTTGTCCTAGTCAACAGCACAACATGATACCACCAGCGCTGACATATCCCCCCCACAATGCTTCCCCTCACAGCAAATATGACAGGAATCCAGTAGAAGAGACCTAACATTGTTAATGCATAGGAAGACTGTGTTTTGTTATACCATTGTAAAAACATAGCAGCATGACTGAACAAGCATATGCCTAGAACCTAGAAAGAGAAAACAAAACAGAGAACACATTACATAATTACAGCTATGCAGAAACCAGAGCCTCCTTGACATTCTCAGCTGGAGAGTCCAGGGTTAAAATCTAGGAAGTGTGCTTCCAAGGTAGGTGGCCTCACAAGGAGTGCCTCTGTGTGGTCAAAAAGTACCCAATAGGGGTTGGGTTCTACTTGGACTGGGGGGAAAGGCCCTTCTGCTGAATGGGAGCCCCCTGGTTCAGATCTAAAAATCTGAACTGTTCCACTTGATATCTCTGCCCAGATTGGGAGTAGAGGGTGTGAAATGTTGATTAAGCCTACAGGAGTGCCTCTTTAGAAAGAAGGAGGCAGTGCAGACAATACTAAAGTGCGGGCGCTCCATCATTACCTCTAATTGTGACACTGTTGTAAGAGGTCGGCACGGCAAACAGATATTAGAATTGCATCTGCACAGGGGCAGAGGGTCCCATTAAGTCATCTAGTAAGTTACATTGAAAATATAGTAATTACACTGCCTTAATGTAGTATGAAAGCATATCAGATAATAGACATCTAGGGCTTAATTTACACTTCAGACTACCAACTAACATAAAAGAGTTGGTATTTTCTGAACACCTCTGAGTCTCTGTATTATCAGTCTCATCCTGCTGGTAAAATTAATGGAGAAATGGTAACATGGTCATGCAGAGTCTTGATATTCAGTCATTCTCATGTCCCTCTGCCCTTATGAAAATGAAATATGTTTTAAAAAATATTAACAATGTACTGCATGTACTGTATATAGTGAAATAAATTCCAATCTACTTGTTTTTTTATAATGTATTGTAATGTATTGGAAAATGAATATATTTCAATATAATTTTAAAATTTGCAAATATATTTATTTATTTTATTTAGTTTTTGTTGACCAGGTAAGTGCACTAGGCAAATCCTGCCTATTTTCAGGCACGACCCGGGGGAGGGAGATACAGATGAATGCCAACTGACCTTGAACCAGATGAAGCTGTTGGTGGTATTTTTAGTGAATGAGGGCAATTGGTCAGGACAGGGGAAATTTCACTCTTTTCGACATAAGTTGCTGGGATCTTTTAACATCCACCTGAACTACTACCAATCCAGGCAGATGGGACCTCGGTTTAACGTCTCTTCTGAAAGACGGCACCTCAGAAGTGCAGCACCCCTCTCACGCTGCATTACAGTGTCAGTACTGGGATATTAACCCAAGTGCCAGATGTGAGAACTGAACCCACAGCCCTCTGATCTCCCAGCCTCAGAGGTGAGTGTGTTACCCACTGAGCCACTGACACTGCTAATTGATATTGCAATGTACTATAAATATACACGTTATGGCCACTTTAGTATACTATGTATATTGCAAAATATGTTGCCTGAATGCCAAATATATTGAAATAAGTATGATAAATATATGTTATTGGTGTATTGCCAACATATGTATATATGCATTTTTTTACATTTCAAATGTTGTTTCCTATATTTACAAATATATATAGGCCCAGATATTCAAAAGGGTTGCGCATGCGCAAGTCCTACATTGCGCCATTCTGTGATATTCAGCAGGAGGCAGTTACGCCACTGACAACAGGTTGCGCAACAGCACAATGCAAATGAATGCATGCTCAACAGGAGGGGGAGGAACCATGCATAAACTGCGCAACCCGATATTCAGTCGGGTTGTGCAGAGTTGTGCATGCGCAACCCCCAACCTGCGCCTGCACAACCTTGAGCCAAAAAGGATCGCGTTGAGGGCCATCTACAGGTGAGCTGCTGTATACTATACGATGACAGTTCAGATTTGTGAATGAACATCATTCAGCAAATCTGACTGTCATGTACGGGTATGGGCTGCATGCCCATTGGCTGTAGCTCTGCACCAATGGGCGTGCAGCCCTACCGATAGTCAGTCGGCGGGCGGGCGGGCGGGCAGGTGGGTGGATGCTGCCGCCGCTGGCTGCCGGGGAGCGGGTGAAGGGCTTCGTGGGTGGTGGGGACACTAGACACCAGGAGATGTTTGGGGTTGTAATCTTGACATTCTGCCCGCGATCGGGCATTACGGTCCACTGGACCACCAGGAGATATTCGCTGGGGGGCTTTTACATTCTGCCTGCGATCGGACACTGGGGGTTGATAACATTCTGCCCGCGATCGGGCATCGAGATGTGTGGGCAGGGGGTTCATGTTACTTTATTGCCCACGATCAGGCTTCGGGAGATGTGGGCGGGGTTCATAGCATTTTATGCCCGCGATCGGGCTTTGGGAATGTGTGGGGGGTCATGTTACTTTATGCCTCGCGATCGGGCTTCGGGAGATGTGTGGGGGGTCATGATACTTTCTTCCAACGATCGGGCTTCAGGATCTGTGTGTGGGGAATGTATACAAAGAGATACTCGCCCGTGATTACTGCAGGGTGCGCGGTCCCTCGACGGCTGCTGCCTGGCAGGGCGCCAGGCGCAAGTCCTTGGGGATCGCTATCTGGTTACGCTAATGGCATGCAAATGGAGCTTATAAATAGATGCAAATGGCCCCCTGCGCCTTTGTAAATTCTGGCCCCATTTGCATGTCACCTTTGAATATCAGAAATTTGCGCATGGCGCAATGGTATGGCGACCGCGCAAGTTTAATGCTCAACTCTGGCAACTTGCATGTGGCGCAAGTTCCACTGCGCAGTTGTGGCTGGGGGGTGATATTCAAAAGAGTTGCTCAATAGCGCAACTCCTTTGAATATCGCCCCGGCCACACCCCTGCGCAACTATTTTGAGCAGCGCAGGGGCTTGCACCTCAGAATGGTGCAGTTTGAATATCTGGGCCATAATATACATGTGTAATAGATATTACTATAACTATTAACTTACCCAGACAAAAACAAAGGGAATTATTTATGATTTACATGTACCTCTATCTGTACAACAGGAGTTCATCTTGTTAGTAATCATGGAGATATTTACATTGGAATTATTGTTTTACAGTGCAACTTTAACTCGAACATACATTTTATACGTTTATACTTACACATAGGACTTACCTCATAAGTTCATGCTTGTTAAAGGCTCAGCTTGGTATTTATACCACCCCCATTTTGTTTCACTTTTAGGTCTGGGTGAGATTTTATTTATTTAGTTTTTGTTTACCGGGTAAGGTGTCGCAGCCACAAAATATGACTATTTTCAGACACAACCCGGAAGGTTACAATACAAAATTCGCAGACAAAACAAATAAGTATAGTTCAGAGGTAATCAACCATACAAGGAAAAATCTACACAATGTTCTGTGACGTAAACAGTATTACTAACATGACAGAGACAATGGCAGGAAAATACGCAATAGTACAAAACATAATAAGCATACAGTAATAGTGCAGTAGAGTTTTAACACATAATCCCTGGTAAGTGCTACATATAACAGTAACAAGGGGTCAGAACAAAACTGAACATTTTGAGAGCTGAGGAAGGGGATGTCAAGCACCCTGTGGGGGGTTAAAACAGGAACATAGGGCATGTTTGATGAGGAGAGAGTGATGCATCTTTTTAAAAGCAATATGACTAGGTGCAGAGTGAACATCAAGAGGAAGGGAATTCCAATATTTTGGGGCCAGGCAGGAGAAATCTGAGGTTCCTTTTAGGGTTCTGCACCTAGGGGTGTATAGTAGAGAAAGTCCAATAGAGCAGAGGCCATAGCTGGGAAACAGAGGCACCAGCATGCCTGCAAGAGAGGTAGGTAGATTAGTTCTGATGATGTTGTCCAGCAGAGTACCAAGAGCAAGGAGTTGATTGGCAGATGTAGAAGGCCATTTAAGGTCTGCATATAGCAAGCAATGGTGCTTCAAATGCGGGAAAGCCGAGGCATAATGACAGATACTTTTGTACGTTGTATCCCACTTACTTAGGGTGGTTTTTGAAGCATTTATGTAGGTGACAGCACCATATGGAAGTAGGATACCCCTAGAAATAGCCAGTCTAGCTGAGGAGGTAAGCATCCGACTAGTCCTGTAAGCTGTAAACTATTCAGAGTTTGGAATTTATTGACTTGCAGGTGTCGATGACGTGTTGCTCAAAGTTGAGCGTTTCATCAAGCAGGACACCTAAATACTTGAATGAGGTTACTTTCGTAAGGGGCAGAGCCATTTGCACAGGAGACATTGAAAAGGTTGCAGTTTGTTCTAAGTTCGGTTGCAGATCCGAAAAGCATGCCCCAAGTCTTACTTATGTTTAGAATGGGCCTTTTGTTGTGGATCTGTTCTTGCATTATGAGAAATGCAGATGTTAGTCAACTATTTATTTCTTCTATGTTTGCAGAGGAGGAGGTGTAGAGCACCAGATCATGTGCATACAAGATTGTTGAGCACCAAGGGGTGTTAGAGGATATGTCATTTATAAAAATGGAGAAGAGAAGAGAAGAGAAGAGAAGAGAAGAGAAGAGAAGAGAAGAGGCCCCAAGATGGAGCCTTGAGGAACACCAATATTAATAGGTGCAGAGTCTGACACTGCAGAGTTAAATTTTACCTGATGTCTACTATTGCTTAAGTAGCTCTGGAACCAGTTTGTGGCTTGCTCCGAGAAACCAGTAAAACTAAGGCAATCAAGCAGAAGAGGGTGATCTACAAGATCAAATGCCTTTGAGAGGTCAATGAACACTGCACCAGTTATGAGACCATGATCCATAGCAGTAAGGGCATCATTTGTAAATTGCATCAGAGGTGCTATGCCTCTTGCGGGAACTATGTTGAGCAGGTGATATGAGGGTATATATAGAAAGGAACTCGGTGACCTGTATAGCTACTAATTTCTCAAGTATTTTGTTTAGTACTGACAGAATGGCTGTGGGCCAATAATTAGCTATGTCCTTCTTGTCACCTTTCTTAAAGACTGGGGTGATTTTTGCCAATTTCCGTATGTCCGGAACACGACCATGGCAGAGAGACACTGTAAAGATTTTAGCCAATGGGGCCACAATAAAAGGAGCAGCCAGCTTCAGGAGTTTAGCCTCTAGGTAGTCGGAGCCCACACTAGTACTATCAGAGATTCTGTTTAGTAGTTTTAGAACATCAGCATTTGGTATAGTCTTAAAATAGAAGGGTGGATGTATGGGCATGTTTGTGTGAGTAACGAGCATCAGGATGTGATTTGCTGTGAAAGAGGCAGACTATTTGGTGAGATCAGTAAAGTATTTGTTGAAAGAATTTGCAATGATGGTGGGATCATTACAGTGCATACCATTGAGGACCATATCATTCATGTGTTGAGATTGGTTTGAGCCCAGGAAGGATTTTACATGTGTCCAGAATTTCTTAGGCTCTCGAGCAGCTTCCAGCAACAGACCTTTGCAGTATGAGCTTTTGGCAAGCCTGATTTGTTTTTTTGCACGTATTGTATTGCTTTCTGTAAATATCATATTCACTTTGCTGACCCAAGGTTTTGTAACGGTTCCAGCTTTTGTCACGTGCCCAGAGGGAGGCGAGAAGTTCCTTGTGCAGCCACCTAGTCCGTTTGGCCCTAACATGTCGATTCCATTTAGGTGTATGTATGTCCTGGAGGGATAAGAATTTAGAAATAAAGAGATTGAGAGCAGATTCAATGTCTTGGGACTGGATAATAGGGATCCAGTTTAAAGAAGAGACATCATATAGAAAGCTTGCTTGATCAAGTGTGGAAAAATCCCGGAAGTTGATGTAGCATGGCGAGGGGGCTGGAATCACCGATGTTCCCCATATGCAAAACACAGGGGAATGGTCACTTGTAGAATCAGGAAGCACACCTGAGGCAGTAATTCTATCAGGTCAATTTGTGAGTATCCAGTCTATAAGTGTTCCAGCAGCAGGTGACTGGGTCAGCCTGGTGGGATCTTCAATTACCTGGTGCATGTTAAATCCATGTACTAGAGATAACCAGTGCACTTTTATTTTTCCCCAGCCAATTTAGGATGAGGCTGCCAAGAATAATAAGTCCATTTTGGCCAGCTGCAGAGGTAGAGTACTCAAGTAGTTCGGAGCATCCTAGTTGACCTGCTTTAGGAGGATTGTAGGCACATATTAAGTGAATCTTTTTGGTTCCAATTAGAAGTAGGGTATGTAAAAACTCACAGTTAGAGGCAACCAAACATTGCATTAGGGACATATTCAGGTGTTTTTTGAAATAGAGCACAACTCCACCTCCCCTCTTTCCAGACAGTCTGTCTCCTTGAAATAGGGAATAGTTAGGAAGAGAGCAGGAAGAGTCAGGAGTTGAGGGCTTTAGCCAAGTTTCAGTCAGACAGAGAATGTCAAGTTCATATATGGATATCCATCCCTCAAGTTCAGTAAAGTTACAGAGAAGGCATCTAATGTTTAAATGTGCTATATGAAGGCCTTTCATATATAACCAGTCTATATTAAGAGAGGCAGTGGTTAACTGGGGGCCAGGGTTTGTATCGATGTCCCCAGATAATAACAAGGCTAGGAGCACAAGATACCGTAGTTTCCATGGGAAAAGAGGTGGTACCAGTAGCATGTTCTGCCAGAGGCATTTAGAGGTAAAGTCTGCAGCCAAATATGAGAGATGCTTAGTGAGTAATAGAGGAGTCGCATCATGCTGCTTGATCTGTGACACAAGTAGGTTCAAGTAGGTTAAGTCAGATAGTGTGGAGGTCAGTTTAGCACTACCAGGAGAGCAAGGTCTAGCAGTGAGAAGAGCCAGAAAAAAGAGAGCAAGGCTCAGTGTCAGCAGGGGCAGTATTCTTCCAGCCATAGCTATCATGGAAGAATTTGTGGACAGAGGAGAGTAGCAGGGCTCTGAAAAGAAACACCACACAAGATGTACTGTAGCAAATAATGTCACGTACTTCTAGCTGGAGAAAAACTTGAGAGCAAATGTGCAGCCCTGTGGGTGAGATTGCTTTAAAAAGGGGTAGTAAGATAGTGGGTCACATCAGGTTTTGAAGACAGGGAGGCCAATAGCCATAAGAATGTGAAGCAGTGGCATGACCAATCAGCTGCTAGACTGAGGAAAGGGGTGGAGCAAGGGTCTGTTTAATACTGTGAGAAGGTGGGGGGGTGAAAAAGTTCAATCCAGAACACAGCACAGAAAGAGATTTCCTGGAGATCAGGAGGTGCCAGGAGTTAGAAATTCAGCCGAGGAGCAGAAACTGCCAATCAGTGCCTGGCTCCTCTACTGGGCATCCAGTCAAAACAGCGACATTCAAAACCATGAGTTTCGGAGGTCCGGTGTGTACCTGAATCTGTCCGTGGGTTAGTCGGGTGGTCTATTAACTGCAGCCAGCTCAGAGAGCACCAGGGCCACAGCAGCAGCTTGGGAAGCCCACAGATGGGATGTATGAATCTGTCTGGGGGTTAGCTGCGGCTGGCTCGGAGAGCCCCGGGGCTGCAGCAGCAGCTTGGGAATCCCGCAGATGGGCTGTCTGAATCTGTCCTACATGTACTAGTTTTATAACATGTACCTTTCTTTTCAGTCTGTAAGATACTGTTTCAAATTTGAAATTAGTGTAAAACAAGAAATTATCATGATTTTGGCTGATAAACTATGTTCTTGAAATATGCAAATTGGTTATGCAAATGTACATGGATCAAATTACGCATTTACAAAAATACATGTAACATTTGTAAAAATATATGTAACATGTATAAAAATATATGTAACATATATAAAAATATACACAACATAGAAAGAATGCAGTACATATTTTGAAATATACTAATAATATAATTCAAACAATGTATTACTAAATAGATTGACATGCATTCAAGCAATGCACAAGGCAGAATATATGGTTTCAGTATATGCTGAAATACACTGTGTTATATTTCATTGATTCAATGTATTTCTGAATATTGTGACATATTCTTGCATACTATGGGTTAGAAATATATTATGTTATTATATTTAAAATATATATTTCATAATATATTATATATTACATTGGGACAGTGTATTTCTCAGTGTATTGACATACATGAACACATATTTTTCAGTATATTGCAAGATATTCCAGGGTGAGAACATCATGTAGGCCATAGCCTCCAAAGTGCCACTCTGGATAGGAAACAAGGGCAAAGAGTCTTCAAAATGTGTGACCAATCCAGACCTATCAGCCGCAGCTATACATAATCGTGAACTCCAGGACACATATTCTTGGGCTTACGCTTTAGACCACTACAAAATAAAATGAGCAGATGGCTCATCTCCCCCTCCTGTAGAACACCCAATGCCTATGATTAAAACAAGTTTGCAACCTAACCTCTGCACCTCCACTAATATGACTGTGGCTCCACTGTAGAGACGAGGAAGCCAGAGGCAACAGCAAGAGCTGCCACCTGTGGAGCAACATCCCAGAGGTCGAGGCGACCACCCAGCAACAAGTGCAGGCACCACTCTGAGCTTCAGACTGCAAACACTGGTGCCATGATCTCTCACATCCAGTCATCCCCCGTCCCCTACAGAGAAGGTGGCTGGAGAGAAAAAAAAGGTGTGATCCTCCTATGCTCTTTATTAACCCCCTATGGTACACACCAGAAAAGTATACCACACATAAAGATACTTGAGGGTGGTGGGTGGGTGGCGGGGGAGGGAGAGCAACATCATTCATGGGGGGGGGGGTTTAGAAACCTGTCCAAGCATTTTTAACCAGGAAATAACTGCCTGCCCAATAAGTAGTCACAAGGCTCACCTTGTCCTATGTGTGGATGGGAAGTGAAGATTAACACTGCAGTTTTCTAGGCAAGATGAAAAAGCAAGTATTAAGAGACAGAGTTCAAGGATCACAGCATCACTAGTCAGAAGGTAAGAAAGAAAACAGTTACTGACCTGATTTACAGCTTTTCAGGATTTCTGAGCTGTGAATGTGGCAGAGGTCAATGGTTTTGCTGTGAATGCCTGCAACATCTGTTGATGACAATTAGATGTTTTTGGGAAGTATAGGTCACATTATTTCTTTCTCACTGTAACAATCCACCTCTTCCTCTTGGCTGAAACAGCTTTTAGAGAGGTGTCTGTCCTTGGGTATTTGCTGCCACCAGCGGGACTGTCTCCAGCACCACCTTCAAGTCTACAAACTTGAATAATTAAACGTGCAATTGCACAAGTTAAAGTCTGGTAGTGTGTCCCTCTCAGGTGGTGGATGCTACACAGAGTTTACCTCAGCCAGTGGAAATCAAGTATTACCTTAGAAAAATGACATCACAGTCACAACTGTTGAGATAAATAGCTTTTTACTTAACAGAAAGTGCACTAAGCATTTACAGGATATATTTACAACACAAGAGAATAACACTCATACAGGAAAAGTAAACAAATGTTTTAAATAACAGATGGCAAAAGAAGAAGGCCATTACTGAAATATGCTAGTACTAAACTTACCCTTCCCTGTCCTTTCAAGAGACCACTGTGCCCTATGCTAACTGCCAGCTCCCATGGACCTAGCCAGAAGGGTAGGTTCTAATCTTAGATTCTTCCTCCAGCTTCAAAGTAAGAAGACCACTCTTCATTGTCTTTCAGCCTCATATATTCTCATGGGAATAGGAAATGCCTATTCCCCCTTTGAATGCACCAACCATCTAAGATGTATGTATTTAATTGTCCCAATCAGACTGAACACCTATCAGTGAACAATTATATTCCCTTTTAACCATAAGTTTATATTTGAATTAACTGATCCATTCAGACTGGCCTGTGTGTGTGGACAGGTCTGTGTGTGTGGAGATGTCCACTTGAGATTTATGACCAAGCTCTTATCTAGCAGCTAGGAAGGGCTGAGAATTCCAGCTTCTCAGCTTGCATGAGTGTTTTTTTTTCCAGACTGCTAAAAAAATGTGTTTGGAAAATCCAAACATTAACTCCTTCTTTACCATTTCTGTCACATCCCCCCCAGATGATGAAGTCGTGTCCCTTGGGCCACCCCAAGTGACACAGCTGTTCATGCAACTACTGGGAAGTGCCCAAAGTATCTGGCCATGTCATTAGCCCCACCTAGAGAGCCAGTCCGCATTTGCATTTTGTTTGCCACTGTGATGCTGGATGGTCATGTTGTATACCTGCAGTACCAAACTCCAACGTAGTAGTTTTCCATTTTGCCCACTTGACCTATGAAGCCAAATCAGGGGATTATGATCTGTGACCACAGTGAATTCTCTCCCATATAGGTAAGGTTGCAGCTTCTGAAGGGTCCACACTATTCCCAAGCATTCTTTCTGGATCGTGGCATAGGTCTTCTCTCTGGGCAAAAGCCTCCGGCTGAGGTACACAACCGGGTGCTTCTCCCCTTGCTGGGTAACTTGGCTCAGCACAGCCCCCAGGCCATGATCTGAGGCATCCACATGGACCATAAACTTTAAACTATAATTGGGGCTAGCCAATACAGCTGGGCTGCTTAAGGCTTTCTTTAGCTCCTGGAAAGCGACCTCACAGCCTTCTGACCACTTCACTGTATCTGGCTTTCCCTTCTTGGTTAAGTCTATCAGGGGCTTAGGCAGATCGCTATAGTGAGGAACAAACCTCCGGTAGTACCCTGCTGTCCCTAGAAATGACCTGACCTGTTTCTTGGTGGTAGGAGTAGGCCAGGCCAGGATGGCATCAACCTTGGCAGGCTCTGGGTGGATGTGCCCAATACCCACCTGGTGCCCAAGGTAGGACACTTCTGCCATACCTTTCTGGCACTTTTCCTCCTTGACTGTCAGACCTGCATTCTTTAACCTGTGGAACACATACCATACATTCTTACTGTGCTCATCCCAGGTCTAGCTGTACACGGCTGTATCATCCATATAAGCCAATGCAGACTCACCTACCCCAGACAGAATGCGATCCACAAGCCGTTGAAAGGTTGCAGGTGCATTCTTCATTCCAAATGGCATTACCTTGAATTCATATAAACCAAATGGAGTAACAAAAGCTGATCTCTCCCTGGCTGCAGGGGTCAGAGGTACCTGCCAATAGCCCTTTGTTAGGTCTATTGTGGTCAAATACTTGGCTCCCCAAGTCGCTCCAGGGTTTCATCTGTTCTGGGCATGGGACAGGCGTCAGACTCCATGCAGCTATTAAGCCTCTGGTAATCAATGCAGAATCATGTGGTGCCATCCCTTTTGGGGATCAGTACCATGGATGATGCCCAGGTGCTGCTAGATTCCTGGAATACTTCAAGTTCCAGCATCTCCTTGAGCTCCTCTTTCACAGTCTGCTTAATGTGCTCAGGTACCCTGTAGGGGGACTGTTTCAGGGGAACCTGAGTCCCTGTTTCCACATGGTGCTCTGCCATTGTGGTGTACCCCAGTTTCCCTGTGAACATGTCCTCAAATTATTTCAGCACACCCCTAATTTCTTGCACCTGGGCTGGCATCAGCTGTTCAGAGAGGGTAAGGTTGTCCACAGAGGATGCAACACAGGCCTCCTCAAGCAGGTCCACCAGTGGATCCATCTCAGTTTCCTCCTCTGGGGCACTGCATACAGCGAGGACCAATTCCTCCCTGTCATGGTAGGGCTTCAGCATGTTAACATGATACACCTTTCATCTGCATCTCCTGTCCAGTAGCTCTATCATGTAATTGACATCACTAACCTTTTGGACAATAGAGAGTGGCCCCTCCCATGCTGCCTGTAATTTATTCTGTTGGACAGGGATGAGTGCAATCACTCACTGTCCCACTTCATATTCTCTGGCTCAGGCCCCACGGTCAAACCAGACTTTCTGCTGCTGTTGTGCAGTGGCCAGGTGATCCTGAGCAAGCCCCATGAGCTCCTTAAGGTGGGTCCTGAAGTTCAGGACATACTCCACAACAGACTCCCTTTGGGAGGCATAGTCACCTTCCCATGCATCCTGAATCAAATCTAGGGGCCCCCGCACCCTATGACCAAATAGGAGCTCGAAAGGTGAGAACCCTGTGGACTCCTGTGGGACTTCCCTGTATGCAAATAGTAGATGAGGCAAATATTTATCCCAGTCCCTCTTATGCCGGTGTGCAAAAGTCCTTAGCATGGTCTTAAGGGTTGAATTAAATCACTCCACCAGACCATTAGCTTGGGAATGGTATGGGGAGGTTTTAAGCTGCTTTACCCCACACTTCTCCCACAAACTACTTATTAACCCTGACATGAAATTGGCACCTCGATCTGACAGGATCTCCTGGGGAAAGCCCACTCAGCTAAATATTTCCAACAGTGCATCTGCCACTGGTTCTGCCTCAGAGGATGTTAGGGCCACTGCCTCTGGGTATCTTGTGGCATAGTCGACAACTACCACAATATATTGCTTGCCAGTGTGACTTGGGGTGCTCAATGGCTCCACTATGTCCACAGCTACCCTCTTGAAGGGTTCACCAATAATGGGCAGGGGCACCAAAGCTGCCTTGGCCTTGTCCCCCATTTTCCCCACCCGCTGACACTGTGGACAAGTCCTGCAATAATTTGCCACACCCTTGCCAATACCAGGCCAGAAGAAATTGTTGGTTAGATGCTTTTTCATGTGCCTCACCCCTGAGTGCCCTGAGAAAGGGATATCATGGGTGAGGGCAAAAAGCTGCTGACGGTGAACCTTAGGGACTACCAGCTGCTGAAGTACCTCACCGTCTAGCCCTTCCTCTGTTGTACATTCTCTGTACAACAGTCCATTGTCCCAGTTAATGGACTCTTTACCTCCCTGAGGACGCCCAGCCCTATGAGCTATTTCCCTCGGTTTTTGCAAGGTAGGGTTAATTCACTGTGCAGCACTCAGCTGCCCTCATCTGACCCTTCCTAGTGCCCCTTCAGGAGGAAGTCTTGTGGGTTCCTCTATTTGTGACTGGGGTTCTGGACTGCTGCTTCTATCCAGCCCCTCCCTTGTGTTTGACACTTCCTCAGCTGCTGAGGGTGTGGCTGGACCACCCGGAGTCACCCCCTCTTCACCCTCAGAAGCTTGCCTTTGTGCCTGACTACGAGTTACAACACACACCAGTTTTTTCCTGGGGTACAAATCCTTCCCCACATTCATATTTACAGGTAGGTCCTCTACAAGTCCCACCTCCTTTTCTCCATGGCCCCCTTCCCAGCTCAGGAAGACTCTAGCCATTGGTAATTGGACTGGTGGCCCTGTGAATGCCCGGACTCTGGAGTATTTCCCAGGCACCATCTGCTCTACCCAGATGAGATCCTGCCTTACCAGGGAGATGTCAGTGCTTGTGTCCAACAGTCCCTGTGTTACTATTCCATTAACTGTAATGGGATGCAGACTCTCATCAGAGGAGAGTGGTTATTCAGAGTGGACACACCCTACAAACACACACCCTCCCCATACCTCTGCCCCTTAGCCAGTTTCTGAGGGCAGTTATATCTCAAGTGTCCTACTTGATTGCAAATATGACATTTCTTGGGTCCTGTCTCTTGAGTCCCCTTTGAACCAGAGGGTTCTACTTTGGGATCAGGTGCAGGCTGGTTTCCTTTGGGCTGCCTCCCATCAGATCCCTTATAACCATGTGCTGCCCCCCCACCATAAGACTTATGCTGTGTGTATGGCCAGCTAGACAGATACATGTCAGTGCTTGCTGCCACCTCTGTTGAGGAGGCGCATGCCTGGTCTAGGAGCCAATTTTAAGAAATGTGTCTCTCACCAATACATCTTTGATTAGTTCTACAGTGGTTGCTTTAGCCCCCTCCACCCACCTATCAAGATAAGTACGCTGTTGAACCTGCAGTTCTGCATAACTGTCTTCTGGGCTTTTCTTTAACTCCCTAAATTTCCTTCTATAAGCCTCAGGAGTTAATTCAAAACATTTTAACAACACTGTTTTAACTTTATCATAATCAGCATAGTCTTCATTACTCATTTTAGAGAATGCATGCAAAGCCCTCCCCATAAGTAAGGGTGTGAGATAAGTTGACCAGGAAGCCTTAGTCAATTGGAATTGGTCACATACTCTCTCAAATGACCTTAAAAACAAATTAAGGTCATCTCCCTCTTTAAACTGAAGGAACAATTTAGAATTAATTTTGGCTTCATGAGACAAACTCACTCCACCATTACTCATGGTTTGCTGGCTGCGCAGGGTCATCATTTCCTTCTCGTGCTGTCGTTCCTTCTCTCTTTCTTCACGTTCCTTCTCTCTGTCTTGGCATTCTCTTTCTCTTTCTTCACATTCTTTCTCTCTATCTGCCAGTCTATTTTCTTCCAGTTCTTTCTCTACTGCCAACATTCTTGCTTCTGCTTCAGCATCCAGTCTTTTCACCTCCAGTGCCTTGTCTTGCAGCAACAGCTGCAGTCGCATTGCCTCAAGTTGGTTTGGGGGTCTGCTACATCAGTTTCTGACTCACCCCAAGAGACTGTCTGCTTCAGATCATGTGCCAAGAGGGACGCTATGAGGTCTGTATTTTTCTTGTGTTTTAGACCTTCAGGCTGAATCCCCTTTCCCTGGCACCTTTCACAAAGCTGTGGCACAGCAAGTGAGTCATACTCCATGGAGCTCATTCCCTACTGCTACGCTATACTGTGCTAACTATAAACAAATAAAACTGTTGTACAAATGTATTCCCTTATATATCCTATTTTGCAATGCTAAGGTAACTGTTCCATTAGCAAACTCTGTATCTCAGTGTGCTATGCAGTCCGCTATCATCACCCTACCACTGCCAACCAATATGTGACAACCCACCTCTCCCTCTGGGCTGAAACAGCTTTTAGAGAGGTGTCTGTCCTCGGGTATTCGCTGCCACCAGCGGGACTGTCTCCAGCTCGACCTTCAAGTTTACAAACTTGAATAATTAAACGTGCAATTGCATAAGTTAAAGTCTGGTAGTGTGTCTCTCTCGGGTGGCGGATGCTACACAGAGTTTACCTCAGCCAGTGGAAACCAAATATTACCTTAGAATAATGACATCACAGTCACAACTGTTGAGCAAATAAATAACTTTTTACTTAACAGAAAGTACACTGAGCATTTACAGGATATATTTACAACTCAAGAGAATAGCACTCATACAGGAAAAGTAAACAAATGTTTTAAATAACAGATGGCAAAAGAAAAAGGCCATTACTGAAATATGCTAGTACTAAACTTACCCTTCCCTGTCCTTTCAAGAGACCACTGTGCCCTATGCTAACTGCCAGCTCCCAAGGACCTAGCTAGAAGGATAGGCTCTAACCTTAGATTCTTCCTCCAGCTTCAAAGTAAGAACACTCTTCATTGTCTTTCAGTCTCTTATATATTCTCCTGGGAATAGGTAATGCCAATTCCCCCTTTGAATGCACCAACCATCTAAGATGTATGTATTTAATTGTCCCAATCAGACTGAACACCTATCAGTGACCAATTATATTCCCTTTTAACCATAAGTTTATATTTGAATGAACCAATCTATTCAGACTGGCCTGTGTGCGTGGATAGGTCTGTATGTGTGTGGAGATGTCCACTCGAGATTTATGACCCAGCTCTTATCTAGCAGTTAGGGAGGACTGAGAATTCCAGCTTCTCAGCTTGCATGAGTGTTTTTTTTTCCAGACTGCTAAAAAAATGTGTTTGGAAAATCCAAACATTAATTCCTTCTTTACCATTTCTGTCACACTCACTACAATCTCTGATGCAAAATCTCTTGTGCTGCTTTTAAGGTCACTCTAGCTGCCTGTTTTCCCCCAAGTCTTTTGGTGGTGCATTTTAACTACTTGCCATTCCAGGGCTGGTGCTCTGGACTCACGAGTGGTGTGGGGGAGTGGTTGAACAGTCCAGCTTTTCTCTCATTCAGTCCTCAGGAGCTCTTTGAGTGTTCCACCACTTGTGTCCTGTACACCCTTCACACTGCATCCTGGGCCTTTCAAAGCAAAATCAAGCCATAATCAACATGCCACAAACAAATGTGAATACCTCATGAACTATAAGTGCTACACACAGAGTATGGTGGCAAAGCTGTGCTATGCAATTAATTATAAGCAATTTCTTTGTTTTCTAAACTAATCAAAATGGCGAAAAAGGTGGGTTTCTTTGTAATAAAAAAGGCAATGTAAACCATTTTTGGTAGGAAAATATGTAACATATCAACACCAAATTAAGCATCCATACATTAGATGTAGGTACAAAAGTAATTGTGTACTAAAAAGCAATTTGTCTAATATAAAAAAAAACACATATTTTTTCCCCATTTTGTTCAAGGTGCTTAGGTGAGGCTGGAGGGACAAATATCAGTCATACACATCATATCATACCATAAACAAATGTGAATACTCCGAAAGTATTTGTGATACACATGAAGTATCAGCGGCAAAGTTGTTCAGCACAAAATTACCTTTCTAATGGTACTATACAGTCAATTCTAATCTATTCAGTTCACAAGTAATACAGATAAATAGTGCTGATGACCTGAGATGTGTCCAGGGCAAACGGGAAGTCGTTGGCTGCCAACTGAAGTCATTGTGGGAGACAAAGGGGATGATTTAGCTGTCACCTACAGGCATTTTCTGGAGGTATTAACCTGAGTGCTTCTTCTGGGGTATTGCAGAGCTGAGCCCCTGACTTCCAGAACATCCACAGATGTGCTGGATAAGGTGTTTGAAATGAAAGAGTAAGCTTGTCTTTTTTTCATAACTTTGGGATTGCAATCTTGATCAAAGAAAAGTTCTGCCAAGTTGCACTGGATATTTTTAAGTTGCCAAGTTGTCTTAAGTATGTCCTCTTTGTCTTTATATAAGTTTAACTATTTTTTTTATTTCAGGTATTTATGCTCCCCAACCTCTGGCAGGGGCTTCTGCCCTCCGGAGGAGGGACACTCTCTCAGGTCCCACTGCACCACATTCACAGACCCTGGAGATTCCCCCATGGTTTGCCCCCCATGGTGAGGCAGGGGAGGTTGCGCCCCCTTCCCCTGAGACCAGTGATGAAAGTGAACAGGAATGCACAGGAACTCAGTTCCTTTACCTTTTTTGCAGTAGGAATGGAGTTCCTGTACTTCTTCCCACTGACACTGGAACTGAAATTTTTAAACCAGTACTTCAATATCCCTAATTGAATCCCATAGTATCGATACAGTTATCCTTCAGATTGAGGAACTTCATTCTACATTTCATATTTGCAATGCCTGAGTTCCTGTACTTCTTGTCTACCACTTGCACCACTGCCTGAGACCCAATCCAGAAGCCGGGGCTGACCCTTGGCATGGAGGACTGTCATGGAGCCCTGCCAGGCCCCTTTTCCTTCCTGTTTCTCCCACCCTATGCTCCCTACCAACATAGCTATGTTGGATTGCACCTCCCAACCTGTGTTGCCCTCCAGTCACCACTAGAGGGCCATCAGCAAGCAGGATGATGTGGGACCCTCCACCCAATAGAGGAGGAGCAGACCTTGGGATGCTCAGTCCTCTCTCCCCTGCTGATTCCTGGCAGCTCAGGCTTGTTCCTGAACCTGGGTCGCCAGCTTAGAGCAAGGTGTGGCATCCAGCGCCTCAACCCTCAGCACCACCGGGCTGGCATATGAGTTAAACTTTATGATGGCAGTGGTGAGGAAGCTGTTGGAGACCATCCTGAAGGAGAAGATGGTGGAATTCCTGGAGGCACAAAGCTATCTAGATGAACACCAACATGGGTTCCTCCAAGGCAGATCATGTCAAACCAGCCTTGCTGAGTTCTATGAGTGGGTGACAAGGGCACTGGACAAGGAAAGGCCAGTGGATGTCCCCCATCTGGACTTCAGCAAAGCATTTCACTCGGTGCCACATGCAAGACTGTTAGGCAAACTGAAGGGCATGTGGTGGGTGTAAAGATGGTGAGGTGGATCGTTAACTGGTTAACCAAGCAGTTTCAGAGAGTGGTAGTTGGAGGCGAAGTCTCATCCCCCCAGAAAGGTCATCAGTGGGTCCCCCAGAAGTCGGTGTTGGGCCCTCTCCTGTTTAATGCATTCATCTTGGACATTGGTGAGGGAATTGGGAGCAGAGTTTCTTCGCCGATGATTCCAAGCTGGATGCATTGGTGGACGGGGAGGAAGGGAACTACAGGATGATCTGGAGACACTTGAAAGGTGGTCACACACTTGGTAGCTGAGGTTTAATGTCAAGAGAAGTGCAGCATAATGCACTTGGGAGTTAGGAACCCTGGACATATCTACTTCTTGGGAGGGGTAAAACTGACTGTCTCTGGGGGAGAAAAAGATCTTGGAGTGATCAGAGATGCCAAAATGAATAACTCAGAGCAGTGCAGGAGGGTAATGGCTAAAGAGAACAGAATGCTTGGGTACATCACCAAGGGGATAACTTCGATGAAAAGGGAGGTCCTCCTGCCCCTGTACAACTGCCTGGTCAGACCACACCTGGAGTACTGCATGCAGTTCTGGCTCCTGTGCTTGAGGAGGGACATTGCCCTCCTGGAAAGGGTTCAGAGGAGAGTGTCTAAGATGATACAAGGTCTTGGGGACAAGTCCTATGAAGAGAAGCTCAGGGAGCTGAACATGTACTCCCTGGAGGACAAGCGGGACAGGGGGACATGATAGAGGTCTTTAAATATCCGAAGGGGAAGAATTGTGTCAGCACTGAAAGTCTGTTCCAGTTAAATGAAGAAGGGTCCATGAGAGATCACACCATAAGATTGATTGGTGGGAAGTTCAGGGGAGAGGTAAGGAGACATTGTTTTATGGAGAGGGTGGTGGCACCATGGAATGCACTACCAATGGAGCTGGTGGCTGTGGATACAGTGGGTGGGCTCAGGAGGGGTTGTGACAGCTACATGGGAAAAGTATGGGGAGTGCAGGGAATGAAGGAGATGCTCTGGGAGGGGAAATTGAGAGGGATGTCGGGTACAAGTGGGGTGGGGGCAGCTACAATGTTGTAACCACGTACTGCTAATCAAGCAGACTCGATAGATCAACTGGTCTAATCTGCTGGCAACTTAGTATGTTAGTATGATGGATCATGACTTTTGGTCAAGGTCGGATGGTTTTCGGAGGTGTGCCCTATGCATTCAGATGCATCATGGCCGGGAGAGTGAGTATGTATCATAAAAGATCTTCTAGGAGCTCTGTCATTCTCCCCTATTTCCGACCCCTCCAGCAATCCATATATGTGTAAATTGTGTTGTCTGGATCTGCCCTCTTGATCCAGACAATTATATTGTAGGGGAAAGTTTTGCTGAATGAGTCCCTCCATAGTCTAGTGCAGTTGAAGTGACCCCTCCTCCACGTGGAGTACCCGCTCCTCAGTCGAGTGCAGACAGGACTCCATTTTTTTTTATTCTTGGTATTTATCTGCTTGAATTCTGAGCAATTTTCCTTCCCAAACCCTTTTAATTCTTGGAGGATAGTGTCATAGCAAAAAACAGGACAGTTTCTCATATTCAACATCTGTATCATACCCCAGGCCCACTGTGGTGGCTGGGGATGAGCTCCTGCTGTGGCCTGGGACTGGCAGAGTGTATTCCTCTGCATCTGCCATGTTGGACAAAGATACCAACCTTGGTCATGTTAATCACCTCTGTCTCTCTGAGAAGACATTTGAGTGGGTAAATCTTGTTTTTGAACTGATTGTGGGGTAAAGTTAGTTAGATAAGGAATGAAGCTGTAAATGTAAGGTGCCATCTTAAATCTGACATCACCACCCAGAACCCACAGAACTCCCACCATGACTCAGTAATGGCCACAATATTAAAGTCTGTCTCCACAATGATGGCCCCCAGGTCCGGAAATTTGTTCCCCAGATTTCCTGCATTTGCACACATGGCTTTCTGTATTTTATTACCACTCTGTCCACTACCACCTCTGTCTGTTTTTTCCCTTCCTGCTTTCCCAATTCATGTTCCTGTCCCTTTCATTTCAAACACTATGTTTTTTTCTTTATTTTGCACCCTGTGGGATTTGCCTCCCTTCATATCCTCGCTTCTCTCTAATCTAATACCATCTGTGGGGGGCAATTTATGCCTCCCTAATTTCTTCTGCCACCCCCCTTGATAGTTTATATGCACCTTAAAATAACATTTGAAGCATGCAGTGAATACTGCGATATCCCTCCTAGACAGATGCAGGCCATCACCGTTATATAGGCCCTTATTCCTCCAGGTGGGTCCCTAGTCCCAATGAAGCTGAATTCCTCCTCTACATCATTCCTTTAACCAGAAGTTGAAGTTCCTGATGTGGATATCTGTAACCTCCCCCCTGTGGTAGGCAGGCAGCACCTCAGTAAAAGACACTGAGTGCACTACCTGCCTAAGTTCCCTCCCCAACTCCTTAACATCCCCATGCACAATTCCTGCCCTATCCCTAGCCAGGTCACTAGTCCCCAGGTGGGCAATTACATCTAGCTGCACCTCCTGCTCCGCCATCCTAGCGATCCTTAGGATCTACTTTCCATCCCTCCAAGTTGAGACACCAGATAGGCACCTCACTTCCTGCTTTCCCACCATTCCTGTTCCCATATCTACCCCCCACGATGAAGGAGTCCCCTCCTTAGAAGCTGCTTCCTCCTCTGGTGGGGTCCTTTCCCTCCCACCTTGGGGTCTTCTCTTGGGAGGACCCCCACATCCTTCCCACAATGGGTGCCTTCTTCCAGTGGTCCTGTTCTGCCAGAGCAGAGAAAGAGTTCTCTAGTGTCACTGGCTGAGGAATGTACCCCCTACCTGCCTGCTCCCTCCCTGAGCAAACCACAGTCCAGCTGGCCCTTCACTTTGGCACCTTCTGGGGCAATGATGTTAGATTTAGTGGCCCCTGGGAGTGAGAAGAGATCACCCAAATCCTATCCAACTTGGACCAAAGTGTAGCAACCTCTTCCTTCATTCAGTAGGTGCATGCAGAAGGGGCAGCACCTCGGTCTTCAGAGGATCTGTCTGAAAATTGCTGTCCCACAGCTACTGCACTGCACTGCATCACTCTCAACATTCCTATTTCTACACTCACTATCATACTGGAAAGAACTCTCTGCTTTTATCCCAGTTAGGGTGTTTACCCTTTATTTGTTCTGCTTAATTTCTGTTACTTGATCCTAGATTGGGTGTTTTAAGTTTTCCTGTTATGTCATAACCCTAATTTTGATTTCCTCCTTCCTTATACTTCTGAATGTGTTTTATAAGCCTGCCTCAGATAGGATGCATCCCTCTTCCCTACTCTTAGTGATTTTATTAGGAAAACCCTTCTTTTTTATTCCTATTTCACTCCTCTTCCTTTAATTAAAGTTCAAAAACACATACAAATTACTTATACTATACTTCAGTTAAACTATATGCAGTTAAGTGTGTCACATCAGGGGTTCAGTATCTCCTGCCGATTGCTGCCCTATGCTGTCCCCCTCATGTAACACCCTTAACCACACAATAGTTTAAGTATAGTGAATATTAGTGCATCCCCAGTGTGTCACCCTTAAGCTACAGCTTGCATTAGGCCAAAGCCTAGAAATACGGTACTGTAGCCCTGCTCACTACAACCAATAAGATCCCAACTGGAGCAATGGGGAGAAGGAGGAGAAAGTCTCTGTAACAGGAGCCTGCTGTGGATGTTACTAGAGCAAGCACAAGCTCCAGGTCAGTTGTAATCCTGGCACACTGCTACCAATAAAGTCTGCTTCGCCCCAACTGCTGGAACAACTGATGTTCGTAAGTTCCAGGAAGGTTTCAGATGCTGCTCGCTTTCACTTGCAGCCATGCCCACTAGAACCAAAACACTCCTGATTGGTGCAATGGGTAGAGGGAAAAGAAAGTCATGGCAGCAGAAGCCTTCTGTGTATGTTATCATAGCAGGCACAAGTCCTAGGTCAGTTGTAATCCTGACACACTGCTCCCAACAATAGAGCTTGCTTCGTCCTGACTGCCTGAACATCTGATATTTGTAATTTCTAGGCCACTTACAAATGCCACTTGCTTTCACTTGCAGCCCCACCCACAAGAACCAAAACACTCTCAACTGGTGCAATGGGAAGAGGGAAGAGAAAGTCACTGCAGCAGGAGACTGATGTGGATGTTACCAGAGTAAGCACAAGTTCCAGGTCAGTTGTAATCCTGGCTCACTGCTACAGATAGAGCCTACTTTGCCACACCTGCTGGAACAGCTGATGTTAGTAGGTTCCAGGTGACTTTCAAATCTTGCTCACGTTCACTTGTAGCCATGCCCCACTAGAACCAAAACACTCCCAATCGGAGCAATAGGTAGAGGGAGGAGAAAGTCAATGCAGCAAGACCCTGCTGTGGATGTTATCAGAGCAGGTATGGTTTACTTCAAACCTCCTTGTAATTAATGAGAGGAAGACTAAATGCATGCTGTTTTGGAATCACAACAAGACTGACATCTCTGCTGGCCTAAGCATTTCCTGTTCATAGGCAGTATAGTGTAGCGGTTAAGGGCACTGAGCTGCAAACCTGGAGACCTGGGTTTGAATCCCATCAGCTCCACTTGCACACTGTGTGACCCTGAGCAAGTCACTTAACTTCCTTGTGCTCCCAGGTCACACCTGGAAACATGCTCTGGCTTAGTGTGGCTTTCCTGGTTAAACAATTTCTCCCTTCCTTCCATTTCCTCATCTGGGGTCACACTACAGCAAATGAAAGCTTTTACATACCATGGGGTTATTCTGGACAGTGTCCTGTCATTCTCAAATCATGTGAACTACCTTTTTATGGCAGTCAGCACAAGACTTGGACTCCTCTATAGGCACAGAGGCAACTTCCTACCAGAGATTAATAAGCTCCTGGTACAGTGCTTTGATCACCAGCATTATAGACTATGATATTGTTATTTATGGTTCCGCGAATTGCTGAGCACTGTCCTGTGTCAGGGGCATGCTGAATAGGGCATGTCACTTTGCAAACAACCTTAAAACTGATAGCTGTACCTGTGTCCTGTTTAGTAGTCTGAACTGGTTAAACTTCAGTTTGAGGATGCTATAGCATACTTTGGTCATAGGTCATAAAGTTCTACATGGCCTGCTATCTCCTGGTCTAGAGTCTATGTTCTGTTACGTGGACAATAATGATGGTACCAGGGGCATGTCACAACACTTTCTGTTGCTACCTCGCAGAATAACTGTACTGGGACAATACTGCTTTAGTTATCATTTTGCAAAACACTGGAAAGAACTGATGAACACTTTAAGAGACTGCCACTCTCTTGAATAGTTTAACACCCAGCTGTTGTCCATGCTCACTACCCTTGGGATATGTAATTTCTACCACTGAACACCTGTTGTAATCTGACAATGTATAATTTGCTGCTCTCTACACAAAATGTCATGTAATGTTAAAAAATCCAATGATCGCATACACATAACTGGTGCCTCCCTGACCCTATCTACCCCTTCTTCTGCCCTGCACCTCACATCTCCCCCACTACTCCCCCTACCTCTCCTCTGGGCCCTGTCCCATTGCAGGGTTCCCAGCATCCTGAAGGGGATTCAGCTCCTGGGGCTCATACTCTCCTCTTCCTCTCTCCACCTTACTGCACCCCACTGCCTCCCCGGCTACCTCTAACTGGTGCTTCCCCACCCTCTACCCCTCCTTTCTGCCCCCACTTCACATCTCCCTCACTACCCCCTTCTCTGGGCCTTGTCCCTTACAGGGTTCTCAGCACACTGAGGGGGATTCAGTTCCTGGGAATCATACTCTCCTCCTCCACTCTCCATCCACCCCTCCCCACTGCCTCCCTTTCTACCTCTGTTGTCACCCTGATCCTATTCCACCTCCTTCTTCCCCACCTCACATCTCCCCCACCTCCCTCCTCCCTTCTCCCTCTCCTCTGGGCCCTGTCCCTTGCAGGGTTCTCAGCATCCTGAAGAGGATTCAGTTCCTGGGATCATTTTCTAGCCTTCCACCCTCTCTCCCTCCTCCTAGCCCACTCCTCCCCATCCCATGTCGCCATGTCCCCTTCCTTGCCGTGCTTTCAGCATCCTGGAGGGTTGTTCTTGTCTTCCCCTCCCCTCCACCCACCGTCCCCTACCTGCTGCTGTGTGCAGTAAGCCCTCTCTCTATCCATCCCTCCTCCCCTCCTCTTGTGCAATTACTCCCTTCCCTAAACTTCGTTGAGCATGTAGCTACTCTTAAATTCTGGCTTTTTGGTTCTGGACTTGCACTCACTCGCCACCGCATTGCTACCACCCTTTCTGCTACCCTGTATCTGCACCTAACACCTCTCTCTTCCTAACAATCTTCCCTCAAGTCATGTCCACCATACTCTCCTACCCTCCTCTCCCCTCCCCTTCCTTGGCCTCTTACCTACCCCATAGCTACGCTACAGCTATGACTGCATAATGCTACCTATGCGATCTACACTACAACTATGACTGCAAAACGCTACCCATACTATCTTCTCATTGTCCTTTACCACCCCTCCCCCTGATGACTACATCTTCTTCTCTCCCCCTATGTCTTGGCCTCACTCTGTTATATACCACTCCCTGTTTACATTAACTTCTGTTGTCTCATACTGATTAGTACTGCATTGTATTAGCACAGCACTGTATGTATCTGAAGTGCACTTATGTAGTTGATTGTTTGGTATTTGTATTCCATAGTACTAGTGCAACACTGTATGTATTGTTTTGCACTGTATGTATTTGACTGTTTTGAGTTTCCCCGATCCTCCCATATGTGTACCCCTTCCCCCCAGGACGCTTCTGGAAATGATATGTTACAGCTCATGTTGTCTTTCCTGGTGAAATCTTTTCAAATAAATAAATAAATATTATTGTTACCTGTGTCCACTACAGCGTTTTTGCGTATTTTTTATTATGTGTACCTGACTCTAAACTCTTTGAAAACAGGCACATGCATATAGGGTTTTATGTGCAATAAAATCTAAATTAAACTAAACTCAAACTAAGACCCAGGTCAGTTGTAATCCTGGCACACTGCTCCAGATAGATCCTGCTTCACCACCATTTAGCCACTGGTAAATGTGGTGTTTTGAAATCATTCCTGCTCCATTGGAGCTTCCCTGGTCATACCCTATGGGCAGCTTTACTTGCAGTTTGTCTGCCCCTTTATGGATTAGCTGCTGTGGAGCAGCACTCAGAACACCACCTGTGGGCATTTTAGGTGCTTTAGCTTAGCCCTCCCCATCAGTAGCCTGCAGTGCATGCTAAAGTTTATATAAGCTCTGATCTTTTGTTTGCTGGTCCCGCTGTCTTCCCTGGGATAAGTACAGTCAGTAAGGACTATAATGCAATATTACCTAGATAATAAAAACCACTATGGACAACATATAACACCTGTCATTCTAGGTATCAGTCTACTATCCACAATGACACACAAATTTGTTACCCTTATTACCAAAGCATCATGGGAAGCAGATACATATTATCATAAAACAATATAGTCAGTTTGTGCTCTACGTAGGTATGCGTGGTGTCACATGGTTTCTTGACATACTCTGCAAAGGCTAAAAACAGAAGACACAAACGTGTTTATCCTACACAGGACTCATCAATGTGCCTCATTTACAACAGTACCGGCATAGGATGAATCAATCACATTTTGCTCTTACTTGTTTGGGTCATGGTGAGACCAAAATAGGAAAGTAATCACAAAGACAAAGAACCTTGGCACAAAAGCACTGAGACAAGGGTTACCTGGAAAGCGCATTGGCAATACTGAGACTAGAAAGACAGAAAAGCCTCACAATTCACCCTCAAAGAAAAGCTCAAGACTGTAAAAATATGTGAGAAAAACAAATATAAATTTATTCATAAAGATACTCGCACATTAATATATAAAAAAGTCAAACGGGTGCTATCTCCACAGTCCGCACTAAAAGCCCAATGGCGTTTCTCTCCCCTATAGGCTTTTCTGTCTTTCTAGTGTAATTTATTAGTCTTACGCAACCAGAGCCGGTGGATGACCTCCCTTTTGTTTTAAACTGACAATAAAGCCAGGTTTCAAAGAAATATAAAATTACACATACCTGTATCTCCATATTGCAAAGCATCATGACAAGTATATGTAAATCACCATGAAAAAATTTAGACTAGTTCTGCTTTCAGCAAGAATGTATGGTGTCATAAAAAAACAAGAAAGAGTAGCACACACCCCCCAACAACCAAGGTCACTAGCCTTCAAATATAAGAATTTACACAGGCTCGAGTGAAAAAATACAAATTTATTGATAAATACTCACATCCAGAAATACAAAGTGGCCAGTATTGACAGTGGATAAAACTGAAAGCTACCCAAGCAAGGTCCCCAAGCAAAGTCAGGAGGAATTTGTGGAGGGGGGACATGTGCCACTATAGACATGGGAAGGACTTGCACACTCAGACAGACAAGACACACCGTAAGGCTTTTTTCTGCTGGCATGTTCATATGTTTGTACGTATGTTCATATGCCATCTCCATTTATATAAGGAAGACAAGAGGCAGCCCATTTCAGCATAATGTGGTTGTGGCCTGGTGTTGGGGGGCTTTGTACTTCAGATATACTGAGGTGTAATATCAACAATTTCTTGGCATGCTTAATGGTTTAATAATACTATATGTCACTGGTGCCTCTAGAATGTTGCTAAGGTAGGCTGTGCTGACTGTGCAGGCACTGCTTTACAATGGAGGTGGTTTTGATACATTCTGTGTCATGTCTCCATGTCACTGGTGGCAAAATCTTGAATGCTGTCTGGCCGAACCTACAGAATTATTCCCAGTTTGTGGTGGACACCAGCAATCCTGTGGAAGAGTTTGTCGGGTTGAGGCAGGAATTGTGATTTCAGGGGGATCACGTGATGCAGTCCACCAGAGAGCAGCCTTTCTGCTCAGCTCCAGCCTTTCGACCCTTTAAACAGCTAAATTTCCTGAAATTCTCACTCGAATTGCAAGTTTACTGACTCCTAAGCTGGTAATAGAGCCTGCAGATTAGATTTATACTGTGCTATTCCAAATGGAGAACACGAGGAAGAAAAGCTCGCAGAAACATACTTATCCTGCGACACCTGAAAAGGCCCTTAAAAAATCCAGGGCCTCAAGTGCCGAAGAAGGACAGATCATGGATAGGGCTACGGAGGAGCTCCAACCTCTCACCCTGCAACGGTTCTTACAAGAGTTTACTCCCTTTAAAAAAACTATTATTGCAACTTCGGCAGAGATTAAAAGTCTTACCCAGGCTGTGGAGGACTTATACCAGAAATCAACCGACGCAGAAGCCAGAATCTGTTCGGTGGAAAAGAGAGCAGATAAGGTGGAACCCGAGCTCACAGCGATCCGCCTGAAGCTTACTCAGATGGAATCCAAGATCGAGGACCTAGAGGGCCGCAGCCGCAGGAATAACGTGGTCCTCATAGGCCTCCCAGAAAACGCTGAAGGTCCTGACGTTGTTGGCTTTATTCAAAAATTAGTGGAAAAACTAGCCGTTCCATCCCCCTTTGGTGCGACCTACACTATTGAACAAGCGCATAGGGCACTTCATCCCAAGCCGCCATCAGGAGCCTCCCCTCGTCCACTGATCTTCAAATTTCTGAATTACTTAGAGCGGCAACATATGTTCAGGAAGATTAAAGAGCTACAGGAGGTGCGCTGGGAAAGAGTCAAAATTAGGGTAGCCCAAGACCTTCCTGCCTCCGTTAGGCAAAAAAGAGCTCATTTCCACCCCATCGTGTCTAAATTAATTGCCACCAGCATGAAATTCCGTATGGGTTACCCCGTGAAACTAGGGGTGCTAATCTCTGGATCCTGGGTATCCTTTGACTACCCTGATGCCACCAGCAAAGGGCTCAAATCTGCTTTCCCTAATTTATTTAAGGATGCTTGAATGCTTGCGCTAAGGGCACCTTTGACCATGCAGCTCTCAAATGATTTTCACATCTGGTCTTCCCGGAATGCATGCTGTCCTGTCCTAGTAATGGGATCCTGTCATGTGGGCTGGAGGGCAATATATAGAGTATAATAGAAGCTTTGGAAGCTATAAGAATTGGAAGCTTGGAGTAAAATATATAATTTTCCGATCGAGACAAGTCGGTATCTTTAGCATCTGTCATGATTTTGGGCTTCTAATCGTTGCTCTTCAGTTATGGATACACCAGTGTGTAATGGATCAAAAGCAGAGGTTGAGCTAAAACTGGGACAGTTAACTGAGATTTCTACCTCTCAGGCTACTCAAGCTTCGCAATGGCTCCACTCACCTCTCAACCGGATCAGCTGGCAGCTGAGTGCTTTTCTCACGGAATCTCTCTACTTCTTCTCCCACGAGTGCTCCCTGGATTTCCTCACATGCGGTGGCCGAGCATAATACTGCACTAACTGTGGTTGTCTTGGTGTATTTGCAGCGGTGAGGCGAAAGCTCTCATAGGTTGCCTCTCACTGGCCTTTGGATCAGCTCTCCTTCTAGCTGGACTTTGTCTCCCTACTTGTCAGCAATTCTCTCTTTTTTTACTTTTACGTGAGGATGGCCAAAAGAGGGCACCAGACATTCAAGAATTAAGGCTTTCAGATTGCATCTGCAGCTTCAGTTTTCTTTTACTCCCGTGGCTAATTGCATCCCTCACCATTTAATTTTTACCGCTTCGAGTAGTGTTGGGATTTATTTTGAACCTTCCCTATCAATTACTTCTGGGTTTTCCGGTGAAAGACAAATTTTTCTACGCCGGTGCTCGAAAGCACACCATTTGGTTCACCTCCAGTTATCCTATTTTAATTATTCGCCTAAGCTACGATGTGCACCTCGTTAGAGCCTTTTAACGTGCCCTTAGAATAAGCACTGTACAGTTTCTTTCCTTCGTAGGGGTTACTGGACTTGTAATAGATCAGTAGTTTTTAAGTTAAGTTTAATTTGTTTTGCTCCCAGAGGCACTAAATTTCTCTAACAATCAGAGCATATTTAAACCTTTCTGTGTAAACAACATGTTTTGTCTCTTTAGTGTAATTTAAGCAAGGTTATTACATTGCCTCATAGAATGTTAGTTTCCTACCTATTCAGCATTATCTTGTTATTCCATGGTTTTAGTGTAAGTTTAACAATACGTAGCTAAATGAGTAATTTGGGTTTCAGAATATTATGTATCAGGGGGTAAAATGCATTTTACAGCCACCCCTTTACTTAATTCATGCTTGCTTGTTACTCAGAATGGGTATCAATGGGGAGGTAGAAGGGTTTGGTGGGCTGGGGGGAGGGCGGGCTTAGTGAGGTGTTCTGTTGACTGTGGACCATAGCAACAAAGGGGAGGGGTAGGGTGTCTAGTTTGACACATATAATATTCTTTTTCGTGTTGAGGGTTAGTTTTTGGGAGAGTGAGGGGTGGGGAGGGCTCAGGTTGTCTGGCACAATTTGCAGTTATAAGGCTCGGTTTAGTCTTCCTGACAAGGTTTCCAATTCGCCCATATTTGGTTGTGTCTAGCTCATGATGAACAGCTTAATTTTTTCCTCATGGAATGTAAAAGGCCTTAGGCAGAAAATCAAGCAATATCAAGTACGGAAACATTTACAATTACTGAGATCGGATATCACTTTTATACAAGAATCACATCTGTTGATCTCAGAAGAATTATGTGTGAGAAGGCAGCAAATAGGACAAATTTTTGCAGCCGAAGGTACCAGGTAGAGTAGGGGAGTGATGATCCTGATTAGGAGCAATGTCCCATTTGTATCTACCAATATTATTAGGGACTCCCAGGGGAGGTATGTGCTGGTTCAAGGGAAAATTTATAATATAGAAGTTCTTCTAGGTAGCATATATGGTCCAAATTCTGACTCCCCAACCTTTTTTGTAGAACTTATTAATAAACTGTCCCCTTTTCTCACAATCCCCATGACTTTGGAAGGGGATTTAAACTTGGTTTTTGACCCGAATATAGATCGTACAGGGAACAAACTTAAAGGTTTGTCTCCAGCTCAAAGGGCCCTTAGAGACATGTGAGACAAGGTAGGTCTATGCGATGTCTGGCGTACATTGCATCCCACAGACAGAGGTTATACGTTTACCTCCCCCATCCACAAAACTTCCTCTAGGATAGATTATATCATGATTTCTCATCGACTATTACCTGGGGTCATGGATGTGGCTATACACCCTGGACCACCATCAGACCACTCGTTAGTCACTTGCCAACTATTCTTTGCATCTATCCCCAAGATGGAGGGCTGTTGGAAACTCAACAATCAACTTTTAAAAGACCCCTCTATAGTTGAATATATTAGTAGCCATATTTCTCATTTTCTTTCGGTCAATCTCAACTCCACCGGCAAACCCGATGTTGAATGGGTAGCCTTGAAAGCCTATCTAAGGGGCTTGTTAATTGGAGTGGCCTCAAAGAGAAAAAGGTTGAGAGAACAAAAGGCAACACAACTCCTTAGTCAGACTAGAGTACTAGAAAGTATTCTGTCTCCCCTCACACTGGAGCATACTTTGCTGGAGCTAGTTAAACTAAAGGACTCATATTTGGAGCTCCTTAGGCAGAAGGCAGAGTTTCTGATCCTGAAATCGAAAGCTTTATATGTCGATCAAGAGGAGAAAGCAGATCATCTCTTGGCTGCCCGAGTCAAACAATTAGAATCTGCCAGATTTATTGCTGCAATTCGGTCCCAAAATGGTTCTCTTGAGAACAATCCTAAAGTTATCACAACAGAATTTCGAAAGTTTTTTCAATCTCTTTACTCTCCAATGGTGAACCCCCCCCCGCTTGGAGACTTGGACGATTACTTAGCTGAATCCCACCTGCCTTCTCTCTCAGAAGCACAGCAAGCCTTATTAAGAGCCCCTTTAACCGAATGGGAAGTGCTAAGAGTGATAGATGGTCTCCCAAGTGATAAATCGCCGGGACCTGATGGATTCTCCCCCAGTTTTTATAAAATATTCGCCAAGATCCTCGCCCCCCTGCTCCTCGCCGTATTCCGGCAAATTCTCGATGGTAAGAGCACTGATAGCACTCTATTTGAGGCGCTAATAATTTTATTGCCAAAACCAGGTAAACTGTTAGAGGAAATGTCCAGTTACAGACCGATATCATTACTCAATCAAGATATCAAAATTTTGTGTAAATTTTTAGTGAATCATTTGAGCTTAGTTCTGCCGGACTTAATAGGAGTGGAACAGGTGGGCTTTATGAAGGGGAGGTCAGCTGGTGACCATATTTGTACCCTGGCACATGTTTTCTCGGCATACACCAGTGCGGAATATCCAGCTGCTTTAATTTCTCTGGATGCCGAGAAAGCTTTCGATAGAGTAAATTGGAATTTTCTGTTCAGGATGTTACATGCTTTCGGCTTCCCCCTCGAGTTCCAAAGATGGATACAGGCCCTCTATAAGTCCCCTTCAGCCAAGGTATTATGTAATGGTTGTATGTCCGATCGATTTCCCCTGTTTTTGGGCACAAGACAAGGTTGCCCTTTATCTCCTCTCCTTTTTAATTTGTATCTAGAACCCCTTATTAGAAGATTAGAGGCGTGCCCCATGATACATGGGATTGTGGTACAAGACATTGAAATTAAGATTCCGGCCTATGCGGATGATTTACTGCTTCATACCTCCTTTCCTAGCAAGGCTATCCCTCATTTATTGGGAATTATAAAAGATTTCAGTGCACTTTCTAACTACAAATTAAATGTGGGGAAAACTGTGGTTTTTCCGCTCAATCATAGAGTGATGAAGCATGAGATCAGCACATTAGGCCTTTTTTGGGAAAGAAAAATCTCTGAAGTATTTAGGAATTACTTTCCCGAGAAGTACCACTCTTCTTCAAAAATACAATCTAGATCTTCTACTTAAAAATATTACCCTAGATCTAAACAGGTGGTCCCTTCTTCCTTTGACCATGTGGGGCAGAGTTAACCTTATCAAAATGAATATCTTTCCCCGGATATTTTACCCTCTTAATCATTTGAACATTTGGTTACCCCTATTATGGTTTAAAAAGTGCATAGCATTTTTCTAACTTTATTGGGCGGTAAAAGTCATGGTTGACTTACTACAAGTTAACTGCCCCGAAACTCAGAGATGGCCTTCGACTACCACACCTCAGCCTCTATTACTGGGCTAGTCATGCAAATAAATATTTGCGTTGGCTTATTCCATGTGACCCAGAGAGAGTAGAGGATTACATACCTCTCTGGACCAAAATAGAATCTGCCCGAATCCGATCTCACAATCTCTCGCCTGCCGCCTTGCTTTTTCTGCTTCCCAAGAACCTTCCGAAATCGTTGTACTCCTCACCTATTGCGGTTTCCGTTTGGGTTCATTGCCAGTTCTGCTCTTTCATTAAATATAACCATTGTTCAGATCTTACACAACCTTTGATAGGCAATCCCAACATTAGAGTAAGTGGGAAAGTCCTTCCACCTTCATGGATTACGCAAATTCAAGGGCTTAATCTCGCTTATTTTTGCAAAGGGTCAGATCAGACTTGGCTCTCATCTACGGAAATTCTTGACAAGTTAGGGATTCCGGTCTCCAATATTTTTAAAATATTTCAACTGCGTCACATATTAGTGAATTTCATAGGGAAAAAGCCTCAAGTATACGAGACCCCCCCTTTCTGGGTTGATCTTATTCAAACAGTGATTCGCCCTCATGGGGTATCCAAGATTTTTGCAACTCTATATAACAGAGTCTACCCCGGTCCCTTTGGACCTTCTGATAACTGGGCAGAGCTCCTCCCGGACTTACACATCAATTGGGAGGCACTCTGGCGGGGATGTCATAACTTCATTACCCAAGATAGGCTCCAACTCATGCAGTTTCAAATCCTCCACAATTTGTACTACACTCCGCAAAGAATAGCTAAGTTCAGCAAATCTTTGTCTGCAGTTTGCGTGAGGTGCACCCAAGGAGAGGGCAATTTACTGTATATTTTCTGGCTCTGCCCCAAAATAAACCCCCTATGGACTCAGATTAAACAAAGAGCAGATCCCTTATTGGGACTAGATGAGTTGTTCTCAGCAGAAGTCTGCCTATTAGGAGATTACTCCAAAATCCATATAGCCGCTCGGAAATTTCATATTGCCTTCATATCCATGTCAGTCAAAAAACTGGTTCTCCAACACTGGAGGGATAATGAAGTAATATCATATGGCGAATGGCTAAAGGAACTCCTGGCTAATATAAGATTAGAGAAGATGACAGCCAGTTTGCACTATAGAATGGGTAAATTCAACAAAATCTGGGCTCCACTCTTAACCTTATATTCACTCCAAACGCCATAACCAGGTGAAATCTTTAGTACTCGTAATCAATTCGAAGTGTTATTCCGGTCAGGCAACCTGGGGGGAGGGTGTTCAGTAGAGAGGGTAGGATGGAGGGGGTGTATGTCATTTTCCTTTTCTTCCGGGACATGATGATGGTTTTTACTTTAGACATGGGTGTGTGGTGGGGTTGGGGGAGAGCTGGGAGTGGGGGTCCCCCCCCTTTTTTTTTTCTTTCTTCGAGGTGGGCCTTGGTTTGGCTGTTAATACATGTATTCATTCCAAGTGACATGTGTTTTTTTATGTATTGTATGTTGAAAACTTCAATAAACTTTAAATTAAAAAAAAAAAGGAATTGTGATTTCTCTACTGGGTGGAATTGGGCTCAGAGCCAGGGCCAGCAGTTCCTTCCATGTGTGCAATGCTTCAAATCTAGTCAATGGTGAAGGAATGTAAAGCCTTTCATATAGTCTGCTCTCCAATGGCTAACAGTGTCTCGATCCAGTACTTATTTATCTGTCCTCTTAAAGAGCAGCTGATGCCTTTGACAAAACTTTGGAAAACATAACAGTTGGACACAATTCAGCTTCTATTTCACATATCTTCTTTAGATTTCTCCTCTTCAATTTTTGTTACTGTAGAAATTCCTACAAAAACAGGATCTATAACCCACACAGCTCATCTGCCTCTATAACATACTGCCTATTTGACATCATAAAGCTCTGTTGTGACATCACAGTCTGTTGCTATGGGAATAACTATGATGTCACAAGCACAGTATTATGATATCAGATTGGGAAGAAGCAATAGTAGCTGATGAACCTTCAGGGAACAACTCTTCTGTTTTCATGACATCTGACCTCAGTAATAAACAAGCATTTGTCAATGCCAAATGTTATCTTGCTGGCACTGGCATTGGTAGTGCAGAAGTTAGAGAGATGCATAATAGGAATGACAGTGAAGTACTTAACTGATGCCAACCCCATCCCCACCCTCCAGACTGACATGTACTGGGGTGTGCCTTTGGGTTGTTGGCCATAATACTCATGCCATTTCACCTCACCCTACCCTGCAGACAACGACACATGTCACCGTGTGCCTTGGGGTGTTTGGGTCTTACGTTCACCCCATGCCATAAGGAAATACACTGAGATGGGTGCACTACAGGAGAATAGGGTGAACTTTGGGGCCGAAGAGTCCAAGGCACACCTTGATGCCTGTCAGAGGGTACAGGCTGGGGGTGGAATGGTGTGAGCATTACAGCCGAAAATCCCAAGTCACACATAGAAACATAGAAACATAGAAGTTGACAGCAGATAAGGACTGCAGGGCCCATCCAGTCTGCCCATTTCTTTTTCTACCTTATAAATGTGCCATTGGCCTTTGCTCTGTCAATGGCATATCTATTCATACTCATCTGTATTGCTCCCTCATGCCTATCCCATACCTGTTTGAAGCCCTGCACTGTATTTATATCTACCACTTCCTGAGATAGGCCGTTCCATGCATCCACCACCCTTTCTGTGAAAAAGAACTTCCTCACATTACCCCTTAATTGGCCTCTCTCTAATCTCATGCTGTGTCCTCTTGTCCTGCTATTTTTCTTATATTGAAACATGTTAGACTCTTTCACCTTGTTAATGCCCTTAAGGTGTTTGAATGTTTCCATCGTATCACCTCTCTCCCTCCTTTGCTCTAGGGTATACATATTGAGCTCCATTAATCTGTCTGTTTTCTGATGCAATCCCTGCACTATTTTGGTTGCCCTTCTCTGGACTGCCTCAATTTGGTTAATGTCTTTGTGAAGATGTGGCCTCCAGTACTGCACGCAGTACTCCAGATGCGGCCTAACTAGTGCCTTGTAAAGAAAGATTATTACAGTACCTCCCTCTTCCGACTTGTGATACCCCTACTAATATACCCTAACATCCCCCTAGCCATACCTACTGCTTTAGTGGTCTGCTTGGATGATTTCAGGTCATCGGTGATGATGATGCCCAAGTCCCTTTCTTCCCTTGTGACTGCCAGCAACTCCCTTCCCAGCCTATAGGTGGCTTCAGGGTTTCTCTCCCCTATGTGCAAGATCTTGCACTTCTTTGTGTTAAACCCCAGTTGCCACTCTTTTGCTAGTTTATCCAGATCTCTGCTCATTCTGCCCACCCCATTTGGATCACGTACTCTGTTGCAGATCTTGGTGTCATCTGCAAATGGACAAACCTTACCCTCCAGTCCATCTGCAATGTCACTGATGAAGATGTTGAAGAGGACTGGCCCCAGGACTGATCCCTGAGGTACCCCACTTGTGACTTGCATCTCTTCTGACTGTATACCATTTACCATGACTCTCTGTTTTCTGCACGTCAACCAGTTTGCCACCCAGCTGACCAACTTCTGATCCACCCAAGCCTACACATCTTATTAATCAGTCTTCTTGTGGAACAGTATAGAAAGCTTTGCTGAAGTCAAGGTAGGTGACATCAACTGCTCCCCCCTGGGTCCACCACTCTGGTTACCCAGTCAAAGAAATCTATGAGATTAGTTTGACAGGAACTTCCTTTTGTAAACCCATACTGTCTTGGATCCTGTGCTCCTATGGATTCCAGGTGTTGCACTATCCTTTCCTTAAGGAGTGCCTCAGTAATCTTGCCCACTACCAAGGTAAGACTAACTGGTCTGCAATTCCCGACCTCCTCCCTGCTACCACTCTTGTGGAGCGGGATCACATGAGCCCTTCTCCAGTCTTCTGGGACCTCTCCTGTGCTCAGAGACTCACTAAACAGTTCTGATAATGGCTCTTCTAGTTCCACCCTTAGCTCCTTTAGTACCCTGGGATGTATGCCATCATGTCCCATTGCCTTGTCCACCCTGAGCTTATCGAGCTCTTGAAGGACCCTTTCTTTTGTGAAGGGACTAGTGCACACCTCCCTCCCCCCTGTGTCCATGGTGCTGAGTTGTGGGCCCTGCCCTACCTTCTCTTCAGTAAATACTGAGCAGAAATATTTATTTAGGATAGATGTTTTTTACATGGTCCTCCTCCTCACATGTCCCCTTATCTCCTTTGATCTTAACAATACCCCCTTTGGACTTTCTCCTTTCACTAATGTATCTATAGAAAGTCTTGTCACCTTATTTTACTGTCTGTGCTAGTGTTTCCTTGGTTTGGGACTTTGCTTGCCTTACTGCCTTCCCTGCTTCCCTTACGGAAGTTTGGTATGCCTCCCTGTCTTCATCCTGCTGTGTTCCCTTATATTTCCTGAAGGCCAGCCTTTTGGCTTTGACCTTTTCTGCTGCTGATTTTGAGAACCAAAGTGGTTTCCTTCTTCTTTTGCACTTCCTTTTCTGTCTAACACAATGGGATGTTGCTTCAAGTATTGCATCCCTAATGCTTGCCCACTTTGCCTGTACCACCTCACCTGTATTTATTTTTGCCAGGGCTAGCTTACCTCTGTTGTCCATCTTATCAAAGTCAGCTCCTCTGAAGTCCCATATTTTTGCCTTGGAATGGGACAATTTAGTTGTAGTGGACAAACTGAACCATACCATGTGATGGTCACTGGCCTCCAGGTGACCTTCTACCTGGAGATCTGTGATCCTTTCCCTGTTAGTCAGTACTAGATCAAGGATAGCCCTGTTTCTTGTGGGTTGTTGTACCAGTTGTTTGTGGCCTTCCCCCTGCAGGGAATCCACCGTGTGTCTAGTTCTGGCAGATGTTCCTGCTAGTATTGACCAATCTGTATCTGGCATGTTGAAGTCTCCCATTATCAGAACCTCCCCTTTAGTTGTTATGTTTTGAATATCTTCTAACAGTAATGTGTCTATGTCCTTCCCCTGGTCTGGGGGCCTGTAGACAATCCCAGTTCTTATGGCTGTCCCGTTTCCTGTTTCCAGGGTGAACCACAGTTCTTCTGGCTCTTTATGTGTATTCTGAATTTTTGTAGCTTTGATATTTTCAATGACATACAGGGACACTCCACCCCCCCCCCCTTTTGCACCTTGGTCTCTTCTGAACAGTACATAGCCAGGTACTGAAGTCTCCCAAGTGTGGTTACTGGTAAACCATGTCTCACTAATTGCTACTATGTCCAGTTTAGCCTCTGTTATTATTGCCTGCAGGTCTGGGATCTTGTTTCCCAGACTGAGAGCCTGTCAGTCTCTACAGGGTGGGGCGTCACAATTGGAAACCTTAATGCCCCAGGCATTTGTTGGTTATTTTCACTCCAAATTTTCAACATTGGCTTTTTGTGAACCCACCTCATGAACAGTGGCACTCTCAGTTCATTAGCAGAAAGGTGATTTTGCACAGCGACTGTGCCATTTGGCGCCACAGGTGCGAAAACACATTTTGGGCAGGATGTGAAAAATTACAGATGCACTGTTCATGAGGAAGTGTAAAAAATGGTAATTTTGAAAATCTGGAGTGAAAATATGGCAAAATGGTGAAGTCAGAAGCGTCCATAGAAACTGGTCAACAGACGCCCGTAACACATTTATTTTGGGGATTTCTTAACCAAATTTTCAACATAGGCATTTTGGGACCTCCACTGATGAACATGATGAACATGACAGCTATACCATTGATAAAGAGGTGTGAAGAAATGGCAATCTTGAAAATCTGGAGTGAAAACATTTAAACAATCTTGAAGTTACAAGCATGCATGGAAACTGTGCAATACACACTCGTAACTCAGTCATTTTTTGGAATTGTTTCACCAAATTTGCAACATAGTCTTTTGGGGAGCCCACCTCATGAACAGTGGTGCTGTTGTTTCATTAATCAGTCCCAAAAAGTGATTCCACGCAGTGTCGGGAAAATCATCTTTTGGGGCTGAATAACGAAATGACAGTGACTGATTTAATGAGGTAGGATCCCAAGTACCCCATGTTGAAAATTTGGAGTCAAAAGTCAAAAAAATGGCAGAGATATCCACCTATGTTGAAACCTCCCCTATTGATGCCATTATACAGCTTATTGGCATTTCTCCAGTTCGCAGTCGGCTTATGAGAGTGCTTACATGTTCCAGCTCCACCGAAGATCATCATGCTGGGCTTCAGAGGTAAGTATGTGGTGAGGGGGGTGCGGGGAGAGGGGTGTGCAGAGGGTGGGTGTGGGTTGGGGAGGGGGGCCTGCTGACAGCGAGGGACCATTTTCTTGTTTCAGGTTAAAAAACAAAACCAACAGGACAAAGGTTTTTTCTTTTTCTTTACAGGTATATGAAACAATGTTGGGCACACTGGGGTGGGCTCCCAGTGTGCCCCATGGCTTTGGGGGAATGATGTTTGGCACACTGTGATGAGCTCCCATTGAGCTCACAATGGGGTGGGTAGGTGCAGAAAAATGCCAACGCAGTCGCTTCCGATACATGGGGCACACTGGAGTGGCCCTCAGTGGCCACACAATCTTGAGGGTGTGGGTTTACGCGTGCTGACAGGGGGATTGGGCACCCCCAAAGTTGGCTTGCTAGTGATTGTAAGAGGCGGACGGCTGAGCTGCCGCCATGTTTATTGTTATGTTGCACCAGGCAAGGTACGTAGCGGAGGCATGTCATCAGTGTCACTGCATGATGAGCTTTGCTCTGATTGCAGCAATGAAATCATTTCAAGTTGGTGGCACTGAAAAACACTTGTGTCACTGCTAGAATGCTCCTTAATTGGCGAATGAGGGACACACCTTCTAAAGCATGCCCTGCATTCGCCAAAACTGACACACCTCTGCATTTCTCCTACTGATGTCCTACTGCCACAATATGTTGCTAGTGCGTGTGCAAGACAACATAATAATGGAGGTAAGAAATGCAGAGCTAATGAGAAATATGAGCTGTTTTGTGTCCAAATATTATATTCTCCAGAGTTTTTCTTGAGGCGTTAGTGGTTCTTTAAGAGAGGCAAACAGTATTTTTCTTGCTGGCATGATAAAAAGAAGTCAGACTTGTTGAGTAACAATTTCCTATTTTGGGCCACCCTAATGATGGGGTCTCTTTCATATGACAAGGAAGAAATAAGAAATGACCTAAAGCTGACCCCACAACAAGAGACCCACTTGTAACTGGGAGAAGGTATGATGGGCATGGGGCACTATCTGGGTGCACTGTTTTGGACAGAAACTTGGGACCTTTTGTGCTGAACAACCAATTGAGACCATTACTGATACCTGGCAAGCTAGCTGCTTACTGAGGGTGAGCTGATTCAAACGCTTCAGCACCACTCTGAGGGTGAGCACAGGGGTTTTACCAGCTCCAGCTATGGCTTATTTATTTCCAACCTTTTGCCTGAAGATGCATCTACTTTTCCCAAACTGTCAGAAAAAGACCCTGCATAATCCTTTGCAACTTCAGTGACTGTCAGCTAAAATTGATTGTCTGAGACTGAATTAGGCCTGTGATCCACTTGCTCAAGTTCTCTCTATTAGTGCTTTCTTTTAATAGACTTGATAAGAAAAAGAGACAAGAGTTTTCATTGATGTATTGATCTGTCCCTGACAAACATTTTAATCTGTAAAACTGAGCTGCTTGTCACCTGGACACTTCCATTTAATTAATTTAATTCACATTGATAGCAATCAAATGGATTCCCCACCTCCAGGCTATGGGCCTTACTTCCAGTCATGCTGTGTAGCCCAACTCTGTTACTCCCAGTACTCACAGACATATTGCAAATCCCAACATTGCAACTTTCTTGCAGGTTATTGAATATCCCAGCATTGTTACTTTCTTACAGACATACTGCATATCCTAACAGTGTTAATTTCTTACAGACATTGCATACAGTACCAGCACTACTGCTTCCTTACAATGAAGTAGATAACTTAAATTTTAGGGTTGGGGATATGTTTTTTGGGTGGGATGACACTTATCATAATAGGCTGGAGTATCTGGACATCTTTGCGTGCCCCCTTAAGTGACCACAATTTGCCATTGTGACATTCATGTGGTGCATATCGTGATGCATAATGGTGCACCACATTTCTAGCACCATGCGCATGGCCATCTGGGTCAGTTGTGCCCACCCTCTGCCTAAACATGGTAGTGCTGTGGGTCTTCATTCTTATTCCCCTCCTGTAACATAGTGGACCTATGGTAAGTCCAACAACTTCTCTGTGGTCACTAATCCTGGTGGTCCAGAGTTTCTCCCTCACTCACTCATGCACTCATGTACTATGCTTCCTCTGGTAGTTCCTCCAACACTAGTTGATTGTGGGGCTGGGAGGTAGACAACTGGACTTTATCTCAGAAGTGTGACTCTGTTATCACCTAGCAAACTATGACTGAGAATGGGGCACTCTGTTTTTCAACTTTCAGGTGTTCTGGGCTTGTTCTTAAATGCACTGGACTGAGGGCTCTGGGTGTAGTTCCAGGCAGCCTTCACAGACTGAGTGAGTTGTTGCTAAACACCTCAGTTTCTGCTCAGCCTGGGTAAAGTAGGAAAGGAGAAATTAGCCATGGGGTTGGGTAAGATGGTCATGAGATCAGTAAAAGCTTATCTGCTGTAATGTGTGGCTAGACTACATTCATTCGGTCAGTGTAGCTAGTGAACCAATCATAACAGTACACATAGAGAGTCAGAGTCCCCTCTCCCAAGTGACAGTGCCCCCCCCCAACTGTCAACAGCTGTAAAATCTTCAACAGGTTAACACACACTGTTGGTTACTATGGGATACAGATCACAACTTTTAAACTTTAATTTCTGATTTTCTGAAAATTGATGAACTTGTTGAGTTATGGGTCTTTCAATCCAAACCTTTCCTTTGTCCTTATGCTGTCTATGTAAATGCTGAAATGAAAGGTAAAAAGGTGAAAATTCTCCATCTGTTTTGGTTTCATTTCCATTCTTTGTTTATCACCCTACTTACCCAGTCTTCCCAATTCTGTCACCTACCTACTCTAGGGATTACCTCCTTAGTGAGCCTTACGCAAACTACCCTCCCAGTGGGGCATTTGGGACTTCCCTAACCCCTTCAGAGCATACTCTACATTACTTAGAGAAGGTGCCTAGCTGGTGATGCAGGACTTCTGGAGGACTGGGCATCATGCAGTCATGGTTGGGAGTTTTTCTCCCGATATTTTTTACCCCAAGGGCTACCAATCATGCAGTGATACACCTTGCATGCGGAGGCACACGAGTGTGTATTAATGTCTGAAGGCATGTCTTCCCTGAGTATGCATTCCCATTGTGCTGCCACTTGGATTCTTCCAGGTGTCAGGTAAGTAGCGGGTGCAGTGTCCACAGCAGAGCACTGTCCTTAAGACACTCAACTCCCTCTCTCTTAGCCAGCCCCTGAGTGACCTGAGTCCTTTCTTAAACCCAGGTCACCAGTGTAGCAAGCGGTAGTCCTACCAGTGTTCTGCTGGGCTGGCCATCCATTCCTATTCCTAATTTTTCAAGTGATGATCATCAGTAACTTTATTTAGTATATTTCATTACTTAAACTCTAACATAACTCACCAGTCTCCTCACACAGCCAATGAAGCACTTTTTTGAGGCCTTACACTGCCAGCCCTACCCTACCAGTATATTCCCATATGCCACCACTCTTATCTCCTCTCTGGTTGCCTGTTGGTCTGCAATGCTCTCTCAGACTGTCTCCCCCATGCCAACACTGCTGGAGCAGCTATCCTGACTGGCCACATGACTGTGAAGGCAGTGACTAGCCATACCCACCAATAGTTGTCTGCTCTGTTTACCTTGCAGATTACTCCACTATATGCTGTGCAAAAAGTCCTTTGCTTGAAGAAGCTTCTCTCACACTTCATTGGCTGATCTCAAGCAAATAGTGTGAAACAGTGTTGCAGGCTGTGGGACTGCACATTACTGTATATTGGTGTTTACATGCATGCACATCCCTGTGTAACTTGCTGGAAAACATTAAAACAATATATATAACGAGACAGTTGTTCCATTGTGTGCCCCACAACTTCCTACAGTACACAGGTCACAGAAAAAAGATGGACCTAAATGCAAGGAGAACCAAAAGACAACCCACTGTCTTTTACATGGGTGAATAGAGCAGAATATAGTTTGGTTTAATAACACACACTGCATCTCATAGTGCTTTACAGGAACAAATGTTACATACTACCAACAGAGCAACTGTGTTCAGAGAAACAGAGATGGCATGAGGCAGATCCAGGAATTTTAAAAGGGGGATAGTGAGACTGGTATCATGCCAGCATTTTACCTCGGAAAATATATACAAGGGCGCTTTTTCAAACCTAAACAGGAGCAGCTGGGTGCACGGAGTGAGTGTTAGTGCAACCTTGTTACATAATTTACTGGAGCAGGATCCCATGTGGTGACAGGTCATGGATGCTTTTATTCCCTGTGACTGTGACAGTGAATTATATAGCTCTCTGCATCCTCACCTTCCTGCCTTCTCTCAGCACTCTCCAGTACAAAGTCAGCTAGTTCTGTGCTCACTGTCCTTTTGTGATTGCTGGGCTGTCAGAGAGAGAAGCAAGCTGATGCTTCACATATGAGACCTAAAACAAGCTCTTTGAATTTATAAACATGAAAAACTCACAATCACACTCCTTGCTGCCTTTCTACTCCTGTAAGTTTTATTACCTCCAGGGCTGTATGGCCCCTGTAATCACTGTAAACCCATAGGAGTTCTCCGTCACCAAGGAGGCCACCTGTAGAGAGCTGTCAGCAAGACGACATTCACCTTCAGATCATGGCATTTAGCATTTCTGGACTAGGATTTGTAGGTCTCCAGAATGTGTGTGTATGTTACTGTGGAAGTAACACAGTAATCTATGGGCCAGGTCAGGGGTCCCCATCTCACATGAAGACCTGGCCTCATACCCAGTACTTGCAGTGCAGTACAAGAAGGGGGAGGAGAGCTGCAGTACTGTTGTAGGTGAAAGCCTATGGATGACACTTTATTTCTGTGAGTTATTTCAATGTATTTACCTAGGATAGCTCAGCTGTGAAACATTTTCTCATTTCCATTGGTGTCCTGCATCAACCCATTTCCACTTTTGAGTGGACTGGAGAGCATTAACAGGTTAAGTGACTTTCTGAAGGTCAAGCAGTGAGCATTTCTTTGGCTCTAGCAGGGTTTTTTTGCAATTAAATTTGTTTCAATTTTATAAGAAAAAAGTACATAACATGCAATACAATCACAGCCCAATGACAATCACAGTATAATATTAAAGTACAGTAAATAAAAAGAATAAAAAAAGAATGTAAGAGTTGACAGTAAAACAACATTTTGTATTGCATGTTGAATGCATTTTATAGCTAGTTCTATATGCA
Source organism: Neoceratodus forsteri (assembly GCA_016271365.2). NCBI lineage: Eukaryota > Metazoa > Chordata > Ceratodontiformes > Ceratodontidae > Neoceratodus > Neoceratodus forsteri. Next base: position 277,557,525 of record CM028136.1, on the reverse strand, counting down.
GAAAAAGAAAAAAAAGAGGAGTATTATATAATCCTATTTCTCCAACTCTGTAACCATTGGAGATCTGTGACACTGTGCTGAGTATCAAATGTGCCCTGTCTACTGACTCTGGCAGTCACAGTCATGGTACACTGCTAGATTACTATACCAGTGTTCCTATTGCTCCAGGGTAGAGTTGCCCTCTGCCCTCTCTATGCAATCCATAAAGGACAACCAATATGATCTTACTTTTTCTGTGCAAAGGCTTAGTTTGACCATCAGCCATTCCATCTGTAATGTATTTTTAAAATTAAAAAGTCATGCATCCAAGGTCGGGGTGTTATATGGCCTTGGACACGGCCTCAATCTGAATATTAAAGAGATACTTTTTCCTTTTGAACAGATCTCACCTGATCTTAGCACTCAAATTTGGTATTTTATATGATTAGGTAAAATAATACAGTTACCTAACACCTGTATGACTACCGTGCAATGTAAAGACTAAGAAATGGTATGGGAGCAAGCATGGAGTTGTCAGTCACTTTTGTTGAGAGTCAGACGAGGGCCACACAGTAAGAAATATGGGGCCAACAATCAGAGGGTGAGGCTACCACTAGACACCAGGGAAGCATTAAATGTATGGGGCTTTTGGTGATCAGAGGGTGGTGGGCACCTCTAGACACCAGGGAAATGTTAAATGTATGGGGCTACTGGCGATTGCAGGGTGGGGTGATGCCATTAGACACCAGGGAAACATCAAATGAATGGGATGGCTAGTGATCAGAGGGTGAGGGGTGCCACTAGACAAGAGGAACACATTAAATGTATAGGGTGACCCTCAATTAGAGGGTGAGAGGTGTCAATAGACAACAAGGAAACATTAATTGTATGGGGCGGACAGTGATCAGAGGATGGGGAGTGCCACTAGGCACTAGGGAAACATTAAATTATTAGGGGGCCAGCGATCGGAGCGTAGGGTGCCACTAGACACCAGGGATTGGAAATCATGATTTAATATTTATCAATACAGGGCCAGTGATACACAATGACATTTCATACATTCATTCCACAGTTCACTGACTCATTTAACTGCAAAATGAATGTATGAATTGTGGATTATTGTATTAAACTGCTGAAAGAAATTCCGCAGGACTGACCTCTGATAGTGATCAGCTCTCTGGAAGTTTGTTCCACAGTTTAATATATTAATCTTCAGTTCATACATTTATTCCACTTTTCTAAGTCAGAATTTCTGTGAAAGTTGCCAAAATGATTTCCAAACTTTTGCAGTAGCGAAAGTCTGACTTTCATGCAAATTCTGCTAGTGGAAGATTTTTTTCACACAGCACTACCATGGAGGTTATGATGTCTTTTTCAACCCCCTCAAGAGGGACCCAATATTCAGTCAATCAATCAATCAAAATGTTATTTTTGAAAAGCACCTTTCCAAAGCCAAGGCGCTTTAACAATAAATAAATCAAATACATAAAGTTAAAACAACATCCTAAAATCGGTTAATAAAATGTACTTTAAAAATCCGGACACGCCAGGCTAAATAAATGCATTTTCAATGCTAACTTAAAGCTTTGAATGGTCAGGCAATCTCGCACCTGATGAGGTAGAGAATTCCACAGGGTTGGGGCCACAAAACTAAATGATCTGGCCCCAGATGTCTTTAAACAAACCCTGGGAATCTCTAGCAATCCCGCATTGGTGGATCAGAGTGGACGAGAGGGACAGTAGAGATGAAGAAGATCTTGCAGGTAGCCAGGTCCCTGATCATGTAGGGCCTTATAGGTCAGCAAACCGACCTTGAAGGTAATTCGCCACTGTATTGGCAGCCAGTGCAGTCCACGGAGGACAGGCGTTATATGACTGGTCCTAGATGTACCAGTCAAAATTATTGCATATAATGTACTGTCCCACATTATCAATCCCAGTGTAAGGGTCCTCCCTGGGCCACTTGTGAGCCCAATCTGTTCAAAGTTTTGTTTGTCTAGTGTTTCAATTGGGCAGCATAGCCTTGATCAGTGCTGTGACTCCACATTCCCAAACTGCTGGCTCCAGTTACTTACAAATTCTCTCTGGTCCATCCTCGATGTAGTGTTTGCCAGCTCCTCACAATCAGAAGAGGGGGAGTAAGAGCCCCTTGACCCTTGATTCTGATTGTGGTCTCACATATCCCAATAATACCGCCACTCTGTCAGGCCTATAAGCACTGTGGTTCTTGGCCCATCACTCTCCTGCAAAATCTGACTTGTGCTGCTGGGCGACTGTGAGGCCCTGTGCATGGTCATCTAAGTTGTTCCACAAGTATGGGATCAAGCTGGGACAAGGTGAGGCACATAAGGTACTGGGGGGGTAACTAAGAGGCACTGAGTGTTCAATCAAGAAAAACGAACAAATTGAAGCACTTAGCAGAATTCATGAGCTTTCTTATGCAAGTGCTGCTGCACTTCAGGCCCTTGTACAGTTTTTTCAAGTCTGCTTTCAACTTCTCTGCGGGACCCCCCTTCTTCACATGCACTTTTCCTGGGCCTTTCCAGTTCCCCATCATCAACCAGGACATTTGCTGCAGGTCCCTGTCATTGATGTCCTCTAGTACCTCTGGTGTTTCTATGCCAATGGACATAAGTAGTTTCGTTGCCTGTAGAGTGTCAAAGTTTTTTTTTTTTTTTTTTTTATAGTTTTCTTATTTTTGCCTCCTAGAGTCCTCTGCCCTGTATCTGATGTCCCCTTCCCACTCAAGCACCAGGTATGAGGACCCCTCCCCTAGACCCCACGACTTGCCATTCATGGCAGGGGGTGGGGAGTGACTCGACCCACCGGACCGGATTCAGTGCTCAGGGAGGTGCCTTCCTGGGCCGTTGCAGAGGGGGACCATCATCATCCACGCAGAGGACTCTCCATTTTCCACTGTTCTTTGTCCCCTGAGGTTTCGGCATGCAATGGTGCCAGCTGCAGTGGTGCGCACGCTCCTGTGTGCATCCCCACCAAGCACCTGCCACAACTCTCATCCACAGTCTCCAGTGCTGATGTGCCACCTCCCAGCCTCTGCTAGGTGGCAGGCAATTGCTGAACCCTGCAATCCCCCCCTCCCCTGAGAAGGAGAGCAGTCCTGAGGATGCTCGATCCTTCTCCACCCTGCCAACCCCTGGCTCCCCATGTCCGTTCCTGAACACAGGTCGCCGCCGTGATGCGAGGTAAGGTGTCCTGCGCCTTAGCCCTCAGCACCACCGGGCCGACCAAGATTGTCAAAGGTTTTAATCCCTGAGTCCTCATGCACAATGAGTTTACTGGGGTATTGGCTTTGGACCATAATTTGCCTCTCCTTCAGTTGTTTGATCACCCTGAAGACCAGCTTGAGTTTGCGAAGTTAATCAGTGGGAATGTCCTGGTCTACAAAGACTCACTTGCCATTGAAGCAGAGGTCCTTTTAGGCCCATGCCTTTTGCATGAGCTGCTCTTTCACAGGATACGTTAAAAAGTTCATGACTTTTGATAATGGAGGGGCACCTCTGGTTTCGACTTTGGGCCAAGAGCGTGAGGCACCCATTCTGTTTCTACAGGTAGTGCAACAGACAGCTCAAATACTTGTTGCAGCCATCTGGCTACAAATGAGTTACTAACAGATATTCTGAGTCCTCAGGGAAGCCAATAACTGCAGATTTTTACAGTGGGCTCTAGCTTCATCTCACCCTTTCTATCAACTCTCTCTCTCTCTTAGTCTCAAATACAGTAGAGCACATTAAGCACCACCTCCACTGCTGTTGTGTGCTGCTTCAGTTTATGGAAATCACACTTTATTTCAGCTACATTTGTATTTATATGTTGGAGTATTTTAAAAATTGCTGCGGAGCTTGCTCTATCAAAGGTTGCCCTGCTGGAAGAGCCGGCATCTTTGTCTTTGGTTCCTGAGCCCACCCTGTAGTCTTAGGCCCGTTGGGTGAGTTGCTGAGACTTTGATGCCTCGTAGATGATCTTGTCTGTTTCTCATGCTACAACCCAGTTTTGGGGGATTTACACAGCTGCCCAATTGGGGATTACTGCAGCTAATTCAAAGATGCATTTCTTGTTCTTCTGAGGTCAGAAGGAAGCAGATTTTATCAGGCTTGAGAATGGAGCTTAAACCTAAGCTGTCATTTTATTTGGGAGTGGAACCAGAAGTCTCTTTAGCAGGGTTTTAACCTATGATATCCTAGTTTTAAAGGCAGTATGCTAACTGCTAGACCCCTCTGCTGCTCTTAAACTTATTAAATGGAGGTCTTTTCTGTCCATCTCGGGTGACTGTATAGGAAGAAATTAATGGTCTCACAGCAATTTTCGACAAAAGTAGGAAATATCTCTACTGCCCTGGCTAGCACTACTTCTCTCAGTAGTACACATTTGAATGCAATTAAAAGCATAGAAAAATAGACTATAATGGCAGAAGAAGACCACTGGTCCATCTATTCTGCCCAGAGTTCCCTATTTGCCCTGGGACCTATTGTCCATGCAGAGTTTCATCTGTCCAGTCCATCTCTCTCTGCTCCCCACCCTACTGCTACCAACCTGAGTAACCACCAAACCCTTAACGCTGTCTCAGCCATTCTTGAAATCATTTATAGTCTTGGTGCCCCCACCTCCTCTGGCAGACTGTTCCATAGCTCCCCCATCCCTTCTGTAAAACAGAACGTCCTCGTATCCCTCTTAAACCTTTCCCCCACCCATTTCCACTCATGACCTTGGGTTCTAGACTCTTTATTCATGCTAAATAGTTCCCTGCAGTTCACCTTGTTTATTCCCTTCAGGAACTTAAATGCTTCTATCATATCCTCCCTCTCATGCCTGATCTCTAGCGAGTACATGTTCAGTGCCTTGAGTTGATATTTGTAAGGTCTGTCCTGCTGGCCCTGAATCATCTTTGTCACCCTGCATTGCACCATTTCCAGCCTGCCCCTGTTCTTCCTTAGGTGAGGACTGCAGAACTAAGAACAATATTCCAGGTGCAGCCTCACCAGTGATCTACTGTATAATTGTAGAGGTACTGTAGTAGCAGTACCTCCTTTTTCCTGCTGTCAATACCCCCTCTGATAACACCCCAGCATTTTACTAGTCTTACTAAAGGCCTTGTTACACTGGCTTGATAGTTTGAAGCGGTCACTAATAATGACTCTTGGGTCCCTTTCCTTTGAAGTATTGCTCAGCTTAACCCCCCTATCCAGTAATCGATCCTACTGCAGAGCTTCTTGTCATCTGCAAGGAGATACAACTTGCCCTGGATGCCCTCTCCATTGTTGCTGATGAGCATATTGAAGAGGACAGGACCAAGAACAGATCCCTGTGGCACTCAAGTCATGCTCTCCCTCTCTTCCTATTTGACCCCATTTACCACCATCCTCTGCTGTCTCTCCTTCAACCAGTTTCCTAGCCATCTATGTTGCTAGCTGCACCCAGGTCCTCCACTTTCTTCAGCAATCTTCTGTGTTGCAAAGAGTCAAATCAGCTACTGCCTTTGTTACCCAGTCAAAAAAAACTATCTGGCTGGTCTGACAAGACCTCCCAGCCAGAAACCCATGCTGTTTACTCTCCTGTAGACCATTGTTCTCCAGGTAGTCCACAAGGTCCTCTTGGATCAGTGACTCCATCAGTTTACCCACTACAGAGGTAAGACTGACAGGTCTGTAATTCCCTGGTTGCTCCTTGTCACTCCCCCTTGTTTAGCAGGACTACATCTGCTAGCCTCCAGTCTTTTGAAACTACCCCTGTTTGAAATGAGCTACTGAATGGCACTACTAGGGATTCAGCCAGTTCTGCAGTCAATTCCTTGAGCACTCCTGGGTGCATCCCATCCAGCCCCCAGGCCAACTGGGCTTTATCTACCTTTAGGACTATAAGCTCTTTCTGGACCCTTTCTGTGGTAACTACTGGCTGCCTCATTTCAGGAAAGACCCTGACAGCTGTCTTGATGCCACTTTCAGGCAGAAGCCCACAGTCCTCCCTTGTAAAGATGGAGCTGAAGTAATCATTAAATATGTCTGCTTTTTTGGCCGGCCCGGTGGCGCTGAGGGTTTAGGCGCTGGATGCCACACCTCACACTACACCAGCGACCCGGGTCCGGGAACTAGCTCGGGTTGTCGGGGGTTGGCAGGGGAGGACTGGGATTGAGCATCGGGAGACAGTTCTCCTAGTCCTGGGGTGGGATGGGGACTTTACACTGCGCTGCAGTGACCCCTGGGGATGCCCGGTGGTACTGCAGGCAGTAGTGTAATGGAGGGGGCACCACGGCAGACGTCTGCACGTATGTGCACGGATGTCATTGCACATCTGTGGTCCCAATGGGGAAAAGAACAAGGGGAAATCACAGCACGGGTCTGAGGCAGCTTGATAGCCGCAGCTCTGCCGGCCACCGATGCCTGGAGGCATGTGGCAGTACTGGTTCCTCGCTGTGCGCGGGGGCTATGGGGGGGGCCCCTTTCGCAGGTGTAGTTGCATCTACCAGCTGGGCATGCAATTTCGGGGTCGGCAGCGGAGTGGAGCGGTGGCTGGATGTAAAAAGCAGGACTGTGGCTGCAGAAAGAGAAAATTTTAAATGTTAAAAAAAAAAAAAGTATGGCTGCTTTTCAGTCATCTTCCTCTAGTACCCTTCTCCCCCTCTTGGCTGTTTTTTGTTCATCTTCCTCTAGTACCCTTCTACTCCTCTTGTAGCCTAACAATACCCCTTCCCTTCTTCCTTCTTTCCATAATATAGCTAAAGAATTGTTTTTCCCCACTCTTGACCCCCTCTGCAATATGCAGCTCTTTAACTGCCTTTCCTTCCCTGACCATCCTCTTTGCTTCCCTAGTTTATATTTGGTACTCTGCTTATTCCTCCTCCCCTGCTTGTCCTTGTACTTGGTGCAAGAAATTTTCCTTGCCCTCTCTGCTTTTCTAACCCTTTTTGAGAACCATATTGGTATCTTGCACCTGTTTCATGTCATAACAATTCTCATGCATGACTTTGTTGCCTTGAGAATGGTCCCCTTGATTGCCTCATCTTTCCTCTACACCTCCAATGCTGCCCACCCTGGTAAATTTTTCTCAAAGCAGCTCCCTCGTCCAGTTGAAGTCTGCACTTCTGAAATCTAGGACTTCAGTTTTTGATAGGGGCATTCTGGTCCCAAGGGTCAGCCAAACCAAATGGAGTTATGGTTGCTGGACTCTAGTGGCTCCTCTACCCTCACTCCACCCACCATCTCAGAGTTGGTGAGCACCAAATCAAGAATGACTGACTATCTAGTGGGTTCCTTTAGCAGCTGCACCAGCAGACAGTTCTGTAAAGTATTTAACAGGGCCCGAATTCTGGTGCACCTTGATGCTGAAATATTCCAGTTGATATCCAGCTTGTTCAGATCCTTCACCACCACACCTCCCCTTTCTTCTCTCCCCTTGCCAGCTCTTCTCCAGGCTCTCTATCTCTCTTTCCTTTGTCCTGGTGGTCAATAGATCACCCCCTTCCACATTTTCTTGCCTATGAGCATCCTGAGATAAACCCACAGCGACTCAGTTTCCCCTTTGCTTACCCTGATGTGTTCATCCTCCACAGCCTCAATGCCGTCCCTGACATATGGGGCTATGTCCCCCCTTTGCCTATGTCTCTATCCTGCCTTATCATAGTGTAACCTGGGACTGACAAGTCCCAGTCATTATTCTCTGAGGCCCACATTTCTGTGATGGCTACAATGTCTACCTCAGCGTCTGCCACCAATGTCTGGAGCTCACTAATTTCATTACCCAGACTCCAGTGGCAGGATTCTCAAAAAAGTGCAATGTACCACTCATAATCTTGCATTGCACTTTGCGATTGCCCTGGTCATAAAAAAATGCTATTCACAGACAGACAGCGTAGGATGCTAACTGTGAATAGGGTTGGGTAGAGACAGCGTTAACCGCTAAACCCACTAGTGCTGCCTTGACCTGCATTCCCTGAAATGGCCCTGAAATGAATAGCACCAGTGAGCTATTTTAAATTCACAAAAGCAGCCATGCAAATGAGACTATTGGGCATGCAAGGTGCTTGGTGGCTATTTGCATGCCAGTTATTGGCTCATTTGCATGGCCTAGGAGTGACTTAGCGCAACACCCCCTCCAGCCCAGGCCAGATGCAGCTGCAGTCTGTGGTGGGCTAGTGCCCCCATCCCCCAATTGCCATCCACATAATAAGGAAAATAACCCTGGCAGTCCCGTGGTCCATCCCCCTCTCTGATCCCTGATAGTGATCCCCGTTGTAAAAAACAAGACTATCCCTGGTAGCCTAGTGGTCCCTCCCCCCTCACCAATTCCTGATCGCAGTCCCCATTGAAAAAAACAAGACTATCCCTGGCAGTCTAGTTATTGGGTGGGTGTTTGGGTGGAGAGAGGGACCACTGTACTGCCAGGGAATGAATTTTGTATGGTTGGAATGGTGACTGGAGACTGAGGAGGGGGTGGGACCAATACACTGCCAGGGGAGGTATTGCTGATCACAGTCCCTGTCACCATAAAGGTGAAAGTTTCCCTGGTGGTCTAATGGTCCCTCCCCTTCCCCGATCGCTTCACTTTTTCATCGAGGGTTCCCACCGCACTGAGTGGGCAGGTAGGTATTTAGTTGGCAACCTGAGGTCTCACACTAGTCAATTACAGCAACTCCTTAAAGGGGCTCTCCTTTCTGCAATTTCTTAAAGGGGCGATCCTCTCTCGTGCTCAAATTTAACTGCAAAAATACTGCTTCATCCATTTAGCATAGGATTTCTACTTATTAGTGTAACAGTCACATACCATGTGTCTCTAAACCCACAAAATTTTCATCACTCAGGCATTCAGAGTCTACCTATATCTTATACACACATTTCTAAATGTTTCTCTCCCACTGCCACTTACCCTGACCTGGCCTCCATACTACCATACACTGCTGCACTCACATTGGATACCAACTGCCTCTCTCTCATGGTTTGCCCTTTCAATTAAAGCTATTCTGTATGCTTACTATCACCCCTCGCCTCGCTGTTTGGCCTTGGAGAAAGAGTTTGAGACACTGCCCATGCCTCAGGGGCAAATTTCGGCCATTCCAACTACTTCTTAGTGCTATAAAAAAAGATGCTCCTGCTGCTACTCATCTGTGCAGGTTACGTCAAATTAAACCCGGGTCCCCCTCTCCATTCCTGCCCCAGCTGACCTACCTTTACTAAAAGGGTTATCATTTTTTGCATTTGAATGCTTGCAGCCTTCTGAAAAAGCTTGATGCTGTCAAAACGTGGATCCTCCACTGCTCTCCTGATGTTCTTGTAATCTCTGAAACTTGGCTAAGACCAACCACCCTGGACTATAAGGTTAACACTCCTTTGTACAACTTGTTTCGTACTCATAGGAAATCCTAGGGATGGGGAGTAGCCATCTATGTCCAGGACAACATTACTGCAACTATGCTGGACACAACTACAGTCCCTAAGGAATTTGAGTGCCTCATGTTAAGAATTCAACCAGCCAAATCAACATCTATCTGCATTAGTGGGTCCTATAGGTCCCCCTCAGCTAGCCTCTCTCTGCTCAAACACCTAAGTGACATACTAGCTACCATCTCATCAGAAGTATCCATAATTGGTGACCTCAGCCTTGACTGGCTCTCTCCTTACCATTGAAAGAATTCTGTGATGCCCATGGACTTACCCAGATCATTAATGAAGCTACCCACCCAAACACCAAAAACCCAGAGCGTAGCTCCCTTCTTGACCTAATCCTTGTAAGTAAGCCTCACCTCTTCTTCCACTGAGGTATATTCTTTAACGACATTGGCGACCACTGTGCCATTGCACGCGTAAGGTCGACACAACTCCAAACCTCCTCTTCCTCTAACTACATCCATAAGAGATGTAAACAGAACTTCTGCCCAGATGCTTTTCTCTATGACCTCCAGTATGCTAACTGGCAGAAATATTACCTCGCATCTTCTGTGGAAGAGGCACACAAGGTACTTCATGAAATACTCACCGAAACCCTAGACCTCCATGCCCCAGTTACCAAAAGCAGAACCAAAAGAAAGTCATGTCCTTGGTTCATGGATAACCTAAAGACTGCCTTATGGCATAGGGATGCTCTTTTGAAAAGAGCCAGAAAGTCTAAATTGGCCACAGACTGGTCTGCTTTCCAAACCACAAGGAATTTCTTCACGAAAACTATCAGAGCTGCAAAGTCTAGTTATTTCTGCTCTGAATTTAACGTATCCACTAACTCTGATGCTAAGTTTTGAAAAACTTTAAGTGAGGTAGAAGGCCATAACAACACTGGCACACTTCCCCACAAAATTTTGACTGGTGGTACCCACACTACAGATAAAAATAAGATCCTTGACCTCCTTAACAATCACTTTGCCACAGCAGGAATGGCTTTTGATACTTCCCCAGCAACTGCCATCAGGGCACAGTTCCTTAGTCAGTCATCTGATTGCCATGATCTGGAATCTATTGACCCTTAGCACTCTTTCTCCTTCTGTCTGTCTAATAGGTTCAGGATCTCCTTCTTCAACTTGATACTAAGAAAAGTGCGGGCGCTGATATGATTGACCCTTTCTTCTTAAAGTTGGACTACTATATTTTGGCTCCCCCTATTATCCACTTTTTCAGTTTGTCTCTCAATCAGGACTCCCTCCCCAAGGTCTGGAAGATGGCCCATGTCATCCCTCTATTCAAATCAGGGGACCCCTGCAACCTAAATAATTAACACCCAATTTCCTTGCTCCCAGCCTTGTCAAAACTATTGGAGAAGGTAGTAAATGAACAGCTCAGATCTCATCTGGAAAGTTTTAATCTACTAATCCCAATTCAATCCAGTTTCCATCCCATGCACAGTACCTCCACTGCCCTTGCTAAGGTTATAAATGACTGGCAGTCCACACTTGATGACAAACAATACATATACACCTTGTTTTTGGACCTTAGCAAGGCTTTCAACACGGTGGACCACAATTTGCTCCTGGTGACCCTGAAGAAAGTTGGGGTGGACAACCTGGCCCTAAATTGATTCACAAACTATTTTGTGGACAAAGAGCAGCAGGTCAAGGCTGAAGGAGACCTATCACCAAAACAAATACTCCTTAGAGGTGTCCCCCAAGGATCCATGCTTGGTCCACTTCTCTTTGGCATTTATATTAATCAAATTGACACTGGCCTAAAGCCATCTAGTATCCATTTCTTTGCTAATGATACAGTACTATACATTGACAGATCAACTCTGGATCAAGCCATTTTGGACCTCCAGAATGATTTTGACATCCTCCAAAAAAATCTACTCAACTTGAAACTCCTGCTCAATGCCAGAAAAACTAAGGCCATGATTTTCTCTCCACTGGCCCCTCATCTCAAAAAAACCCAAAAAAAAACAGATAAGGTTCCTCACATAAGGACCCTTTTGGGCAAAGCCCTGGAGTTTGTGGAACAATTTAAATATCTGGGGGTCTGGATTGACTACAAATTGTCCTTCATTGATCACATCAAAGAACTCACTAAGAAACTGCATCAAAGGCTTGGTATTTTCTTCAGGATCAAGCATTCACTAACCCAGGAGGCTAGAAAACTCCCAGTCCAAGCTACCTTCTTGCCTCTCCTAGGCTATGCGGACTTCCTATATGGCCATAGTACTAGCTCAGCTCTCTCCAAGCTAGATACCCTATACCACAGAGCCCTTAGATCCATTTCAGATGCCCCTTATGACATGCATCACTGCATCCTCTATTCTTCCATAGGCAGGAGCTCCCTTAGCTTCAGGAGGCAAAGGAATGCTATTCTGTGGACATATAAGGCAATCGCTCATAACTTACCTCAGTACCTCACAAGCTGCCTAACTCCCTGCTTCCCCAGTGCCTATTCTCTCAGAAGTCTTACCATCTTATCTCTGGCTTTCCCTAAAGTTAAAACGTACCTTGTTAGGGCCTCAATAAGCTTCACTCTTCCTACGCTCTGGAATAAGATCCAGAAAACCTTAAGGCTTGCTTCCCCTGTTACTTCTCCCTCTTCAAATCCTTGTTCCCGAGGACCTTCTCCAAGGTCTGTCATTGCTTCAAGTCAAGGTCTTAACATCATGATTTGTTACTGCTTTAAATTCTGGATTTAAACCTCAACCATTGCCTGAGGCATCATTTGAGTTCTTCCCTCTGTCATTGTCCAAATCAAGGTCCCAACATCATGATCTGTCTTTGCTTCAAATATTGAACTTAAACTCCAACCATTGCCTGTGGCATCTGTTGTGTTTCTCCCTTAGAACAGTCCTTCCTCCCTAGGCCATCATGTCCAACCCTCTCCTATCTCATCTGACCTTTCCACCCCATTCCCTATACCCCCTTCCCCTTACCACCCCACTTGCCAGGCCATGCCTACAGTACTTATCAAAGGACTCTTACATTTCAATCTTCTTCGCACTTTGACGCTAGAGGGATTGCCACTCCTGCACACTATGACTCCTCCAATGATGTTTACTGTATAAACTTTAGCACATTACCTTACATCCATATATCTGTATCTATGCAATTGTATTTAAATGACACTACCTCCTGTTGAACCTATTGCTATGTTCTGGTGGAAGTAGCTTGTTACATGTGATGGTTATATGTTATTATGTTGTTATTATTACTATGTAATTGTTATGTACATTCACTCAACCTGCTATGTCTTAACCCTGTTGGCAATTGTTTTGCCCCTGGTCCATCTTGTAAATGAGCTTGTCTCAATGATGTTCCGCCTGGCAAAATAAATATTTTGATTGATTGATTGATTGTTTGATTGATTGATTGAAACTCCATAAGTCCCCTTCGAGCAGTGCTATATAATGCCAGATCGATTGGGAATAAGACCGCAATTATTGCAGACTTGGTTTCCTCAGTTGATCTGGCTTGCATCATGGAAATCTAGCTAGGGGATGACGCAGGTGCAGTATTGGAGGCATCTGTCCCAGATGGGTTTTCTGTAATGCACTGCCCGAGGAGGGAATACAGGAGTAGGGGTGTGGCCATCTGTTTTAGATCTGACCTAAACTTCTTTGTGTACCCAGTGGGTTCTACTTCATCATTTGAATACATGGCCTTGTGTGGGGGTCAAGGTGCAGATGGCAGAATCCTCCTCATATACTGGCCTCTGGGGCATGAGGAGGAGTTTTTGCAGGAAGTTGTGTACTTCGTTGCTGAGAAGGCATTGGAGTTGCCCAGATGGTTGGTTCTGGGTGATGAACATTCACAGTTTGGTTACAACTTCCTCTAGTTGATGCCTTCGCTGGGCCTTACACAAGCTGTTGCTTCTATGACTCACAGCCATGGTCATGCCTTGGACTTGGTATTCTCACTGGGGCTTGAGGTCTGGGGCCTTAGGACTGATCCGGTCATTTGGTTGAGAGAGGGTGAGAACCCTAGGTATAGGGACCAAACATGTCTGGCCTCTCTCCAAGCCTTGCTTTAACTTAGGGCACCTCCTGGTCCTGACTACCCTAATGCAATTTGCTCCTGCTATACCCCCAGCACCCCACTACCTGACATCTCGCTCTCTTACAATCCCGACCTCCCTACAATGCCTCAGTGCTGGAGCTGGGAAAGGGAGGTCAATGAAAGGGCAGAGGTCGAGCAACAGTGGAGCAGGACAGGTAATCTGTGGGGCCCTAAAACTAAGGCACATCCAAGACTACTGCAAAAGTCATCCCACCCCACACTAAAATCCCCAATAAATACCCCCTAGACAAATCAAATACAATTACAACTAACCCCCATCCTGAAATAAACAAAAATAAAAATTTGCATAACAACCCAGTTTAATAAAATAAAATAAACAACACAAGTCCCTCTAATTTACATAAAATAAATTAAGCAACAATCCCCTCTATATAAACCAACCCTCCCAAAGCCACCAACATGCAATATTTACAGCAATAAACTTTGAGATATAACATAAAACGTTTACAGGAGAATCCACCTAAAGTAATGTCTCAACCAAAGTACTGATGTGGGTACTCCATAAAAATGGAGCTCAACATATTAATATCAAGTAAATGTGCAGATGCACCAGAAGGCAGAGTGAGAGTTAATAGCAGTTCTGAGGAGGTAACATGCTAGCACAGGAGAATGACAATAATATGAGAGTGCAAAAGTGCTTACCATAGACCAGACAGGGAAGGCAATCTAGTAATAAAAAGTGAAGTGAGAGAACAAAATGTGTGTGAGGGTGGAGACTCAGGTGAAAATGGTGAGAAATAACAATGTCAGCCACAACTGAAATAAAAAATACAAAAATTAATATTCAAATATTAGTTCTGAATGTTATAACAATAAAATGAAAAATAGAAAGAAGTTGCGACAAAAAGAGAAGTTGGGAAAGCTAGAATCACAGAAATTAGAGTGGATGAAGGCCTCAGGGTTGCCTGTCATCCTGAAAGAGATAGAAGATCAGATAATTGGTTCATCATAATAATTGCAAATATCAGCTCATTCACACTAGTGCTGGCCGTCAAATATACATCATTTGCCTATGGAAAAAAAGGAACCCAGTTGATCTGGTCATTGAAGCCATGTCGTGTTAGAGTTTTAAGAACTCCACATGGACTATTTTTGTAAAAGGGTCCTCACTCTATCAACCCCTCATGGGATAGCAGGAATAGCTTCCAAGGTCACAAATTTGATGCAATACCTATTTCCACCATAGATCTCAGTCATATGTGTGGCTAGATGGCTGTCTTTTCTACCCACAGGTATGACCCTGTAGTGTCCATGGATCCTTTGTCAATACTGTGATATGGCTTAGACTTGGGTGGGACAATTACAAGGCAATAGTGGGACCTGTAGATAGAAGAGGGAAGGGAATACCTGGGGAATGGGGTGGTGGTCAGCCACTAGGGCCATCCTATATCTGAATACAGCCTGATGTTAGGCTGAGCATGGCACTAGTCAGGGAAATGGACAGCCTGGATGCATTTCTGGGAATTTTTCTGTTGGCATACAGTAGTCTATGTTTTTATGATTCCTCCCTTCCTTTCTCTTATCACTGTAAAATTTAGATGCAACAATTGTGGTGTTATCTCGATCTGCCAGTGCAGAGGTAGTGCTACCCCTCATGACACAGGCAAGCCAAATTCAGGAATGAATGCAGGTCATTGGGAGCTGGCTTGGAGGGGGGAGGATTGATGCTCTCCCACTCCAGGGAGTGAGGGTTGTGAGCTCCAGAGCTTTACTGCCACCTGGGTGACCACAGGTGGCAGTGCAGTCAGAGTGGCAGGGGGGTTCCACCACTTCAGAACGCTGGCAACAGTGAGCCTGGTCATTACGGCACCAAGTGGAAAAGTCACTGTCCTCTCTGTTTGCGAGGGGCTGTGCCCCCCACACCTCCATGTGAGGGGCTGTGCCCCTCACCCCCCTTTCTAATTATACTAACTCCAGGGGGATGGACCTTGGGGAGGGGGCCTAATGTCCCAGCACTGTAATACCAGTGCCCTAATGACCAGCAAGGGTGGAAGTTGAGGGGGGGGATGCATTTTGGTGCCAAACTAAGTATGGTCACATGCATAATCATGTGCACCTTTGCTGCCTGAATCCTAAGGGATGGGACCAGAAAACAGCAAAGCCCCAGCAAGACAGGATGAATACTGGCCCCCTTCAGGCCCTGCACCAGTGACGTAGCTCTCCTGTGATCTGGGACCTGGTCTGTGTGGGGCAAGGCCTAGCTTGCTGCCCCCTGCTAAAAAAGAAAGAGACAAGTGGAGGATGGGGCTGGAAGACAAGCTCATGAGAAGCTGGGTGACAGGGCTGGGGGAGCCAGTATAAAGAAGGGCTTAGCCATTGAAGGGGAAAAAAATGGTGTTCTCTTTTTGGTGTGGGATTGGTGATTTGGTTCTGAGATGTTGGATTCCTACTTTATAATGTGGTGCTGTTACTGTTTAACTGCAATATTAGACTACACATTTATGCACTGTCACCTTAGCAAAAGGACTACTTATGCAGGGCCCTTTCCAACAAACTCCAACCCCCTGATGAGAGCTCAATTTTGGTTGCAGTGCTGGGGGTTTGTGTGCAGTATATACTCCTTCTGTTTGTTTATTATAATTATCTATACATATCTGCATTAAATTGCTCCTTTTCACACAAAGTTTTCTTTGCAATCCTACTGTGCTCTCTGTGATTACACTGCCTTTGCAACTCATTTTCCCGATTTCAAATGTTTCATGACAGTGGAATCAAAGTTGCAGATGTCTAATTCAGTAAAGAAGGACGCGTCAAATGGATAATGTTAAATCCTGACCACATACAATACAGCATTTGTAGCACTGTACCTCAGGACCACAGTCCAGAATAACAGAGCATTTGGCTTGATTCCCTCCATACTGGTGGGCTAGACACATTTTCAATGCTCACCAGGAGGCTGCCTGATTTCAATCAGAGAGTACTGTACCTTGTCATGGCCTAGGAAGATCTCGACAAATCAATAGCCAGTTAGTAAATGAGGTGGCCACCTCAGAACCATTTTGTCCACCAGGAGATCTGTTCCTGCAACTGGTAAAATCTGTTCCAAACCCCAGTGGCACTGCTAAATGCAACTGAGCAAGACCACACCCCACTTAATGGTGGTGGTGTTGGTTCCATTTTTCCTACTCCTTCTCAATTGCTCTTGCTGCTGCTCCCTGCCATCCCCTGATGGATGGACTCAGAGGAATCTCCAATGTATGCTTTCTGTGGCTGACAATCTACACCATAGTCCAAAGGGGTGGACAGACAAGAAATACTGCAACCTGGTACCCCAGGCCTTTTATACATTCAAGGAACCCTCAATTCTTGCATTAGCAGACAAGCTGGCCAGCAACCAGCCTTTAAAGTGGTGCCCCATCTTAATATGGGTACCATGCCCCCAACACTCTAAAACCCCCCGATCAGGATTGGCGACAAGTGGTAAAACGTCAACCAACCAGCCCCTCCCCCACATACACAAATGCAGTCAGCAAGGGCTGGGACAAAAAT
The DNA here is from genome assembly GCA_016271365.2 of Neoceratodus forsteri. Lineage (NCBI taxonomy): Eukaryota > Metazoa > Chordata > Ceratodontiformes > Ceratodontidae > Neoceratodus > Neoceratodus forsteri. The sequence continues at coordinate 277,540,574 of CM028136.1, read as the reverse complement.
ATATATTTATGTATCAGACATATTCTTCTTATAACTACTATACATGTATACACACATATTTAATGGTGCTACAGCATAACAGTATCTATATTAATGTATACAAGGCACCTGCAATATAATATAATTTCAATGCCAAACATCATTCACATTCAGCAAAAATAGTAGCTATTTTTCATCACATTCTCCATAGAGGTATGTGTACCTTGGTAATAAGTCATTTCAAACATCTTGGCAATGGGCCATTTCAACATATCATTTCAAATATCTGTTCAGTACAGACTCATACCATGTTTTCAGGCACCAAACAAGGAAGAAGTGCAAAATTAATTAAATGGGTGGCTTGTGCTAAGAGAAAAAAAAAGCTCTGACTGAGCATCTGTCTGAGAATTTTTTCAGCAATTGGGTGCTGATCAGTATTTTCCATGTGGGCTGCAAAATACTAAGTTGCAAACAAACATATTCACATATCATTATTTTTGGGTTGCTACATATCAAGCTGTCATGAAACACTGGAGTTAGTGTAACTGGTCCTCTTGTCATTCTTAGCTTACTCAGTGCAAAGTCCTGTCTTTGTAACTGCTAGTATATTGCCTTTCTAGCACATTTGCTGTGTTTATCAATTTTTAATCTGATAAAGGGGAACAGTCGGCACCAAGGGTCCTACACCCAAGTGTGGGACTTGTCCCAATGTGTACTTAGTGTGCTAATTTTTTTTTTTTGCTTACTGTTTACTGTACTATAGTAGATTGTATCAAACTAAGTGTGTTTACTTCCAGTATGATATTTTCTGTAACTACAAATCTCAGTATCCCCTAAAGCTGACATTAGAGCAGGACTACAGCAGTGGGATATTCAATAGCCTGTAGTGCATGTTAGAGCTTTGATAATCTCTGATCAGATGTTTCCAGTTCCACTGTTCTCATTGGGCTAAGTAATAATAATAATAAACTTTATTTATAATGTGCCTTTCAAAGTCAAGGTGCAGTGCATGGTTAAAATAATATCACAATAAAACATCATAATAAAATAACCACAATAATTACAGTCAATCTACTTCGACACCATCCCCATATGCCTTATTCCATAGATAAGTCTTCAATGCTTGTTTAAAACCCCCCACAGTCATGCACTCCCTGATCCAATGTGGTAGAGAATTCCAGAGGGTCGGTGCCATGAACATGAAAGCCCGGGCCCCAGAAGATTTTAAAACCATCCTCGGAATCTCCAGCAACTCCTCGTTGGCTGAGCGGAGCGGTCGTTCCGGGAGGTAAGGGACCAGAAGCTCTTTCAGGTAGTCAGGGCCCAGTCCGTGTAGGGCTTTAAAAGTCAGTAAACTGACTTTAAAGGTGATCCACCACTGAACCGGCAGCCAGTGCAGTTCCCGCAGCACCGGTGTAATGTGGGAAGAACGAGGAATCCCCATCAGCAACCGGGCTGCAGAGTTCTGCACCAGCTGTAAGCGGATATCAACCCCTGGAAGCCCAAAGTAAAAGGAGTTGCAGTAATCCAAACGTGAGGTCACAAAGGCGTGGATCAATGTAGGCAGGTCCCCAGATGGAACAAGGTGCTTGATCCTAGCGATGTTCCTCAGATGGTAAAAGGATAACTTGACGACAGCCGACACCTGTGAACGTAATGTCAGCTGATCATCAAGAATCACCCCTAGGTCATGCACCTGTTCAGAGATAGGGAGCTCAACGTCCCAGAGGAATAAACCTATGGGATGATTTGCTCCCCATCCCCCTATCTGGTGACCAGGATCCACAACCATCACCTCCGTCTTCCCAGAATTCAACTTCAGCCAGCTGGACCTCATCCAACCTTGGATCTTGCCAAGGCAGTTATTAAACACCGAGGGTGCTCTATCCTGATCTGGTGCAAAAGACAGGTAGAGCTGGATATCATCAGCATAACAATGAAACTCCAGCCCATACCATCTTACAATGTCTCCAAAGGAAAGCATGTACACCGCAAACAACATGGGAGACAGCACTGAGCCCTGAGGTACCCCACAGAACAGAGAGATAGGGTTGGAGGAAAATACCCCCAACACAACCGTCTGAGTTCTGCCAGTAAGGAAAGAAGTAAACCATCTGTGAACCAAACCTGAAAGCCCACAGATGCATCTCAGGTGCTCAAGCAGCACCCCATGGTCCACGATGTCAAATGCTGATGACAGATCAAGCAGAACCAAAATGAACCATTTTTTTCTGGTCTCTCACCATCAGAAGATCATTGAGCACCCGAACCAGTGCAGTCTCAGTGCTGTGCCTCTTTCAAAAACCAGATTGAAGAGGGTCGTAGATGCTATGGATGGTCAGATGGTTGTCCAACTGGGCCGCCACTACTTTCTCAATTACCTTCCCCACAAAGGGAAGGTTAGAGATTGGCCTATAGTTAGCGAGAGAGTCTGGGTCCAGAGAAGCCTTCTTCAACACTGGTGTCACCACTGCCTCCTTCAGGGAGCAGGGGTACTCACCAGAGTCAAGTGAGCACCAGACTATCTGCGCCAGAACCGGGATGATAACATCCACACAGCCCATTATCAGGGCTGTAGGACCCAGGTCTAAACTACAGCATGTAGTGTGCATACCCTGGACAATCCTCATAACACCCACAATATCCGGCCTTTCGAAGGAACTCCAGGAAAAAAGAGGGGTAGCGACCAGGGGCTGGTCCACGGCAACTCCCATAGAGAGCGCTGCGTGGGTCTCTGCCCTGATGTCATCCACCTTATCCGCAAAGAACCGAACAAGCTCATCACACTGCAATTGTGAAAAGGATCTACAAACCTGTAGAGACAGTCTGAGTTGCACAGCCTGTCTACGGTTTGAAAGAGCTGGGCCGGTTGGTTCTGAGCAGCAGCAATTTCCCCGGACAGGAATACTGCCTTCTTATCAGAAATTGCTGACTGATAGAGTCGATAATGCTCTAGCAGTCTAAGATGGTCAGCCTCTAAGCCAGATTTCCACCAGCACTTCTCTAACCTGCATCCACGTCGCCGCATCTACCTCAAGTCCCCGTCAAACCATGGTGACCAAGGGCGAAAGGAGAGAGGACGCACACGGACTGGAGCAATGGAATCCAGAGTGGAGATAATGGCCTTATTATAAGCCAGGACCAAAACCTCTGGATCCAAGCTCACCACTGGAAATTCTGATAGATCAAGCACCGCAGTTAGACCATTGGGAATCACATCCCGTAAAGGGCAGTACTTGACCATCTCCACAGGGGCTGGCATACGAAGAGGTGTGCAAAAATTGAATCTCACAGTGTAATGTTCAGACCATCCAACGGGTTCCACCCCCACGTCGGAGGCCTCCATCCCCAGGAGGAAGACCAGGTCATGGGAATGGCCATGTTTATGAGTGTCAGAGGTAACCACCTGTGAGAGGCCCAATGAATTCATCAATTGGAGGAAGTGCTGTCCAAATTGCGAGAGTTTGTCATCGATCCAGGCATTGAAGTCACCCAGTACCATCAGCCTGGGCGACTCAAATACCAGGTCGACCACGAAGTCTGCCACTTCCTTAAGGAATAGTTTCTCGACTCCGGGTGGACGATAGACAACAGTGAGCCTATAGCCCCCACCTGCCACAATGACACATTGAAATGATCTGGACTCCTCAACTGGGACACTAGTGAGATCCAATTTGGTCTTGAAACAGACCGCAACCCTCCCCCTCCCCGCGATCCAATCTCGGTCGGTGTATCATTGAATACCAGGCTGGAACTGCCGCCTCAAATACAGGGCCAGTATTACCATCCAGCCAGGTTTCGGTGATGCAAGCCAGATCTGCTGTACCCATCAAGTCTGCAACAATAGTAGTCTTGTTCACAATGGATCTGGCATTGCATAACACCGCCCGAGTTGGACAAAACTCCAGGGATGCCCTGACCGCCTGCCCACCATTTATGGTGGTGCCCTTGGGTACGGAGACCAGACAAGGAGGCCCACGTTCTAGACTCCATTTCACCCCAGTGCGTCTTCTGGGCTTAACCACCCAGATGCGAACGCCCCCCTCGTCCACCCTCCGCTGTTCACACCCCCAGCCCCACCCCATACTCCTGCAGGCAATTCCCAAAACCCAACAGCGTTGATAGATCGAAAAAAACAACGGTGGGGGAAAAAAGGGGCAGAGGACATAAAGAGTGGGGGATGAATAGCGCATGACCTGGGGGGTGGGACAGTGATACATATCCCAATCCTCCAACATGGCGCAAGAAGAATCAATGCACTTCTACTCTAGCTTGTAGTGACTAATATAAAAACCAAATCCAAATCCAAATAATTAAAATAACTAGAACTAAAAAACTAAACAGAAACAAAAAATAAATTAACTCAAATCAAATTAACTCAAATTAGGTCACCATTTGAACTTGCTTTCAGTAGAGAGAAAGAAACAAAACTACATCCACATAATAAAAATAGGTATCCCTCCTCACACAAGGTATTACCATTTCTAAAACAAAAAATAAAATAAAAATTGCAATTTAAAATAAAAGATATCAAACAGATAAGTAACAATACAAAAAACATCCAACATAAAATAATCAAAACAATATAAATTAGCTAGGCACACAGGTCCTCACACTACCAGAATGCCCAGCCCACCGAGCACTCTCACTGCATGGAAAATAAAAAATAAAACAAGATTTCCAACATAAACTAAATAAACAGTACAACTTTTGTGAGCAGCCAGGAACTCTCACTCCCCAGATGCCCTCAAAACTGGGCACTTTCACTGCTCGGAGTATGATACAACAAATTTTGTCCCAGAAAACAGGTTCCAATGGAGAAAACAACCCCAGGTTCTTCTTAAAAGATGTAAGGCCTTGGTAGCAGTCTGAGTCTAAACGCTGGTTACTATAAGGACCCTATGGAGCAGCCCAACCAACAGAAGAATCAGCTCCACCACCTCAACCCCTTATCTAAGCCTGCCCTCCGGCTAGCTGGCAAGGGGCCAGGGAGAAACCTGGGTCCCAGCCACCGACTCCCTGGCTCACCTGAGCCCAGCCTCCCGGGTAGACACCTACTCCTGTGGCTGGCTACTCACTCTTCAGTCCCAATCCAAAACAGTCCACACAATCACAACAGATTTCCCAGCCAGCAAAAGAAGATTAATAGACAATGTAAGTCATATAAATTCATACAGATTCTGGGATCACTAGGAACTTGATCTTCGCGCTCTTCTTAGTGCTACAATCCCCAGGGTACGTACGCTACCAGCTCCCAAAAACTATTGGCACGACTCGACTAGCATTTAAGCAGTAAACTCCCTGGGACCAAATGTAGAAAGACCGCCCCAGGAACTGCCGTAAAAACGTCAGCCCAAACAGTCTCCAGACCGATGCCAACGTTTGTCCAACAGTCCTCACCCACGAACTAGCTGTCCATGGATCCCCAGAACTGAAAGCCTCAACCGCAAGCCGTCAGTCTATAGTTCCACACACATCAAAGTCGGGGGTAGTAGGAAACACTCCCGGGGGCCGCCACCAGAAAAAAAACAACGGGTACTCCCCCAATATGCCAACCGAGGTTCCACAACTCAGGCCACAGTCCGGGGGAAAGCTGGCACCAGCAAAGTAGTACTGAATTCACCGCTCCACACCCGACAACCAGACGAAAACAAACAACCGTACCTTAATGTACTAAAATTAAAAACACAGCGGGTCAATAGATCCGAATACGTATACGTACAGATAAATAAAAAGCAGGATAAAAACATAGCGCATAAAACAAGCTAAATAAAACAAAATTTAAACAAAAACTAGGCTATTGCCAGAGACCAGCCCAGCGTGGCTGCCATCCTCTGAGACTGTACTCAGCCGTGGGAGGGCAGCAGGACCAACAGGAATGCATGGTGCCTAAGGGTCCCTCACACAAGCTGCAAAGGCTAAGAACAGAAGACATAGACGTGTGTTTTGACCTACTGAAGACTCATCGGTGTGTCTCATCTGTATCTCACCCCAGGCGAAAAACAAATCAGCCCTTCATGGTGATTTGCATATACATCCCATGATGCTTAGCATTATGGAAGTATGTGTGATTTTGCATTTCTTTGAAATGTGGCTTTGTTGCCAGTGCTTTTTTGGGTTACTTTGGACTCAGTGCTTTTATGTGCAGGTTCTTTATCTTTTTAGCTTTCTTTCATATTTTTGGCCACCATGGCCCGAACCCATATGAAGACATAAGGACTCATTTTTTTTTATGCTAGGGTGAGATACAGATGAAGCACACTGATAAGTTCTGACTAGAACGAATCACATGTCTGTGTCTTCTGTTCTCAGCTTTTGCTTCTTGTGTGAGGCCTTTTTTGCACTATGCATTCATCCTTGAAACAAAACCAGACTAAATTTTCATTTGCATATCCATCCTTTGATGGTTTGCATTTTCTGGGTATATGTGATTTTATATTTCTGTGAAACCTGGCTTTGTTGCCAACTCCCTTTTTTGGGTAACCCACGCCTCAGTGCTTTTTTGCTGAGGTTCTTGGTTTTTATAGATTGACTAGACCTATCAACTTTGTACATTATTTTGTGTATGGATTTTCTTTTTGTGCTTAGTGCATTTTATTTTTATTATGCTTTATGCTCCCTGTCCTGACCAGCCCACATCAGCCCAACCTCTGCCCCTTGCCCTGTCATCCGTCCCCCTGGGACTTGCCTCCCTGGCCTATTGCCCCAGGGTGGGGCATTTGAGGTGGGGACCCCTTTCCCCCATCAGTCCTCTACCTTGGTGTCTGGGGAGTGCCTCGGGGGGATGATGTGAGACCTGCAGGGTGAGGCAATTGGCATACTACATGGCCTGCATTTTCCGTGTTCCTTCCCCAGGTGGCATGATGTGCAATGATGTTAATGGCATTCATGTCAACGTCTGCCCCGCCTCCCCAATCAAGCAAGCCCTAGCTGTATTAATTTGTATACATGTGATGCTATGTTATGTGACACTAAAAGATACTTATATGATGGCTGTCCCATAGATGCAACAGCAGAGCTATCTCTTGAGCAGCCAGGTAGGAGAAGGAGGCTCAGATATTCCAGTGGATGTTCTTCTCCTTTGGGATAGAGGGATGTTGCCTTAGCAACAACACTTCCACCTAGGTGACCACGGGTGGCAGTGCAGTCACAGGCACAGTGAGAGGGGAGGATGCTGGCTGGTCTCTGAATCAGCATCCTCTGCATGCATGTGCCCATGGAGCCCCTTCAATGTCAATATGCTGGGGGGGATAGAACAGAAAACAGAAAAGCCCCATCATACTGCAGAATGACATGGGTACACTCAGGTCCCACCATGGTTAATGGTGAATTGTCTCCCTTTCTGGAGGCTTTTGAGCAGAGAGAGACAATACCCTGAAAGTTCTTTCTTACCAACCTGAAGGGTTTTGATGTAGAGAGTGAGCCATGAAATTGGGGTAAGTGCCAGAGAAGTTGGGGATTGGGATGGAAGCTCACAAGACTGAGGGGAAGGTGTCAAGAGATTGAAGAAAGCTGATGTGGTTCTCTTTAACTTCTTCATTTGTGATATTGGGGTAAGGATCCAGGTGAAGATGGACCTGCCTCTTCACAAATTATCTGCAGAAGAGAGGACAGTGAAGAGGGGGTAGTAGGAACTAAGAGGGAGGATCTCGAAGGACTTGAGAAATGGTCAAGGATATGACAGGTAAAATTCAATGCCAAAAGGTGTAAGGTAAAACATATATGTGGAAAAAAACTGAAAACAGAATGCGTGATAAGAGGTAGAGGTGGACAGAGTAATTGAGAACAAAGACCTGGGGTGATAATGCCAGACTGGGGAGAATGTGCAACAGCAGGAAGAGAAAGGCGATCCCACCCCTGTATAGATCTCTAGTGCATTCTTATGTGGATTGCTTTGTGAAATTCTGGGTCCTGCACATGTTGTACAATAGGGATAGTATGGAAGAGGTGCAGAAAAGGGCAATCAAAATGCAGGAAATTGCTTTCATTGAGAGGCTGGGAGACCTCGACATGCTGTATGTATATGCACTGGAGGCGAGAAGGGAATGGGATAACAGTTCCTTTATTTGTTTACCGGATAGGTACAATGGACCAAAGGACCGTTTACAGGCATGACTTGGGTGTTTACAAAACACCAGTATTTCTAAAAAATAGAGATACATATAGATCCAGTAAGGTATATTACTACATTTGTATGTACAGATATGTTACTATGGTATCAGTAACAATTACTTGAGGACACAGAAGATAAATAGGCTAGCAACCTTTCTGGAAATATTGCTAAAGAAGGCGCCAAACCTATTTCAGTTGGCAAGTTGCTCCCTTGTCTAATTGTGTGATAGGAAAATGCTCTTTGCCCCATAACTGTCCTGCAAGACTGAGTTACAAGAAGTCATTGATCTGTAGATCTTAAACTCCTGTTTAAGTCATATTTTTCATATTTTTGATCAAGACATACTAAAACCTCAACAGCAGTAATAAAGTAGATAATAGTAGAGAATTATTTATGTAATGATGGGAACACAAGGACCAGGGAGAATCAGTGAAGTGGGGGTGGGGGGGGGGAGAGAGATTTGGAGATCAGGAAGTATTTCTATAGGGAAATGGTGGCAATGTGTGGAAAAGACTACCAAAGAATGTCACCAATGCATTATCAGTGAGGGTATTCTAACATGGGTGGGACAAACACATAAAAGAGGAGTGAAACATCTCTGGGGGTCATGTCAGATAAATCTAATAGAGTTCTTTGACTGAGTGACCAACGTAGTAGACTAGGGAAGGGCTGTGGATATGGCCTACCTTGACTTTAGCAAGGCATTTGACACAGTCCCACACAAAAGATTAATAAATAAATTAGCCAGCCTGGGAGTGGGTCCCAGGGTGGTAGCCTGGGTAAAAAATTGGCTGGACAACAGGACACAGAGGCTAATAATAAATGGAGTCTACTCCAAAGAAAGGGGGTTTACTAGCAAGGTACCTCAGGGTTTAGTACTGGGTCCTATCCTTTCCAATGTCTTTGTAAGTGACATTGCAGAGGGACTGGAAGGAAAAGTATGCCTCTTTGCAAATGACACAAAGATCTGCAACAGGGCTAATACATGGGGGGGGGTGTTATGGAAAGGATGAGAAGGGACTTGGCAAGGTTGGAGGAATGGTCAAAAGTATGGCAGCTTAGATTCAGTGCAAAGAAGTGCAAAGTAATTCACCTGGGAAACAAAAACCTAGGGGAAGAGTACACAATTGGGGGGAGGTATTAACTACAACAAAAATGGAAAGGGACCTGGAGGTAGTCATATCAGATGATCTAAAGGTAAGCAAGCAATGTGAGAAGGCAGTAAGGAGGGCTGGGGATACTGGGATGTATAGGAAGACGCATCACCAGTAGAAAACAAGAAGTTGTTATCCCTCTGTACAGACAGTTGGTGAGAACCCATCTGGAGTACTGCATGCAGTTCTGGAGACCCCATCTCTGCAAGGACATAGACAGGATGGAGGCAGTCCAGAGGAGGGCAACTAAAATGGTTCAGGGTCTGCACCAGAAGCCATGTGAAGAGAGACTAAAGGAGCTTAACATGTATACCATTGAGGAAAGGAGGGAGAGGGAGGACATGATAAAAACTTTTAAGTACCTCAAGGGACTCAACAAAGTCCAAGAGGGTAGCATCTTCCAGAAAAAGAGATGTGCAAGAACAAGGGAGCACAGTTTGAAAATAGAGTTGGGGGGATGGCTTAAGGGCAACGTGAGGCAGTATGTTTTCATGGAGAAGGTGGTGGATGCATGGAACGGCCTTCCATAGGAGGTTGTGGGGTCAAAAACAGTGGGGGGAATTCAAGAATACATGGGACAGACATAAGGCAATTCTGGTGGTGGGTAGGAAGAAGTAGGCTCTTGGTTAACTAGGATCTGCAGCTTATCCAATAGGTAGGGAAATGGGCAGACTGGGTGGGCCAATCGGTCCTTATCTGCCATCAAAGTCTATGATTCTATGTAAGGGCCCCTCACAAACAACAAAAGGAGGGCAGACTGGATGGGCCACATGGCCATTTTCTGCCAACAATGTCTGTGTTTCAATGTTCAGAAAGAAAACAGGGGGAAAGAAGCATGAAATGGGAACAGTGCAATGCTTCCCTTCTCATCTCCTTTATGTCAGCTTCTCCAGATGGTCATTAAAGTGGAACTGTCACCACTAAAATCCCCATGCCTCAGTGTGTGACAGACCCCAGTTACCACATTAAGGGCTTGTTTATGTTTGTTTACCTTACAGGGCCTTACAAAAGTTGTTATATATGGGTGATTCTGCCTATGGTTTCTTGAATTCCATACTGACATAATCAGACACTTTGAATTCCAGGCCTTTTTCTTTAATTTGGAGTTTTGGTATTAATGGCCAAAAATCTGAATTATGAAAAAATGGCTCAGATGTAGATGAGAATTCAGAATCCTATTCTGAATCCACATCCAACACTGGTAAAACAACTGCAACTTAAAAACTAGCACAGCCAGTTAGCATAAAGGCGTCCAGGAACCCGAGTTTATCATCCCCTGCTGTTTCCTCCCAGTACCCCCTTACCTTTCTCTTTTGCAAGTTCAGCTGGTGAGGAGTATGCTTGATCCTTCCTCTCCTCCCCTGTGCGGCGGGTCCCTCTGACTCCACTGACAGATGACAAAAGATGAGTGACCAGTTCATCACACCAGAGTCCCTCAAACATAACTAGAGTGTCACACTCAAGACTAGTTCAAAAGCCTGACTGGTCACCAGTATCTGTTGTCAATTTGCCATTATGAGAGATTTCTTTTTTTTGGGGGCGATACCTCTGTCCCTGATCCCACCTACTGCTCCCTCCATCTCCATGAGCATTGGGTCACAAAGCCTGGCACTTTGAGGTGGGGTCATGGAACAGGACTCCCCCCGTGAACCAGCGGTCTGAGTGGGGAGGCGGTGGCAGAGCGGGCCATCATTTGTGGCGAGATTTTTCCATAGTTTTTCTCCCGGGCGGGAAATGCAATGACACCAGCGTCTGCCCTGCCCCCTGAAATGTGTGATGCTGGCCACGTGGAACCTCCAGCCTCTACCAGGGGTCCTCATTGTGCCAGGCACTCTTCTCCCATCCCCCAGGAGAGGGAGAGCAGTCACTGGGTTGCTCAATCCCTCTCCCCCAGCCAGCCCTCCAGATGCCTTGCCACTGCTCTGGGGGGCTGGCCACATTAAGGGAGATTTCTTCCTCCTATCTTCCCTGCAGCTATCTCATCCTGATTCATCTTGGTCCCCACTTCAGGCTTTCCAGGGCCAGGCAGTATGTCTCCTTGAGTAATCCACTGAAGCCCCCCCACCAAGACAAAGCACACATCCTGTCCTTGCCAAATCTGTCTACTAGGAAAATGAAAGTGGATGACTAACAGCACCCAACCATGTTTTGTTTGACCATGCAAAGTACTACTGGGAAGGTTAGTGTCTGCTTGGGCTACCCAGGGAATGGTACTGGTATGCCACTCTGGATTTTCCCAGTAGGCACGAGGTCTAGAATAACTAGAAATGCTCAGCTCTAGTGTGACACTGGTGAGTGGCATGGCACAGCAGTGGGATGGGGTGGGATGGCACGGGTCAGACTGGGATTGAGAGTGACTGACCTGCAGTGCAAAAACATAATCCTGACCCAAAACCATGGAAGGGGAGGGAAGGGGAGATTTTGTGATTGATGCAGTAGTGGAGGTACAATCAACAGTCATGTTGAGAGGAGGGGAAGAGAAGAGAAGCTGCAGACCAGATCGAATTGAAGACCACTGTCCAAATCACCACCTATGTAATGGGCAGAAATCCACCACCAACCCATGATGATCAGGTATAAGCAAGCGGAGGGACCCCTGCCAGTGCAGGTTCAGTGGGGTTGGGGGCTCTGAGATGGGAACATTTTTGTGTCTGGGTCAGTTAGGGGGGGGGTCTTATTTCACTTTTATTTTGTGGTGGGGAAGGGGTTCTGGACCAGATGTGGAATCAGGAAATTATGATTCTGTTCCCAGTTCCTTTCAGTTCCATAAACTGTGCCAAATTCTTTCTCATACAAAGGCCAGGTTTGCGATTTGCCCAGGGTGTCCTCCTTCCCTGCCTACAGTATGGGCAGACTATTTATTCCCATGCCTCTGAAGCAGTCCTTAAAGCAGTAATATATGTTAGTCAACATATAGTTTTTTCAGCAGTAATGTTTGACAAAAATACCATGATACTCATTTTTCTTTTCATTCTCTTTCATTCCTAAACCAAGGTACTGTACAGGAGTTCGAAGTTTTTTAACAGCTCCATCTCCTATACCATGCATGCCATGAAAAGTTTAATTATTGTGGCACAGTGCTGTGCTGTTTACCTTCAGAAACATATGATAACACTATCCTAATACATCCACAGTATGACTCTAGCATGTACATTCAACAGGTAAAGTCAGCTAGAGAGATATTTAGAAATTGTAAGTGGTGCCCATCTTTAATGACATGAGTCATTAATTATAACATTAAAGTTGTTTTTACAATATATAAGAAAACAAAAATATGTTGTGGATAAATCTAAGGATGCCAGAAATTTATTTTTGCTTAAAAATTATGGGATTAAATTTTTAGCTGAGTAATACATATTGCTGTCGTCGGCCCATTGGCACTGAGGGCTGAGGCATCTGCCTTACTACGCGCCATGCCGGTCACCTGGGTTCGGGAGCGAACTTGGGGGTGCCGGGTGTCAGCCAGGGAGGAGAGGAGAGGATTGAGTATTTGGTGGACTGCTGTCCTCTCCTGGGGAGGGTGGGCTGTGGACTCTGCAGCATCAACGGCGCCCAGGAGATCACAGCCAGTGGACACTCAGTAGGGTGTGGATGTGATGGTAGATGTCCTGCCGGTGGGTGTGGGAGTGCACCCATGGTGCATTGGATGTCATTGTACATCTGCACCTCTGGGGACCAGAACCAAAACAAGGAAAAACCCTGGTATCTGAGAAGATGATGATGGGCCCAGCAGTCGGCCCCCATTCCCATCATCGGACCCTGCCCAGTCAGCCTCTCAGTTCCTTCTCCTCACTCCACCTGCTGTCAAGATTTCATGGAGTACCAAGGTATGGAGGTGGTGGCTCTACCTCAGTGAGTAGAAGCCAGGGGGTTGGCCAGGATGGGAGTGTAGGAAGGGGCTCAGGAGGAGAGGTCTGACATGGGGGGGGATCTCAGGCTGGGTGGGAGAAAGCCAGCTGTCTGTGAGCCACATCTGAGGGAGATTCTAAGGGGCCAATGATCAGAGGAGGCAGTATAACACAGTGGTTTAAGGCTCTAAGCTGCAAACCTGGAGACCTGGGTTTGAATCCCGCAGCCCCCACTTGCATACTGTGTGACCCTGAGAAAGTCACTTAACTTCCTTATGCTCCCAGGTTGCACCTGTAAGCAAGCTTTCAGCTTAGTGTATGTCTCTTGGTAAAACAAGGTTAAAAAAAAAGGAGGGAAAAAGAGATGAAAAAAAAACACATATTGCTGCTTTAAGGAATGGGAGGTGTCCTACAGTAACATCTACCATTTCTCCCTGCCCTCCCCATGCCTCATGAACCACTGCTCCCTGTACACCTCCCTGTGTTGGCACGCCCCCTTGGAGGTCCGATGATACAAATTATTAACAAATTACTAAGACCTCCTGCCCTGCCCATTCCTCTCCCTTCTGCACCATGACAAGTTTGTTCACTTAGGTCTATGAATTCATCTCTTCTACATGTTCCAAAATGCACATCTAAGATGGAAAAACAGGCCTTCTCTGTATCTGCATGGACATTCTGGATCTCCCCTCCTCTTGAAATGTACTGGCTCCCCTCACATGGGCTCTTTCACAAATGCTCTTCGCAGGCATCTGATGAGTCTGTCAGCCTGTGACTGTGCTGAACAGATCCCAGGTTAATAGATCCCAGGTTTCTGTTCCATGTTAAAGTACCTTGATTTGGACTCCTATATTATGTATTTGTTCTCCCTCCTGCCAAGTGAAATTGTATGTTATTCTCTATGTATGATTCTATATCCACATGTGTACTTGTGGTTCTCTATCTCTGCACTCTAGTCCACTTTGTTCCATGATTTCTTCATCATTTGTTGGCTGACTCTGGCTGCTACCTGTATCATGTGTTGTTCTTGTGTTTTTGTTCCCTGATGTACTCTCCCGGGGTCATACCTGAAAACAGGCATTTACTTGTCTAGTGTACCTTACATGGTAAACAAAAACTAAATGAATACATTAATAAATGGAATCGTATTGGAACCATTATCCAAATTACCAAATTCCAAATCTGACCTAACAGAATGGATTACAATAATTCCTAGCACCCCAACCCTGCCCTCTTTAGGCAGACATTTTAGAAATTGCACCACTCGAGTAGCATCCCAGAATCCCCTGGTGGCTGATGTCAACGCCTATCAACCTGTATTTAGCCTCAGGAGTACACTGAGGCCAGAAACTGGTGAGTGAGTACTTTAATCTCCTATGGCTGCAGCCCAACACTGAAATCTGCCAAAAGTGGTGCTGACATGCTACCTGAGTAGTGTGATTTCTGAACTGTCTAACAACAGAAGTCAGAATCAACCAGATGTAACAACAAAGTTTACAAGGACCCTACAAGGTACAAAACAAGAAAAAACATAAACAGGCCATTAATGTGGTAATCAGGCTTTTAGTGATGAGTGTCTCCCTTTAGCCTACAAAAAATGCTTACTGTTTAGTTAATTGCTGGTCTAAATCAATCAGTAATGATAATCAATAATATTAAGATGGAACCTATTCTGTAAGTCTTTAAAGCACAATTGCTGTCTCACCTTAAGGAACTCTGTCTCAGGTTAAAAAGCCTCAAATCCTAATAATGATGATTACTTATGAACTATGAACTGTATATTTGCGGAGTGCTTAATTTGTTCATTTGTGTATTTATGTTATGTTCTTTAATTCTCCCTGTCTTGATGAGTGATTACTGAAACTGTGTAATTGTATGATCTGCTACCCCCCCAGCCAATTATGTAAACCAGATGCAACATCTCATAAGGCTTTTCTGGTAAAATAATTTTTAATAGATAAATTCAGTCTTCTGCTACTGATACCACTGCTTGCTATGGGCATCACTATCATCTTTCTTTCTTTCTTTCTTTCTTTCTTTCTTTCTTTCTTTCTTTCTTTCTTTCTTTCTTTCTCAGAACCTCCTTGTAAATGAGCATCACTCAATGGAGCATTTTCCTAGTAAAATAAATAAATAAATACAAAATAACTATCTGTCGCTTCATCCTGTTGCCACTGGTTTCTTTGCTGGGCATAGCTGCAATCTAATTTTCTAATCAAATGCTGTCTTCTTGTAGTAATTCAGAAAGAGCCGCTGCACTCCAGGCGAATAAACAGAAAAGTAACTATTCTCAGGGGAAATCACAGCTGGGCCTCTGGCTCACATGTCATCTGGGTGTATGGCTACAAGTTCATTGTTAATTACCACAACACGGGGAAGTGCATTCATTTGATCTTTATCTGGTTTAATTACTTGCTGTTTTTAGCATTCATTTACTGGAACAAAGTGTGCAAGCTCTGAGCCCTTCTCTCAGAGGCTGAGCCCCTGCTTTGTGATACAGTGCTCTGCCAATCACCATTAAGTCTGCACAGTATCATAGTATCGTGTCAGCAGAAAAGGACCATCCTGGCCCATCCAGTCTGCCCATCTCCCACTTGTCACCAGTGCACAATGAGCCTAACCTCTGTCCTCTAAACAACCCCATATGTCTATCCCACACTCTCTAGAATCCCTCCACCATTTCGACACCTACCACCTCCTCAGGTAATCTGTTCCAGGGTTCAACCACCCTCTCAGTGAAATAACACCCCTTTACATTACCTTTAAATCTTCCTCCTTCCAATCTTAAATTATGCATGCATGGTACTGTTCACAATACTGACTAATGGGAGGGGAGGGCAAAAACTAGGGTTACCAGAAAATGCTGTAGTGTGTTGTGGTGATGGCAAGGAAGGATGTGAGGTTTCCACATGAAGGAAATCACCTTTTCTGGGAACCCCTGACTACTTTTTAATAAATGTTTGTAAAACTACTGCAAGCCTTGGGCTCTGCTTATTGACCTATCCATCCAGTTTTGAAATACGCCCCCTGAAAGCATGCTAAAATGATACATGTGTAATACAAACAAGGATATTTTGAAATACAGTCACATGACAAGGTAGTTCACCGGATAACACAAGCAGCAGTAGCCAGAACAGAAAGTGTAGGCACTGCATATGTTCATGTATACCCAGTGTACACTTTGTACTGTTTCAGACTCTGGGTCTTAGGCCGTGTATCATTGCTATGTTTGTTTTACATTTTCTGTTTGCCTGCCTTATGGTCCCATTGTGTATAATTGATCTAGACTGCATATTAAGTATTTGTTTGACCATTTTGTACTTCTTTGGCTACATTACACTGGAATTTGCTTTTTTGCATTTATGTTACCCTGTAATCTCTGCCACTGATGAGGAGCCTTTGTAAAACAGCACTTGTGCTCAATGGTAGTCTTCAAAATTTTCAGTAAATAAATAAATGTATATATGTCAAGATTTTGGTGCTAAAAATAGGCCTTCAAGAAGGGGGACTCATCTGCAAGGCCCACCTATCTGTGGACTTTATCAACCATTTTTGCAACTGTCTAACCTAACTTTGTATCCAGTTCTGGCTACAAAGACAGATTATGTGCCTCATGCTGGTCACAAAACAAACGTTGCTATTCAGTTTGGGCATCAAAATAGTATCTGTAATTTTGCTAAAACTGACAAGGTAAAGGGGGTCGACAGATATGTGAGGTAGACTTATAAGTGAGTACATGTACTGAAGATAAATTGTATTTTTCATCAGGATAAGATTATTAAGGCAAGTCCTATCCGCAAAATCATCCTGAAACAGGCAACTTACCGAAGTATTAAAAATCATATAATACATATAAATATAAAAATAACAATGGCACAATGTACAAGCAACACAGACTAACATTTATTCCTAACAAACAAATAAGTACACTGATGTATGCTGTAGCAGATTAGTAATTTGGCTATGAAATTGCTTCACTGTTTCAACACTTCTGAAATCAGGGGGAAGTTTGTTTCAAGTACTAGCAGAATTGTATGAAAAAGTCAAGTGACCAACCTTGAATTTATTTTTGATATGACTAAAACATGATGTGTTATGTCTCTTAAAAACATACCTAGTTTGCAAGTTTGCAAGTCTGTCACATAAATGACATGAGGTTCCTCTTCATTATTTTACCTAGTATTAAAATCCACACATTTTCCACCCTGTGGATTTCTAAGGCAATCCAATTTAGCGTTAGAAATATGTTGCAAGTGATGTGTACTATATGGCCATCTCAAACTAAATCAGGTCAGTCCATATAACAATTACGTCATTTACCTTGGAAATATTGGAAGCCTGTCTAAATAAAATTGCACCATAATCCATAGCTGAAAGAATCAGCTGGGTAGTGATTTTTAACCCTTGAGACCTTAGTTAGACAATGGTAAACCCTGCCAAGGCACATATACAAAAACTGACTTTTTTACAAAGTTTTTATGCATGATTCAAATTTAAATTCACTATCTATCCATGCAACTAGGTACTTACTGTATACTCCCTGATGTTGCTCAGTTTATTTCCTTGTATGGTACATACTGTATAATAGCATCCTCCTGGAAAGAGGCTTTCTTACAACTGGAGCCTGCATTATATTTCCATAAAGTCAATTGATTACTACAGTCATTTTGCCATACGTTTCATTAACAGGGATTATAGCAGTTTCAGTAAACTTAGCATAAGTTTCATTTGTGTATCTGTGCATTATGCTGGTTTGTTCCTGACTATATTCTACTAGAATTGATGAAGTAACTGTTATTGTATTTTTACGTATTGTCCAACTATGATGTATAACCCTTGCAAATTAGCACTTGTGCTCAAAGGTACTTTGTGAAAAAATAGATAACTAACTCAATAATTTAGAGTCCAAAAAATATCTCTCCATTTTCTGAAAATCTAGTTACAGAATATGTTCCATCGATGACTGGGCTGGTGCAGTGGCAACCTGCCCAGTGTTATCTGCATATAATCTCATATCCATGCTAGCGGAAATGTTCTGTTAGGATTTCGTCAACCCTAACATCCAACCCTCTCATTCGACCTCTAGCTTTGTGACCCGAGGCTAAGCTGCAGGTTCTGGACTGTGCCCCACTGGACTGCTGCTCCAAGCTACACGTCCTGGCAGCTGTGCCCCACAAGCCTTGTGCTTCACATAGAGCCCCCAGCATCAGTATTACTTTCATTGCACAGGGCCCACATGGATTTGTCATAACTTTCTTCAAGCAGAGCTCCCTGTGAGTCATAACATTCTTTGCACAGGGCCCTGCACAAAGTAGAAACCACTTATAGTTTTCTTTGTGCAGAAGATCAGTCATAACTTTCTTTGCACAAGGTCGCAGACCTGTAGCTTGCATCCACAGAGCTCTGGGGGTTGGCCCTGGACCTGTAGCTTGGCCTTGGGTCAAGAATTTAGCAGTTGGGGAAGAGGTGGATGTTAAGGTTGAAAAAATCCCAACGCCACATTTCTCTTTTTTTGCTGCTTTGGAACCCTAATGATGCATTAATATAGATTGTAGTTCCAATTAATTTCCTTACTTTTTGAGAATCACAACTTGCTTTGCGCATGGCAGACCAGAACATGAGTTCAGACTTGCTTTGCATAGAGTCTTCTAGGTTCTGCATAAAGCAGGACCTGTGTGCAAAGAAAAAGTTGAATCTCAGCTTGTTTCAAGCAAAGCTCTTTGGGGCCTGTGCAAATCAGAAAGGAGGTTCTAACATGCTTTGTGCAGAGGCCTATCAGCCTAGCATAAAATAGGACCCACAGGGCCATGCAAAGAACAATTGAGCTGTAACTTGCTTTGAGCAGGGCCGTTTAGGCTTTGTACAAATCAGGATACAAATAACTTGCTTTGTGCAAGCTGACAGAAATGGGATGCACAGGACCTTTCGGGCCCTGTGTATGAGTCCTAAGTGTCTTTGTGCAAAGCCCTATGGGTCCTGCACAGTGAAAATAACTTTCTTACAACTTTGTTCATGCATGTCTTTATTTGTAGTACAAAATACACACAATGTTTTTTTTTTGTTCTGCTCTCACCCATTTTTATGTTGCTTGCACGCATGTGCAAGAAACATAGTGCCATCATCGGAGATTTCTGAGGTGTGTCACCGCCTCCTTCAATTCAGTCAGTGAGCTGGCAGGCGGGGCCCCTGTAAGCCAATGCATTTTGGAGCTGTCTATGACACGCTCCAAAATGCAGTGGCATACAGTTGAAAGGGGGAGCTACACTTCAGTGAGCAGTGATAAGAAGCATAGCTCCCCCCCCACACGCAGGTGTGCGCGCCCGCATGTGCACTGTATAGCCGGCGGGGGTGCCCAATCCCCATTGGCTGAGCTCGCTTGTCCCCAGTAGTTGGTGCCACGCTAAGAGCCCCACCCCAGTGTGGCAAGCAGTCCTTTGGCCGGAGGGTGCCCAATCCCGTCGGCTGAATGCCCCCATCCTTGTGCCATGCTGGAGCCCACCCCAGCGTGGCAAACATCCCACGATGTCTTTTTTTTTTTTTAAACCTGTAAAACAAAACGGTCCCGCGGCACGCCTCCCGACCCTCCTCCCACAACCGCACCCACCACTGCGCACCCAGCCTCCCCACCCCCCTCACCCCTACATGCCTCCGGACTCCAGCCGACGATCTTGCGTGGACCGAACACGTCTGCACTCTTCAAAGCCGACGCGAACTGAGGAAATGCTGGTAAGCTGCATAATGGGCTAGATAGGAGGGTTTCAACTTTGTTGCATATCTCAGGCATTTTTGAATTTTGCACCAAATTTTCAACATGGGGTTTTATGACCCCTTCTCATGAATGATGTCACTGTCCATGGCGTTATTCAGGCCGAAGGGTGATTTCGGCGCAGTTACTGCACAGTGACTGTGAAATCACCCTCGGGCCCTGAATACTGCCATGACAGTAGATCATTCGCCGGAAGGGGTCCCAAAAACCCATGTTGAAAATTTGGTCCAAAATTCCAAAATATGTTTATTTCTGGCGTGCATTGTGCAGTTCCTCGCGAAGGTCGTAAGTTCGCGAAATTTCAATATTTTCACTCCAGATTTTCAACATTACCATTTTACCACACCTTCTTATGAGTAGTATAGCTGTCATTTTTCACATCTCACCCAAAATGTGTTTCCGCCCATGTAGCGCAGAATGGCAGTCGGTGTAAAGAAATCAATGTACAGGACAAATTAAGAAACCACAGTGACACTGTTCATGAGCAGAGGTCTTAAAATGGCAATGTTGAAAATTTAGTGAAAAAAATTCCTAAAAATGACTGTTTCTGAGTCGCGTTGCACAGGTTCCTACGCCGTTCGTAGGTTTGCAATTTTCAATATTTCCACTCCAGATTTTCAACATTGCCATTTTACCACACCTCCTTATGAGCAGTACAGCTGTCATTTTTCACATCCTGCCCAAAACGTGTTTCCGCCATGTAGCGCTGGTATGATCGGTGTACAAACTCAATGTATACGACACATTAACAAAATCACAGTGACACTGTTCATGAGCAGAGGTCTTAAAATGGCTATGTTGAAAAAATTTAGTGAAAAATTCTAAGAATGACTGTTTCTGGCGTGCATTAAGTTCCACGCACACTGATAAATTATGAAATTATCAATATTTGCACTCCAATGACTTCCAAATACCTAAACAGCACATAGAAGCAAGCAACATTCGGCATTGACAAATGCTTGTTTGAGGAAGTGAGAACAAAAACACTCAGGGACATGACTACAAATTAATGAATATTTTATTGTACTTTTCATCCAAATAAAAAGAAACAACAATTTTACATAAAGAAAAACACATCACAGAAGATACAATAATCCATACTTCATCAATAATTAATAATAAAACTCATTATCGTTAGCTACTTAGTTTTAGTTTTTATTTCACATAAAACCCTTTAGGCAGATCCAAACATTTGCATCAGTTCTTTCCAGATTTCAGAGATATCTTCCTGCTTCTCAACACAGTACTATAACATTTCAAACATAAACATTTCTTTAAAGAGCAGCTACTGTATGCACTTCAGCATGTGCTTTCATAAAGGATAAGTATTAGTACTGCACCACCCTGTATCCCATTTCCAGTTTTTTTTTTACTTTTATTCTATGTATTCTTACTGTACAGTATTGAATAACTCTTCCATAAACACTAATTACAACAACAACAAAAAGCTTTCTGACACCATCTTCTCTGACTCCTCTCTCCTTTGCAGCCACCTAGTTTAGGTTGCTATGGAAAAAAATGGTCCATCTGTGATGCAACCCCACCCCCAACACTGACCTCATAAGCCACAAAGTGCATTACAAAGCATCTAGTAGCCCAGGTCATCTATAACAGTGGCGAACATCTGGCATTGACAAATGTTTATTTTGTCAGTGATGACAGCAATTTTAGCTGCATTAGCTGTATTCTAGCAGTGTAGCAGCTGAGCAATGAAGCAGCAATTGATGTGGACAGCATTTTAAGGACTTTATACTGTCTGCACATTTGCTTCCATCTGCTTTTTTGCGTTAAATTGAACCAGACTATGAAGCAAATTTTGACAGTATGAATCAACGTTTGCATAATAAACACTGTTTTGATGCTTGGGATGTTGACATGCCAGGGTACTCAACCTACAGGAGAGACAGGGT
Organism: Neoceratodus forsteri; assembly: GCA_016271365.2. Classification (NCBI taxonomy): domain Eukaryota; kingdom Metazoa; phylum Chordata; order Ceratodontiformes; family Ceratodontidae; genus Neoceratodus; species Neoceratodus forsteri. The sequence goes on along the minus strand of CM028136.1, from coordinate 277,518,804 downwards.
GGGGAGAAGGGGGGGGGGAGTAGCTCTCTATGTAAGGGAAGGGATAAAAGCAACAGAACAAAAGAGTAAAGAAGGAGGAGAGGAGACACTGTGGGTCACTTTAGAGACTGGAAATGGCACCATAATCCGCACAGGGGTTGTATACTGACCCCCATCTCAGGGGGAGGGAATGGACAAGGATATGATAGAAGGCATCCTAGGATGGCAGAGAAAGGGGAGATACTGTTTTTTTTTTTTTAATTCAAATTATTTTATTAATTTTATGTGAACAAACACAATACAAGGTAAAGCACATGAGGATAAAACAACAACTGGAAAACCTAAACACAGTCTACAAACTCCCTTCCCCATCCCTCCCTCCCATCTTCCCCTTCCACCCCAACCCACTCCTGGAGTATGCCTATATTTAAAAAATAAAGCATATAACTTGCCCCACTTTTTGTCAAATGAGTTCAGTCTATTACGAGAGCTAGCTATCAAACGTTCTGTTCTAAAACATACTGATAAATCATTCAGCCATTAGGTATAAGGTATAACCAATTGATCTATCCAGTGCTTGAATACGAGTTTTTTGAACACAATAGATATTATTGCCATGTGGAATTTGCATTCTTTTACCCTGATGTTAGAGTACATGCCCAAAATACATATTTCAACAGTGAAAAAATAATCTAAACCCAACACAGGGTCCAGTTTGGATTGTATTATTTGCCAGACAGGAACAACCTTTTCACATTGCAAAAATATATGCACACAGTTCCCATCTGACTTACCACACCTGGTAAAAATTAAATCTGGGAGTCTACCCAACTTTGCAAGTATGACGGGGGTGTAATATATAGCATTTAGAATATGGTATTGGGTGAGTCTGAGTCTGCCCTGGGTGTGGTATTTATAAAGATCCTTCCATATTTGGACCCAATCAATGGCTAAATCAGGTAAGAGGGAATTCCATACCTTGGAGCCAGGCAGAGGTTCTGGGAAATTATTTGTTAGGAAAATGGCATATATCATGGAGATACAGTGGGGCAGTGGGGTTTAGAAGAGTAGTCTTGCAATTGGACTACGAAGGGCCTAGCTTGGGACATTTGGGGGATGACACCAAAAGAACAAACTATCAGATGCCTCAGCTGGAAGATCTTCAAGATGTAATTCTGATGTATGTTGAATTTGGCGAGAATCTCAGAGGAAGAGAGAAGGGAATCCTGGGAGAAAAGATATTCCACCCAGACACCCTGTAGTTGAGGGAGCCAGTGCGAGGAAAGACATGCTCCATCTATTTTTATATTAGGGGTAGAGAGAAGAGATTGAGCAAAATCATATTTTAGAGGGATCTTGAAGTAAACACAACTTTGGGAAAGTACCTTAAGTGAAGTACCAATCACTGAGTCCTGTAATGGAGCTGGAAGAGGTGACCCTAATAAATAGAAGATAGTAGAGAAGTCCAAGCTAAGTGATCTCAAAAATTGGCTTTCTAGTTGAAGCCTGATGGTGGTATATTCATTACTATTGGTGGAAAACCATCTCCCAGATCTAGATAAATGGCTGGCCCAGTAATACAGAATGAAATTGGGAAGGCAAAGCCCCCCTAATTCCTTGGGAAAACTAAGTTTGAGGAAAGAATGTCTGGGATGTTTGCCTAGCCAGATGAACTTAGAAATGATAGAATGCATGTGTTGGAAAAAGGATAACGGGAGCCAGATGTTCAACATATTTCAGGGGTAGAAGAGGTGAGGGAGAACATTAATTTTATTAATGTTTATTTGACCCCATAGAGATAAAGGAAGAGCAACCCATCTCTGAAGGTCTTGTTGGACCATAGCCCCCAGATCATCAAGATTCAACTTCTTAGAATTTGTGGGGTCATTAGTCAGGAATATACCTAGATATTTAATTGAACGTGGTAACCATTTCATACCAAAGTGATTGAACTCTGATTTATGGGTGAAACAATTCAGAGGAAAAATCTCTGTTTTAGTGAGATTTAGCTTATAGTTAGATAAGCAGCCAACCTGAGCTATAATCTCTAGAGAGTGAACAAGGGAGGATACAGGTTGCTCTAGATGAAGAAGAATGTCATCTGCATATACTGAAAGGGTTAAAGTTTGATTGAGGACTGAAATACCTTGAATCTGAGGGGACCATGTAATATGATCTAGGAGAGGTTCCAGATAAAGGTTGAAAAGAAAGGGTGAGTGAGGACAACCCTGTCTAGAACCAGTAAATAGGGAGAATCAGGAGGAGAAGACCCTGTTACAGTAAATTTTGACTGAAGGTACAGCGTAAACTGTTTGTATCCAATGAGTAAAAGAGGAGGGGATGCCCATTTTCTTTAAGGTTGCCCAAAGAAACTCCCAGTCCACCCTGTCAAAAACATTTTCAGCATCCAAAGAGATCAGTGCCATGGGAGTCTGGGATGTTTACGGAGCATAAAAGATGTGCTTGAGTGTCCTAAGATGGTCTGCAGAGGAACAGCCTGGAACAAAGCCCACTTGTTCGGCACTCAATAAATTGGTCCAAATTTTTTTAATACGAAGTGAACGGATCTTGGTTAAGATTTTGATATTGCAGTTTAGAACTGAGATCGAGTGACAGCTAGCTGGATCTAGGTGGGGTGTATCAGGTTTAAGTAGGAGGACTATCATGGCTTCCAATAAGGTTGGGTCAAGGGTATCAGCTTTAAACATGTAGGTGTATAATTTAAGAAGAAGAGGAGCTAGCTCTTTGGAAAAGGTTTTATAGAAATTGGAAGGGAACCCGTCAGGGCCAGGTGCTTTATCTAGGGTTAAGCTTTGGATAGCCTCTTCTATTTCAGTGAAAGTAATTGGGGACAGCAGGGAGACCTGATGGTTAGTCAGCAAACAGGGGAGATCGAGGGAATCTAAATAAGCCTCTGTTGCTTGTGGCGATGATGGGGAGGAACTTTTGCCATAAAGTGTGTGACAGAAGGACTCAAACACTTATGCAATGTCCCGGAGCTTGGTTTTGGTGGAGCCGTCTGGGGCCGGTAGGGAGGGGATTAATCTAGAGCTTTCCAGCTTGCATAACTGCAGGGCTAACAATCTGCCCACTTTTTCACCCTGGTCCACATATTTGGATTTTGTTTTTAGGATGGTAAATTCTGCCTTTTCCTGCAACAGGTCAGCGTATTCATTTCTAAGGGTAAGCAATGTTTCCAAAGAGGCTGAGGAGGTGGTTAAAGGTAGTGCATTTTCTGTCTCTCTTATCTGAGTTAAGAGAGATATAGCCCTAACTTCTCTTTGTCATTTTCTCCTAGAAGCAAGCTTAATAAATTCACCTCAGAGGTAGCATTTAAGTACACACCATACCAGAGCCTCCCTTTGAATGGAGCCTTTGTTAAGGTCCATGAAGGAGAGAATGAGAGATTTTGTATGAGAAATGGTGGTATTCTCCTTTAGTAATTGAGTATTCAGCCTCCAAGCTGTATCTCTCTCTGTAGGTCTGGATCAGGGAACAGTACTAACCAAGCCACAGAGTGGTCAGATAAGGCAATAGGTTCGATGCCAGCCTGGCAAAGACCAGCCATGAGAGGAAGACTAATTAAAATGTAATCTAGTCTGGACCATGATTGGTGAACATTTGAAAAGAAGAAGAAGAAGAGACAATGTGAGGGGTTAAGGATCCACCACGGGTTGCATAATCCAGGCGTATCCTTAAAATCAGACAAGGCTTTTTGGGAAGGGGAGGGAGGTTTTAGTGGTAGATAAGATCTATCAAGATCCTGAGTTGGTGGTATATTCCAATCCCCACCCAGGATCAAGGGAGAGGGCAAGAGGGTTGCAATTTTGTTGGCTAAGTCCCTGAAGAACCTTGCATCCCCCCCCACTGGACCATGTAGGGATCCTAAAATTACTTTGGTGTTATTGAGAATCCCTTTAACTAAAACAAACCTACCATTTGGGTCTGCAATATTCACTTCTGCCTGGAAGGATAATTGCCCTTTTAATAAAATGGCCACACCCTGACTCGATGAAGAGTCCCCTGCTATGAGAAATTGAGATATGCCTTGCCAGCACAGCCAGATTGCTTCACCAGCTAACAGGTGGGTTTCTTGGAGTAAGATCATATCAGCATTAAGTAGGGCACAATGTTTAAGAGCCTGGTATTATTTGGATGGATCCCTAACTCCCCTGACATTCCACGTGACAATTTTTAGTGAATTGTTAGCCATTGTCATCAGAGGATAGTGATAACCAAGGTCTAGTAACTAAAAAGTGACAATACCCACAAGGCACCTCCATCCACCCTCCCTCCCCCCTCCCCAAAATGTCTATAATAATAAAAGAGGAATCTCAACCTAGAGGTTATAGTAAGAAAGGCTAATACATGTTTGTTAACTAGTACTCTTGGTTTTGAGTAAATCTCTATGAACAATGGGAATGGGAAAAGTAACAAGTCATTTGGGGACCTACCCAACCCTCCCCAACAAACCCTGACAACTATTTACACAGGACCCCCTCATTGTTAACAACCAAACTCTTAACCTATGATTAAAGTTCCCAGGAGGCCATACCCCAATGGCTAAAAGTCTCTTTGTTGAATACAGGAATAACTCAAATATGATAGCTGTTGAGACCCTATACTCCAAGGCTAACAACTGCGCTGGTAAGTGCCATATTCTAAAAGAAACAATGAGGAAAAGAAGAATAGAGCCATCAACCCCCTGAACTGGTACGCTATGCAGCTCTACCTTGAGCCTGCGCCATCTAGGAGCCCCCTCGCACCACCTACTACCCTTACCTACACCATTCTATGACATAATCGGTCACTAGACGAGCTAAGGTCATAGCGTGGAATATACCCTGAGGTAACTAACTATATACATAGGGCCTTACCCACCTAGAAATTAAAATAAAAGTAGTAGCCAGGTCACTTAGTTCAGTCTATTAAGGTCCCAGAGAACCAAGTGCTAATCATGGCTTGTGCAGCCAACCTTTTGTCACTTTGTCATTGGTTTCAGGATTGAGGTTGTATGCTTCCAGGCTCAGGATATATGTCGGAGGCCCTAGGAGAAGATCCCCATTGAGAAAGAGTGTAATCTCATCCCCCGAGTTAGACCTCAAAAAATTATAAACAGCTTCTCAAGCCTTGTCTAGTGAGACAGTCAGCTCATTACTCAAGAATAAAGTAAATTAGGTAACAGAAATTAAATCAAATACCTGCAGTGGGTCATATTCCAAGTTCCACTGGTAGTACTAGGTAAAGGAAATGCTAGGGGGGATAGGATATGGGTGGGACTATAAACAGTTTGAAAACAGTTACCTAAATTATGGTTCCTACTCCCATGATGGAATATTCTGGGAGGCCCACTACGCTTGGAATTGTGGCCTAGACACTACCAGGGAGGCCTAATCGGCCATCATCCACTCAGGATGTTACTAGGCAAGGATGGGAGGGGGCCAACAACTACAATCAGGTATTTAAATCCTTTTTTTTTTTTAAACTTGTTAACACCAACAATTAGGAGAAACAGTCTCCTTGTAACAGTAATTGCCCACTTTCAAGAATGCATGGAACAGGCATAAGGCAATTCTAGTGGGGGGTAGGAGGAAGTAAGCGGTTGATTAACTAGAATCTGCAGCTTATCCATCAGGTAGGGAAATGGGCAGACTAGGTGGGCCAAGCGGTCCTTATCTGCCATCAAATTCTATGTTTCTACATGAGTCCCTAAACTGATCAGCCAGTTTTAAACAAATTAGGCAGTTTAATGGCTAAATTCAATGATGCTTGTTTTGGTGATTCACAGGAGACCCAGGAGCCTTCCATAGAGACGTGTAATTTCAGCGGGTACAGCATCTTAAAGGGAATGCCTGCCGCTATCAGTTTATTGACTGTAGGGTAGAAAGCTTTGCATTTCTGATGAGTTTCAAAGGGCAAGTCCTGTGTGATTTGGAGTGTGGAGTTTTCCCAGGTAACAGCTTGAAGATCTTTAATCTTTGAGAGAACATTCTGCTTTTCTATGAAGCTGAGAAATTTCAGAATGATTGGCCTGGGGGAGCCCTGATTGGGGTTTCGGTCTAAGAGATCAGTGCACCCTTTCAATTTGATTGGAAGAGTTAAGTGGGGAAGGGCCCACAATCTTCTGAAGGAACTTCTCTAAAAAGGTCATGATGTTAGGACCTTCCTCCATTTCTGGTAAACCTATGATTAGGATATTATTTCTTCTGCTTGTCCCTTCAGGGTCTTCTGTTTTCAGCTGCAGCTTATGGATTTGTTAGCGAAGCTGTACAATTTCTGGTTCAGCTTTATCAGTAGAAATATCAGCTAGGGTTTCTTTGAAAGGCATAAGTTCTTGGAGATAGTGATCCTCTGTCAGAGGGTTCACTGAAGAAGTTGTGGAACCCAGTGTATAGGTCATCATTCCCTGAGCAAAAACCCAGGGGAAGATTACACAATTGGGGGGAGGTAGTAACAACAACAAAAATGGAAAGGGACCTGGGAGTATTCATATCAGATGACCTTAAGGTTGGCAAGTAATGTGAAAAGGCAGTAAAGAAGGGCTGGAGGGATACTGGGATGTATAGGGAGAGGCATCAACAGCAGAAAACAGGACGTTGCTATCCCTCTGTACAGACAGTTGGTGAGACCCCATCTGGAGTACTGTGTCCAGTCCTGGAGACCCCATCTCCACAAAGACATAGACAGGATGGAGGCAGTCTAGAAGAGGGCAATTAAAATGGTGCAGGGCCTGCAAGAGAAGCTATATGAGGAGTGACTAAAGGTGCTTAATATGTATACCCTTGAGGAAAGGAGGGAGAGGGGGGACATGATAGAAACTTTTACTTACCTCAGTGGAATCAATAAAGTTCAAGAGGGTAGCATCTTTCAGAAACAGAGATGTGCAAGAACAAAGGGACACAATTTGAAGATAGAGGGGGATGGCTCAGTGGCAATGTGAGGAAGTATTTTTTCACAGAGATGGTGGTAGTCACATGGAACAGCCTTCCTGAGGAGGTTGTGGGGTCTAAAACTGTGGGAGAATTCAAGAATGCATGGGACAGACATAAGGTAATTCTTGTTGGGGGGGGTAGGAAGAAATAGGCTGTTGGTTAACTAGGATGTGCAGTTTATCCTGTAGGTAGGGAAATGGGATAACTAGGTGAGCTAAGCAGTCCTTATCTGCCATCAAAGTTCATGTTTCTATGTCTTCTGTTTGGATTGGGATTGTGGCTATAAAAAGGGAACATATTATACAATAGGCATATTAAAAGTTTACAGGGTTTTTTTGCAGACAAGTGATATCAAAGTTATCTGTTTATATGCTTATAAAAACAGTAGAATGCCATAGTGTGTGACAGTACAATTGGTGACTTTTCACCTCACTTTATACAATTTAATATCCCTGTACTGGGCACCCATTCTGGAACAGTTATAGAAATGCTATATTTTTTTTTCTAATCATTGATAAATACACTTTTTGTAATTGTGTTATGACTTCTTGATGTCAGACTGATGGTATTACAGTTTTTGACAGCTGCTAAGTCTCTATGTAGAAGAAATGATAACCAATTATTACATACTGACATTTATATTTAATGCACACCCTTGGTGTGGGATGCTTTAATACACCCTCGGGCTTCTCCCTTAGGGTTTATGTAGCATCCAACACCTCAAGTGTGCATAAAATGTTCATATCACACACTTCTCATCCTCTATTCTATATTTCTCTCTATCTACCTACTGTATCTATCTATCTATCTATCTATCTATCTATCTATCTATCTATCTGTCTGTCTGTATATCTCTCTAGCCACCAGTCTGTCTGTCTGTCTATATCTATCTATCTATCTATCTATCTATCTATCTATCTATCTATCTATCTATCTATCTATCTATCTGTCTATCTATCTATCTATCTATCTGTCTTGTCCCCAGCAGAACTATCTAAGATAGTTCTCCTAAGTGCAGTTTGACCCTATGACATCATGAGTGGTGGACCCACGAGTGATATCAAAGGTCAAACTGCCTGAGGGAGAAATGTGTCAGATATTTTTGCTAGGGGCATGGCATATCCTATTTATGCAATACCGTTTTCTTTTTTGTGCTCCTTTTCATTACTGTTTGGCTACATTTTGTTTTTCTAACTTTGTAAAATATTTTTTCAGGATAAGTATCAGTGCTTGTCTGTGAGTGAACATTTCTTTCCTTGTGGTGCCCATGATGCCTTTACATGTGTCTGTGCATCATGTATCAGTGTGTGTGTGGGTGGTCTGTTGTCTGTGAGTGAGCGAGTGAGTACATTGTGGTGTAGTAGAAGGTGGACGCAGCCTTCTGAGAAGCCAATCCTGGAGAAAGACAGAACTAGAGTGCTGGTCGCAATCATGAGGGACTGGGAGTGCTGCTCAATGCAATGGAGCCATCTTTCAGAAGTCTGTAATGGGCTTGAAGTATGGTGCAAGGAAAATAGTAAGTAGTAGTAAATCATTTTTTATTCATATACGAATAATTGGATACATTCAGTTGAGCATAGCTCATTTTCAATGAAGATCCAAAAGTCATTAGGAGGTTCCACATAATAAACAGTACAACAAAATACAGAACAGGTAAAAACAACTAACAGGCAATACATAAAAATTTAAAATAAATAATTCAAAAACATAACAATCAAACTTTAAGGTGCTAACAGTAATTACATAATGTGCTCTTGTTTAGTACAAATACATACCATTTCCTTAGTTCGCTTATGATATGCTTGGTTTTGTTACTTCTCAGAGCAGGAGGGGATCTATTCCATAGGCTAATACCTCTGGCAAGCACAGAAGATCTACCTATATTCAAGTTACATTTAAGCGGAACAAATTGAGTTCCAATTGAGGCCCTTAGACTTTCCTTGATCTTTCTACCCTCAAATAGGTCAGTGATATAATTGGGTATTTCCTTATACCATACTTTAATCATAAATTGAGCAGATGTAGATCTCTTCTCACTGTGGGGCTGAGCCAATCTAATTCCCTTAAAGAGTAAACACCTATGTGTTCTATAAGGGGCATCCAAAACAAAAAGAGCTAACCTGCGAAATACTAAGTCTACGCTACCTGTATATTTTTCTAAGGCTCCTCCATAAAGCAAATCACCATAATCCATCACTGGAAGAATCAAAGAGTTAACTACAGTCAGGCGGACTTCTCTGGTCATGAATCTTTTATATTTATACAATGCACCCAATTTTCTGTTGATATTTTTTATAAGAGAGTTTATGTATATGTCCCACCCCCTAAGCTAGGGTCTAACCAGACCCCAAGATATTTGTAAGAATCCACCTGCTTAATATCAATGCCATCAGCTGTATGTATTTCCAAATGCAAATCTTTTTTATTGTTATTATTATTTTTAAACAACAATGATTGAGTCTTGTCAGTATTTAGGATAAGGTGATTCATCTTAAAGAAGACCTGAATTTCATCAAAGGCCAATTGCAGCCTCTCATTTATGGATTCTACAGTATCTCCCTCAACATACAGCACAGGGAGATAGTGTTTCTAAAAATGTGATACAATTGGATACAGGTTACTTTTTGGGAGCATTCATTCTATTTCTGGGGGAGAAAGCTGTTGATGTGGACAAAATGGAATTCAAACTGAAACTACTGAGCTGTAGCCCATGTGAATGGCAGCAGCTGAGTTCTAAAAACAGAACCATGCTGCTCACACTGGCAGCTCTAGCCAATGAGGACCTGCTGTGAGAATAGTTTTGCCCATGGGAACCCAGACTGAGAATATTTTGATATTTTTACTCTAGGTCTGGAGTGAGCAAAAATGTTAGTGACAGGTGCCTGAAAATATACTTAAAGGCATTGCATAAATATTCAATGCTTGGGAGGATATTTGGTGGCAAATATCAGTGACATTTTGTGACCTCTGGACTTAGAGTAAGAATATCAAAATATTCTCACTGTAGGTCCAGTATTCTCAACCTAGGTCCAGAGGTCACACAAATATCTTCACTGTAGCTCCTGATTGGTCACTGGCAGTAGCATGAGCTCCACAGTTTAAAAATCAGAACATTTGGTTTTGGTTCATGGTTGGTTCCCCAGTAGTGCTTTCACTTTTGAATTCCTTCCAGCTGTAATGAAAAACTGCTTAAAATGTCCCAGTAAAAACATGTTCTACCTTCTTCAATCACCCACAAGTGTACAGAGCTCAAAACATTCCCCAAGAGTTAATCTTCCCAGCACCATACCTTACTGTGTCTCCTGACTTCAACCTCCAGATAAACAGCACCACTCTGTTTCTTCTTATACCGACAACCACTGTCCTGAAGCTCGCCTCCACATAGGCTGCAGCCACTCAATACAGACGTCCCCATGACTGCTAGCTCAGCACTACCGCATTTCAGGAACTTGCATGCTGATGCATGCAATAGCGTCATGTGTGTCAGTACTTGACAAGAACCACTCAGCCATTCTCAAAAATGTTCAAACATTTGAATTTTAAAAAACTATTTGAAAAAAAAAACACAGCAAAAATGAAACAAGCGTTTGATAAATTCTATAAGCCATGCCTCCATCAGATATACCTGTGTATTTCTCCCTCATGTAGTTTGACCTTCGACATCACTCATGGCTCCAACACTCATGATGTTGAAAGGTCAGACTTCACTTGGGAGAAATAGCACAGATATTTCTGATGGGGGCATGGCATATCCCTTATTTATGGAAAGCCAGTGAGGATAAATTCTGGTAAATATTTTCAATGTCTACAGGGTGGTCCGACCTACAGTGAGAATATTGAGTTCATCCTCACTGTAGATCCCCCAGGCCAGAATTTATTCACACTCTTAAGTAGGGATTGGTTGGAGCCAGCAGCGCAAAAAAGCTCAGTTTCACTTTTACTACTCCAAGCTGATCCGCACGCTGGCATTCACACTGAGAGGTTCACCTGTTTTTTTTTTTATTTTTAATGCTCTTTGATAACAGTCCCAAGACAACTTCTACAATGGAGTGCCCTCACACCTTTCCAAACAAAACAGCACTGCAGTCCAATACCTCCTTTCCTTCCCAAACCCAACTACCAGCCAGGCTACCTCCAACCAGCTCACAGTATCTTCAGTACCTGCCAACAAGATGCGCCACTCAGCCAAAGGGAACACAACCACCCACTCCACATAACTGAAATCCCCTGCTGCTCACTCTCTGGGGCTCCAAAGTTCAGCACTTGCTGATGTCACAATGTCATGATGTCAGCCTTGGCAAGAGCAAGCAGTCAACTCAACCATTCACTCTCAAACATTGTTAAAACAAATGATGGAGAAAAAATAACAAAAGCACTTAAAAAAGAAACACTATTACATAAATAGGATATGCCATGACCTGAAGCTGAGAATATCATTGATATTCTTGTCTCATGAAGTCTGACCTTTGGTTTCACTCGTGGCTAAGCCACTCATGATGCCAATGGTCAAACTGCACTTAGGAAGAATGTCAATGATATTCTCAGTTGGGCTATGCCATATTACTTATATCTGTTTATGCATCGATGTATCTATGTATGTATGTATCTATCTATCTGTAACCCCTAGGTGGCGCTATCCTATGGGCTACTACCCCTGCCTGTTTGACTAAGCACAGGTTAAGGGGCCTGAGCTCTCTGAATGGGTGCCTCCACCCAGAGGAATGGTTTTGTGGTAGCTTAGCTGCTGTGGGTATAGCCCTCCGGGATGCTATAACCATCCACCAACCCTTCTAGTGGCCTAAACGATTCAGCAACAGAACATTCACATTTACCATATGACAGTAATGATAGGCTCACACTCCTTGCACTTACCACCAGGGCTGGATCATCTGAAATTGTCCTGGTGACCCCCTGGAAAACAAGACCAGCAAGGCAACAATACAGTAATACAGCAGTAATCCAACCAATAAGGTACACAGCAGCCAGGTTAAACATGAAAAACCCACAATCTGGTTTATTCAGGGGATGTGAACATGGGTGGGGCATAAATCTAGCAAGTGACTGGTATTTCTGAATTGATTCAGACTGATTTAGCATGCACTGTGAGTCCCTGTAACACAGTCCCACAACCCTGGGTACCCAGTATGTTTATTAGGCTAGCCTGAAGTGTTGCCTGGGGTAGGCCTGTGTTGCAGATGTTGTTGGGGCCCTTAGGAAGGAAAACAATTAACATGCACTCAACCCAAATATTTGTAATCCAGATTGGGATGGCTCAGTCCGTTGCAATAAACCCAAACAAGAAATCAGATGACACACACAATGATTGCAGCTGTTGTTGCAAGGAGCTACCCTGTTTTGTACTCACGCTACTCATCCAGGATGCAGGACAGGCATGATGAAGACCTCAGAGTGATGTACTGGATTGTCAGGGAAAGCAGGCCCTACATGACTCACCTTCTGGTGGTCGCTACCTGTTTGATGGTGTTAAGCAGGGGCAGAATCCCCTAGCGGGTCTTTCACTGAGAATGTCTCTGAATCAGGAGCAGCAGCCTAGGCTGAGCTGGCAGGGCCAGGCAGGAAGAACAGTTTGGATAAAGTCTGTGATGAAGTACTGGGAAAGCCTCCAGCTGGTGTAAAAGACCTGTCCTCGGGGAACCAAATCGCAACCCATGAAACAGATTCAGCATATCTACAGCACTTAGCTTGTTTAGCCACAGTTCAGATGAAATCTGTTTGCCAATTGCAGCTTCACTGCGCAAACTTTTTAATCTGAGGCTCATTTCGGTCATCAGGCAGGCCGATTGCTTCTCGAGCAAGTCTTTGGTCCACTCTCAAATATCAATATCACAGTTTCTCTCTTCAGATACAGGTCTCAACTCGGTAATCAGATAAATCCAACTTTCACACTCAAGGCAATATTTCACACTGGAAGATATGACAGACAGGCCAGCAGAGCCTTCCTGCCAATTCTCCTGCACTCCTAAAAGGAGCAGCTGCTCTATGACTCAAGCTGTTCACTCTCCAAACTACAACTCACGACTGACACTCTGCTTTAGACAGTTCGGGGTTTTCCCAGTAATCCAAAAGGTTCAGTTGGGTGAAGGAACTGTCTGTCACAGAAAGGGCTCTTCCTCCAGGTCCATTTAGGCACCAAATCCTTAAAACTACAATTCCAACAGAATTTCAGTCCCACAAGACCTCTGGGGACAGTCTCCATCTTAGGTCCCCTAAGGTTCGATTGGTCCAACACTGGCAGTCCAGAACCAAAATGGTGGCTCATTCTAAAAGTTCAAGCTGCAATTCAAAGCAGGTTAGACAAACTCCTCTATCATTATTATTATAGGTTTCATAGGTGTTTACAAGCCAGAGAAGATGATGAGTCCATAATACTTGCCAAGTATATTATTGTATGCTAAATTTAACTGTATCTTCCATTACCAAATCCAGGTTGTGCTTAAAGGAGTCGATATTAAGGCTATTTACAACCTGTTCTGGTAGATGATTCCATATGGGGACAATCCTATAACTAACCAATTTTTCCTTCTTAGAATATTTCATTTGCCTAGATGCAGTTGTTTTGAATGTCTTCTGTTACTAACTGTGCAGTCACTAATAGCTATTCCAAGAGTGTTAGTAAGAGTGAGGTTGCTTAGTGCTCTATAGGTGAGACACATATCTCCTTGTAATCTTCTATTCTGTAACGTATACATGTTCAGGAGTCTCAGTCTATCCTCATATGGTTTGTTACCCATCCCTAGAATTGCTTTTGTGAATCTTCATTGGACTCTTTCAACCATTGTAATGTCTTCACAGTAATATACAGACCACACCTGAGCACAATATTCAAGGTGCTGCCTAACCAAGACTATAGAAAGGGGAAGCATCACCTCTTTAGATCTACTAGCTATGTGCCTAAAGATACAATTAAGGATATGATTTGCTTTATTAATTTGGGTTCTGAAATGTGATCTGAATTTTAGGTCGGGGCTGACAGTTATTACTAAGTCTTTCTCTTGATTTGTTACTAGTAAGGTAACATTTCCCAGTTTATAATTATAGTATTTATTATGTTTTCCCAGGTGCATAATTTTACTTTTGTAAATGTTCAAGGTTAGCTTGTTATTACTGGACCAAGTTAATATATTATCTAAGACTGACTGAAGAGCAGAACTGTCAGATGTATTATTTACTACGGTACCTATCCGACAGTCATCCTCAAATTTTAGCATCCAAATGTTGGGGTTATCAATAGTAAGAGAAGAGACATATATACTAAAAAGGCAAGGGCCTAAAATAGACTCCTGAGGGACCCCACTTGTAACAGGAGCCCACTTTGAATATTCACTATTGATGATGACTTTTTGTTTTCTTCTCACCAGCCAGTTAGCAATCCAATTTACAACGTTGTTTTTTATTTTAAATACTCTTAGAATGTCTATGAGCTCTACATGGGGTAATTTATTGAAAGCTTTAGCGAAGTCCAGAAATACGATGTCCACAGAATTACCCCGATCAACTTCGCCCACGACTTTATCATAAAAAGTCAGAAGATTCGTTTGACAAGATCTTGATTTAATGAATCCATGTTGGAGAGGGTCAGACAGTCATTCAGACAGAGGAACTCCATAATATGGTCTTTAATAATACTCTCTAAAATCTTACCAATTAGAGAAGTTAAGCTTATGGGTCTATAATTCTCAGGGTTATTTTTTAGACCTTTTTTAAGTATGGCTACCACGGTCGCAATATTACAATCAAGTGGAACTTCCCCAGTATCGAGAGAGTGTTGAAGGATGTTGGTCAAGGGTAGGTAAATATATTCAGCCAACTCCTTCAACACTCTGGGATGGATTTTGTCAAGACCAGGTGATTTATTGATGTCGACCCTTTTTAACCTATCCAAGACATCGTCAGCTTTGATGGTGAACTGGCCAGGAAATTATAATTCTGCTATATTTACTATTCCAGAAGTATTTTTATTGAACGCTGAGCAAAATATTGATTTTGTATGCTTCCTGGTTATTAGCTGTATTTCCAGATGTAGTGAAGAAGGGACGGACCTGTGGTTGTTGTTTTGCCCTTAGTTTTATTAATATGTGCACCTTAGTAGACAACTGTGACTCATGTTGGGATTTAGCAGCCTTGATCTTGGTTTTAAAGTTTTTAACCATGGCTTTATAGTTGGGACATAGATGTGTTAAACCCCTTTTTATTTGCTTGTACAATTTGTTCTTCTTATTGATCACGCATTTTATAGCAAGGTTCATCCCACCAGGTAGATTTTTATAGTTGGTACCATATTTTTTGTTTTTGGGATATTGACATGTATTAAATGTTTTAAGTTACTAAGCATGATGCCCCACTTAGATTCAACCGATGGATCAGAAAACAGGTTTTGCCAATCCCACTCCATGAGACTGGTTTTTATATTATCAAAATTAGCTTTGTTAAAGATCAGAGTTTCGGTGGCTCCAGAGACTGTTTGTTTTGTATTGCCTTTAACCCAAAAATGAACAGTGTTGTGATTACTATTTCCTAGAGGTACATTTATAGTAATATTAGATATGCGGTGATCAATATTTGTTAATATAATATCAAGTATATTATTATTTCTGGTTGCATGCTGTACTAGTTGTTCTAACCCAAGTTTGTCGAATACATCCAAGTAGCGACTGTCAGTTCTGCTGGTTGCAGATGCCCGAGTCCAGTTAATGTTAGGTAGATTAAAATCTCCAAATATCATAATATTTTTTGAAGGCTATAAGTTCCCAATGAAATGCAATAACTTGGTGTAATTTTCAGGGGGTCATTGAAGGTGGTCTATACACTAGATCTAAAATTATTGAGGGACCTATCTTGGGGGACAGTTTGATCCAAAGAGTTTCAAGACTTAATAAGTCACTTGGAATTTTCTTCCAAGGAATTGTGTCATGGACATAAATGGCCACACCTGCACCCTTTCTATGATCCCTGCTTTTAGAATACATATTATAGCATTGGAGGGTCTTATCCCAAGGGCCATTTACATCCCACCAGGTTTCTGTAATAAGGGCAATGTGAATGTTATTAGTAGCAAGAAGGTACTTAAATTCCTCAAACTTATTAATGAGACTTTTGGCATTTATTAATACACACTTCCACAATATATAGCAGGTGTGGGTGTATTATTGCTTATGTTGTTGGGGTTATTATAGTCCCAAGGTGCCCCCACCCCATATTCCAGTTTATAGCCGATACACAGTAAATAATCACTTTCCCTAACAGATCTCCTCCTGCGCAAGTAGGGACTGCAGAATGGAGCAGAAATACGGACTGCCTGGTAAGTCATGAGCCTTAAATCTCTTAGACACAGCCCAGACTAATTTGCTAACACGGGCTAGACATTCTCTTAAAGAGACAGGCATGGAGGTTTATTACAGCACTCCCATGCAGTCAGAACTACTGGACACAAGACACTATCCTGACAGTGGGCATTAGGCAGCCCAGGAAGACATTATAGGAACCCCTATTTGTAGGAGGGGTTACACTCTTCTCTGCCTGGAAAAACTTGGCATCCATGTCAAGTCTATACTTACTATAACATTCAATAGAAAACATTATACGAAAATACATGCATGTTTCATTAGGTATATCACAAAGAAAAGAAGACTGATGCAGCAGTAAAAGTAAATTGGTATTAAGCATTACTATACTTTTCCATGATAAGAACAATTCCTGTAGGGATACCGTTTCCATATATTTGTCATGCACATATTAGCATATTCAAATTAGTTTAAACAGATAACCACATTACTCTGACCATTTGGGTCTGTACTACCTCCTGCACTATAACCAACATGGCTGGGGCCTATTCCTATCAGCTATTTCAGGGCTGCATGGGGCAGGGGCACCAGGGTTTAAGGGCTTGACTATTAACTTGGAATTAGCAGAACAGCTCAATTTGGGAAGACAGCTTTCAAAAGCATAGACTCCTTTATGTACAACATGTAAGGAAAGATCAACAGACCTCCCTGGGGAGTTGTAACTGAGGCATATCACTGGTTTTGTGACTCTTCCAGACTTTCTTGGAGGAACAGACACAGGCTCAGTGTTTTCAACATTTGCATTAGAGTCTGCTCCTGTAGAGAGGGGTACCTCTTCACTGGTGGCTGGTGTTATATTGGAAGCATTTTCAGCTCCTTGTTCTGTTAACTCTAGTTCCAAAACATTGCTTTCAGTACTGGGGTCTGAAGAAGGCCTAGCTTCATCATCTGCGGGAATTCTATGGAATTTAGATCTTGCAACACTTGACTAATACTTTGAACATCATTTTCTTCACCATTACCATCTGTCATAACATTTTCGGGATCATTATTTTTACACAGTTCTGGATTTACTGGCATATCACCAGGAATGTTTTCAGTTGAGGACTCTTCTTCTGGCATTTCAAATAGTTCTACCAGACACAAAGAGTCAGCTACTTCAGAAGTCACAGTTTGAACTTTGCTTTTGGGGGCACAGGAGTTGTGGAGAAAGCTGGGGAGTTAGGCAGTTCTGAGGGTCCAGCTTCATTTCCGAAATGGCATATGGGATTACCTTGAAACAACTGGCTCAAATCATAAGATGGGTAATAGAGAATTTCACACTCACTGTCATCAGACTCAGACTGGCAATCAGTGTCACTGTGGGCCTGCCTGGGGGAATGGTCTTGAATTCTTGACAGCTGGGGAAGGGGTAGTCAGTCCCTTTTTGGCTGCAGCTCTAGTTACTGGCCCGGAAGGAGCAGTGCCTTGAGGTACAGAGTCGATGGTTACTTGACCAATAGACAGCAAATGATTCCAGTTCATTGTCTTGGTGGCTCATGGATCGTTCTCAGGGTGCACCTTATAGACCAGCAGATCTTCTGGCTTACTGACAACAACATAAGGAAGGTAGTGACACCTATCAGCAATTTTATGCTTTCCATGAAGTCCCAAGTTCCGCGACAAAACACTAGGTAGCAGTTTCTGAGCTTTGACACACTTGTCATGCCTTTCTTTATTTGCCAAGTTTCTTTTTTGCTGCCATGGTTTGGGCCAGTTGGTGGGCATGGTTTAACTAGGCCTTTAACTTTTGAACATATTGTAGTTAGCTGTCAGCTTAGATTCCTTCTGGGGACACCTGGAAGCAAACATCCACAGGCAACCAGGCTTCCCAATTGAACATCAGGTGGTAGGGGGAAAACCCAGAGGCATCGCTTTTTGGAGCAATTATAGACATTTACTAGGGTGCTGATCTGCTGGCTCCATCTTGACTTGTCCCAGAGATGAAGTGTTCCCAGCATGTCAAGTAGAGTTTGGTTAAACCTTTCAGGCTGTCGATCCCCTTGGGGGTGATACGGGGTAGTTAGGAATTTTTGCACTCCTCAGACACAGAGCATTTCCTCGAACAGATGGCTTTCAAAGTCTCTCCCCTGATCAGAGTGAATTCTCTGAGGTGCGCCATAATGGACAAAGAACTTTTCAACAAAGACCCTTGGCCACTGTGGATGCTTTCTGGTCCTTAGTTGGGTAAGCCTGGGCATACCGTGTGAAATGATCAGTTACACAGGCACATTTCTGACATTTTTATGGTTGGGTTCAAGACACAATAAATCGATACACACAAGCTCCATGGGTGCTCTGGAAGAGATATTGACCAAGGGTACAGCCCTCTGGGGTGGAGCTTTCCTCTGGAGACAACAGCTGCAAGTCTTGATATGAGCCTCAATGTCAACCCCCATTTTTGGCCAATAGAATCAAGCACTGGCCAAGTCTGTAGTTCGGTTACAACCCAAGTGTCCCATCTGGTCATGGAGAGCCTGTAGAACTACACGTTTGAAAGATGTAGGTAACACTAATTACTATCTGTCAGTTTGGCCTTGTCAGTTTATGATTTCTCTATAGAGTAGCTGGTTACACAATTTAAATCTGGACCCCTCTTTAAACAACAAAGCAGTTCGTAGATCTGAGGAGCGAAGCTTGGACACGTGTTCTCCAGCATGTAGAGCATCAAGCACAGGCTTAATCATGGGGTCCTGCACCTGCACCCACTGTATGTTGTGAGGGTAAGTTGAGGCAAGGTGTTAAGGTCTAAGGCTGCAAGGTGGCAGTAGGCCACAGGAACACAAGTGTCAGGAGGACCTAAACAGTCTTCTAGGCAGTCAACTGTTTTAGGAGAGGGATGCTCATCTTCATCAAATTTCTGGCAGAGGGTTTTGACAGACTGCTCAGACATTTTCACCCAATGGGTATTAGAGTTAGGTCATCGGGAAAGGGCGCCAGCATCAATGTGGTTAAAGCCCAGTTGATAGTCCACTGAATAGTCATAAGTGGAAAGTGCAGATAACCAGTGAAGCCCTGTGGCATACAATTTAGCTGAGGTCTGGACATAAGTGTGGGGGTTATTGTTGATTTTGACCAGAATGTTGGCACCATAAAGATTTTCTTGGAACTGGTCCACCATAGCCCATTTTAGTACAAGAAATTCAAGCTTGTGTACCAAATAATTTCTTTCAGATGGGGTTAGGCTCCAAATGGCAAATGTCACTGGGCATAAGCCTTCTTCGTACTCTTGATACAGAACAGCACCAAGTCTCTTCAAGCTGGCATCAGTGTATAGCACATAGGGTCTGTTAGGGTCAGCATAGACAAGCACAGAGGCATGGGTGAGTTGATGAATGATATCATAGAAAGTAGCTTCACACTCAGAAGTCCACCTGGCTCCGAACGGTTCATGTGTCCAAAAGTAAACCTTGTCTTCCTCTTTGATTGCACTTTTTTTATACTTCTTGTTTGTAGAGGGATAGCATTGAGTTAGGTTGAGCAGAGGGCGAATGACTTTAGAGTAATCTTTTATGAACTGATGGTAGTAACCGCAGAATCCTAAGAATCTTTGCAACTCTTTGAGGTTGTTAGGCTGAGGCCAGGTGGTCAAGGACTCCACTTTGCTCGGGTCTATCTGAATCCCATCAGCAGACACTATGTGACCAATGTATTTCACAGATGCTTGAAAGAACTGACACTTGTCTATTGATAGCTTCAGTCCGAAGTCCTCTAATCTGTCAAGAACCTTGAACAAGTGAGCCTCATATTCATCCAGAGTCCAGCCAAACACAATCACATCATCAAGATAAACAAGGCATTCTAATAAGTTCATGTCTCCCACTGCTCATTTCATCTGCCACTGGAAAGTGACGGGTGCACCTGAAATACCTTGAAACATACATAGGAACTCATAGAAACCCAGGGCGAAAATGAAGGCTGTTTTTTCGTGGTCCTCCTGGGCCATCGCAATTTGATAATGCCTGCTCTGGAGGTTGAGAACTAAGAACTACTGGCTTCCATTGAGACAGTCAAGGGCATCTTGGATACGGGTCATGGTGTACTTGTCCGGAACAGTTCTCAGATTTAATGTCTAGTAGTCCATACACATCCTCCCTGATCCATTCTTCTTTTGGACTACCAAAATTGGGGAGGCATAAGGGCTTTGAGAATCTTGAATAATTCCTGCAGCCATCATTTCTTTAAGGTGCCGTCTAACATCATCTATGTCAGCCAGTGCAAGGTGACGGGACCTTTCTCTGAATGGCCTCTCATCATGAAGTCAGATGAAGTGTTCGGCCCCGGTGACACAACCTATGTCCCATTCCTTCAAGGAGAACACTTGGCTTCTCTGCAACAACTTCTGGCTAATCCGGGCTTTTCATTCGGCAGGAACGGGGGGACTCCCCAAAGTCAAACAGGTCAGGGGTTACCTAATCACCCTCTCTGGGGCACTTCTTGCTGGGCAGCACAGCAGTATCCACACAATACGTAGTGGCTAGGGTGTACCCTGATTCACCTGAACATCTCAATCTGACATATTCTGGACCTGCACCACTACCCACTGAGCGTATTCATGGGCCCGGGAATGTAGAATGCTAAGCTTGACCAACAGTCCCTCAGGCAGTTTCCCCTCTTGTGGGGCATCCAGCATAAGGATCTTATTTTTAACATCTGTCTTTAGGCACACTTCACCACTGATGGTGCACTGAGCATTGGGTGGTAGTACCAGTGGATCAGGATCCTTTTTCCAGACCACCCCCATGGGTTCATCCTTAATCTCCTGTGTTTGCATCTGTATGTTGTAGGCTCACTGTACTAGGGACCAGAATGTGCAGGGCCCATCCAGTCCACCTGGCTTGCTTTTCCTGACAAGATGAGCTATCCACTTGAACATATGTGCATTTGTACCAATTAGTAGAGGGACACCATAATATGGTCCAGTTAGTGGGCACACCAAAGCCAGGGTTTCGACATGATCATTCACCCCCACCACAGCAGTAGGAAATGACAACCAAATTCACCCATACCCCAAGTAAGGATAGAATTTCTCACTCAACCCCCATACATGCAGTCCTTTGAGGGGATGGAGTGGGAGGTCAGATAAATGCTGCTCATACCAATCCTAGAATATAATGGTGACTTGTGAACCACTGTCCAACACAGCATGAGTGGAAATGCCATTGACTGTCACCTTAGTCTCCATGGAGGGTCCCACCATCTTGGACCAGTCCGGGGAGGTAGGTTTGGCAGACTTTCCCACAGCAGTTTTGGAAGAGTAAGACTTTTTCAGTGGGCCTGGCTGGGGCTTTATATTGCTCTGATGGACCAGGTTTAACAATCTGGTCATGACCCTCCACAGATTTTCCAGAAAGGTACAGTCCTGTCGGGTATGTCCATCTTCTCCACACCAGTAGCAGAACATCTGTTCCCTGGAATCACTGGAGTGGCTAGATTCCTCCCAAACTTTGTGCCAGCTAGAAGAAGGAGTTCTACTGTCTTTCTTTGACTTGAACTCAGGTTCTCTGTCCCTGCCACCTCCCCAGTGGGCAGAAGTACAGGTGACATGTATAAGGTCCCCCACTAAGGCTGTCAGCTCTTTCATTTCTTCCACTAGCTTGGACTCAACCCAGGGTTCAGGACCAATGGCATGGGCCCCCACCCCCCAGGAAGACTTCACTTCTAGTCTCAGTTGGCAATGGGCAAGAGTGGGAGCTTCTGGCTGCTTCAGCCATGGCTTATTGACTGGCTCACATCTCATTTATCTCCTAGAGTAATTCTCTAACCTGCTAGGTCTCGACAGATTCCTTTCTTTCTTTCTTCGGATCAATCTGAGACTTGGCTGGTGAAGGCAACCCCTGCATAGGGCTCCCATCCATCCTCATTGTTCTCAGCCTCTTGAATCTCCTTCATCAGCCAGCAGTATTCAGGAGGGTTAGCTTTCTTCTCTTGAAACTTCAACTTTAGCATGAGCACACTGGAGTAATGGGCAGATTTTAGAAAATGCTCCAGCCTAACTCAGTTCAGGTCACTAGCTGGGACACCCCCTTTTCTATGGGCCCTCTACAAGGCCCGTTCAATCCGGGTGACAAAAGCAGACAACTTTTTGTTTTTCCATTGTATAGCAAATTTGAACTTTCACATTAAGTCTTCCCCAGATTCTGTGCTGCCAAACACCCCTTCTAAGGCAGAGAGGTACTTAACTGCGGTGGCTTCTGGGTTAGTGGATCAGAGAAATCAGATTGCTTTCAGTACAGGGCTCCTTAAACTTTCCATGAGTCTCTTTCTCTTCTCCCCCTCTGAACATTGCCACTCTTGGACCAGGGGAGTAGCATAGTCCCTCCATGTTTATAAGTCATCCTCCTCCACTGGCACAGAAACCACACCAGAAAGCAGTCTGAGCCTGTGATAGGAGTCCAGGTGTACAGAAGGTATTACAATGGGGAGGCCACAACAGGGGATGTCCTGGGAGTAGACGGAGAGGCCAAAGGAGACTGTATGGGACTGGTCTCTTCCAAAACATCCAAAATCTTTAGCAATTTCTTGGCTGTCTGGTCTTCAGTAGCCAACAGCCTTAACAGTTTGTCCTTGAACCCTTTCATCCTCGGAGACCCCCACAGGGGAAGATGGGTCACTATGCAAATGAATAACTCTCCAACCCTTCTGGGATCCTTCGGGCATGATAACAGGGGTACCTTTTCAGGGTCTGTAGGGAGGCTACAAGATAGGAGGGCACCAAGGTTTGATCAAACAGTCCTGCCCCCTTACTTCAACCTTCCCCAGATATTTAACCTTCCCCACAGTTTCTTCAATCGTGTCATTAGTGGTCACTCATCCTGGCAGGATCCTTTTTGCGGGGGTCCTGCTGGATAGTATGAGTGACCACTGCCCTGTCCATTGTGGCTAGTCCTCTAAATCCCCCATGTCCCCCCTCCCAGATAATTGAATTTAGGGCAATTAAAGGTCTCACCTCTAAACAACTGGAAACAACCTTCTTGGAAGCTGATTGGTTCCACTTGAAATGACCTCTGATCCTTCCTTAATGCTCTGTTTGTTTTCTGATATTCTTCAGGGGGTAGTTAATCGTCTTGCCCCCCATTAAACACATGAGAGTTAAGTCAAATAAACAATCCTGGGTATCTCCTATGTTACTTAAGTTAATGCGAACCTGAGATAGAAGTTGAAGGACCTATCGGAAATCTAGGGACACTCTTCTATTGCAGGCTTATAAAGCACTACGTAACAAATGTAAAGTTGCTATCAGGAAGGTTAGGACCCAATATTTTTTAGCAGCCCAGAAGAATGCTTACGCCAATCCCAAGAAGATCTGGGGTGCGCTTAACCAGTTATTGGGTAGAAAAAGACCCAATCCTCTGTTCCTTTATTTAGGGATAATTCACTTATTGGTGATCCAGTTGTCACCACCAAGGTCTTCAATAGTTATTTTAGAGATCTTGCTTCTTTCAGATTTCCTTTCTCTCTTACTACTTTGTCTGATCCACCTTCACTGAGTGATAATAATTCTCCCAAATTCTACTTTATAAGTGTTTCCCTTGAACTGATCACGGATTATATTATAAAAATGAACCCCCCGACCATTGTCCTGTTCTGATGGTATAGATTTTAGGTTAGTCAAACTTGGAGTAAAGTCCCTTGCTTTTCCTTTAGCTCTTATTTTTAAAGCATCCCTAAGTTCTGGTTTCTTTCCCACACTTTGGAAAAATTCTATCATTAAGCCTATCTTTAAGTCCGGAAATCCTAATCTTCCATCAAGTTATCATCCTCATTTCTCTTCTTCCACCTCTATCTAAGATTATTGAGAATATGGTTTTTGATCAGATCACAGAATTTCTTAACAAATACAGTCTCTTAACACCACAGCAACATGGTTTCAAACAACTACAAAACACTGAGATGTCCTTGGTGGGGTTCACAAGCTGTATTCAGGGTGCCCTTGACAAAGAGCACTCTGTTGCAGTGGTATTTGTAGACCTCACCAAGGCCTTCAACCTAGTTGAGCATTGTTTATTACCTGGTCTGCTGTAAAGTTTGCATTTTTCTTCAGAAGTTGTCCTTTGGTTTTCTAATTATCTTAGTAATCATTCCCATGTCACATATCTTGATGGTTTTCTTTCCCATTCCACTCCCATTGTCTGTGGAGTCCCTCAGGGCTCAATATTGGGCCCACTGATCTTTTCATTATACATGAACACTGACCCTAGTATTTGTACACAGACTCCAATCATCATCATGTACGCAGATGATGCTGTGTTATTTAGCACTGCCCCAAAACAAAATGATGCTATTACAAAAGTTAAAACCAATTTTAAATTTTTTCAAGACTGGTTTTATCATAATCACATGGTATTTAATGTCCAGAAGACCAAACTTATGGTCTTCTCTAATAAATCCAGTGTCAAGGATCTCATCCCCCTTGTTGATTCAAAAGGTGCCCCAATTCAGCTTGTTGACTATTTCAAATATTTGGGGCTAGTTTGGGAATTATCTTTTGAGAACCATATTGCCCATATTAGGAAGTCCAATCATCAGCGTCTTGGTGCTTTATATCACGTCAACGCATGTCTTACTAAAGAATCCAGGACTTTGCTGGCTCACAGCTTTTTATTTTACAAACTGGATTATGGTCTACCAGTTTATTCCTCTACTTGTAAAAATATTTTGGATCCACTTAGGATATTGTACAGTTCAATTCTTAAGTTTATTTTGCAGGTTCCATATTGCACCCATCACTGTTTTCTTCTTCAGGAGTCTAACTGTTTTTCTTTTGATCATTGGATACAGTTTAAATGATGTATATTTTTGTTCAAAATAATATTAGGTCTCCTCCCTTTTTCTGTGTCTACTCAGTTTCCCAGGTTTATTAATGGCAGTGGTACCCAATCTCAGGATAAATCTACTTTTCAGATACAGCTCTTTCATAGGCCACCGGCCAAAGATCAGTTCTTTATAAGGATTCCAATTTTTTTAATTCCCTCCACTTTGATTTTTTTTATTTTAAAACCAGTGGTAATTTTAAATATAAACTTTTCATGTTTTGCTGTAGTTTTCAAAAATGCATCTGTTAATTGTTTTTTTCTAATTTTGTACTGCATTGTAATTGATGTATTATAATATGTATTGATCAAGTGTTATTTGTGTCATTTTGTACTATACTTGTTTTTTTGTAACTGCTTGTCACCTGTGAAAATGGGCAGATTGCTCATCAGGCTCACAAGGGTAAAAATTAAAAAAATGAAAAAAAAATTAAATGAAAAGTGGTCCCCAGAGGGATATCAAGTAGCAATATGGTGTGCCGGGGATCTACCCCCTCCGCCTCACTCCACCCCATCATACAGTGCATTACCAGTTTGTGGGGAGCAATTTTCCACTTAGGCATACTAAGCGCCTCCATTTCAGTTTCTGTCTCAATTTTACACTGGGCTGTAGTTCCCACTTCTGACCACTAGACAGTGCAAATCCCAGTGGTGCCTCCAAGATGTAACCCTTAGGTGGTGCTTCTTATGGGCTACTACCCCTGCCTGCATGACTAAGCACAGTTTAAAGGGCCTGAGCTTGGTTAATGGGTGCTGCCACCTGGAAGAATGGTTTTGGGGTAGCTTAGCTGCTGTTGGTATAGCCCTCTGGGTTGCTATAACCACCCACCAACCCTTCTAGTAGCCTAAACTGTTCAGCAACAGAACATTCATATTTACCATATGACAGTAATGATATGCTCATACTCCTTGCACTTACTACCAGGGCTGGATTGTCTGCAACTGTCCTGGAGACCCCTGGAAAACAAGACTAGCAAGGCAACAGTACAGTAATACAGCAGTAATCCAACTAATAATGTAGACACCAGCCAGGTTAAACATGAAAAACCCACAGTCTGGTTTATTAGGGGGAAGTGAACAAGGGAGGGGCGTAAATCTAGGAGGTGTCATGGAAGCATGGCATTGGGGTCACCAACCCTAACACTCACTCCATTCCATTGAAAAAGAAGCTGGGTGGCTGCAGTATAGGAGAATGGGATGAGTGTTAAGGTTGGCGACCCCAATGCCACCCCCTCCCTTCCGATGCCTCCTGGTTTCTGCAGGGCAAGGGTAGGGTGTTAGGGTGAAACCCTAATGCCTCATTTCCCAGCTTTTGTTGTGGCAACCCTAACTGATGCATTAACAAAGTTTTGGCAACTAATTTCCTTACTTTTTGAGATAGTATAATAGTATCCTCATTTTACTGTTGGACCCTGCGCTCCCATCACTCCACAGATGCGCAAATGTTTGTAGCTGTGTAACCATCTTTAGGGGTAGGACTCTGCACTCCCACTGCATCTCAGGCACCAGCACAGTACCACATACACCCTGTGTAACACTGTGCACCACAGCATCTATAAAGGTGGGAGCACAGGGTCCTTCAGACCCTGCACTCCCACAGTATCTCAGGCACCAGCACACTGTCCCACAGACCCTGCACTACAAAGTCATTAAGTGTGGGAGCACAGGGTCCTTTGAACCTTGCACTCCCACAGTATCTCAGGCACCAGTACAGTGCCCCACAGACCCTGCACTAAAACATTTTTAGGGATGTGCATGCAGGATCCTTCAGACCCTGCACTCTCACAATATGTAAAGCACCAGTACAGTGGATCAAAAACTTTGTGCTACAGTGTCTTTAGGGGTGGAAGGGCAAGGTCCTTTGGACCATGCACTGCCACAGTATCTCACGCAGCAGCACAGTACCATGGCCTTTGCACTACAATGTCTTTATGCGTGGGAGTGCATGGTCCAAAGGACCCTAAACTACCAGAATATCTCAGGTAGCAGCACAGTGGCCTGCAAATCCTGTACTACAATGTCTTTAGGGGTGGGAGGCATCTCAGGCACTTGCACAGTACCCCACAGACCCTGTGCTACAACATGCACCACAATATCATTAAGGGTGGAAGGGCATGGTCCTTTTGGACCCTACGCTCCCACAGTATATCAGGCACTAGCACAGTACCCCAGAGACCCTGTGCTACACATGTTTAGGGGTGGGAGCACAGGATTCTTCAGACCATGCACTCCCACAGTATTTCAGCAGCCAGCACAGTGCCCCTACAGATCCTGTGGTAAAATGTCTGTAGGGCTGGGAATGCAGATTATTAAAAAAAAATAAAATGTTCGTGAGCTGTCAAAATCCTCTTTCGCAAGTCAATTCTTATTTAGGGAGCTGTCAAAGTCCTGTGTCATCATGGTGACACAGGATTAGGGTCCTCTGGTTAGGGACCCTAATTCTGTTTCATCATGATGACACAGGATTTTAACAGCTCACGAAACAGGGATCAGCTCACAAAACGGGATTTTGAGAGCTCACGAAAGAGGATTCTTTTTTTAAATCCTCTTTCACGAGCCCTCAAAATCCTGTTTCACGAGTTGATTCCTGTTTCGCAAGCTGTCAAAATCCTGTGTCATCATGGCGAAAGAGGATTAGGGTTAAGGCCATCTGTTCGGCAACCCTAATCCTCTTCCGTGAGCTGTCATAATCTTGTTTCGCTAGCTGTCAAAATCCTATTTCGCATCATGAAACCGGATCGGAAGTGAGTCAAGAAACAGGATTTTAAAACATTAAAAAATTAGCATCTTGGGGCCAAAACAAATAAACTGAAGGTACACAACAGTAGACAAGGTCCTCCTGAACAGAACCCAAATTTGCATGACTACAGAGGACATTCTCCTAGGCACAGTTATAAGAGTTTGCGGCAGAAATAAAAGAAAAGATAACGGCTTGCAAAACAGCCAAAAGAGGATTCTATCAAATCAAATCAAATCAATCTTTATTTAACCAGGCATCAACACCATTGAGAAAGCTCATTTTCAAAGTGGTCCTGGACAGAAAACAATATAATACATGGACATAGATAAAAAGAATTGGGAACATCAACATAATACAGGAGAAGGTCGATACAGACCATGTGAATCTAACATAGAGTCTCACTGGTACAAATTCTATGCATCCTCTTTTGTGAGCTTTCAAAATCCTCTTTCAACAGACCCAAATCCTCTTTTGCACTGTGCAGTTATCCAAAAGACTGAACTGAGCATGCTCAGAACCCAACATTTCAAAATGTAATAACTTTGGAAAAGATTAATATCTTTTCACCAAACCAATGCTGGATTGGTCCTAGTGGCAAGCTCTTTCTATTCTGAAAATGTCAGACCAAAACTCCATATGGTGCAGCCGCAGCATGCTGAGGGAAAAACAGACAAAACTGGTGGATTTTCACATTTTTTCGTTATGTGCTGCGCAACATCTACTGATCTGTCCAGCCCACCTAGAGATCTACCCCAGGAGACTGCACATGCCAAATTTCATGCATATCCATCAAACGGCTGCTAAGTTATTAAAGTACAAAATTGAGGTTTAACATTAACGAGCCTGCTGAACCCTAACTATAGTACATTATCGTGCCACTATTTTCTATGTATATCTATATACCTGTATGGGTAAATTCATGAAATGGGGGTACCAATGTGCCCAATACTGTGTATGTTGATTTAAAAAAACTAACAACAGCCACCCCAGTCAGGATAAGTAAATTTAAAAGGTAGCCACAAGTACAGATACAGTTCATAGTTTGAGAAACCTAAGTGCACCCATTTTATTTTTATTCCATGTCCAGCTCCAAAATGTCACAGATTTTCCCTAGCAAAATGTGACATGCAAAACCACAGTACATTCCATTGCTTCTATGAATACTTTATTTTAGTTGTACTTCAGTAAATTTATGTTAAAAACTGCCTTGGGTGTTGTCTTTTGTTAATGAAAACATTTTTACCCTTGTTTTTCAATGCATATAAAATTTCTGGTTCACTCAAGTTTTGCGTGGTGTGTGCAACTGTGGAGTCCAAGCAAAATGCATTTTTTACATGCTCCCAAATTTTCAGCAAAAGCATCCAGCTTTTTTTGAGTGGGTGATTTTATTTTGGGATAGGGTCTTAAATGTACTGTAGGACATTGGTGAGAGAGGGGTGCAGGCAATGCTTTTTGTAACTTGAACAGTTGTATGGTGTCCACTGTTGCATATGCAATGCTTGGTGTCCCCATTGCACACGCAACACTGAAATTGCGTTTCTCTCATGTCTGATATGGGGTTTTCCCACTACATAGTCCCTTTTTCACTATTGGGTCATAGTGTCTTGAAATGCTTAATAAAATAAATAAAAAATTAAAGTAACACTTTTTTTTTTCCAAGTTAAACACCTGTTGTGTCCACTCTTGCACATGCAATGTTTGGTGTCCCCGTTGCATCGGCAACACTGAAGATGCTTTTCTTTCAGGTATGATATGGAGTTAGCCCACAATATAGTCCCTTTTTCTCTCTTTGGTCATAATGTCTTGAAAAGCTTAGTAAAATAAAGTAAAAAGAAAAGTAACATTTTTTTTCTAAGTTAAACACCAGTTGTGTCCACTGTTGCACGTGCAATGTTTGGTGTCCCAGTTGCATGTGCAACACTGAAGGTGATTTTTCTGAAATCCCTGCTAGGGAGTTGTCTCATAATCTGGTTTCTTTTTGGCTCTTCAGTCACAGTGTCTTGACAAGTTTATTAAAATTGATCTATTGTGGATTTGACAAATTCACCCTCATGTCACACTTTGGTAATCCCTTTCCATGAACTTACAGATAGTGAGATAGATAGATAGATAGATAGATAGATAGATAGATAGATAGATAGATATGTATATATACATATATGTGTGTGTGTGTGTATATATGTATACAACACACACACGCACATATACTATATATATATATATATATACACATACACATATTCATAGATATATATACATATATATTATGATAGCACGGTAGTGCTACCATAGTTAGGGTTGAGGAGCCATTTACATGTTAAACCCAAAATTTAGCATCTTAATAACTTTGCAACCGTTTGACGGATTTGCCTGAAATTTGGAATACACGATCAATACCCATACGCCTTGGGATCTGCCAAGTTCAGTACCAGTTGCATATACGGCTGTGGAGTTATTAAGCATGTATAGGTTGCACGGTTTGTGCGACTGGTCTGAAATCTTCAGGGAACGTGCAGCCGGGGTCCCCAATGTGCCTTTTGAAGATTTTGTGAAAAAATATTAAACGGTTCAAAAGTTATTCAAAAAACAAGTTCCCATTATAAGTTAAAGGGAAAAGTTAACAAAAAGTTCAACACTGTCACAAATGCAGTTTTTACTGTCTCAAATGGCCCTTTTACTGTCGCAAATCTGCCATTTTGTTTTCAGTTAGTGATCAGAAAAATGCTTGGCATTTAAAATTGGGACCCTCTAGCAACCTAATTATTTTTGTATTCACCTAGTCGGACCCTGAGGATGCTAGCCATGTCTTTATTTTGGGGTAAAACACCCCAGAAATATGTTTTTCAAATTTCTGGAAAAAGTACTTTTGCAAAGTACTGTCACACTTTCGACACTGTCGAATGAATTTGTGAAAGCTTTCGCAAACTTCGACAGTACTTTTCAAGGCTGTGGGAAAATGACAGCAATTCCTTGGCACCCTGCTGCAAAAGAAAGGTTTGGTGTGTTGGCCTGAAATTTGGAGAGAATGCAGCAGACATCTCACAGATGTGCATTTCAGTATTTTGTTGAAAAAATATTACATGGCGGCAAAGTTACGGCACTCCAAAGTTGATGCTTTTTCCCATAGGATAACATTACGGCATCTGATGCATTACAAGAATCCTTTGGCGCCCTACTGCAAAATAACGGTTTGGTCTTTTGGGCTGAAATTTGGAGGAAAGACAGCCAACATCCCACAGATGTGCCTTTGTGTGGTTTGGTGAAAAAATATTAAAGGGATCCAAAGTTATGGCACTCCGAACATCTCTTTTTTTCCCATAGGATAACATTATGGTGTTCGCCGCGCCTTTAAGGGCCCGTATCTCGGAAATGGTGTGAGATACAGACTTTTTGTCAGAAAAATGCTTAGCCCCCTAATGTGGGCTAAGTACAAAACTAGCCAGAAAAGTCATAAATCATATGACTTTTACATTTTTTCCTACGTCATATGGTTCCTGAGATATAAGCAATTTAGTATTCCAACTCCTCATTTTCTGCTCCGAAAACCATTATTATGCATACATTCTTTGTACTCACTGTCTTTCTTTATGCAGCTTTTGGGGAAAACCAGCCTGTGTGCTTACCTTACTGTTACTGTTTTCACTTGCGGTTCCATTCCCGTTTCACTTACCATTCACATCTATGCCACCATGTAGTTACCCTTTGCTTTTCCATTTGCACTTGCTTTTGTGTTGTTTTTAACATTTCTGTCTACACTACTGTTTCTCTTTCTGTTTCGCTTTGTGTCACCATGCGCATTACTATTTGCGTTTGCGGGCACAATGTTACTATGTGACAAGACATCATGTGGCAGGAGCACGGGGCCCTCTGCCATATCATTAGATGTAGGGAGCACAGGCCTAAATGGCCTCGCGTCCTGCTGCTGCATTACATTCACTATTTCTTGTTATCATTCTCAAAAGAAGGAAATTAGAGGCAAAAATTCCATTTAATGCATTAGTTAGGGTTGTTTCACACCGACAAAAGCAAGAAATTTGGTGTTAGGTTGAGCACCCTTGGTCCCCTGCCCACACCCCCAACCAGCATCGGATCAGCATTAGGGTTGCCGGTCCTAACTCTCACCCCATTCTCCCACACCTCTGCTTCTTTACACATGTGATGGGTGAGAGTTATGGCCGACAACCCCACTGCGCACCGATGCCGGTTGGAGGTGTGGGCAGGAGGGACAAGGAGTGCCAACCCTAACACCCAATTTCCTTGCTTTTGTCGGTGTGAAACCCTAACTAATGCATTAAACAGAGTTTTTGCTCTAATATATATATGTGTATATATATATATATATATATATATATATATATATATATATAAAATACAAAATCACACATGCCCCCACAATGCAAAGCATCATGGGCTGCATATGCAAATCACCACAGAATGTTATGCTGGTCCAACTTTAAGCAGAATATTTAAGCATATATATATATATATATATATATATATATATAATATTTTGACCTCAAAGTTTCAAGGTAGTCATTTTATGATTCCCCTTATACACATGACATGTGCCATTTATAGTATAATGGCCAAAATGTAATTTTTCACCAGAGGTGTGAAAATACATCTTGTCCAGAATTTAAATAAATGACACCTGTGATGTTTATGGGGTGGCATGGAAAGATGGCTATGTTGAAAGTTTGGAGCCAAAATTTTGAAAATTAGCAAAGTTATGAGTGAATGTTGAAATACTGAATGTTCCCTCATAACCTGGGAATTTTACCATATTTGTACAGCATAGGTTTCTTATTACCCCACCTCATTACCTGGTAGGTAAACATTTTCAAATCCCTTCCCAAAACATCATTCCACGCCACCGAAATGTCATTCTGTGCCACTGGTGTGAAAACACATTTTGACCAGGATTTAAAAAAATGATAGCTGCCATGTTCATGAGGTGGTGTGAAAAAATGGATGTGTTTAAAATTTGTGGTCAGAATATTTAAAATGCATCTGGCCTGGTGGTACAGAGGGCTGAGGTGCTTCAAGCACCTTATCTCTCCCACTCCAGTTTCCCAGCTTTTGGAATGAGCTTGGGCTGCCAGAAGTCAGCTGGGGGGGGCTGAGAGAGAATTGAGTGGCTAATAGGCAGCTCTGCTCTCCTGATTGGGTAGGTAAAGTCTTCCCAGCTCTTGGCTGCCACTGAGTGGACAAGGCTTGGTGTCAGCATCAGGCAAATGGGGGGCTAGCACTAGGCCAGGTGGGTGGATGGAGTCTCCAGTTCCAGGACACTTGCACACTTCCATGCACATGCACATCTGTACTGCAGAGGCCCCAGGATGTAAGGGGAGAAAATCAGGAAAGTGGTGGTCACAGGCTCCATGACGCCCAGCCTGCCTGCCCTCATCCCACCCTCCCACAGGTTTGCTAACCCACAAATTTGGACACTGGGTCTCTGAGTGGTGGGAGAATGGCCCTCCTATTCCCACCCCTGCCACAGGGGACAATCTGTGGAGGTTATGAGGCTTGGTGGACAAGGGAGATGGTTACCGGACAAGGGGAACAAGGATTTAGCTGAAAAGCCACCTGTGATGCACTTGGAGGATAAAAACCTTGATAAAAAAATTAAAAAATTGCCAAAGTTATGAGCAAGTATAGAAAGATTTTAATATACTCTCATAACTCTGTCATCTTTACAGTACAAATTTTTACCCCAAATTTTCAAAATTGCTTTCTCTTGACCCCACCGCATGAACAAGGGTCGTAAAAATCCCACTAAAAATGAGATTTCACAAAGTGACCACGAGATTGCCTTTCTGGCCAGAGTTGCATAATTGAACTGCCATTGGTCATAATGTGGGGTCACAAACAAGGTCATGTTGAAAATGTGGGGTCAAAATATGTAAAAATGAAAACGTTATAAATCAAAACTCAAAACCCCATTGAAATAGATTAAAGCAGATTTACTTGATTTTCTCATATCGCAGTCACCAGTTCCAGCAGCAAGACATATCTTCAATTGCAGAGTGGATCTATGCTGTGGGACATGTTCAGGTGAGTGAGAGCGTGTGGGAGATGTGGTGGGGGTGTTGAATGGTGGGTGCTGAGTGGGAGGTCATAGTGGAATGGGTGCAGTGTGTGTGTGTGTGTGTGTGTGGGAGGGTGAAATAGGTGAGGGACAGTTTTCTTTTTTATAGGGTTAAAAAAAGTTGAATGATAGTTTTATTTATTTTAGGGATACAGTATCCTGACACTAGCGATTGGGCACCCCACTGCCGGGCTCATGTTCAGGGGCACAGGGGCTGGGCACTCTGGTGGTGCCAGCTACATAGGTGGAACAGGGGCGGGTGACCTGGAGGGGAGGGGCAGACAGAAGAGGTACCAGGGGTGGGCACCTGGTCTGTTTAATAAATAATTAAATAAAGAGAAGATAGATAGATAGATAGATAGATAGATAGATAGATAGATAGATAGATAGATAGATAGAAAGATAGATAGGCAGACAGAAACACACAGAGAGACAGAGAACAGGGGATTGTCAGCTCACTGCTTCAGCTAAAACTGGCAATATGACTTTCAGCTGCAGCTTCATCATTCAAGAAAGTCCTGCTGATCTCATACAGAGAACATGAGTGAACAGCGCTTCTGGGTAAGTTGGCAACCTGGATTTTGGGGTGACCTGAAATGATATTTCTGGCAATTATTTAAAAAAAGAAACACCAGAATGTAGCTGTTTACTTAGGACCAGTTCTTTTTTTAAATTACACCATTTTTATGTTTTTTTCCATATTTTTTAGTTCCAGGGGAAAAACAAGATGGCAGCTCTCACAGCACACTCAAAAGAATTTGTGCTATGAGAAGCAAGTGGTGAGAAATCAGAAACAGTCTTGAGACACAGATGTTTTGGTATATCAGAACGTTATCCAAAAATCCTACTGAGCAAGCTCAGAACAGAAAAAAAACATATTTATTTATTTATTTATTTAGACAACCGGATATACTCCTTAGAGCAGCATGCTCATTTACAAAAGTTGGGTAAGGACTTTGAGCAGGGTGTAGGAGACATTGTAATGCTGGGGGGGGGTATTACGGCTTTTTTACCCAGCATGCAGTTCTGGTACTTGATTCTGTTATGTAGGAAGAGTCATTTTGTGTGGGCATAGAATGTATAGGTGTGGGTGGTTATGTCCGCCCCTGTGATAAAGTGACAGGCTTTGTTCATGACTAGCCTGACCCTGTTGTGTACAGTATCTGAAGCAGACCCATAAACCATGATGCTGTAGTCGACTATGAGGAGGATGGGGCTGGTAACTGCCACTCATTTGTCCTCTGGAGTGAGGTTGTGCCTCTGTCTGTAGAGTGCCACCCTACCAGTTTTCTATTGATGTTGCAGACGATTTGACATCCATGTGGGGCAAAGGTGAGCGTCCGGTCCATGGTTACTCCTAGGTATTTAGGTATGTCTACCTGCTCTAGAACAATTCCATTTACATTGTGGATGGTGAGTGGCTCTACTTTATTTCACTTTTGTGCGCTAGAGAATAGCATTATCTTTGTCTTTTTGTAGTTGAGCACAAGTTTATTCTGTCTAAACCAATTTTCAAGGAATACAAAGTAGAGTTGGAGGTTGCGAGTGAGCACCCCCTGGCAAGGGCTACTTGTACTGATAACTGCATCATCAACGTAAAGTACAGTGAAGCCTGCCAGATGAAGTGCAGTGTCACAGATTTACTGCATAACAAAAGGGATCAACTCCCATTGAATTTGCATTGTTTGCTGCAGTAATTCTACTGTAGAATTCTGCTGAGCTGCACTTCATCCTGATGGGCTCCACTGTATTACCCTTGTGTTTGAGCAGGCTGCAGGGAGGGTGTTTATAAAAATGCAGAAGAGGAGGAGTTCCGAAATGGAACATTCAGCACTCCAATTGTGACCAATTTGGAGTCAGATAGTGCCCAACTGATCCTGACTTGCTGTGATCTGCTGGAGAGATAGCTGTCAAACCATAGTACAGTATCAATAGAGAGGCCTAATGTGGGGAGTTTAGCTAGCAGTAGTATGTGATTAACTAAATCAAAAGCCTTAGTTAGGTCTGTATAGCTTTAAATCCTTATAGCTCTGGAACCTTATAATATTTTTTCACAAAACATTCCAAAGATACTACCCTGGCACAGCACGCTTCTACCCTGAAAGTTCCCTAAAAAAATTCCATTTCATGTAGGCTGTATATAAGAGCAAACCCAAATCCCATGTTAAGTTTAGGAAAAAAAAATTAGATGTCTACAGGAAAATGACATTTGCAGACCTCAGAAACCACACAAGCCACCATCACAAAACTTTCCACAGATTTAGACCTTGCCTCCTAGGAAAAACACATGCAAAATTACCCCAAATTTATTTATTTTTTTTTATTTAGTTGTTTAACCAGGTATAGCACACTAAGCTGGAAGCTTTTTTATAGGAGCGACCTGGGAGCACAAGGAGGTTAAGTGACTTGCTCAGGATCACACAGTATGCAAGTGGAAGCTGTGGGATTCAAACCCAGCTCTGGTCTGGGGATGTCACCAGATTTGCAGCTCAGAGCCTTAGACCACTGCGCTATACTGCCTCCTTCATTTTAAGGTGCAAAGATAAGGGTTTAATATAAAGCGTCTTGCTCAACCCTAACTTTGGGGGCGCTACCATACCCCTATAATACATATCATGGAAGAGATGAATGGCATGAAGGAATAAAAGTGCACATATTTACTTGCAGGGCAAATAACATGAACTTCATTGAGGAGCTCTCCTCCATTGGGCCACACCTTTAGAATGGAGCCATCAGTGTCAGGATCCCTCAGGCACTTTTACCAGCTGGGGGCTGCCCACGATGCTGTGCAACATTGGCACCTATAAGACATCGGCAGTCCCCTCACTCCTCAGTTTTTTATTTTGCCAAAAAACAGTCATCAAATCTGCAGAGGAACAATGCCATGATTTCTTTATTTTTTTTTTCCAGTTTTACCAAGTTTTTATATCAATGTTGTCGCTATATGCTGCCATAGAAAGAACCTTTATTTAGGTTATGTACCTGCAGTTACGAGATCTACAAGGATGATGTGTACACCATCTGTGTTTGCTGTTTGGGCCTGTCTGACATGTAAGGGCCAGTAAAATCATCCCAGGATTTAACTGTGCCACAGGGAAACACTGGAAGATGGCTTTGAAAACTTTCATCATTATGGCCATGGAAGCACAGGTGAAGGTCATAGGATTCAAGTTCACTTCTTAGTCTCAGCCACCTGCCCCAGATAAGGAGTCACCCAGGCAACTGATTACATCACCACTGAGGTTTGTGAGAACAACAGAAAATTCCCCCCCCCAAAAAGGAAAAATTGTTGTCAAAGCCCTCCTCCTCTTCCAGCCATCATAATCATAGAGAAAAACATGATTCTGTGGTGAGGTCGAGGTACCCATTGAGGGAGGGTAAGTCTTCATTGTCATCCATGCTAGTGGCACTGACTATGGCTCTCCTTACCGTAGTTGAGACACCAAGGTTGAGGCCTGGCTCTGGCACTTTAATACCTACTACAGATAGTATACAGCTTCTATCATTGGGTTCTTCCCTGAGGACAACAGTTATCTCAACCCCTCAACTGGGTGTCCTGGACTCCCAGCTCATTCTGGCTTCATTTAAAGAGATGGTGACACACCTATTCTCATTGCTGCAAACATCGGTGTCAGTTTCATCAACAGGCTTCTCCATCAGCACCGTTGGCATTGATGTGACTGACAAGCATGCCTGCTACACTGACAATACAGCTGCTGCCTCTGTTGCTGGCTTCGTTGTTTGCCCCGTCACCATCCAAACTGACAACAAAATGGAATATAATACTGATGTCCAAGAAATGGAGGAGGATTTAGAAGATGAAGGTGGGGAAGAGGAAATATAGGAAGGGGGATTTCCTTCCAACTCAACCTTATCTTCCTGCAGTGAGAATTCTGTGGTACATAACTCTAGATCTCCTCCATATGATTCCTCATTTCAAGCTTTGTTTAAGCACATATAGAATGTTATGGGATTTAAGGGTAAAGGAGAAGACCCCAGTAAGAGAAGTCTAATAGAGTTCTTGAAAGCAACAACAGCACCCTCTATTCTGGTGTCCCTGTTTACCCTGCCTTAAAGAAGTCAACAATTGCTGCTTGGCATAGACCTAACACTCTGCCTGTAGTACCCAGAAAGGCTGAAACACAGTATCCTGCTCTGTTTCTCAAGCTCTATTATGCTTCCGTGCCTGAGACCAACTCTGTGATTGTCATGGCTGCCCATGATCACTCTAAGGTTTCTAGAGTTATGAGCACTCTGCCTCCTGACAAGGATTCCAGGAAATTGGGTGTAATGAGCAGATGGACTTATGCCTCTGCCACTTTGGGTTTTTGCAATGCAAACTAACAGGCTTATACGATCAAGTACCTAAATAAATAGCATCTGGGAATCAGCTATGTCTGCAGTACAGACCCTGCCAGACAGCCATGAAAATCAGACCTGCTTAGAACTGCTTCTGCTGGCTTAGATACTGGAAAACATTTACTAAGGTTAGCATATGATGTGTCAGATGCTGCTGCTTGGTCTGCCGCCTCTAGTATCTGCCTCATCATGAGATATTCCTGGCTCAGTGCAGAAGACTTTGCTTCAGACATGCAGGCTGTGCCTAATGCCCCATGTCAGGACTCTAAACTATTTGGCAATGATGTGGACAATACCTTAAAAGACCTTCAATAATGTAACATAACTTAGAGGTTTGTGAAATTTTTGATCCCTCAAAATTTCATGGGTCATAGTAAAGGTACTTTTAAGAAGATTTCTGGCTGAGGAAGCGTGGAGGCAGGGCTGCTATCAATATAATGGCAGAGGAGATGCCCCCCTGCCAGACCTGCTGCCCAGATAGGCCACACAAAGACACTCAAAGGTTTTGGTTCAGGTGGCACTGACCCTCCCCTGCACCTTCTGACTCCTTGCATCCTCCCCTCCATGGGTTCCTCCATATATACAAGTGAGGAGAAGGATCTTCCTTCACCTGCCAAAGAGAGGGAGATCACAGAAGAACTGTTCTTGGAAAAAGTGGAAAAATGGCATGCACCAGAACTGCTCTCCAACTCTCCAGTGCGTCCTCTTCCTTCTTCTCATTACCCTCCATGTCACCTGTCCCTGTTGAAGGGAAAAGTTTAGTCCCTACTCCAGGAAAAGGCCATAGAACCTATTTCTCCCTAAGAAAAGAAGAGGGGGTTGCACCTGTGTTGCAAAAACCCTGAGGGGTGTTACAGGATGGGGGGGGAGTTACTGACAGTCACAACGGAAGAAAGGGATTTGGAAATAATCATCTCAGAGGACCTAAAGGTGTCCACGCACTGTACAAAGACAGTGGGGAGGACCAGTGGTATGCTAGGGTGCATACAAAGGGGTATCACTAGCAGAAGAAAGGAGGTGGTGATGCCACTGTACAGAACACTGGTGAAATCTCATCTGGAATACTGTGTTCAGTTCTGGAGGCCTCATCTCCAGAAGGACATAGACAGGGTAGAGGCTGTTCAGAGAAGGACAACTAAGATGGTGCAGAGCTTGCAACAGAAGGCATGTGAGGGGAGATTAAAACGCTGAGGCTCTCGAGTCATCCATGAAGCTGCCCAGCTCAATATAAAGAACTGCCTGTTGTCCTGTGACTTTGCGAGGGGTAAAGAGCTGCAGTTTTGAAAACCCCCAGTGCCTGCTGACTCCCTGAGCCCTCGGAGAGAACGTAGAAGCCAAATTCACCAAGCACGTCACTGAAGGAGGAGGGGCTGCACCATATAAAGCTTGCGCTGTTTTTTGAACTAACCAGGTAACACTGAGGCTCTCGAGTCATCCATGCTGCTGCCCAGCTCAATATAAAGAACTGCCTGTTGTCCTGTGACTTTGCTAGGGGTAAAGAGCTGCAGTTTTGAAAACCCCCAGTGCCTGCTGACTCCCTGAGCCCTCGGAGAGAACGCGAAAGTGAAATTCACCAAGCACATCACTAAAGGAGGAGGGGCTGCACCATATAAAGCTTGTGCTGTTTTTTGAACTAACCAGGTAATGCTGAGGCTCTCGAGTCATCCATGCTGCTGCCCAGCTCAATATAAAGAACTGCCTGTTGTCCTTTGATTTTGCGAGGGGTAAAGAGCTGCAGTTTTGAAAACCCCCAGTGCCTGCTGACTCCCTGAGCCCTCGGAGAGAATGCAGAAGCAAAATTCACCAAGCACATCACTGAAGGAGGAGGGGCTGCACCATATAAAGCTTGCGCTGTTTTTTGAACTAACCAGGTAACACTGAGGCTCTCGAGTCATCCATGCTGCTGCCCAGCTCAATATAAAGAACTGCCTGTTGTCCTGTGACTTTGCTAGGGGTAAAGAGCTGCAGTTTTGAAAACCCCCAGTGCCTGCTGACTCCCTGAACCCTCAGAGAGAATGCAGAAGTGAAATTCACCAAGCACGTCACTGAAGGAGGAGGGGCTGCACCATATAAAGCTTGCGCTGTTCAAGCGCAAGCATGACAACGCGAGCATGAGTGGCGTGAGCGCCAGTCGGTAACAAAAAAGTAACTCTAAAATAATTTCTTGAATTTCGAATTAACAACGGAAATAAGGTTTTAGAGCAATTCCCTAGTACTGAAAAGTCTGGTAATTGATTTGTTTCTGGCTTAAAACAATTTTAAGAGTTCTAGTTTAAACTACCTAACAGTAATTTTGAAAGAGTGAAATTTAAAACCAGCTGTAGTTTAGTGATTGTACTGGGTTATTTCAAATTGAGCTGTAATTCTCTGGTTACAAGATGAAGGGTATTATTGTCAAATTATTGGTAACACTGTTATGCATGACATGTTTTATATCACATTATGGTTCAG
This sequence comes from Neoceratodus forsteri, assembly GCA_016271365.2. NCBI lineage: Eukaryota > Metazoa > Chordata > Ceratodontiformes > Ceratodontidae > Neoceratodus > Neoceratodus forsteri. Next base: position 277,478,104 of record CM028136.1, on the reverse strand, counting down.
CTATACCTAGGGACACAGAGAATAGAAACAGTTTATATTTGAAATTTAGTCAATTAAGTAAGAATAACTTAAGTACAAACAAGTTAATGAAAGGGAGAAATCACTTTAAGATGGTAAGACAACAAATTTTAAACTCTTTCAGCCCAGTTCTTTGTGGTAAATTTTCCTCAATTGATCAGGCTGTTTTGATCTCCTTAGTATTAAGTGGGGATATACAAATGAACCCAGGGCCAAAGGATGGGGCCATTAAGATTATACTAGATAATGCTAGAAGTTTAGTTAAAAAAATGGACCTCCTTAGAGCTTGGGTGGATTTGGAAAGTCCTGATATAGTAATTTTAACTGAGACTTGGTTAACAAAAGTAATTCCTCAAACAGAAATTGAACTTCATGACTTTTATTGTTTCAGACAGGATCGTGGGTCACGGGGGTAATTTATGTTAGGATAATTTAGGTCCCTCTGAGATTATTTATTCTGGGAAAATAGAAGGGATAGAATGTTTATTATTAAAATTCCAGTTAAATAACTTGATTGTTGGAGCTGTCTAATCACCACCAAAGATAAATACTTAGTATTTTGAAAAGTTTTCTCATTCTATCATGAAATATATAGGTCAAACAAATGTTGTGTTGATGGGTGATTTTAATGCTGCTTGGGGATGCCCAAGAGGTCGGGTCTTGGAAAACTCAATGAAATGTTTGAACCTGCTTCAAATTATTTATTTACCCACAAGGAAAGGTAAAATAACTAGTAGTGAGAGTATATTGGATCTGTGTTTTGCTTCGCCAGAATTGGTAATAATAAATAAAGGTGTTGGGGAACCAAACCTAGGGGACCATAATGTAGTAAGGTGCACAATAAATCTGGAACTAAAAAAGGTACCAAAAATTAAAACACCTGCTGAATATAAAAGGAATTATGCACCATTTAATAAACAGTTGTTTTGTGAGTATCTACAGGGACTACCATGGCATAGAGTTTTCCTAATTCCCGACCTGAATTTAGCAATTCAGGAATTTACAACTATGTTTAATGAGGCATGTGATAAATTTGCATCCTGGAAAAAAGTTAATCAAAAACAGAATCATTTACCTTGGGTGACTGTAACTATAAGGAAATTAATCAGATCAAAAAAACGACTATGGAAAAAGCAAACAAAACTTTGAGATCTAATGCATGGGAAAGTTTTGAAAAGATAAGGAATAGAGTGGTTCAGGAAATAAGGAAATCTAAGGCCTTTTATTATAAACAAAGGATTAAGGAAGCGAAAGATCACAGGAAATACTGGTCCCTGATAAAAAATTTAGCAAACCCTGTTAAAAATCAATCAGAAACAAAATTAAAATATAGTGGGAAAATACTAGAAGCTGAAAAGGTTGCGGAGCATTTAAATAAATATTTTATTGAGCTTCCAGATTTAAATTTAGGAACAGAAATACACTTGGAAAATGTACAGTCTGAGGACTGAAAAATCGATATTGAAAACTGTAAGGAATATCAGTCCCCAAAGTTTCATTTTAAAACAGTGACTACATCTGAAGTATGTAAATTAATAAGAAATCTAAAAATAAATAAAGCTTGTGGCCCAGATAAGATAGAAAATAGATTATTAAAGGAAGCTGCCCAAGTGATATCTCCAGTACTAAAATACATTTTTAATTGGAGCTTAAGGGAGGGATCATATCCTTTAATATGGAAAAAGGCTAAAGTAATTCCAATTCACAAGGGGGGAGATTTATTGGATACCTCAAATTATCGCCCAATAGCATTATTATCAATAGTCTCCAAAATGTTGGAGAGGATTGTTCATGGGCAATTAATAACATATTTGGAAAAATACCAGAAAATTACCCCTTTTCAGTCAGGCTTTAGACAGGGTAGGTCCACAGCTACTGCACTCACTGACTTCCTGGATTTAGTTTCCACCCCTTTGGGAGAGGGGGGATCGGTGGGTGCAGTATACGTGGACCTATCAAAGGCTTTTGATTTAGTAAATCACTGTGTTTTGATTGAAAAACTGAGATGTCTAGGAGTGGATGATGAACCATGTGGTTGGTTCAGATCATACCTAGAAGATAGATCTCAGTTTGTAATGGTGAATGGATATAGTTCTAGTTTAGGTACTGTTACTAGGGGGTACCCCAGAGATCAATCCTGGGTCCCCTCTTGTTTCTAGTATATTTGAATGACCTACCAAGATTAATTAAAAGTTCACAAATTAGACTTTATGCAGATGATACAGTTCTGATTGCATCAGGTAAAAACATGGGTGAATTAGAACAAAAACTGCAGGGTGATTTTTTAATTATGCAAACATTTTTTACAAAGCTTGGACTTTTGATTAACAATAAAAAAACACAGACCATGTATTTTGGGTTAGAGAAGAAGGACAGAGTAGTCTCCAAATTGACAATCAAGACACAGGATGGAAAAATATTAGAGCAAACCCAGTTCTATAAATATTTGGGGGTCATAATTGATCAAGAATTGAATTTTGAACAACATGTGACTGAACTTATAAAAAAAACTAATTCAAAATTAGGGGTAATGAGGCGCATATCAAATTGTTTAACAAAGGAAATGCGCTGAACATAAGTAAATCAATTACTCCTTCCTGTGATTGATTATGGTAGCCATATTTATAGGCACACCTCAAAAAAACAGGTACATAGCCTAGATGTTTTATACAATAAATTAACGAGATTTGTGTTAAAATGTGATATTGGTACCCATCACTGTGAGATGTATACAGAATCGGGATGGAACTCACTAGAACAGAGGGTAGAGGTTTTTTGGTTAACACAGATAAAAGGATTACATAAAAACAACTCACAAAATCATTTAATAAGTAATCTAAAAAAAACAGAACATGGATTAAACCTACGAAAATCAGGAGCAAGAGATTTCCTTATTCCAAAAATTAAAAATAGATACAGTACAATGACTTTTCAGTATAAAGTTTCAACAAGTTGGAATAGGTTCCCCCCCTTAGGGACCCAAACCTGTCTATTTTAGAATATAAGATTGCAGTGAAACATGAGCTGCGTTTTAAATGTTTGTGTAATAGGTGAAGTTTGAATGGCATTACATATGATGTTTGGTTGTTTAAAACATATGAAATAATTGTATGTATGTAAATGTATGAAACTCGTATTTGTAAGTTGTGTATTTGTCTTCATTTATTTGTACTAAACAGGTATACCTTGTAAATAGGGTTTCTTGAACCCCTAATGGCATAATTTTCTGTATAAATAAAATTTTACTTACTACTACTAAAAGACCTCACTATGTATACTTTGGAGGAGAAGCGAGAACGGGGGATATGATTGAAACCTTCAAGAACCTTAGGGGCATCAACAAGGTGCAAGTGGGAGACATCTTTCATTTTAGGAGATGTAAAAGAATGAGGGAGCGTGATATGAGATTGGTGGGGGGCAGAATAAGGGGGATGTGAGGAAGTTTTTCTTCACAGAAAGGGTGGTGGATGCATGGAACAGCCTACCTCAGGAGGTTGTGGGAATGAACACAGTGGGGGGATTCAAAAATGCATTGGATAGGTACAAGGGAACCCTAGAGGTGGGAAAGAGAGGCTAAAGCCAATGACCAAGTAGAGTCAGCGGCTACTTATATAGGTAGGGAAAACAGGCAGACTGGATGGTCCTAGCAGTCCTTATCTGCTGTCAAACTCTATATTTCTATGTTACTCACGGTATTTTCTGGTTCCAAAATCCATAGGAGACTTACATTTGGTTTTGGACCTCAGAGCCCTGAACAAATTCATTGAATACAAAAAGTTTTGAATGTTTTTTCTTCATGCTTTCATTCCTCTTCTTCAAAAAGGGGATTGATTGGCTTTGTGCTCTGGACATGAAGGATGCTTACATTTATATCAAAATTAGAACATGCCACAGACAGTACCTAAGCTTCCTATTGGAGGACTGCCATTATCAGCTCAGTGTCTTGTACTTTGGCGTATCCTCAGTGCTGTGGGTATTTATTAAATGGCTTCACAGTTGTGGCAGCAGCCCTCCACAAAGAAAGGCTTTATGTCTTCTACTTTTTGGATACCAAGCTCTTGCAGGGCCCATCCAGGGAAGTAGTCCAGTACACAGTAACTCAAACTCAGCAATTGTTTGTGGACCTGGGTGTCACAGTCAGTGTACCAAAATCCATTCTGATTCCATGCCGATGCCTCCAGTATATTGGGGTGGTATTGGAAAGAGCAGTGGACAGTGCATTCCTACCCCAAGACAGAGTGCAGGCCCTGATTGCTGGCCTGTGTAATGCAGAGGAGCCACTATGTTTACACCAGGACTATGCTCCAGCTCCTAGAACCTATGGAAGCTGCCATTGTGACCATTCCATTAGCATGACTCAGTATAAGAATTCCACAATGGATTCTTCAGGGGCAGTGGGCCAACTGACAAATGAGTCAGAATAAATGATTGTCGTCAAGTTCTGCCTCAGAAAGTCTCTACTATAGTGGATGGACCCTCTGCACTTGTTGCAGGGCATCCCATTCTTTTCACAAAACGGAAACAAACCCTCACAATGGATACTTCCAGGACTGGCTGGGTAGCCCACCTGGACTATACCAGACCCAGGGGATCTGTACTGAGTTTGGATCTTCACTTCAATGATCTGGAGATGAGGGATGTTCTTCTTGGACTCCAGGCCTTCAATGAACACCTCTCTCCAGGTCTGCTGTTGATAAGAACAGACAACATCAGTGTGATGCACTATATCAACAAGCAAGGGGCAATCACACATACCCTCTGTGCAGGGAAGCGATATGAGTCTGGTAGTGGGCACACTCTCTCATGGCTTGCATTTGTCAGCAGTCTTTCTCTTAGGAGTCCAAAACATCTTAGCAGACAAGCTAAGTTGGTCACACTCTGGTGTACATAAGTGGGAACTACTGACCTCCGTGATAAAAGACCTCTTCGCAAGATGGGGACATCCAGAGTTTTGTGCTTCCAGACAATGCAAAACTGCTGTATTTTTGCTTGCTTGCTCCAGGGCCTGGAGTTTTTTTACAAGATGCATTGTCCCTCTCCTGGAGAAGAAGGGTCCTTTATGTGTTCCCTCTGATCCTTCTCATTCTGAGGGTTTTACTCAAGCTGCAGGGCAAATGGGCCACCTTGATACTTGTTGCCCCCATCTGACCTTAAGAGATATGATTTCCTCTCCATCAGCATCTGTCAGTGGAACCTCCAGTTCAGTTGCCCCTGTGTCAGGGTCTACTGTCCCAGGACACGGGGTCCCTGATCCACCCAGACCTTAGGTCCCACCACCTGCACATTTGGCTCCTGAGAATGTAGCCATTGCACATTTTTAGGTTCCCCCCAAGATGGCTGATGTCTTGCTGGTGGCTACAAAGCCTCCACTAGGCACACATATTCTCTGAAATGGAAGTGTTTCTACATTTGGTGTACTTCCTATTTTTGAGACCCCTTTACATGTCTTGTTAATATTGTTATTAGCCTTCCTCCTCTCTTTATCGGGCTCTGCTCTGTCTCCTACATTAAGGTGCACTTGGCTGCCATTTTGGCTTTCCATGCACCTACTGATAGATGCACAATAGCACAGCTGGAAGTGTCCTGCACCTTCTTGAAGGGTATTCTGCACATGCATCCGCAAATTCATAAACCAGTCCTGCCTTGGTACTTTAATTTTATAACTGAAAAGTTGATTTTGGCTCCTTTTTGAGTCCACCACAACTTGTGAACTATGTTTCCTTTCATGGAAACACTTTTTCTGGTTGTTATTACCTTGGCCCAAATGATTTCTGAATTTCAGACTCCTGTGAGTGAGCACCCCAACCCGATTTTCTAGATGGATAAGGTGGCCTTGCATACTAATCCTCGTTTTTTACACAAGGTGATGTCTGACTTCACACTGAATCAGATCATTAAACTATCAGTGTATGCTAACAATGGTGAGATAGTGCTCCATACCCTTGATGTACATAGTATGTGGATCAGACAAAGGACTGCAGAAAGCCATCTCAGATTTTTGTATCATTTGCCTCTGGGAGAGAGGGGGTACCCTTGACTAAACAGTGCTTGTCTAAATCTTTTTTATTTATCTATTTATTGAGTATTCAGATATACCTTTGAGTCAAAGACTCATTTACAAAGGTTCCACATCACACAGAATAACAACAGAACAGACATTAGAAGGTAATTCAACAAGCAGTACAGTCTAGCATATTTACAAAGAGCAGTAAAGGCTAACAGGTGGCTAATAGGTTAATTTGTACAAGTCTTTAGCAATACACTTATAATCAGAATATAGCACAGTCATCAGCTCAAGTAAGGGTCCTGGGGGTAAAGCAGGCTGGAGGCCATAGTCATGGGAGAGAAGAAAAAAAAACAAAAAGGGGGGGTAGTGCAGGATCAGTGACAGTCACAGGTATTAGAGGACTTAAGGTGGGCCTAAGGTAGGTTTTGAAGGGGAGAATTCTGTTTTCATTCACAAGTGAAGTGGGCAGGTTGTTCATCCAAGAAGGGGTCCTGTAGCTGAAGGACCTTTGGAACTGGGGAGTTCGGCAGTGGGGAACCGAGAGGAGTTGTTTGTTAGAGCTACAGTATGCTTAAGCACCGGAGCAGGGTGGACTATGGTGGTGAGCCCAGGGTGGAAATGGCTGGCTAACTATATTATGTCTTGTTATAGGAAGTACAGTAATGAATTTCTTGGTGCTTCGCTCTTGAGGTTCCTGTTTGTCATTGAAACCTCTCGATGCAGACACAAGCATGCTATGTATGGGCAGCCATTAACCTCTAATAATCTTTCTGTATCTATATAATTAGTACACACACACACACACACTGTACAAGACACACACACACACACACGGGCATTTTGCAAATCAAACTGGAGCAAGAAGGGAAAGTGGGGGATGGGAGTGGGAGGGGATCCGCATGTACTGCATATGCCTCTTGTGAAGGTTTGGCAAGAGAGCAATATTGTACAATCTTCAAAGACTGCTCATTTTTGATTAACAAAATTTTTGTTTTTCACCATATTATTGACATTTGCTGCCAATAGTATGGGCAGAAGAAAAACATTTTTTGTTTCTTTTAATTTAAGATTTGAGTTAATCACCTTAATAGCTTTGTAGGCCGTTCTCACCCCAACTGCTGATGGAGTGCACAGCTGCAGTTTAGCTCACCTAACAGCCAAGGGGCCTTCAGCAATTTCTTCATTTGTCCTCTAAACATTGATCCATTTGTTCATGCATTTGTACACTCCCAAGTCGACAGGTGTGAGCTCGTTGTGCTATCTATCTTAAAAACAGAGGGGAGTGTGTCTTGTGATTAAAATGCGGAGACTCAGGTTTAAATCCCGTCAGCACCACTTACACTGTGGCTGTGAGCAAGTCACTCAACCTCCTCATGTTTCATTATACCAAGCTGAAAAATTGGGTAAAAGCAGGGCCCCACTGAAAATGAGATATTATACCGCAGTTGGACTACACTGTGGGTAAATATTCTACTGTACAGTATGTGTTTTTATTTATTTATTTATTTATTTATTGAAGGTATCAGAATTACAATCATTTGAGTCAGAGACTCTTTTTCAAAGGCTCCATGTCATCAAACAACATATTGGCATAACAAGTAGTAGTGGGTACAAAAAATCTTAAACGCAAACGTGATTACAAGAAAATATAAAGAAACTGTATAGACAATTGAATAAGGTTAGGTAATTTCAACACTGTATAAAAGACAGTGGAATAGTTATTGAATTATGAGTTACAGGGAGAAACGGGACTGAGTGGGAGTAGGAGGTTGAGATTTGGCAGGACAGGTTCCATTGTTAGATTAGGAAAAGAGCAGGGTGAGAGTTGACAGGGTAGGGGCAATTTGGCAGGACAGGGTCCTTTGTCGGGCGGAAGGGGCAGTTGTGGGAGCAGGGGAGATAAGGGGCAGTTACAGGAGAAGGAGGAGAGGAGGTGTTATCGGAGAAGGGATTTGAACCAGCCAATCTTAGGTTCGAGAGTTATGTGTGGGGGGGGGGAGTTGAGTCAGGTAGGGGCTCGATAGTGCAAGGATAGTTGGCCAAGGGAGGTATTTTGTCATGGTACGAGGAGGGTTGTTTTGAGCAAGCTACAGGTGGACTTGGTAGCAGGTGCAGGTAGTAATAGGGGGCGAGACTGGGGGAAGTTAGGCCAGTGGAAATCTTTTTGGCTAGAAGGCAGGTTTGATATTGCAATCTGCCATCAAAGTCTGGCCAGTTAGTTTGGCTGTGGAGAGTGCAGGTGTGTGTGGATTTGGGGCAGCCTAAGGTGAGGCAGCATGCCTTGTTCAGAGCAATCTTGACTCTCTGGAGGGAAGTATTGTTGGCAGCACTGTATATTAGAATGCCATAGTCTATGATAGACAATACTGAGGATGAGATGGCGAGTTGGAGGGCTTCGAGGGGAGACAGTTCTAATGACGATAGAGGAGGCCAATCCGAGAGTTAACGAAGGTACAGAGGAGATGGATGTGGTCATGGAAGGTAAGGGCAGGGTTGAAGGTGACTCCAAGGTACTTAAAGGTATAGACTTGTTTATGAGGAAGTGAGAGGGAGGTGTGGACATGGATAGGGTAGTGTTTGAGTCTGTTTTGATGGTAAGCAAAGAACATGACTTTGGACTTTTTTGGTTCAGGATGAGCTTGTGCCTGGTGAACCAAGACTCAGCTTCAGTGAAGGCGTTCTGGAGGGAGAGTTCTAAGGAGGCAGAGTTAGTGTGTGAAGTGTAGAGGACGGCATCATCCACATAGAATAGAATATCCCCGGTGCATGCCTTAGGTAGGGAGCTGAGGTAGAGGCTGAATAGAATGGGCCCAGGGATGGACCCCTTCAGAACACCTGAGAGGATGGGAAGGAGTTTAGAGAGAGTGGTGCAGATTTTGACCCTTTGTGAGCAGCATGTTAAGTAGTCCACGAACCAGGACATGGCTTCCTGGGCCAAGCCAAGGTGAGAGAGGGTGAAAAGAAGGAGGGCGTGATTAGCAGTGTTTAATGCCTTGGATAAGTCCAGGAAGACAGCACCAGCCAGCCGACCATTGTCAAGGGAAGAGTGTAGGTAGCTGGAAAATTCCAGGAGGGCAGTAGAGGTACTGTGGCCCTGTCTGAAACCATGCTGTTCAGCAGATAGGAGGTCATATTTGGAGAGGTACTCAGTGAGTTGGTTGGTGACAATATGTTCCAGGGCCTTGAAGGGGGGGGGATGGATATGGGGTGGTAGTTGCTGGGGGAGAAGCAGTCCCCGGACTTATGGATAGGGGTAATGAGCCCCGTTTGTGTTCATGTTTCCAATCATCCCTATTTTAAAGTCAGTAACTCTGTCTAGGGACTTCTGAATGTGATTTGTACCATTTAAAATCCACATTAAAACTGTGTGTCTAGACCACAAGGACATGCACTCACTAGTGTTTTACAAGTATTCTAAAATAATAAAAACAAGGTAACTGCTGGAATTGTTTTTTTGCATTCCTTCTCTCAGTAATACTGCAGCCAAGAGCCATATGGCCCAAAACCTCCTGGGACACTTGAGGGATCTCATTAGTATGAAAATGCTGAGCTATACGTGTAGGCTGTATCTGTTCTATAAAAAGGCAAAATGACTGAGTCAAGTGACATGTTGGTCTCCTAGTCATTCATATCCTAGCTGCACATTTTCTTTTTTTGCATAAAAGGATGCTTAAAATAGATAACACAGCACAAACGGAGATTAAAGATGAAAACTGATTCCCTTTTAGTTTTCATGACTAAACAGTAAATACAGCACAGTTTGCTTAAAGGGATACTGAAAAAGCCTAAAGGCCTCCTCTTGTTTCTGGTTTTAAAAACAACATATTTTATGATTCTAAGAGACAAAGAATCTCAGCACAAAACCACAGAGGCAAGGGTGATCTGGGAAGGGCATTGGCACCCTTTTGATGAGGTCTTTTAGATAGGTTGTCATGTCTGCAAGCAGCATGAAGCAAACATCTTGTTACACAAATGGCATTTCAGAGGTGTGTCATTGTTTGGTCGAATGCAGCTCAGCTGCACCGGGTTTGGCAGTGACAGCTCAATGATCCATCAGCCTGGTTGGGATGCAATTTTCTTTTTGTGTGTCCAAAACTTCATGTACATAAAGTTGAAAGGAGCCAAACACTCTGGCTTCTTTCATTTGCATAAATCAGTCCCACAGTCTTGTAGTCACTGATACAGCTCCCACCACCCTCAGAGCGGACAGAGAGAGAGAGAGAGAGTGAGCCTCCTCCATTCGCATTTCTTTCCATGTGGCTAATACCACCCTAATACTCTCCCCAGCCCACTGTATGCACAAAGCTTCTTATCCACCATTTCTAGTCTCTCATATTGTGCAGTGAAAAAAAAATGCTGCCCATAATCCACTCAAAGCAAGTAAGCAACAGACAGAATGCTTATTTTTAAAAAGTATTTATTTCATCAAGTTTTAAATGTTGCCAGAAGTGGATCCACCAAGCTGCATCAACAATGAAGTTGTCAAAATGCGGCACAGTGACATCCACAATGTTGACAGGCAAAATGTTGCCTTTCAGACATTGACTGTTTTTTTGCAGGGGGAGCTACGTCCCCAGCATCACCCATGTAAGGGCTCTGCCCCCCTCACCCCCAATTTTTTAGATAACAAACTCCAAGTCAGAGTTTAATCAAAGGGGTGAAACACTGGCAAAAGCAATGAAATTTCACCATCAGGACCATTACAGCGACAATTTAAAATTCTGTTGAAATTGTCACTGCAATGACTTTCACTGTCGAAATGTTGCTGTTTCAATGGTACACGGCTAGAGGCACTCTTTACATACTCACACCAGCGAACACCAACAGGCATTTTCACAGAGTTCTGCGCTGCAACATGAACAGGGAGAATGGTGGTCAAGTATACTGCAGCATGCGCATAGCACTAACCTTAGAAAGCAACTGGGAAGCCAGGTTTGACTGGTTGTAGAAGCAGCATGCAGAAACTCTGTACTTGGTGGGAGAGAACTTGCTGTCACCCATATGGTTCCAGGTGTTGTGTTTTCTATGATGACAGGGCTGTTTTGGGCCTTTGGCTCTTCCTCAACTGAACCAGCTCTGGGGACAGATTATGCCAGAGACAAATGCACTGCTGTAGTGCAGTCTTGGTCAGGGACGAAGTGCGCATGCAAATAAATGGCAAGTCAGGACATTGCAGTTAGGTAAGGAAATTCACAGTAGAGTTGCCATTTTATTCCTTAAAGTTATATGGCTAACACTTGGCAGGTGCAAAACTGATTGTATCATCATATGACATCTTATAGCCATTCCTGTACTGTTTCTAAATTGAAAAACTGGATAACTGGTGCACTGCTCAGCCCGAATGGCTGCATTTTTAAACAGTGTGGTACCTCTGCAGAATTTGCAAACATCGCTTAATAGTGTACGTATAAAAATATATAGAATAGCAGTTCACTCTCACCCAACTTATCAACACCCCCACCCATCACAACAGCCAGTCCCTAAATCACTCCACCATCCACTGGATTCTGACAAACCAAGAAGATAGGTTTGCCCATGCCAGCATCATATCTAACCCCATCAGAAACCACTCGCCCACCTACAGTATTTGGTCTACTAAAACTCCTCACCCCCCTCCCAAGTAGCTGACCTTCTGGGACTATTCCAAATATGACCCTTCACAACTACACACTGACATCATGTCTATAAACTGGTCCCTCCTATACAAAATGAAAGATGTCTCCTCTGCTCTTGGCTTCTTCATCACTGCCCTCTCCAGTATCCAGGATATGCATTTCCCATTAACCACAAGAAAAGTATGTTGGGATGATACCCGCTGGCTTGCTAAGGACCTTGTAAGATTGATGAAGGAGTGTGATGCCAAATGGGCATCTCAGAAAGCTTCCCCCTCCCTTTGGCTATGGAACTAATATAGAATCCTACGTAACCGCTGTAAACAACTTATCAACTCCTGCAATGCTGCTTACATCTGCAACCTTCAACCTCACAGCCTTGGTAACCCTAGATACTTCTGGACAGCAAATTGCTTCCTACTTGCCTCTGGGCTAAACAGCCCCCTCTGCAACTCAATACCCCTAACGGTCCATTGACTGCCCTGGCAGAAGTTGCAAATGCACTAAGTACCAAATTTACCAACCTTGATGAATACCTCGGCAAACTGCCCCTCCAAATCCCAGTCCTCCTCCCCAAGGCCAGCACATTTCTCACCCTAACAGCCCTCCTTTCTACTTCAGGCCATCTCCCTCAGTGAAACACTCAAGCACCTCCTGAGCCGCCTCCCTAACAAGAGTAGTGCTGGAAGCAAAGGCCTATCTCTCTGCTTCCTTAGAATCATGGCCCATGCTATTTCCAAACCCCTCACAGCAATTTTCAATCTCTCTCTCACCACCGCCTCGGTCCTCTCTGTATGGAAGCAGGCTAGGATCATCCCTGTCTTAAATCTGGAGACCCAAGTAGTATGAACAACTACCATCCAATATCCATCCTCTCCCCCTAAGCAAATTGCTGGAAAAGATTGTTCACCACCAAGTCACAGATTATGTGACAAAATATAACCTCCTCTACCCTCAGCAACATGGTTTCCAAAAAGGCCACAGCACCACTATGACCCTGGCCTGTTTGACCATGGCCTCTGCAACATGGATGACAGTATGCTAACTAGAGCTGTCTTTGTGGACCTCTCCAAAGCATTCAATACAGTAAACCACAGTATCCTCCTTGACAAACTTGGTAGCCTTGATTTGTCCCCTTCCACAACTGACTGGTTCCAAAACTTCCTCTCTGGCTGCACCGAAACAGTCTGTGTGGGTGGTACTATCTCCTCTGTATTACCTGTCTCCACTGGTGTCCCCTTGGGATCTATCCTGGGGCCCATTTTCTTCTCCCTCTTTGCAAACTCTCTCCCCCCAGACTGTCTCTCCTGCCTCTCCTTAATATGCAGATGATCTTATCCTCTACAGAGTGATGAATCCCTGGCCAACCTCTCCATCTCACTTACCTCCAGCTACAGTAAAGCTTACAAATGGTTCACTGCCAACTGACTGCTGATCAACACCAAAAAGATAAAGGCAATGCTCTTTGGCTCCAGGCCCAGGCTAGCCAAACTATCTCTAACCTACAACACTCTCAGCATCCTATCCCCTGATTGCTTGCCCCTAGAGACTGTCAATTCCTTAAAATACCTGGGTGTCACCCTTGACCCTGCCCTTACCTTCTCCGAGCATAATGAGATTCTAATCCGCCACATTAATCAGAAACTGGGGATTAGCTACTGATTAATCAGTTACCTCACCCCTGAAGCCTGGCTCACCATAGCCAAGTGTAACCTCCTCCCTCTACTGAATTATTTTTCCCCCCATCTTCTCCCATACCTCCTCCACAAACCTGTTAAGATTGAACACCACCTAAGAACAATATCTGCCAATTTGCCATTATGGCTCCATACACCACCCACCACTGCATCCTCTATCAGGCCCCTGGCTGGCTCCCCCCTCAAGCCAGATGTAGCTACCTCCTGGCTTGTGCTGTTGACAAGGCTATCCAAAACCTGGTTTCTTCCCCTCTCTCCTCCTTCATTCAGCCTAAAACATTTAGCCATGGCCTTCGCCTCTCCACAGGTCCTATGCTGGACAGCCTTCAAGTCTCCACTTGTATGGGACAGAGGGCCCTCTCATCTGTGGCTCCAACCTTTTGGAATAGCCTGCCCTCCCCCTTAGAACCCTTGTCTTCCCATGGCTTTTCTACTCTCTCCTCAGGTCTCACCTACTGTCCACTACCTGGTGATCTTGCTCCTCCAATTGATTTTCTTCATGTAACCATTACACTCTCCCCGTCACCCTCCCTGGGCCTAACTCCACTCAGCCTTATGCAGTCCTGTTCATCTGTCACCGTCTGCCTTGACTAGACCTTGTTCATGAATCTGGCCCACTAGTGTTGTGATATTTTGGTGTGTTGTATTTATTATTGCTGTATAATCTACCCCCATTTATTTTTACTGCCAATGTATAATTCTCTCCCTGTATTTAACAACATGGTGCTTTGTAATTGTCTCCTGATGCTTTGTATTTGCTGTATTCCTGTACACCTGTGCCATCTCCCTGGCCTGGGTCATGCCTAAAAATGGTTCTTAAACCAGTGCACTTACCCGGTAAACAAACAAGCAAACAAATAAATAAATAAATAAATAAATAAATAATGCATGGGCAACTACGCAGAACAAGTCTGTCTTTCCATAGAGGAGTTGGGCACTGCTGCCAATATGTTATTCTATGGTGTCTTTTTACTGAAGCAGTACAGCAGCATTGGGTAGACTTGGGCTGTTACCAACTTTCCCTCCCTTACTGATAATTGCTTTTATTTACACCTCCATGCTGCCTGCTGACATTATTGTAAATGACCTGGAGGGGTGGTGCAATTGCTGTGGTGAGGTGACAGACTGACTGGCGTAATTTTATAACTTCACAGAGTTGCTGAGCCGAGTCATGAAATGACACCCTGTGCTAGCATAATTTTGTAATTCCACTGAGATGCTGAGTTGACTCATGAAATTACATCTTGTGCTGCTCCCCCTCCCCATTCTCACAACACATTGTTCAACATGACAGGAATCTTGTTCTTAGAGGTAGCCTAACACATTTGATGGGGGAAATATAATTACATACATATGGTTTGTATTTAGAAGTGTGTCACAGAGTAATAACTGGGCCGAGATCAATATCTGTTCCTATACAGACTGAATGGCTCACCTTCTGGTCCCAGTGTCAGTCTGTGCAGCGGTGCCAATGATCAAATCAGCAAGCCAGGATGCGCCACCGCCTGCAGCCTCCAAGCACCTGAGTGGGATACACAGGCAGACAGGGAGAGGAAGGGGCACCAACCGATGCAATACAGGGCTAGTACTGGGGCAGGACTAGAGTACCCTCTGTTGACAACAAGCAGAACAGCAGCAGCATTACCAGGATGGCAGGAGAGGCGCCCAGCCGCCACCTGAATGGCATAAGCAGTGCAAGGTAGGACTGAACTGTAGCAAAACATAGTGCATGCATGTAAGGTCTTTGACTGTCAGGATGACTGATCAGCAGCTCTTATTCCTCACTGCCCTGTTGCAGTTGGGCAATAAGCACACTGAGATCTTTACCTGAGACAACCGTTTACACCACTCCCACAGATGGAAGGCAAGGATGCAGGACCTACCACCAGTATTGGCCTGTTGAGTCTGAGTGTGGCTGTGCATTAACTGTTACTGAATGTGGTCATTCAGAATACTGTACCCAAACTCCCCACAGTTTTGCCTCTTCTGATCATCATCATCAACATCATTATTATTTTATTGAAGGCAAATTGAGAACAAACTTCTCATTTACAATTGCATTTAAGATGGTAAAAAAATACAACACATTGCATTAATAGATTAATAAAAACATACAAAAATTACAAGAATTAATTTACACAGATTAGACACTGACATTACAAACACTAATAGCGTTGTTCCACATTCATCGGATTGAACCAATACTTATCCAAAGCAGTCACAGTGGCTGTGTGATGTCTACAACTTGCAAGGGTTTTGATTGTGGGGGGGCTTGAACTGCAGACTTTTGAAGGCCCAAATATAACATCCTCTTTCCTGTTTGTTGAGTGAGAAGAGGCAGCAATGTGCACACTTTACCACTTCTATATGATTTTTATTTTATAACCTATTGACCCATGATAGCCCAGCTGCAGTACAGCATTTAATTTCCAGTGGGATCTTTCTTCTACCCATTTCTTCAGCTGGGTGGAGTGGAGCACTGGGAGGTTAAATGACTTGCACAAGGTCAAACAGTGAGCATTTGGTTCTATCAGAGTTTGAACCTGCAATCTTCTGCATCCCAAGCCCACGATCTAACCAGTAGACCACACTATAGTACAACAAAATAGTTAAAAGTTATTACTTTGTGGATCCAATACAGTATATTTGACCATTGGTTCTCTCCATGGTTTAAGATTGCTGTCATGTTGCAGTCAGCAGCCATCTATGAATGGTATATGGATTAATTCCAGGATGACACCAACAGGTGAGTCCTATCTTCAAATACCTGCTCCTCAGTGTTTATACAGTACATGATATGCCCCCAGCTTTTTATAAAAAACAACTCCTGTCCAAAATATAAATGTTGCTAACACCCTTGCACAGGACCTTGCAGAGATGGCTGTACTGGTACAACAGAATCACTATAAATATGTACAGAATATCTGTTTGCTTTGGATGCTCTGGGGAATCACTGAAAGGGATTACTTGGTGTTCATTGGGATGATTGCAGCAGTTTGTGGAGATACTGAAATAGGGACCTCATGCCAAGACAATATAAGGGGGTCAATTAAAAATAATCTAAGAGGATCTTAGACATGTGGCCCCTCCCCAAACACACACACACACAGACACACAGACACACACACACACACACACATACTTACATACACACACACGCACTCTCTCTATGGACATGACAGCTCATTAGAAAATAACGCTACATATGTTTTACTTCCATTACTAAACATGCTTTGACACACTGCTGTCAGAAAATCTCAACCTTGCTGTTAGTTAACCGCAGTCACAAGATAACTCTCTTACATCAACTGCACAATATTGATACTAGGTCAGTTCATGTTACCATGTTCAGTAGCATAAGTCTTTCATCTCAAAATTTGTGCTTCTCATTAAAAAAACGAAAGCACCTGCTGCCATTGACAAGCCAAGATGGAGCCCAGATGGTACCCAAGCTGTGGATGTTGCTGGTACAGACTGGAAGGGGTGGTGCTGTTGCCTAGCACTAACCATCAACTCTGAGTACCAGCTGTGAGTTGTAGTGGGGGGGGGTATTAGTTCACTTGCCTTAAGATCAAATACTATGTTTCAGAAAATAACTTGTTTGCGAATGTATGAAGTAAGAGGAGACTGAGTTTCTAAACATTAGAACAGGCACTGTACCCAAAAATTGATCAAAAACTATCAGACTGTCTCTTCATATAGGTACAGTTACTTAAGAGAGTCATCTCTTGTACAGGTTTGGGAATTCTCAACTAATGTTTTCATGTTACAATAAATAAATTAATTACATAAAACAAATAAATATAACAACAAAGGAAAAGACAGCTATCCCAGTCCCTTGGCTGAGCGTCTACTCTTTTGTACAGTTTTGTTATCAGTAGGGATAGCAGCTGTAGAAAGTTCACCAGGCTTTTATAATCCAACTGGTAGATAGGGGGAAATAACATTTGCAAAGAAAATGGGCAGCTTTTTGTGAAGTGACATTCTCTGTCTATCTGGACCGACCTATCTATCTATCTATCTATCTATCTATCTATCTATCTATCTATCTATCTATCTATCTATCTATCTATCTATCTATCCTTTGTGTTGGGGGGTGCTAACTTTTTACCTGTTGAGGATTGAAGATTTGGAAGACACAGAGGTTTTGTACTGCTGTATAAAAATTACCTGAATGTCATGTTAAAGGTTAATTTTATTATCTGCACATCACTCTCTCTCTCTCTCTCTCTCTCTCTCTCCTCTCTCTTCATTGTACAGTCCCAGTTCTATCTCAGCAATGTGTATTTTTTGGATGGCTTTTCAGGTGTGCGTGTGTGTCTAAAGTTAAAGGGCCTGATTCTCAAAGCTCCTGGCAGGTTACAAGGGGCTTATGCCACAAAGAATAATGCAAAGTGCCTCTTGCGCCAAAATATGTGCCAGGAGTGATTCACAAAGGCAGCCTGAATCAATCACAGGCTGTCTGCTACAAATGGGGTTTGTGCCACCCATGCACAAAATAATGGGCTGTGACCTGGCACTAGGGGGCATGTGGCAGACACAAGCTGCCACATCTCCGAAATTGAGATTCACAGATCTATCCCAGAGGGAGAAATTCTAAGTACCCTTAGACCAGCCAGGGCTGGTCTAAGGATACTTAAAAAAGTCTCCTCTGGGAGATGACCTGTGTGCAATGTGCTGCGGTCAGCCCTCCCCAGCCTGGATGCCAGTGGTAGATACAGTAAATATAGACAGTACACTCTTTCCAGGTGATCTAGTGGCCCCTTCCCCCATCATCAATGCTGCCCTTATTATAATTAATAATATGTCTCCTTCCTGATCCCCATTGTAGCCTTATTATAAGTATTAAAATACCTCCCATCCCAGATACTGTCCGTAGCTTTTAATTCATCAATTGTACCCCCTCTCCATTCTCCGATGCTGCCACTAGTATATTTAATAAACACCCCATCCCTATAATTAATAAACACCCCCAATCCCTAATGCTTCCCCTATTAAATGAATAACCCCCTGATCCTCGATGCAGCCCCATTAATAATGAATAACATGTCCTCTCCTGGTAGTATAGTGGTCCTCCCACAGCCCAACAGGTAATGCCCACTTTCCCCCATCTCGAGAACAGCCAGTGCTCCAGAACAGCCTACCTTCCTCACCTTCATGTTCAGACACCAACTGAACTGTCAGGGAGCATGAGTTGTACAGTGTATGTGCACAGTGAAGACCATTTGTCAATGACCGTGTGTGCACTGTGCATTACATGCTCCCTGACAGTTCAGTAGTCTAGTATTCATGGAAGTGAGAAGTGGGCTATGCAAGGCACTGGCTGCTTAGGATGGAAGTGACCTACTGCTGCAGTGGGGGGCCACTATCACCACGAGGGGGGGAGGATGTTATTAATCATTAACGGGGCTGCATCAGGGATCAGGGGGTTATTAATTACAAAAGGGACAGCATCGGGGATTGGTGGTGTGTTTATTAATTACACTAGAGGCAGCATCAGGGAATGGGAAGGGGGACAATTTATGAATTTACTAATATGGGCTGCATTGTGGATCAGGGAGTGAGAGGTATTTTATTTATTTTATACTCTGGGCAGCAGGGGGGATTAGGGAAGGGGGGATCACTTGACCTGGCGCAAACAGATTGTGGCAAACCCTTCCGTATGCCAGATGTTTGCTGAACAGCAGAGGTTGCTGCAGGTGTGGGGACTTAGGCATTGGGACCCTTCCTGTACCAGAATCTGGTGCAGGGTCCCTGGCGAACTGGGCTTCAGCACATGCTGCTGTTTGCCGCAGCATGTGCCAGTCTAATCCCCTTTAGAGAATTAAGCCCAAAGTCTTTAATTCCCCCTCCAAAATCTATGAAAGACAACAAGTACAATTCAGTTACAAATGCAAGATGGGTATTAGTAGGATCCCCGCTGTGCTGACAGAAAGTGTTCCAACTCTCGTGGCTGTTACCCTGACTTGTTTTTTTGGACATGACATTCCCTCTCTTAAAAAAATCTTCATCCTCGCTTTAATTAACTGGTCTTTTCAGCTGTAATTACCCCCCACACACACACACACACACACATATGCAGTTTGCTGTAATTACTCCACCCCAAACTAATAAAAACTTTTATTAGTTTTTTTTATTATAAATGGGAAGGGCTTTAAGCACCTGTTAGGTGTAGTGGGCTATTTATATTAAAAACATAAAATGGCCCATGATCACCAGAGGTTTTTCATTTTGGAATAGCAAGAGGCCTTTAGGAAGAAGAACCTGTCCCCCTTTTTAAGTGACAAAATTAAAACAAAACAAAAAACTGGAAATTAGTGTGCTGTGAATATCAGTGTGAACTCCTTGTTGCTCTGTCTGACCATCTGCCTTTTGTTCCCCCGTGTCTCATCAGTGTTCAACTTCACTTGACCAGAAGAGAATAAAATTGTCTCCTATGTGATTGCATTTCCTGATGTATAAACATGTTGGTTGAGAGATATCTCTCACACACACACACACGCACACACACACACACACACACACGCACACACGCACACACGCACACACAAACCTTTGACCTCTCCTGTTGTGGTTCCCAATACATCTTTGAAATGTTGGTTCCCTGGCATGACTGGACTGCATTTGTAGAACATAAAATGGTATCTCAGCATTTAACATTTTTCCTGTAAGTTTTTTTCCATCTTAGAAACTTTTTTGTTGGTGATAGGGGAAGGTACATTGCCTCAGCAGCTCTGCTGCTCAGAAATGCCATTTATTTAAAATCCCAGCTGATGGCCTCCTCGTTTGTAACCCTTCAATCCTGAGTGGTAAAATAATAAAAAAAAAAAAGAAAACATTAATCCAAACAAAATCCTGTCTCTCATTTGGCATTTGCTTTCTAGACTCAGTACATTTCAAGCATTATCCCCATCTTTTGTTTCAGATGTTCAGTAGGAAATGTCCTACTGACAGAAGATTGGGGGAGCAGTGGCTGGTGACAAGTTCAGAACAGACAGCGCAGGCTTTAGTATTGGCAGTGTAAGAAATGTAAAGGGAGACAGAATAAAGGTTATGCCTTGAACACTGGTGCTATAATAAATTTTGTTTCAAGAGGGTATGGCATTTTCAGAGTTAAAAAAAAATGTCACCTTCTTACTTGTTCTTTCGGTTGAATCCAGCCGTTATTTTTGCCAGGGCCTTTGAGTGGGTGGGAAGAGTTGGGGGTGTCCTCTCAGGTGAAGTAAGTAACATTTGCCACAACACAAAAGAGAAAAATGTAAGCCAATTGAAAATTCAAATAGCCACTTTGAAGTTCTATGAGCCTTTTCTTTCTTTTTTTCCAACATACAGTTGTTGCCTACTGTCCTTACACTAGGCTTCCTGCAACCACCCAGCCCCCGCAAATTCCAGTATAGGATCTGCAATACAGTATGGGGTTCCTCCTGCTGTTAGGGTTCTGAACAGAAACAGCATGTCTGTGTGCAGGTGGTGACACTGGACACCAGGGAATAAAGCAAAGTAAGTAATATTTTCTTTGAAAAAAAAGCAAAGCTATTACTGTGAAGTATGTAACATTACTACTCTGCTTTCATCATTGTCAACAATACAATTAAAATCTACCTGACACAACATGCAAGCAAACATTTGGCATTGTTAAATGCTCATTCTATTTAGGGCTCACCTTGACCCAAAACTGTAAGACCATTATAGAGCTGGTTCCCCTTTCCTCTGGGTTGAGATACAGATAAGGCATCTTGACAAGTCCTGAAAATAATGAAACACAGATATGTGTCTTTTGTTTTTAGCCTTTGCAGATTATATGAGAGACCATTTCTCACCATACACTCCTTAAAGCAGAACCTGTCTAAGCTTGTTCATGGTAATCCAAATATACTTCCCATGATGCTTTGCATCACGTGGGCATGTGTGAATTTGTATTCTATATATTCTGATTGCTCACGCATTGTAGAATTTGCTGATACAGCTGATCATTTTTATGTTTGCTTGCGCACGCATGCGTAAACAACATTCTGTGATCGTAGTACTGTGCTAGCACTTTCAAAGGTGTGTCAATGTTGTGGTGAATCCAAGGGATACGTTAGCTGGTGTGTCCCTCAGCTGCCGACCAGTGAACATGCCTCCAATGACAGCAGTTTCAGAGACTGCCACCAACTTGAAAGAAATCCGCCACTGCAATGAGAGACAGACTCGTCATTGCAGCGGCACATCTGACATGCCTCCCCTACGTGCCTTGCCTGGTGAAACATTTCAATAAACATGGCAGTGGCTCTCACCATCCACCTCTCGCAATCCCTAAGAAGCCAACTTTGGGGGTGCCCAATCTCCCTGTTGGCATGTCCCCTCCTGAGTTCAATTTGTTTGCCGATGGGGGTGCCCAATCCCCATCAGCATAATGTCCACCTAGTTTAATTTGCCTGCCAAGGGAGGTGCCCAGTCCCCCTCGGCATCATGCCTCCCCAAACACAGACATATTTTCTTTGCCAACAGGGTGCCCAATCCCGGTCGGCTCCAGTCACCTTCAAAAATCCTAGGTGGCACACTGGGAGCCCACCCCAGCATGCCCAATATACTACCTGTAAAAAAGAAAACCTTCCCCCGAAGTGTTTTTTTTTTTCATTTTGACCTGTAAACAAGTAAATGGTCCCTCACTGCCTGTGGTACCCCCTCCTCCAACCCGCACCCACCCTCTGTGCACCCCACCTCCCACACCCACACCCTCACCCGATACTTACCTCCTTAGGTCAGTGCGGCAATCTTCGGTGGAGCAGAAACACGTCTACACTCTTCAAAGCTGACCACAAACTGAAGACATGCAGTTAAGCTGTATAATGTCATAAAAGAGGGGTTTTCAGCTTAGGTGGATATCTTGGACACCTTTTTGACTTTTGGCTCCAAATTTTCAACATGGGGTTCTTGGGACCCCACCTCATGAAATCAGTCACTGTTATTTGGTTATTCAGTCCCGAAAGGTCATTTTGAGTCACTGCATGGAATCCCTTTTTGGGACCAACTAATGAAATGACAGTGCCACTGTTCATGAGGTGGGCTTCCAAAAAGCCTATGTTGCAAATTTGGTGTAAAAATTCCAAAAAATGACTGTGTTACAAGCATGCGTTGTGCAGTTTCCATGCACTCTCGTAGCTTCAAGAATTTTTAATATTTTCAGTCCAGATTTTCAACATTGCCATTTTTTCACACTTCCTTAGGGAATGTACAGCTGTCATTTTTCACATCCTGCCCAAAATGTGTTTTCACACATGTAGCACACGATGGTACAATCGCTGTGGGAAATCAATGTTCGGGACAGATCAAGAAAATCACAGTGACACTGTTCATGAGCAGAGGTCCCAAAATGCCTATGTTGAAAATTTGGTGAAACAATTCCCAAAACTGACAGTCACTAGCATGCATTGCACAGTTTCCATGCATGCTTGTAACTTTGATAATTTTTAATATTTTCACTCCAGATATTTAACTTTGCCATTTTTTCACACCTCCTTGTGAACAGTACAGCTGTCACTTTTCACATCCTGCCCAAAATATATTTTTTCCATCTGTGGTGCACAATGGGCGCGGGTCGCTGTGCGAAATCAACTTTCGGGACCGAGTAACAAAATTACAGTGCCACTGTTCATGAGGAGAGGTTCCAAAATGCCCATGTTTAAAATTTGGTAAAATAAATCCCTAAAATGACTGCATTATGGGCTTGCATTGTGTAGTATCTACGCATGCTCATAAGTTTTCCAATTTTTATATTTTCTCTCCAGATATTCAACATTGCCATTTTTTACACCTCCTCATGAACAGTGCAGCTGTCATTTTTCGCACCCTGCCCAAAATATGTTTCTGCACCCGTGGCTCCCAGTAGCGCAGTTGCTGTGCAAAATCATCTTTCAGGGTTGATTAACGAAATGATAGTGCAACTGTTCATGAGGAGGGGTCCCCAAAAAAAATAC
Organism: Neoceratodus forsteri; assembly: GCA_016271365.2. NCBI lineage: Eukaryota > Metazoa > Chordata > Ceratodontiformes > Ceratodontidae > Neoceratodus > Neoceratodus forsteri. Next base: position 277,454,811 of record CM028136.1, on the reverse strand, counting down.
TGTTGAAAATTTGGAGTGAAAATACTAACAAACACCTGGGGCATTAAGATTTACAACCATACACCCACCCTGTAAAGACTGACAGTCATCGGGGATGTAACTTGGGTTCATCAGCCATAGTGTTCGCAGAATTCTACCCCCACCCTACAGCCACTGATAGGCACTGAGGTGTGCCTCAGGTTCTGTCACCCTAATGTTCACCCCATTCTCCTATATTGCACCCATCTCAGCTTATTTCCTTATGGAATGGGGTGGGGTGAGCATAAGGGCTGAAGACCCCAATGCACACCCCAACACCTGTCGCTGTCTGCAGGGAGAGGTGAGGTGGAATGGCATAAGCATTATGCATGACCCAAAGCTACACTTCCAATGCCTTTCAGTCTCTGTGTGTGTGTGGGGGGGGTATTGGTGTTACTTCAGTACTTTACTGCCATTCCTATTTTGCATTTCTAACTCCTGCGCCACCAATGCCAGTGCCAGCAAGCCAACATTCAGCATTGACAAATGCTTGTTTTTACCTGTTTCCTGCCTTTAAGCAAAAGTGAAACAAGACTTTTAGCATAAGCATACTAAAACTTGTTATGGTGGCTGGCCCGCCAGCACAGCGGTAGCACTACCGCTTGCAATGCTAGTGACCCAGCTTTGAGAATGGACTTGAGTCATTGGAAGACCAGCAGAGTGGAGGAGGCTTGATCATCTATAGGACCGCTCATCTCCTCTAGGGGGAGGGAGGACCTCAGCTTGGTGCATGACCAACCTCTAGTGGAAGCTTTAGGTTTGGCATGTCCGAGCAGTCAGAGCTGGGGTGGAGCATGATGGATGCTGGCGTATGCCATGGCATCATGTGCACGTCATATTCCTGGGGTGGATGTACTCAGTAAAATGCCTGGCCCTGGTGCAACACTGGTGAGAGAGCTAGACATATGGCTCTCAACCACCGGCACCCTGATCCATGGAGGATGAACCCCAACAAAATCAGACAATATGGCATAGGGGATCGAGTTGAGCCAGGGGGCCCGCTCCCACCTCATCCTCACCTGGGAGTAGAGCCACAGCTCTGTGGAGAGTCATCCCATGGTTTGGGCACAGAGGCTTAGCTGTGTGACAATGCTGGCATTAAGGGGCCAAAAATAGAAATTACAAAAAAATAAAAATAAAATAAAACTTATGTTTCAACTCCTTGATCCCATTTCATTGCATTCTTCTTGAACTTTAGGAAAGTTCCTACATGACTCAGTCCCTCATGATGCAGAAAATTCTCATCCTGCTGCATCACAAATGGCTGTGTGAGTAGATTCTCAAGTTTCTGGAAGGCTGCATTCGGAGAACATCAGGGACTGTAAACAGGTTTTTGTTTTATGCGGCAGCACCAATAATGTGTACAGCCAGTAGAGTACTTCACTTTTATTTGAAAGCTGATACAAAATAACCAGCCTTATCAACAAATTTTACAGAACACAATCCATCTGGAAATGGGCTATTTAAACTACAGGGAATTCGAGGTTGAAGGGTGTGACAGTTTCCTGTTTGCTTAAAGGGACACACCTTAGAATGAGGTAGAGAACAGACTGACTGAATGGACCTGTTTGTCTTTATCTGGCCATTAAATTCTGTGCTTCTAAGTTTTGCAGATGTGTGTTTTCTTTTATGAAAAATGTTGTGATCCTATAGTGCTCATCTGATAGGTCAGTATAATTATAAGAAATTGTATTCTAAAATGAAATGAAGATGGAGTAATTTTCCTATTGCTTGGACTATGCATAAACACTATGCTCTGTGGGTGTGTATGGGTTGAACAGTATTTCCTGAATATAACGAATAATGCAGTATTCTCTTTTCAGATACAAATAACGAATAGTGAACTATTATTCGTATTTAGCAAACATTTACAAAAAGCTAAAAAACAGTACCCCCACCTCCTCCCCAGCCAGACGGTTTAAAAATCTACAACCACCACCACCCCTCCCCCCACCAGCACTCACAATTTTTTATTTAAACAATGATCCCACACTGGGTGACCGGCACAACCCGCCTGCCTCCAAGGCCTTGTGCCATCTCTTGTAGTGCTTTTGTGATTTTTAAATAGATCACATGAAACAGTTAAATAATCCCCCCATCTTCCGACCCCAGCTGCAGTGCCCAACTCCCAACCTCCTCCACCCCAGCATCCACATTTTCTTACTGTGAAGAATTCCCTAGGCAAGGAAAGGAAACCAATTTAACCCGCACTCCTCCAGGGCCAGTAGCCTTCCTGTGAATGAGAGCGCTCCTCCACTTGCTCACATATTAAAACAACTGATCACATGATCAGCTGTTCTACTATGTAAGCAAGTGCAGGAGTGCTTTCATTCACAAGAAGGCTACCATTTGTGGAGGAGCGCGGGTTGAGTTGGCCACCTTTCCACACCTGTAAAAAAACTGGGTGCTGAGGGGAAGGAGGCTGGAATTTGGGTGCTGCTGCTGGGGTGAGTTGGTGAGGAGATATTTATTTATTACATATGGGGCAACATATTCAAAACTTTGCCTGGTGGGCAAAGTGATTGCACCCTGTATGCCTGGGGTTTGCATTCAAGCGCATTAATGAAAGGGGGCTGCAGCACATGCTAAAAGGGTTAGCGCATCTGCAAAAAAATAATGTATGCAGAGGGGAAAAGGGAGGGGTGGGGACAGGAATCCTAGTGCAGTGTAATATTCAAAGCCTTAGTGCTGTGCAAGAGGAATAGAGCAGTCCACCTTGTGCTGTGCAGTTACTGCCAAGAAGAAGCCTGACTTGCTCCAGGCAAACCTAGTGGCCAGTGGAGCCACAGCAGCTAACAACCACATTGGCAGTTGGGGAAAACATCTGCTTCCTGGTGCCTAGTTGTCTCCCTATCCTCCAATTGCCATCCCCAGTAACAGTAAAACTGTCCATGGCATCCAGTGGTTCTCCCCACCCTCTGATCTCCATCCCATATAAAGACAACAACTTGCCCTGTTGTCCAGTGGTCCCCCCACCATCTGATCACTGGTCCCACATGAAATCTCATATTCCCTGGTGTCTAGAGCCACCACCCACCCACTGATCCTCATCTCTGTCCCAGCATAATCTTCCATGGCATCTAGCTGCTCCTTGCACCATGGGCACTGATCAACCCACCCTGCCACTCCCACCCCTTTACCTGAAGTGCCGGCTCTACAGGAGTCCATATGGCGACTGGCACAGTCCTCCTCACACCACCTCGGCTGTCGACCATATGTGATGACAGGTAGTGCATGTCCTCTGTACTGTAAAGGGAGCACACATACTGTCCACTGTAGACAATAAGTGTGCTTCCTTTATAGTGCAGGAGATGTGCACTCCCTTTCATCACATACAGCAGCCGACCAATGTGTTGAGATGAGGGCTGTGCGGTCACTCTATGGACTCCTGCTGTGCTGGTGCTTCAAGTAATGGGGGTGGAAGGGTTGGTTGGTCAGTGCCCACAATGGGGGGGTGCTGCTAGATGCCAGGAAAGCTTACGCTGAGATGGGGACAGGGATCAGTGGGTGGGGTGCCATTAGATGCCAGGGAATATATGCTTTCATTCAGCACTGGTGATTGGAGGATGGGGGACCATGTGCCCCATAGAAAGTTGTTTTCTTTATATGGGATGATGATCAGAGGTTGGGGATATCAGTGGACACCAGGGAAAGTTGTTTCATTATACGAGATGGGGATTGAAGGGTAGGGGGTGCCACTGGACGTCAGCGAATATGTCCACTTTTACAGGACCGGGCAATCGGGATGGGGGCAGGGCTGATCATAGAGGTATGAACCTTCCACCACTTCCCATTCAAATGTGCCCATAATGGGCATGCAAATGGCTCCTTAGCACCTGGCATGCCCCATGGTCTCATTTTCATGATGCCATCTGAATAATGAGCCAGGAGCTATTGGTGCTGTCAGGTTTGGTGCACTGTTCTCTGAAATTCCCAGATCCATGCTTGGGCAGCGCTGCATTGCCATACACCTTTATTCAGTTGGATAGTGCTGGTGCACTATCCAACTGCATATAGCATCTTCAGTGGTCATGGGCAATGGGCAAGCACAGCGCAAACCTTTGCACTCTGCTTTGCCCATTTTTCAATATGTGGCCCATGTTCTAGTTAAAAAAGTGCAAAGGTGCTACCAGAGATATCAGCCATCCATTGAGGTGGGAAGGTTGTGCTAGTTGCCCAACGTGGGATAGTTGTTCAAGCAAATAATTTTGGGTTGCTGATGGGGGCTGGCAGGGGAAGAGTGGGTGGGGAACATGGGTTGTAGATTTTTAAACAGTTTGGCTGGGGAGGAGGGTGAGGGGCTTTTTTTTCTGTCCCACTCCCCCACAGGAACATGTATAATGAATGTGAATACTGAATGCCAAATATCTGGGGACTTGAATGTGAATATTTGAAATAAGTCATTTGCCCACACCTACTATGCTCTGTCTTAACTATCCCATGGTAGCCATAATCTATGATCATTTTTTAAGTTAACAACTGTGATTTCATGTTAAAAAGGCTTACTTCATACAGCTGATACCTCAGGATTGTGCTCATTTTCTTGTGAAACAGAAGATCCCAGGTTCAAATGCCACCTCAGTCACTGGCTCAGTGTGCTACTTTGATCAAGTTACTTGATCTTACTCTAGTTCAGTCTCTCCCTACTGTAAAACTGAAAAGAAAGAGTATCCCCCCAATGAAAAATGAGAGCCATGATTCTCGCACATCATGGTGGCACAAGTTTGGGATGCCAAAAGGCTTTCTGTTGTGACACTACAAAAAGCTGCTATGCACAAAAGTCTGCCTTTTTCATCAGGAGGTGGAGGAATGCATTTCGGATGATCATATGTTAGTGGCCTCACAGAGGGTTGCACCCATGAACAAGCTGACTTGTGACACCCATGTAGTTCTTTGGGCTGTATGCCATGGCTGCAATGACTACAAAATGGTGTTACAATGACAGTTGTCCCCTTACCCATCAGTCCCTCACCTTTAGACCTGCTTCTAGGCTTGGAATTCTTAATTGTTTTCTCTTTGTGCCCATTGGTTCCTGGTTTTTCAGTGCCCTCGTGCACTCCCTGATCTCCATAGTATCCTTGGCTTCCACTAGAACCCCCATCCCTCCAGCCCAAGTCCCTACAGCCACTTTAAAGAGATAGTGTGCTGCCCAAAACTACTGTATTTCTTTAAAGCAGTTAGCTATTACCTTTTATATCCAAGGTACTTTTTATTTTCTCTTTGTTTAAATAGAAGACTTTTTCCTGATGTTAGTGGGTGTGATGTGTGTGGAACAGCAATTTATCTGGTAGCAGACATATATAGTTCTGTTTCTTCCATCACATCATAAGCATTGTGACCTCACTGACTGAGACATCACAGCTGCTCAGGAAGAGCCACTGAGTAGCAACCAGGTTAGTCATGTGTGAAGTCACAGTCGTGAGATCATAGCACTGATGATGTAGTGAAAGGACTAGAACAACATGTCAGCTGCCAGGCAGAGTGCTGTTCCATATAACTAACATAATACTATCACATAAAAAAAAAAAACCTTCTAATTAAGCAATAATGAACAATGGGGGTTACGTTAATGTTCTAGTTAATCACCCCTGGGGGCATAATGTGGCATGCAGTGTAGCCGAATGCCATATTGCCCCCAGAGGGTGAATAACTTGAACATAAATGTAACCCCCAGAGTTTATTATTGCTGTTGTTATAATTGGGTTATGAATTGCTTTAGTTTGGATAATTTTTTTAATGTTATTTGTTTATTTTTGTGTGAAATCAACATAAAATAGTCCCTCTGCCATGCTAAATTGCATAGGATGGTTGAAAAAATACAGTTAACCAGATTAATATGTTGTCATTTTTTACTGGAATTTTCTTATTATACCTATTATGTGCAAAAGTAACAGGATACATGTAGATGCAACCCCCCCCCTACCAATTTGGGGTTTAACTTAATGTCTTCCTGGGCTCTATCCATGCCCACCTGCTAGGCAGATGTCCCTCATAGATAGTAAATCCAAGGTTGTTTGTTGGTCATGTTGATTTGCATGAGAGTGCCATGCTGTGCCTCTGTGTCTGTCCCTTTAAAACTTTAGCCTGGATGTGTATAGTAAATGGTCTGGGCTGGGTCCAAGTGCATCAAAGCTTGCGAATGGCCAGACACCACTTTAATTTGCTCCACTCTGCTGTCGATAGTAAAGCAGATGGAGCCTGAAATAGTGCTGTGATTGTTTACTGCTAACTTGTCATCATATTTGAAACAGAGTGTTTGTTCTAACTGGTCTTCTTGCAGCTTTGTTTATCTGAATGGAAGCCACCATGTTTGATCTGGGACTTCCAGCATTTGAACCAATGGGACACAGGGGGCCTTTAAGGGTCCTTAGCTCAAGTGCCTCATGCAAAGGAAAACTGTAGTTTTTATAGTTTTTAGGATAGCACCTAAACTGAACTGAAGGGGGCATCCAAACTGTGACTGACAGCTCCCCCAACCAACCAGAACTCAGGAAACAAAGGAAAATCCCCAAACTATTACAGGACAGAATTCAGTTGAAGTTGGAGTTGGAAGAGTGAGCAGTTTGAGCTAAGAAGGAGCCTAGGAGATTCGGTGGGGAAGGTCCTGATTTGCCTCCCTGCTACAGTTCTCCTCCACTGGGTTGCCGGATTGCAGTAAGCATAATAATCCAAAAAGAAACCTTTGCTTGCAGCAGAAAGCTCTAAGATATTTGAAAGTACAGCCTGGGATTTGAACCAAGAGGAAGCTCCTGTGAAGCATTCGGCCCACAGGTTGTGAGAGAGACTGATTTATTGATTGAGAGGTTTGCTAAGTGAATCAACTGCAATAGCAACCAGCTTGGAACCGAACTGTGTGAAGAAAAGTTTATGCTGTTCTTGTTTAGGGCTGCAAGTTCAGTTTGTCCTATCCCAGTAAATGCTCAAACTCTCCAAGTTCACGCTTGTCCGCGGGTAGCAAACATTTTTAATAAAAATGTGGACTTTGGTTCGCCAATTAAAAAAACAGTTGTTGGGTTTTTTCATACCTTGCGGTTCCTCCTCCTTTCTGCAGCGCAGGTTCTGTATTTCTCCCAGAGTCCTCACCACATGGTACACTGAGAGGAGAGTCACGAGACAATGAAGCTTGTCTGTTTGTCATCCAGCCTTCCTCCAGTAAGAAATTCTTTAATTGGAGGAAGGAGGATTTCACACACCACCCACTCTTCAGACAGGGAAGCAAGTAAAGTAATCATTGGTGGAGCAGGTCACACAAACACATGGTAGAACACCATGATGCCTTGGCTTAGACCTGCTCCACATTTTCCCTGTCATGGTGTTGAGTGTGGTGGTGTGAGCAGGACACTTTCAAGCTTGCCTAGCTTTTCTTTGGAAATGTTCATCGCAGCAGAACCCAAACAAATCTCTGGTCACCAGGCAAAAAGAGAATCTAATCATTCATAGTTCATTTTGTTTGTCTTTTAGAAAAAAAAATTACAAAAGTACACTTGATTGAGTGGGCTGAGAGACTGAGTTCGTAGGTAGTGACTGAGTGATGATCAGGAGGAGGAGGATACCTTGAGGAGCACGTTTTACTGAAATTGAAATTTCAGTTCTCTGCTCTGGTTCTTCATTCAAAGATCCTTGCTTCAGTTGGAAATCAATCTTCTTTGGAAATGGATTGTTTACATTTTTTATTTAAAATAAAAACAAGTCAGGGCTGAGGCAAAACAACCTAAAAAAGTAAAGTTTGTCACACAGCAAGTACTACTACTACTAACTACTTGTCCCCCCCAACATCCTATAATGTACTTAGTAGTACTACTACAAACAATTTGAATCATTCTGAATTTGTACAAGTAGTACGGGGGGGGGGGCATGAGTCTCTGCAGTCTTCTTTACTACAAAAGTGAGACAAAAAATTAAAAAGTAAGGTTTTATTTGGTGCAGTACTTGCTAAATGTGAAAACTAAAGTGCTCTGCTCTTTATCTCTGATTGACTTCTATCTCATCCATTTAGTTAGCCCAGCAGTGAGTTCTTTCTGACTGAGTCCTCCAGTCAAACTCTCCTTGTGTTTTAAAAGTTTCCATTGCTGTACTACTGACCTGTTAGGGAAAAATTCTGTGTTCCCAAGTACAGACAACACACCTATTTTAATCAGTACAGTGCTTTACTGATCTGTTTGGGATAATAATACCCTGTTTTTTTCACAACTACTAGATGCAGCCAGCAGTGTTGTATTTACTTGTTAGGGTACAAATATCCTGATGACATACTACTTAAAGAACTTGACTTGATGCAGCCAGCAGTGCTGTATTTAGCTGTTTGGGAGAAAATATCCCTGTGTCTTATCAATTAAAGTACCTGACTCGATGCAGCCAGCAGTGCTGTATTTACCTGTTGGGGAGAAATTATCCCTGTGTCTTACTACTTAAAGTACCTGAATCGACACAGCCAGCAGTGCTGTATTTACCTGTTTGGGAGAAAATATCCCTGTGTCTTATGACATGCAGTACTTGACTCGACCCAGCAAGCAGTGCTGTATTTATCTGTTAGGGAGAAAATATCCCTGTGTCTTACTAAAAGTACCTGGCTAGACACAGCCATGAGTGGTACAAAAAAACAGCAGTACTTCTCAGGCAAACCAGGCAACAGTAACAACAGTACATAGAATTCAGGGCTTTGCAGAAGTAACCTGTCGTGGTACTCGGAGGATGAGCATAAGGGCCATAATAGTGCGGCAGCCAGTTTTAGTAAGCAGAGTGATGGATGACGATGATGAGGAGGAGGAGAAGACCAATGAGAGTGAGGAGGAAATCAGTGGAACAGATCCTGAGTTTGTAGTAGATAAGGCAGCAGTCAGTATGTCAAGTAGCAGTAGCTCTGGGGTGTGGGATGAAGAGGAGGAATACAGGGGCAGAAAAAGAACAAAAAAAGAGTTCTCAGAAGGATAGTTGTGGTGCTAAAAAAGCATTAATGATAATGGGACATAACTTGGAGAGTCAGACACCCACACATTCAAGGGAACAATAGAGGACAGAAGATGGACAGGCTTCATGAGGGGAAGAAAGAGATGTAGTTCAACCAGTCAGAAAGGTTAATGTGCATCTTCAAAATTACATGCAGATGGGCATGGAAAGACCTCACAGAGATAGTGGAAGTAGTAGTGGCTGTGGTGGTGGCAGTGGTAGTAATGAACCTATCCTCCCCATAAGCAGCAGTGCAACAAAATATGTGTCCATTGTGTGGGATTTTTTAACACAAGACAAATCATCTGGCAGCCAAGTGGTTTGAGAATTATGCAAAACAAAATTAAGTCATGGTAAAGAGGGTACTCGACTGGGGACATCAACAATGATAAGACATATGAATAAGTCTCACATTTATCAGTATGATAAAGCACAAAAGGAGCATACACAAGTTGTTGCACTTCTGCACTCAGCTGAGTAGGATGAGTTAATGGATGTTTAGCAAGGTGATTAAGTAACTGATGCGGAGGTGGAGGATGATGAAAGTCTTCCTTCCAGTCAAAGCACAGCATCCTCAATTCCTCGTTTCTTTACCCCTCTGAGTCCACCACCACCACAGCCCAACCAGAGTCATATACCATCCATGGCCACAACGTCCATCCCTCATGGTGGTAAAGGTCAAGGGAAGCAGCCCAGAAAATCAGGTGATAGTAGCAAGCATAGCGGGCATCACATTTCTTTGAAGGACTGCTTTGAGTGGTCACAGAAATATAAGCCCAACAGGCCTGAGGCAAGGCGATTGACAAAGGCAACTGGGGAGATGATAGCTACTGACTTGCTTCCATTCTCATTTGTGGCTAACCAAGCTTTCAAAGCACTCATGGAAATTGCTGTGCCAAAGTATCAGGTCCCCAGCCGGAACTATTTCTCCAGTGTTGCCATTCCAGACTTGTATGACACTGTTCGGAAAAGCGTGTCTGATACTCTGAAAGGTTCAGTGGGCAAAAAGGTTCATGTCATGACAGGTATGTGGACCAGTGGTCAGACAACTGACTATATGGCTGTGACTGGCCATTGGATACACTTTCCTCTCTCCTCCTCCTCATCATTATCATCATGTAGTGGCACTGGTGGTGGCAGCAGCAGCAAGAAGCAAGGGACTTTCACAGTTCGAAGGCAGGCAGCTTTATGTATTTATGGTTTTGAAAAAGACCACAAAGTGGAACATCTTCTGGAGGGCCTTGAAGAAAAGTTTGCTGAGTAGCTGACTCCAAAGTCCTTGCAACCAGTGTTTACAGTGTCTGACAATGCTTCAAATATTGTGAAAGCAGTAAGACTTGGTAAGTTTACACACGTACCATGCTTTCCACACACTATTAACTTGGTGGTAAAAGACTTTATCAGTGAGGACCGAAATGTGCAGAACTTGATTGCAGCTGCCTGCCCTGTGTGCACCCACTTTAGCCATTCTGTGAAAGCCTGAAAGTTGTTATGGCAGATTCAGATTGAAAACAGCTTCCTTCTCCACCAGACGATACAGGAAGTTACAGCCCAGTGGAATTCCACTTACTATATGATGCAGAGAATGCTTGAACAACAGAAAGCCATCCATCAATATGCAGTCCAACATGGTATTGGGAAAGGAGATGTGAGCCCCAATCAGTGGCGTCTGATGGAGAATCTTTGTTGTATCCTTAAACCCTTTGAGGAGGCTAACTGAGTGGTGAGCTCTGATGGTGCTGGACTAAGTCAGATCCTACCCTTAATTTCACTCATCAGGATGAGACTGCAGTGTCTCGAGTCACAGTTCTTTAACAATGATGACATCAATGCTGCATCACATGTTGAAAAAATGATACAAACCTTCTTGGCTGATGAGCGCATTGTAAATATGTGTAAAGCAGAACATTACATTTTGGCCACACTTCTGGACCTTCAGTTTAAGGATACAGTTGAGACATTCTTCAAATCACATGACTTTAAAGACCTGGAACACTATTTTGAACTGTTAATTGAGAAAGTGTCAGTACGTATAGTTGAGAAAAGTAATACATCATCAGTGCCCTTTTGGCAACATTCAAATTCTGAACAAAATCCGGTGGAGAGGGAGGGAGGGAGCACAATCTGCTGTTGATGCTGCTGCTGGTGCCACCACTACTAATGTTTTGGGTCATCAAACACAAACCAGAACTGCTGTTACACCACAAGAGGACTAACCACTGTGGGACATGCTGTCAGACTTTGGTCTAATAAAGACAGCTGGGAAGGCTCAACCGGCTATAGTGGTACCAGAAGCACCTGCTGCAAAAATGGTTAAGGATTTTATGGAGGATACTGTACATCTCACTGCAGGTGATGAACCACTGCTTTATTGGCAACAGGAAAAATTGATCTGGCCTTCTTTAACTGAGATTGCAATTGAATACCTCAGTTGCTCACCTGCCAGCACATATTCAGAGAGAATTTTTAGTGCTGCTGGGGCAATAGTGAATGATGAAAGAACATGTCTTTCCATGAAGAATGTAGAGAGGCTCACCTTTTTTAAAAATGAACCTGCCTCAATTCAAAAACATATACTGTCCCAAATTTATGCAGGTTGACAGCACACAGATGGCATCATGCCATGCTGATGACGACAATGATGATGGTGAAGGATTCTGTTGCCACTAGTAGCCACTAACCTTTCCAGCTGTCTTTCCTCCACTGATGGGTCCCCCTGTCTCCTCCTCCTCATCATCCTCTTCCTTGAGTTCCATTAATTTCAGAAACAAACATCCTCTGCTGGTTCTCATGTGCCACTAAGGCCCAATATAACTAGCACCAGAAACTGAAGGCCCACTGCATATGGCAGTTTAGCTAAAACAACCAGAACTGACTACACATTGTCACACAGCTCTTCATCCATTTGTTTTATTGGATTTGTATTACAAAATACACACTCAATGAATTAACTGGCTGTTAACAAACAAAAACATTAATAAAATAAATAAATAATAAATAACTGTTCTTCTGGTTCAATTCCAGATGGGAATTTAATTAAAAAAATATTTTTTCGCTGTAAAATGTCAACTTTACAATACATTCCCAATTGCAATGCTGCACCCAATGTCATCCAATGTTTTGATCTGAAGGAACCATTCACCAGATAGAAACTGTTTTCATCATAACCTGTAAAATGAAAATAAAAAAAAACAGATTTTACAAAATGCTGTTCCTACATACTGAACTGACTATCATGACAATAAAAAAAAACCCTGATCTTAACCTGGCCCCCATCCGAAACTCCAAGTCCTCCAAACCCCTGGGACACCCCCTCTTACAAATACAAGTTGCCCTCCATTGTTAGACACCAAACCATGCACGTGACCTGGCATCATAAACACAATTTGCAGATGGTATATACTGTTATGAGTTTTTCAGTTATTCTGAGTAAAGATGAGGAAGGGACAGGTGTTTGGGACGGTGGGACAAATTAAATAATATTGACATAGTAACCTATGGGAGGTATAGGGATTAGGGCAGGAGAGTGTACTAGAGGGAAAGGAGAAAACGATGGTGGGTAATGTATTACTAACATTGACAGTTACTCAGAATAACAGAAAGCCCCAAACTAATAACTACACAGACAGAAGTTTTTTTTTTTGTTTTGTTTTTTTTAGTTGTTTAACCAGGATTAGCACACTAAGCTGAAAGCTTTTTTACAGGCATGGCCTGGGAGCACAGGAAGTTAAGTGACTTGCTCAGGGTAACACAGTTTGTAAGTGGAAGCTGTTGGATTTAAACCCAGGTCTGGTCTGCTGGATGCCACCAGATTTGCAGCTCAGAGCCTTAAACCACTGCACTATACTGCCTCCCTAAGTTTAAAGTAGAAACATAATTTAATCCACACAATGTGGTAAAGCAAAATGCCACACTGCCCCAGTGCTTCGGCACCATACTTTCCTTGGGGGAAGGGGGGGTGGCACTGAGGAAGGTAAAGTACATAAGCGCTTTGGCAGTGTGGCATTTTGCTTTACCACATTGTGTGGATTAAATACATTTTGTACTGTAAACTTCTGTTTATGTACTTATTTGGTACTAAAGCAGCTGAGGCTATAGGTACCACAGGCGCCAGTCATTTTGAACTGGGCTCTATTAGTACCTGAGTCTAACAGTGGGGGAAGATTTAAAATTATTGTAACAGGGTGCAGCTCAGGGGGTTAACACTTTGGGCTGCCTGTAACCAGATTTAAAAAGCTAAAGTTGTCAGGGATAATATATGAGTCATATATCATCTCTGATCTTTACCACTTGCTAAATCTGTTTCAACACCAGTATTTTACAGCATCTGCTGGGTAACCAGGTGGTTCTATAATATATAAGCACATTCCACCTGGTTCTACTTAACTATAAAAAAAATCCACATACTTTATGTTGCATGTTTGGGAATATACATGTAATACTAAGATTCTAACTTTAAGAATGGTAGGTTTTGCAAAGCTTTCGAGCACCGAGACAGAATCCTATGCACCAAAGCTTTGCAATACTTAACTGTATATACCATTCTTAGTACTACATGTACTTTCCCAAGCAAAAAACAATACTTCTGTAGATTTCTTAATTAAGTAGAACCATGTACATTTTTTTTTGCGTTATATATTATAGTACTTTGTTATACAATGTAGAACCTGGTTTTACTTTGTAGAACTTGTTTTTTTACATAGTAGAGCTGGTTTTATTTGGTAGAAGCTGGTTCTACTTGGTAGAACCTGGTTTTACTTGGTAGAACTTGGTTATTAATGGTAGAACCCAATTCTACCTGATAGAACCTGATTTGGATTTTGGGAACATTTTTGGGTTCTACTCAGAAAGTTCACAAGATAGAACTTTTAATGGTTCGCGCAGCCCTATTCTTGTTAAATGTGCTGAATGTTCATCGTGGATCAAGGCCTATTTGCCTGGGACCAGATTGTTATCCAGCTGGAGGCTTCACCAGCAAAACAAATTGGACTTTACCAAAGTGTTCATCAAGCCTGGGCCTTTGCCAACCTGGCCCAGACCGATTGTGTTGTACCAGAAACTGTCTTCAGCAAGAGACCGGCTTTGGGGATCCAGCACCTGAGCAGATACAACTTGCATATTGCGGCCACCTGGAGGGAAAGGCCTTGAAGTGGAGGTGTGTCATCAATCAAATCAATCAATCAAAATCTTTATTTATTCAGGCAAACATCATTGAGCATAGCTCATTTACAAGATGGACCTGAGTGGTCATAACAAAAAAGGTTACAGAGTGTATACAAAAACATGATATTGAAATAGCACAAATACAAACATTTATGAGTGAGATAGATGTACAATTATTTACATATATACAAGGCAAAGGACAGTAAACCAAAACCTATTAAAGGTGAGAAACAAACAGTCTGGTGGGGATAAGGCTTGGATAATGGTACATGGGTGGGCATATGTTTGAGGTTTGATGTGAAAGGACCAGAGCAATGATAGAAGAATAGGAGGAGATTTAGAAGGGGGTGAGGGAGTGAGAGGGTGTGGGGGTGGGGATGTGGGAGGACTAGGCCTTGTGGAAGCAATTGCATGAATCTGGGATTAGGCTGGTGTACAGCTTTTGAAGGATGTAAGGGGATCAGTGTTTCCATTTTCAGGGTCTTTGGATAGAATTCCAGATAAGTGCCAGGGAATAACTGATTGCAGCTCTTCCATACCGGGTGCAGGTGATAGGAGTCTTCAGCAGGATCAGTTTGTTGATCCTCAAGGTGTAGGGCCTGGATGTGATCTGGTTGAAGCAATCTGAGATGTAGGAAGGAGTTTGTTTGTCAGAGCTTTGTAGATCCAGATAGCAGCATTTTTCTTCTTCTATGTTGCAGGGATGTCCAGCTGACTGCATTGTAGAGAGAGCAATGATGGGTGCTAGAGGAAGGTCAGTAATGAATCTAATAGCTCTATGATACAGGGTGTCTAGTTTGTTTAGATGGGAGAGGAGCAATGACCATAGAGGAAGTCAGCATAATCAATGAGGGACATGAATGATGCAAGGATTAATCTTTGTTTGGAATCTTTGGTCAGGTAGTGTTTGATTCTATAGAATAGACCAAGTCTTTGTCTTAGCTTTTTCAGGAGCTCTTCAACGTGGGTAGTATAGTCTAGTTTATTGTCTATCCATACTCCTAGGTATTTGAATTTGTCAACATATTCCAGATTTTCACCAAGGATGGTAGAGAGTTGTGGGAGGGTGAATGATGGGATAGTGGAAGAACAGTTCTTGTGGGCAAAGAACATAGCTTTGGTTTTCTTAGCATTTAGTAATAATTTCTTTTTTAATAGGTTATGCTGGAGGAGGGAGAATTGAGACTGTAGGAGCTCACAGGCTTTTGATGGTGAGGGATCGCTCACATAAAGTACAGTGTCATCTGCAAAAGGTGGATATTAGAAAGAGAGAGATTGGAGTCAATATTGTTGATGTAGATGGCAAAAGGATGGGACCCAGGATGGAGCCTTGTAGTACACCTCTTAGGAGTGGCTTAGGGGGTAGATGATCACCATCATTCTTACCAGTTGTAGCCTTCCAGAGAGATAGCATCTGAACCATTTAATGGAGAGTGAGTCAAGGCCTATGGAGTTTAGTGAGGTGATTAGGAGATCATGATCCACAGTGTCAAAGGCTTTGCTTAGATCCAGAAACACAGCACAGGTATTATTCTTTTGTCTAGGGCAGTCTGCCAGTCATTTGTGACTTTGCTAGAGCAGAGATGGTGCTATGTATAGATCTAAACCCAGATTGAGCTGGATTTAGGAGATTGTTGGTATCAAGGTAGGCAATTAACTGAGAGTTTACCAGCTTCTCAAGCATCTTGGATAGTATTGGTAAGATGGAGATGGGCCTATAATTATTGAGGTCCATGGGATCACCTGCCTTAAGTAGTGGAAACACTTGAGCTGTTTTCCATATTGAGGGATAGTACCAGTGACAAGTGATAGATTGAAGAGATGGGTGAGGGGGTTAAGGCATACAGTGCTACTTTTAGAAAGTAGGGATCCAGGAGTCTGCACCTGCGCTTTTGGTGGTATCTAGTTGGAGTAGGGGGTCTTCTACATCTTTGAACAATATTGGTTTGAATGAGAATGTGGAAGCAACCTTTTGATTCTCAGTAGATTGTAGGTTTAGAGATGATCTTAATAGGTTTGCAGGAGAGAGTCGAAAGCCAGGCCAGCTGTAGTGAAATGGTCATTGAAGGCATTCAAGATATTTTGCTTGTCGGTGATTTCAATATTATTTAATTGAATTTTGGATGGTAAGACAGGGTAGAGGTTTGACCTAGGATGCCCTTTTATGGTACCCTCAGAACCTGGAAGGGTTGTTATAGGAGGCATCTAGTTCAGCTGTGTAGAAGGTTGCCTTGGCTTTTCTTACTTGTTTGTGCAGGAGTTTCTGGATTTTCTGAATTGGAGCCAGTCATTTGGGTCCTTTGTCTTTCTTGCCCTTTTCAGAGTTTGTCTCTGGCAAGCAATTTGGATTTAAGGTCGGCAGAGAACCAGCGACAGGATTTGAGTTTGGTTCTGACACTGGTGAGGGTGCATGTGAATTGAGGGCACTTATGATTATATCATTTAAGATTTGAAGAGCTGACTCTATTGAGGCTGTGAGATAGAATTTGCCAACGTGTGGTGTGGCACAGATCATGGAGATATCCTGTAATATTAAAGTTCTTTTTTGACCTTCGTGGGAGGAATTTTGCAGGATTGGGTGGCTTGATTGTTGATCTAATGGCAGCTATGGGACAGTGGTCACTTATGTCACTGAGAAGTACTCCTGCATAGGGATAATGATGAGGTTTATTTACCAATATAATATCCAGGAGTGTGCTGTTGAGAGTATTCTTTGGGTTGATCCTTGTTGGTTCTTTGATTAATTGAGAGAAACCATAGGTGTCACAGAAGGTTACCAGGGTGCAGATGCATTAGTCAGCCAATTTAAGTTCATGTCTCCTAAGATGATGGTGTCTTCAGGACCCAGATTAAGTATGGATCCTAAATGGGATAGGAGTTTGAGGCCTGCAGAGGGGGCCTATAGCAACCAACCAGTTGAAAGGAAGATGTGTCGGGAAGGGTTATTTTAATAGACAAGCATTCGAATTCCTTTGGTTGAGATGTAGAATTGAGGCAGGATGCAGAGATATTTGCTTTGACATAGATGGCTACCTCACCGCCCCTGGATAGACGGTCAGATCTGAAGAGCTGATAGTTGGGAAGGTTTATTTCACTATCTTTTGTTGCAGATTTGAGCCATGTTTCAGATATAACCAGACAGTCCGGTAGGGTGTGTGCAACCCAGGCCTGTATTGATGAGAACTTTTTTAGGAGGCTGCAGGCATTGAAGTGAAGAAAACTCAATCCATTTATGGAGGTTAGGTCAGTTGGAGAGATCGAGCTTTCAGTGGGTCCAGGGTTGATTTCCACAGTGCCAACACAGACCAGCAGAAAGAAGATTAACTTGATGAGGGCACCAAGTGATAGGAGTAGTGAGCAGTCAGGCACTTTTTTTCTTTCTTGGGATCCAATATATAGTGGCTGATGATCCTGCTGCATGGTTATCGAGATTATCATAGATTGCCAGCTTAATGGACAGGCGTAGGGGTAATTGTAGTGCCAGTATGGTAGCAGGGGGATAAAGGAGTTCCAAACTGGTTGTGAGCCTTTTTTTGGGATTCCCCAAGGATTATTGTGCAGAAGCAGTATTATAAGTATGTATAGTTTAGGGGTATCCACTGGGGACAGTAGAGGGGGCAGTGTTGAGTGGTCACCCTAAGCAGCTTAGTATGGGTTCCACAGTTATCTCATCTGGATCTAAGGAAGGTGAGAAGCAAAGCAGTAGTAGGTGCAGTAGCATGGTGGAGGGTAGGAGAGGTTAAAGAAAGTAAGATGATGTGAAGAAAATGAGCTCGGGAATTGGCTGGGAGAATAGCTATGGGTAGGGATGAGATTTGGGGGAAGGTGTGTATAAAGAAACACCCTGAAGGGGGTGGGGGCGGGCAAAAATTTTGCGGCTTTCCAGTACCTTTCTGGCTTTCTCCCCCGGCCTCCTGGTTCCCTTTTCGGCTATTTGGTGGCCGCCCGCCCTCTGGCGGCTCGGAGCCCCTCTGGAGAGTGTGTCCTTGAGGGCAGGCCAGCTAGAAGGAAGGGGACAGAGGAGAGGGCAGTGAGAAGAAGCACTTGCAGGCAGTGGCTTGCTGGAGGTGCTAAATTTTGAGATTTGCACAACAAAGACTGGGAGGGTGGGGGTTAGGCGCCTATGCGTCTAGCCCAACACAAAATTAACCCAAAAGACTGTAATTGCTAGCTAGACAGTTAACAGGCATTACACAGAATTACACAGTAAAACAGCAAAAACAGCCCTTTTTAGATAAGTTAAATCTTATCAGATAAAAGGCAAGTAAACTCGAGCAGTTTTGGTGGTGCAAAGATACAGCAAAGTCAATGGGAGAAGGCGCACCAATCAGAGGCAGGCAAAAGTCAGCGGTCGCCTTCCGATTGGCTGTGCGGCTTTCCCGTACCTTTCTGGCTTTCTCCCCCGGCCTCCTGGTTCCCTTTTCGGCTATTTGGTGGCCGCCCGCCCGCTGGCGGCTCGGAGTCCCTCTGGAGAGTGTCTCCTCGAGGGCAGGCCAGCTTTCTGGCTTTCTCCCCCGGCCTCCTGTTTCCCTTTTCGGCTATTTGGTGGCCGCCCGCCCGCTGGCGGCTCGGAGCCCCTCTGGAGAGTGTGTCCTCGAGGGCAGGCCAGCAATCAGAGGCAGGCAAAAGTCGGCGGTCGCCTTCCGATTGGCTGTGCGGCTTTCCGGACCTTTCTGACTTTCTCCCCCGGCCTCCTGGTTCCCTTTTCGGCTATTTGGTGGCGGCCCGCCCGCTGGCGGCTCGGAGTCCCTCTGGAGAGTGTGTCCTCGAGGGCAGGCCAGCTTTCTGGCTTTCTCCCCCGGCCTCCTGGTTCCCTTTTCGGCTATTTGGTGGCCGCCCGCCCGCTGGCGGCTCGGAGTCCCTCTGGAGAGTGTGTCCTCGAGGGCAGGCCAGCTTTCTGGCTTTCTCCCCCGGCCTCCTGGTTCCCTTTTCGGCTATTTGGTGGCCGCCCGCCCGCTGGCGGCTCGGAGCCCCTCTGGAGAGTGTGTCCTCGAGGGCAGGCCAGCTTTCTGGCTTTCTCCCCCGGCCTCCTGGTTCCCTTTTCGGCTATTTGGTGGCCGCCCGCCCGCTGGCGGCTCGGAGCCCCTCTGGAGAGTGTGTCCTCGAGGGCAGGCCAGCTTTCTGGCTTTCTCCCAGCCTCCTGGTTCCCTTTTGGCTGTTGGTGGCCGCCCGCCCGCTGGCTGCTCGGACCCCTCTGGAGATTGTGTCCTCGGGCAGGCCAGCTTTCTGGCTTTCTCCCCGGCCTCCTGGTTCCCTTTTCGGGTTATTTGGTGGCGCCCGCGTGCGGCTCGGAGCCCATCTGGAGAGTGTCTCCGAGGGCAGGCCAGCTTTCTGGCTTTCTCCCGGCCTCCTGGTTCCCTTCGGGTTATTTGTGGCCGCCCGCCTGGCTGGCGGCTCGGAGCCCCTCTGAGAGTGTGTCTCGAGGGCAGGCCAGCTTTCTGGCTTTCTCCCCCGGCCTCCTGGTTCCCTTTTCGGCTATTTGGTGGCCGCCCGCCCGCTGGCGGCTCGGAGCCCCTCTGGAGAGTGTGTCCTCGAGGGCAGGCCAGCTTTCTGGCTTTCTCCCCCGGCCTCCTGGTTCCTTCGGCTATTTGCGGTCACCGCTCGCTGGCGGCTCGGAGCCCTCTGAGAGTGTGTCTCGAGGGCAGGCCAGCTTTCTGGCTTTCTCCCCCGGCCTCCTGGTTCCCTTTTCGGCTATTTGGTGGCCGCCCGCCCGCTGGTGGCTCGGAGCCCCTCTGGAGAGTGTGTCCTCGAGGGCAGGCCAGCTTTCTGGCTTTCTCCGCCTCCTGGTTCCCTTTTCGGCTATTTGGTGGCCGCCCACCCGCTGGTGGCTCGGAGCCCCTCTGGAGAGTGTGTCCTCGAGGGCAGGCCAGCTTTCTGGCTTTCTCCCCCGGCCTCCTGGTTCCCTTTTCGGCTATTTGGTGGCCGCCCGCCCGCTGGCGGCTCGGAGCCCCTCTGGAGAGTGTGTCCTCAAGGGCAGGCCAGCTAGAAGGCCCTGATTCCCCATGCTCCTCGGTGATCTACGTGAGGTCTCCATATTATCAGATTCATCACAGCCAGCTGGTGTCATGAGTAAATCCAGGGTAGCTCTCTGCAACAAACCATTTACTTATCTGTGGTACCATCTAATTGCTTCAGTGATTTTCTGGGTTACAAGAGACTGGGACAATTGGCCAGGATTACAAATAATCAAAACTCCGTTGTGCATGCTAATTGCCTTTTTCCTTCCATCAAGGGTCCCAACAACAGCTGCAATGGGGCCACCCACGGGCAGCGCCTCTGGCTAGCCAGTATAACATCCTGGGTACACAGTGTTGTAAGACTGATTATTTGGGACTAAAGTGCATGCAAAGTAACCTGACATCTAATCAGTAGAGTAATCATTCATCTAAATTCATGCCCCATCCTTGTTCATGACCCCCTTAATAAATCTGATTATTGTTTGACATTTTACCTGGTTTATGAGCATATTGTTAGTTGAGTTATGCATTGAAAATGTATATCTGCTTTGATAACCTTGCTTTTACAGGGTGATCCAGGGACTTTGCTGAAGGCCAGACTCTGACAGTAAGTGAAAAGGGTGTGTGCATATTAATATTATTGTTCATTGCTGATTGTGTGTTAACTGCTGCCAAACATACAAGGTCACTAGGTGGGTTTGTGGGTGGTTATAACTTCCCAGAGGGCTATAATAGGCTAGTTAGATACCTCCACTATTGTTACTCTGGGTGGAGGCACCTTAATATTGAATCCATGCCCCTCAACCTGTGGGTAAAAATACAGGCAGGGGTTGTAACTCTAGGGACAGCGCCGCCTAGAGGTTATGTACATATAGTGAAATGTTATACATTTGATTACCTTCCCCCACACACCTTTGCATTGCACATCTAAGCATGAGCCTGTGAACAGTTCTAACCTTTGTAATACCTTTATGTATGTCCAGAAAAGGAAAAATATGATAAAAAAGACACAATGACACAGGGACAATGTGAGGATTTTTGTAATCTCTTATGTATTATTGGCTCTTTGCAGTGTTTTTATGAAAACATTCTTGACATTGCTATCTTTTCCCCTGTATGCTCAAGATTGCCTCAGTGGACCCAGCACATGCCAGTCCTCTGGTTACAGTACTTCATTAACATGCCCAAAATGTCCCACCCTTTCCCTGCACCAAGGAATGTATTTAATAGCTTGAGCAACTACTGGGTCTTTAATCTGTCAGCAAAAATCAGAGCACGATGCACAGCTTATGCAGTTTTGGGCAGCTTGTCAAATTCACCCTGAACGGCAATTGGATCTCCCTCCTGGCTACTGCGGTGTTCCTTGGGCTGATAAGCTTAGACAGCAATGTCAATGATTGAATATTTATGATCATTGCCATTGATCTTTACAGTAAAGGAGCTGCTGCCACAATAAAAGGTGTTTTACAATCTCTGACAAATTGTTTTCCCCTCTGGAGAAGCAGGTGACACTGGTGCTATCCTGCCATTGCTATGGGTGAATTTCATCATAAAAAAAAAAACAGTGACATTGCTTAAGGCATGGGGGGGGGGGTCTTTTTTACATCTTTACATTTCATTTACAGTGATTTGGGATAGGACAATTGGGCTTGCAATTGAAAACTGCACTGACATGGCAGTGAACATCCAGCTCTACCCCAAATATTGTCGTAGTGTAGGGTGAGTGGAGAGCTGAGCAACTGAGCGGCATGTGCTGTGATCTAGGGACATGTTCAGCAATGGGATATTCAGACAGGGGTCCCAACTGTAGTTAAGCAGCAACCACCATGGGACATAATCCCATCAGATCTATTGCTGCAGCCCACCAACTGGCTGAGGATGGAGGGTGAAGAAGACATGAGCACACCAGCGGTGAGTAGATGGAGCTAGCAGTGAATCATGATACAGAGCTTCAGCAAGTCTCAGACTCTGTGGTACTGGGACTGCACCACCGTGAAAGTTAACAGCAAGGTAGGAGCTACAGGTAGGAAGAGAAGGACAGTAGGAAGAGGCTTGCTGAATTAAAAGTTCATACAGATGGCGGGGTTATAATGACTGGGTGAGAGACTGACTGGGACCCACAGCCTGCATAGCTATTCCTGTGTTTCCAGAGTACAAGGAGAGTGGCATTTTTCATCTACCTCATTTTTTATTTCTTTTTCATCCACTGTCTGTGCAGATGCAACATTAATTACTACCAATAGCAGAATGATCAAACCATCCTCTGCTGCTTCTTTGTCTGCTGCTTTTAGATGCCTTCAAACCACTAAACTATACGCTGCTGTGACATGGGGTCTATGGACAAGATGTGTGTACAGGGACACAGGTGGTGGAGGTGGCTACACTTTTTTTTATACAACTTTACTGATGGTTTTGAACAACTTCACTGTCACAGCAGATGATTTCTGATGCTGTATGGTGAGTAGTCCATTTAAAAAAGAAAACAGACACAAATAAAATAGATCACTTTCAAACATTTAATATACAGTTCACTGTTATGTTTATTTCATATTCTGATTTACACTGGCTACCAGGTCTATTGATGAACATAATGACAGCTCTAAATTCTAACAATGGAATAAAAAAAAAAACTAGTCCCAGGCAAATTAATACTTTTGTAATTAGGCTGGACAAGTACATTAATAAGCAGATTAACATAAGGCTCTCAGAATGCTGACAACCAATCAGATTCCAGCATTCCTGATACCATTGTAATAATTAGTAAAAGGAAAAAGGTAAAAATACTTCAGAAATAGAAAGTTACCACCGGCTACTTTTTAAAATTTGTAACATTTTCCTGTTTATTATTTTTGGTTCTACTAGCACTTTAAGTATTGTAGGGCCCACAACAGTCTCAGTCCCTTGTTGGTTGCACTCTGGGTGGTTGCAGCATTATGGCCACTCCACAGCCTAAGTGAAAGAACTGAAAGCAGCCACACCCAAACCAGCTCATTTCAACTAGCACTAGTAAAAGTGGCTACAGCAACATCCAACAGAGGATTTCATGGCGACTCTGCAGAGAAAACGCCTCTGAAAATGCATATGTTGTAAAGCACTTTTTGTGGATAGGCCTTGCCAGTCAAGGCTGCGATTGAGTCTTGTTTGCAAGCAGCTCCCACACAGATATGGTGATTAACTACATATACTGATACAGCTACCTGATGAATAGAACTACTGAATGAACTATGCACACACAAGAACCACCCTCTCCTGATGAAGCCTTAAGGTGAAATGTTGCACCACTGTTCAGCGGGTTTGGCTTGTGAATAAAAAGAAGATTTAGAAATTGAATTGGTTTTGGTGTGGCTGTTTTTTAACTCTTACACTTGTATTTATGTCGGTGAGGTTCCTACCCATACTTTTTAAAGCTGAAATGTGTGAGTGTGCCCCTGGTGGGAAGTTCTACAGCAGGAGGTGTGGCAAATCTCTTTATAAAATGGGTACAGTAAATCCTGTGTCCTAATTGGTGGATACCTGTTCATTGCATCTGTCTCATGCAGAGGTAATAACAAGTTCTGCTAACCAGGATACTGGACATCTGTGAAATCCTTGAGCCAATGCTTAGTTTGTTAAAAAAATAAATAAATAAATAAATCTGCCATTATTTTTTAAAATTTTTGCCCTTACTGAGACTTTCCAACCCTCGGCCCTTAAAACACAATAGCTTACACTTAACTGAATGAAAATAAACTAAAAGAAACAGAAATCCTCATAGGAGCTTTAATTCTGAGCTTTATTTTCTGTTTTGCCTGTTTTACAATTACTGTGTCTATTATGAATGACACTATCCCCCAGATGGTGCCATTGCCCACAATCCATCTGCTCATTCTGACTGCAAACCAGGGCCAATCCACCGATTGCAAACATTAATGCAACACAAATTAGGCAGAAATCATTAAACAGTTCAAAACCAGCATTATGTTTCTTGTTTGTGTCTTCAATGATCACTCTCACACTTCTACTAACACTGCAGTACTTGCTCAAATCAAATTCTGTCCACAGTTAATTCCTGATACACCGCACTGGCTGTTCGTTCACTGAGACTGTCATTTTTGCTGCTCTGGTGCATAATAAAAGAAAAATAAGGTAGAAATGTAGAAACTATTTAAAATACAGTGATCTAATGTCAATGATCGCACTTGCACATCCCCCTCTATGCAATGCCATCCTCCACTCTCTTCTACCTTAGTGCAGTTTTTCTATTTGAACAGTGGAAGCTACAAATGGGTTTTACTGCTGCCCATAATGAAATTTTCACAATAAGTGGTAGCGGTGGTGTGGGGGAGGTGCAAGCCATAACAACCAGTTTGCCACTGTGACAAAAATTAGGTATGCCGATTGAACAGCTACATTTCGACAGTGAACAACATTATAGCGGCAATTTGATGTTGCCTCTGTAATGTACCCGCAGGACCCCGGCACTGCTTTCTCACGGTCTTCCACACCTCCATGAATCAACTATGACTTGGAGCTGATAATCTTAAATTACAGTGGGTGCAGGGTGCAGAGCCCCCAGCATGGGTGGTTCAGGGGGTGAAGCCCCAAAAGAAAAACAAACTTTTCACTGGACAGATTTATGCTGATCGCAATTGCGGTGGACATAAAGCTGTCGCTGTAATGACAGTCAACAAAATTGTTGTTGAACCGGTGTCATGGATCCCAAAAAGTACACCTTTGGAGACCACATTAGGATAAAAAGCATGAAGTAAAAAAGTGCCTCAAACTCATGCAGGTGGATGGACTATTGATGTAAAATTTACTCAGAATTGTTACTTCTGAAATTCTTAAACATCTTAATTTTATTTCATTTATGCATACTAAATACACATTTCTATTTTATAAGCACAATAAAACAGTCTGGGGATGTACATTAGACAGTTCAAATGCACAGCAAGGGGCTGAAGGCACTGCCTATGGCCTTGCACCTTGCTATGCCCCTCTCCATGCTTTAGAACTATCTAATCACACCCCATCTTGTCCTATTGCTTACATGACCACCAGTACAAGGGTTATCATTAGAGATGGGCAAAGGCACTCAACTTCACTATGGGGAGTAATGCGAAGTGAAAAACTTTGCCTTTTTGGAGAACGCGGAGTTACCATAGGATCATAAGGACTTCTTGTTACTTTGCCTTTTTTTTGCTCCTGAAGGCAAATTTTGCAATGATTCATGGGATGGCAGGTCACATGGGCTCTATTTTGGCTTGCACAGCCTCAGTTCAGCTTAGCGTGTGTAGTGGAAAACTGGAGTTAGTTAGCTCTCAGAACTGTGAGATTTAAACCTTCAAAAAATTTTCAAAAAACTATTTACCTTTGAACTTTTGAGTCCTGATTTAGTACAGCAAGTGTAGTATATCCTTGTGTGTCTGTATCATTGACCATTTATTGATTTGGAGTGAATTTTGCATCTTAAATTAGTAATTTCAGTTTCTGTACTGACAGACAGTGTGCTTCAGGGAAGGGGCGGATCTATGTTGTAGAAAGGGAGAATTCACAGAGCACAGTGTGAAACAACCGTTGCTGGCTATTGTTTAGTGTTGGTGTGTTCAGTTCTGTACACAGTAATACTTCTAGTAATTTTTGAGAATTTTTTGCTGTTCGCTGTGCATTTTTTCTATCCATTTAGAAGACTGTGTTTTATTTTACTGGAATGTTAAACTTTCTGGGCATTACCTGTAGTCTGTGTGCATGCCACTAAGTCATACACATTTTACTGCACAACCGTAATAGCAGTTCTGGTAATTTCTAAGCCCATCTGTAGTAATTTTTCCAGCTTCTATCTAGCTACTGATGTAAATACTCCCCCCCCCCAAAAGAAGGTATTGTTGTTCCACTTTTGGATTTGTGAAGAATGTGGTTAATGTCTTGTTATGCCTGTGCAGCTACATCTTTGTCTCTCAAAATTTCTGCCTCTAAGTCACTGTTGTTGATTTTTGGCTTCCCATCCATTCAAAACCAAAGAAATATAACCTTGCTGTTAATTGTCTCTGTTCAGTCTGTTGAAATGTTGGTCTCTGTACCACTATTGCGTGTTTCCCTAGCCAGTTGAAGCCACTTAATGGAGATGTGCTTAATGGGGACATTCACGTTAAGGGGACGATCCCCCAGGCACCGATTAAGTGGCTATGCAACTGAATGGAAGTATTGCACCTTTAAAGGGGACATAGGAATCCCTTTAATGGGGATGATTTTGTTGTTGTTTCCTCTGCTATCCTTTCATTATCTGTCATTATCACTTGCTAAGACACTTGACGCTTCACACCCAATCAGGTGCAGCTAATTAAATTTAACCAGTACATACGTATAAAAAGAGTCACAAACTGCTAATCTACATAGGCTATGTCTCTTGCAGTTACCTGTGCACATTCATCTGTCCTGATGGAGTCTAAATGAATGGATCTTCCCTTGGCAGACAAAGTGATGGTTATCGAAGTGCTGCAGCAGCCAAGTGCATCAGTGTCCAAGGTTGCTAAACTCTGTACTGTTCTTAAACACTTTTTAGCATTTTTTCTCAATAACATAAAGTATCATTACCTAACTTGAGACATACAGCACAAAATCACAAATGAGCTGAAATCAGTACATGCTGTTTTAGTGTTAATATATGTCTCTGTTTGTTCCTGATGTTTGTTTGCTGTTTGTCCCTGTACATTGCATTTTTTTTTGGATCTTCTGTTATTAGAGATGACTGCTTAAAGGGGACAAAGGTCTGTCCATGCAGGAGTCCCCTTTCAGAGGCTTCAACTGTAATACCATGAACAGTCTGTCTCCAGTGCATATTATAGCATTTAAATGAATGAAAATAGACATACTCAAAAAACATACCTATTGCTGTGTTTTTGGCATTATACTATCTTGTGAATTCTTTTGAAATTATTATAGCAACCCCACAAAATTGGAACAAGCAATTGTCAATGCCAGATGCTTGCCACTGGTATAGTATTAATGTTGTACCGGGTCAAGGTGCAGGTCTCAGGCTGTGCTGGACGAGTAAGGGTTGGGGGGCAGATGGCAGTTATGGTGGGGCAACAACTGAAACTGAAGGGAACTTAAAAGAATAAAAAATACTGTTTTCACCATTCTCTGCTTGGAGTGAGGGCTGGGCTTTCAGCGTAGAGGTTCCTCTGCAGCAGTGTTAGTGTAGCCTGGTGTACATGGGTGACTTCAAAAAGGAACGTGGCTCTATTCCCACCAGTCTGGTGTGAGAACATCATAAAACTGAACTGCAGGCTGTGGTAGAGCTGTGCTCTATGTTGGGAATAACTGGAGCACCAAGGGGCATATTTTTCTAACCTCTCCCCTTTTCTGTCTTAATAGTCTGCTGCAGTAGTGCCATACCTATTTTCTATCCTATTTTTTCTCATTTTATGCTTCTTAGATTGCCCACCTACAGTAGTCTCCCCTCTCACTACTATTCTTTCTCTTACATTTCTTTACTTTTATTGTCCATATGTAGGGCTAAAGTGTCTGCCGTGCTGAATGAAATGCTTGATATGCATATGAATAAGAAAAACAGTTCAAAGAGCAGCTGACACCTTCAGGTAAACTTTGGCAAAACAATCTTTAGACACAATCATGCTTGTATTTCACATTAGTTCTGCATTTCTCCTTCCTGTGATTTATAACTGAGATCATTTGCATGAAAACAGGATCTTTGCTCGGGAAGAGTTCATCTATTCCTTCTGCTTTCTCCCTACCTGAAATAATAATGCATCCCTTGTGACATCACAGGTACTCCCATGACAAAACATTGTGATGTCACAACAGAGGATTATGACCTGAAGTAGGGAGTAAGCTATAAAGGCAGTTGTACTCTAAAGGAACTCTTAAGGGCTAAAGATCATGTATTCACGCACATTTTCCCAGTAAGAAATGATGGGGAGGAGAAATATATACAACATATATGGAATGCAGGGAGAATTGTACCTAATCATTTTTTTTTAAAGTTTTCTTTGATGCATCATTAGCTCTTTAAGAAAGTGCATATAGTGCTTTAGCAATCATAAAATACCAGGCATGTTTGCTGGCTGCTGATATAAATAAAGTGCAGAGGGTACTTTATATGTTTAAAATCCTGATTCCAAAAAAGCCTGCAGGGCTTCAATTCAGGACAGAAGCAGTCTACAGTAGCTGGAAGAAGGCTGGAATGTAATGAAAAGAAAGTGCACGGTAAAAGATAAGCCATTGTATGACCCAGACATTAACCTTTCCCTGCTCTGACAGAGAGAAACGTAAGACCAGCTGTGCTTGCTAGAGCTGATTATTGAATGTGTCTGTTGGCACAATGATTTGAAGTCCACACACTTCATGCCTGAACAGTGTCACTGTCTGGCTTGCAGATTATTGGTTAAGCCCCTTGTAAATTCTCTTGCACTGGATCACTGTGACACACCTCTCAAGTGCTCTACTGTAGCAAAATGCTTTGCCTGTGGCAAGCATAAAAATTAGCTTTTGCGATAAACGCATTTCTTTTCTTGGTGACTGTCTGTGTAATCTAAAAAAAATGCCTGCAAAGACATGGTCGTGCAAAGCTGTTTCTGGTTGTGTCGCTGCTGCCAATAAGATTATTGTTTGTGTACATCCAAACGTTAGCAGTGTAAGTTGTGATGATGAGGCAGATTCATCAGGGGTTAGCAATGTTTGCTTTTTTTTAACTTTCTTTCCATCCTGTTGCCTCTCACAGGGACCCTATCAGTCACCCCACCTTATTCTGCCCTGCTGAGATCCCCTCTGTCAGAGATCTTGTTCCTGAAACCCACCCGTGGCACACCTACCTGGCACCCATCAGTCTACCCCCTCGAGGAAGGGTCGCCTTCTGCATTGTGGTGATCTTCTGACCATTCAATCCAGTGCCAAGGTGGGTGGAGGTGAAGGAGGGAGGCAGTCAGGTCCCAGAGGATCCAGCATGGACATGGTGGTGGGAGTGATGTCTTCCTCCCGGTGAGATGGGTTTTTCCTTGGTTTATGTGGTTACCCCCCCAGAGGTACAGATGTGCAGTGATGTCCAGTGAAGGTACGAGAGCACTCCTGCACTCCTCCCATGGATGTCCCCTATTGCCTCTCCCAATATCTTGTGTGGCCAGGGCTGTTGCACAGCATTCCTCTGTGTAATGTTGCTGTTTGCAGGGATTCACAACCCACCCTTCCCCGAGAGAGGAGATCTGTCCATCAGTCACTCGATCCTCTCTCCCCTGGCCAACCCCTGGCAACCCAGGCTTGCTCCCAACCCCATGTAACCTGCCTGGTAAGAGGTAAGGCACCAGCGCCTCAGCCCTCTACATCACTGGGCTGGCAGGACTAGCAATGTTAAGTGTGGTCGTGGTACTACACAGCAGAAGGGAAAGGTAGTAGTTGCTACAAGTAGAGGGATTTCTGTGACTCAATTTTTCTTGGCCAAATCATTGACATCAATGCTGGTTGGAGATGCTGGTGGCACTGGTAGTAAAGTGAGTGACGGCATTGTGGAGAACAGCATGAGTATTGCTACAACAAAGGAAAAGTTATCAGGTCAGAAAAATGTTGTGGAGTCAGAAGACTTGCGGGTAGTTGATGTGCCACTCCCCACAGTAGTTGAACATGCGCCTGATCATCATGAGTCACAGTCTCATATTTCCACAGATCTTCATGTTAGTTAATCCAAAGAATCAGATGGTGACGAAAAAAGTGTGAATGATCCATAGTGAGAGTGAGGTTGTAATATCTCCACAGGAGATCATCCAAAGTGAATCTGTGGATAATGATGATGATGATGCTAGCAACCCTGTATGGGAACAGGACAAAAAGAAAGTTAAGGTGGCTGTAGGTAAATAGTCTGTTAGTAAACCCCCCCTTTCAAATTCTTCTGATGGAGCTGTGTCTGTGGATGACCCTGAAGTCATACTAATAGATTGCAAAGATGTTCAGTCAAAGTTTGCATTACACCAGAAATCATGCAGCACCCCCCACCATTTCACCTCCCAAAATAATAGCAGTCCCATATGCAGCAGAAGCAGCAGCATCATATGAAATGTAGGGCAGCCAAATCCCTAGTTTGGGCTACAATTAATTAAGGGTGCTGCATATGTTATTCTTGTAGTACCCATTGAGAGGTTTGTGACTATATATATATATATATATATAATCTATATAGTCACTTAACTCCAAATAGTGACAGAGTTATGGTCTGTTGAAGTTACAGTGTTATTCTATGGGCTCAATTATGTTTTAGTAGTTGCTTTTCTTAATGGCCACAACTAGTTAAGCGTGCGACATATGTTATTCTTGTAGTACCCTTTTAGAGGTTTGTGATCATATATAGATTGTCACATAACTCCAAATATTGAGAAGAGTTATGGCCTGTTGAAGTTACAGTGTTATTCTATGGGCTCAATTATGTTTTATTAGTTGCTTTTCCTAATGGCCACAACTAGTTAAGGGTATGGCATATGTTATTCTTGTAGTACCCATTGAGACCTTTGTGACCATATATAGATTGTCACTTAAGTAAATATATTGATGGAGGTATGGCTTTTAAACTTCCAATGTTATCCTATGGGAAACTGCATGCCCATGCTGACCTCTTATCCTCTGCATCCTCCGCCTGAAGCACCAGCACCACAAACCAGGCTTTGGCACCAGTGTACAGGCCAAAGTGTTGTGACCTCTTCATCCTCCTTATGAAGCACCAGCCACACAAGACAGCCTCTGGCACCAGTGTACAAGCCAAAGTACCGTGACCTCCTCATCCTCCTCCTGAAGCACCAGTGGCATAAGACAGCCTCTGGCACCAGCTACAAGGCAAAGTGCCATGACCTCTTCATCCTCCTCCTGAAGCACCAGCAGCACAAGACAGCCTCTGGCACCAGTGTACTAGGGATTAAACTGGTTTAAAATAAACTCAGGAATCCAGAAAAAACAAACAAATAATGAAAAGCTGAAAACTCTTTCTTTTACTAGTTTTGACTAGCACGCTAAGCTACACAGCTCCTGCTCTAGCAAAGCAAAAGTCAAAGTGGAGCTAGTTCACTGACTTCCTGCCCGATTCCCTTCCAGCCTGCATCATGTGACCTGAAGAAAGTCAAACATGTGATCTGTGGCCTCTTTCTCCCAAATTTCGCCTTCTCACAATGTAACCTGAAGTTTGGAAAGTGAAGTTCATTAAAGATGAATTTCTACCTTTGAATGGAAACTGCGTAATGCTACATGGATGTGAAGTTGATCACTTCACATTATATTTGCAGGCGTAGTAAAACTTTGCTGCATCTCTAGTCATCATGCTTTGTGCATGACCCTGTGGGCCATTTTTTCCCATTCAGTTAAATTCAAATTGACCTTTATTTACATCCACATTTACAAGCCACAAGTTGAAATTCACAGAATCAATAAAAATATCCCCAAATACAATATAAACAAATTTCAGACTGCCAGAATACAAAATAAAATTTACACAGGAAAGATCTAAGGTGCTTTAAATATGACATTTACTTCTGTTTAAATTCCAAGGTTTACTACCCATTATTTGTTGAGAAAGACACATTATTAAGATTGTATACTACCAGATTAACAAAAGAACATGGTTTAAAGGCTTACAATTGCATAAGAAATAAGCTTTAGTTTTCATTAGGAGGTTTCGCTAATACATTTTTCATTCATAGAAGCCCATTTGTGTAAGAACCAAAACTGAATACAATAAGTTGGGAAACATATAACATCACCAGAGGTTCAGTTAGTCTGGAATCCACATGAACTCAACTCACCCATTTCTTATGGAATTGTATGAGCGTTCCTTCACCTATCACTCTCTGTTGAATAATATAGGAGAGTTCTATGGCCTTGAGATGACAATCACCCCACCTACAAATCTAGAAGCTAGAGTTCCCCAAGATAAGGATTTTTAATTTAATCACTGCGCCATCACCCATTTATCCAAACCATAATGGGAGCATTTATTCATTATGTAATAGCCAAGTGGTATACCTCATCCATGTTTGTCAAAGGCACTTACATCGCGACACCTGGCATTTGCCCCACAGAGGCACAATGTCATTAGCAACTACACTAGGAAAGGTCTGCAACCCCCTTGCACATATGCACAGTGAGGTTGCTTGTATGGGACTGGTGCTAAATGGTCATCGTGACTAACAACCTTGGCCTCCTATCACCCGATAAGAGGAGAGAGAGCTGAGATGAGCTACCCTGGTTTCCAAATGTGTCCATGGAAGAAACCTAAACTACCCTGGCAGCATTCTACAGCACCCTTACAAGTCATACATGCTAAGGCAGTATGACCTGGTGGTTAGAGCACTGGCTTGGGAAACAGGAAACTGTAGGTTCAAATCCCACTAGAGGCAATTACTCAGTGTGTGACCTTGGGCAACTCCCTTTACATCTGAGTGCTCTAGTCCACCCAGCTGTGGAAATGGAAAGAAGCAGGCTCCCACTAGAAATGAAATGTTACATTTCAACTGGGCTATCCTGGGTAAATAAATTATAAAAACATAATCCCAGAACCAGAACCATATACATATCCTGGAGGCAGGATAGCCTTGTGATTAGGGCACAGAGATGTGAACCAGAAGACCCAGTAGACCTGGGTTTGAATGCGACAACCATCACTTGCAAATTTTGTGACCTTGAGCAGGCAACTTAACCTCCCTGTGTTTAATTCTGTTTTGGGTTGTACCTAGAAATGAGTTTCAACTCAGTGTGCCTTTCCCAGATATTCATTCTAAAATAAATGGAAAAAAAAAACAAAATATAAAGAACCCACAAGCTCATTGGCACAAAATCTTTTGCAGAAGACACAGCAATTTCCTGGAATGCCCTCCCCATCAAAGCTATGCCAAAATAGCCCCAACTATCAGCACCTTAAAGAAAGCCATGTTCAGCCATCTCAATACTCCTTACAGTTGCCTTTGCCCAAATACAATGTAAACATTTTGCTCCTTGACTTTAACAAGGCCTTTGAGTTGGTGCCACACTATAGGTCAACCCAGAGGTAGGAAACTTAGGAAACATAGAAACATAGAAGTTGATGGCAGATAAGGACCTCAAGGCCCATCCAGTCTGCCCATTTCTTTTTCTACCTTATAAATGTGCCATCAGTCTTTGCTCTGTCAAAGGCCTATCTATTCATACTCATCTGTATTGCTCCTTTATATCTATCCCATGCCTGTTTAAAGCCCTGCACTGTATTCATATCTACCACTTCCTGAGGTAGTCCATTCCATGCATCCACCACCCTTTCTGTGAAAAAGAACTTCCTCACATTACCCCTTAATCTGCCTCCCTCTAATCTCATGCTGTGCCCTCTTGTCCTGCTATTTTTCTTATATTGAAACATGTTAGACTCTTTCACCTTGTTAATGCCCTTAAGGTGTTTGAATGTTTTGATCATATCACTTCTTTCCCTCCTTTGCTCTAGGGTATATATATTGAGCTCTGTTAATCTGTCCCCCTAAGTTTCCTGATGCAGTCCCTGCACCATTTTGGTTGCCCTTCTCTGGAATGCCTCAGTTTGGTTAATGTCCTTGTGAAGGTGTGGCCTCCAGTACTGCAAGCAGTACTCCAGATAGGGTCTAACCAGTGTCTTGTAAGGAGGGATTATTACCTCCCTCTTCTGACTTGTGATACCCCTACTAATACACCCCAACATCCACCTAGCCTTACCTACTGCTTTAGTGGTCTGCTTGGATGATTTCAGGTCATCGCTGATGATGATGCTCAAGTCTCTTTCTTCCTTTGTGACTGCCAGCAACTCCCTTCCCAGCCTATTGGTGGCTTCAGGGTTTCTCTTCCCTATGTGCATGATCTTGCACTTCTTTGCATTAAACTCCAGTTGCCACTCTTCCAACCATTTTGCTAGTTTATCCAGATCTCTTCTCATTCTGCCCACCCCATCTGGATCATCTACTCTGTTGCAGATCTTGGTGTCATCTGCAAACAGACAAACCTTACCCTCCAGTCCATCTGCAGTGTCACTGATGAAGATATTGAAGAGGACTGGCCCCAGGACTGATCCCTGAGGTACCTCACTTGTGACTTGCATCTCTTCTGACTGTATACCGTTTACCACCACTCTCTGTTTTCTGCCCATCAACCAGTTTGCCACCCAGTTGACCAACTTCTGACCCACCCTGAGCCTGTCACAAACCCATTCAGCAGGTCAGGCCCTCTGCTCCCACAGTGCCAATCTCCAAGTGCAGTATTGTGAACTGGCTGAGCCTCAATAATAGGATCAAGTTCCACACATGCCTCATGGCAAAAAAATTGCCCTTGGTCTCTGCCCATCAAGTCTCGCCCCACTAATAAGACCAGCCCAATCGCTTAAGCACACTTGTAGCTATAGTAAGCACCTCCTTACTGTCCTCCACTGCTGCACATCCCTATTTCTATTCCTTCAGCTACAGAGCCCCATCCTGGATAAACAGTCTTCCCCCCTCGCTTGCAAATGAGAACAGATTAGGACATACAAAACCACCCTTAGAGCTCACCTATAGGCCTCAAACCTTTGTGAATGCTTTTGACCAATCCTTCATCAAACGACCGGCCTAGGCTGCGACTGGCTCCCCTCCTCATAACCCTGCCACTAACACCGTTCCTCTTGTTTTGCTATGCACTGTTATACCATTTTGTGTTGCTTGTTTGCTCTTTCTTGTCCTAGATCTCCTCTGTGAGGCCCATAAATTGCCTCTGTAACAAACTGTTATTGTACTACCTGACTATGTACTGCTGTACTGCTTTGTATCCTCTCTTCTCGTATGTAATATTTGTGATGTGGAACCTTTGTAAAGGAGTCTTTGACTCAAAGATATTTCCGAATCTCCAATAAATAAATAAAGTTAACAGAACAGGGTAGCCCTCCTTTCTCTTTTGTCAGTTTGAATCAAACTTTGGTCTCAAGTTCTGGAGGGATTCAAACAGTGAACCTCTTGTTAGCATACTCAATGTACAGGCTCAGATAATTCTGTTCTTCGGGGGGGCAGATATCTTTCATCAATGGGCACCTAACCAGGTGTACAAAATGAACCCCTAAAACTCTATTAAAGACCTCAGAATAAATTCTTACCTTTTCCCAGTTTGGTATTACCAGTAAGCTTTGCACAGTGTCAACTTTATCCATATATGCTCTACTTGTAAAATAAAGAATTTCAATGGCACACCAAATAGTCTCCAAAGTAGAGGTTTACTTAAAAATAGATAAAAAATGTAAAATGTAAATACAGAACCATATATCACAAAACATACAATCATTTAAAAGAACAAGGGTTAAAAAAAGTGCAAAATTCCTACCAACAGACAAATAGACTTATACATCTAATGTATCTCTTCTAATAGTGCTGATAGACAGATGTTGTTATCAAGAGAGTCCAAATGTGTCTCTAAAGGGAATACAGACTCCAGTTTTAAAACTGGCTTTGCCAACCTCTTTGCATGAGGTCACCTAGCTCCTCCTTGTCAGAATATAAAAATTATACAACCAGGATGTCATCACTCAGAAGGTAAATTAAATAAGATTAATTTCTAAGTCCTTCTTTCATCCATGGGCAACATCCTGCTTGTAAAAACATCAGAGGAACATTTATGACTTTGCACCAGTGTGACATAACCTGGTTTCTCCTTTAAACGTCATAAAATTGATATTTTCTATCCTGTCAGATAAATGGGAGATCCTCAATTTAGGCCTCTTCTAGCCTGTAATTATCTCTTGGCCTTCCAGGTAACACCTTGTATCTAAAACCTGGGAGGGGTTGTCATTCTACAGGCTGTTTCAGCATGTCTCATGAGAGACACCCAGAAACTCATTTTTATATTACAAAAATCTTAGCGTTATCAGAACCAGCTGTGTAAGTGTCACAATCCTCCCCACCTAGACTGAATTTGGGAGCTCTATCCCCTGAATGGGATGAGCTTCCCAAATCAGTTCACTCCTAGTAGACACGAGACAGCCCATCTGAGTTCTGATTGGTCGCTCCAGCCCTATGTAGAATGGTCATGTCATAGCCTTGCAAAACAAGAGTCCATCTTAGCAGTCTACCACTGTTCATTCCTATCTGCATCAGCAAAACCAGGGGGTTGTGGTCAGTCTGTACCACAAAATGCTGCCCATACAAGTATGGCTCCAACTTCTTTAGGGCCCACACTATGGCAAGACACTCCTTTTCCACAGTGGAGTATGCTTGTTACCTGGGAAGTAACATTTTACTCAGATAGGTTACAGGGTGATCTTTTCCTTGGCTGAATGTCTGACTCAGTACTGCCCCAATACCCATGTCTGAGGCATCAGTCTGAACTATAAAGGGTCTGCTATAGTTAGGACTTGTCAAAACAGGAGCACTGCAGAGTGCCTCCTTCAATCTGGTAAAGCCTTCTTCACAAGCTGGTCCCCAGGTAATTTTCTTTGGCATTCTTTTCTTTACCAGGTCAGATGGGGAGCAGCCAGGGCACTGTAATTTTATACAAATGTTCTATAGGACCCTGCTGTCCCAAGAAAACTCCTGACCTGGTTTTGCATTCTGGTCTGGGCCACGCCTGGATTACCTCTATTTTTATTTGGTTAGGACAGAGCTGTCCCCGGCCTACCACATGCCAGAGGTATGCCACT
This sequence comes from Neoceratodus forsteri, assembly GCA_016271365.2. Taxonomy (NCBI): domain Eukaryota; kingdom Metazoa; phylum Chordata; order Ceratodontiformes; family Ceratodontidae; genus Neoceratodus; species Neoceratodus forsteri. Next base: position 277,418,106 of record CM028136.1, on the reverse strand, counting down.
TCTCCCATGGCCACCTGTCACTTCCCAGCTTTGACAGTGAGCCTGGCTCTCTGTATCCTGCCCAGCACTTCCCAAAGGTGGGATAGGTGTTCCTCACAGCTGGTACTAAAGATGGCAATATCATTCAGGCACACCACAACGTACTCCTCAACACCATTTAACACCTGGTTCACCAACCTTTGGAAAGTGGCCGAGGTGTTTTTCATTCGGAAAGGCATTACTTTGAATTCAAATAAGCCTATCAGAATGATGAAGGCTGACTGCTTCCTAGCTCTGTCCACTAACTGTACCTGTTAATACCTCTTGGTCAGGTCAGTGGTCATAAGGTAGATTGCCCCTCCCAACTTGTCCAGGAGTTCATCTGTCCAGGGCATTGGGTGGGTGTCTGACTTCGTGACTGCATTCAGTCCATGATAGTCCACACAGAAATGAGTAGAGCCATCTGGCTTGGGCACAAGGACTACGGGTGAGGCCCAGGAGCTGTGGGATCTCTGGATTACCCCTAAATCCAGCATCTCCTCCACTTTCCTCCTAATGTCCTTTTGGACAGCCTCTGATACCCAATATGCTGTCCGCCGTATGGGCATCTGTGTCCCTGTCTCCACATCGTGAGTCGCTAAGGGGGTTAGTCCAGGCTTGGCGCTAAACAATGGGGCAAAGTCTGCTAAAACTTCCCTTACTTCCTGGATCTGTTCCGGGGCCAGCTGGGGAGACAATTTTACTGCCTCCACAGAGGACTCCCACTTGCTTTCTTTCAGCAAGTCCTGAAGGGGGTCTCCTTCATCCGTCCCCTTCCCAGGACTACACACTGCAAACACCATGTCAGCCCTATTTGCATATGGCTTCATCATGTTGACATGGTACATCCTTTCTGTCTGTCTTCTGTCAGGTAACTCTATAGTGTAGTTCACGTCATTTATCTTCCTAACTACTTTGTACGGTCCTGCCCACTCAGCCTGCAGCTTGTTCTTCCGGAGCAGAATAAGGACCATGACTTCCTGACCCACCATGTATGAGTGATCTCTGGCTCTGCTGTCATACCACACTTTTTGTTTCTGTTGGGCATCTGCCAGGTTGCTCTGGGCTGTTCCCATAAGCTCCTTCAGCCATTCCCTAAACTTAAGGAGGTAATCCACTATGGGAGTACCCTGGGTGGTGTGCTTGCCTTTCCAGTCCTCCCGATTTGGTTTAGGGACCCACGTACCCGGCGTCCATATAAGAGTTCAAAGGGGGAATATCCTGTCTACTCTTGGGGCACCTCCCTGTATGCAAACAACAGGTGGGGAAGGTATTTCTCCCAGTCCCTCCCATGCTGTTCAGCAAACTCCCGGAGCATTGACTTCTGGGTACCATTGAATCTTTCCACAATCCCATTGGCTTGTGGGTGATATGGTGTTGTGCATCTCTACACCACCCCACACTTCTCCCACAAACATTTCATCAGGTCTAACATGAAGGAACCCCCTCAATCGGTGATAACCTCTTGTGGAAACCCAACATGGGAGAAAATACCAAGTAAGGCATCTGCCACTTTGTCTGCCCTCAGTGAGGATAGGGCAACTGCCTCTGCGTACCTGGTGGCATAATCCACCACAGTCAGGATGAATCTCTTCCCTGTGGAGCTGGGGGTATTTAAAGGCCCCACAATATCCAGTCCCACCCTCTGGAATGGCTCTTCCACTATGGGCAATGGAATCAGGATGACTTGGGTTTTTTTGCCTGCCTTCCCTATTTTTTGGCACTGGTGACAAGACCTACAATACTCTTTCACCTGCTGGGTGAAGTTAGGCCAATAGAAATTCTGGGCCAACCGCTGCATAGTGTGCGTGATTCCCAGATAACCAGACAAGGGAATATCATGTGCAATCTTGAGCAACTGCTCACGATACCCCTGGAGAATGACAAGCTGCCTGCCTAGCACCCCTCCCTCTGTCTGCACAGCCTGAGTATACAGAAGTCCATTTTCCCAATAAACCTTATGTCTGCCGTCACCTCCCTGTGCCCCATCAGAGTCTGCCCAAGTCCTCAGCTTATCTAAACTAGGGTCACTTCTCTGGGCACCTACAAACCCCTCACACATTCCCAAGGCATGGGACAGGTCCCCTTCAGTCACTAAACTAGGGTCCCTAGGACTAGCATCAGGGCACTCAGGATCACTGTCAATCCCAACTCTCTGACAATGAGTCACCCTTCCCTCTTTTGAGTAACCCTCCATAGCTGTGTGGTTAACTGCTACTGGGGAAATTTCTACCCCCTTTTCATTCATCTCCCCATCTGGAGACACAGGCTGGGGAACCAGCCTCTCAGTGGTTTCCACAATGGCTTCTGTGGGGTTCAGGGAACTACAATTTTCCCTTGCCACTTGGCCACAGGTAACTGCACACACCATCTTCTGTTTGAGATTGTTGCCCAGGATCACATCTACTGCTAAGGTTTTTTGCTACAGACACTTGTTGCACAGTTCCCCCTGTTTCACCCCAGTCTAGGAGAACACTAGCGAGAGGCAATGTTTTATTTTCACTGATAAAGTTCTGTACAGTTATGTATTTATTGGGTATAAGCTGATCCTGCTCTACTAGATCCCCTTTTACCAATGTCAGGGATGCCCCTGTGTCCCTTAACCCTTGCGTCTGTACACCATTCACCATGACTGGGTGCATGGGTTCCCATGTTCACAGACATGCTTCCAGGGACACACAAACAACCCACTTCCTTCCTAGCACCACCTTACGTATTATTGCTCATCCGTTTGGGACACTGTCTGGCAATATGCCCAGTTTCTTTACACAACCAACATTAATTTCTTTTCTCAGAGAAATCTTTTCTCTGAAACCTGAAGCTAACTGGTTGTGGTGGAGGCAGTGAGGGTTTTAGCTTCCCTGAAGGCACGCTTTTCCCTTTCTGCACTGCCACACCCACTCCATTCACTCTCAGAGCAGGTCTGCTCTTGGCTTAGTGGTCAGAGAGTTCAGCAGCCTCTTGCACTGTTTTGGGATCTTGGTCCTCCAGCTAGGTTTTTAGCTCTGCTGGGCATGCCCAGAAAAATTTTTCTAACAAAATCACATTTTCAATTTTATCAACAGAGTTTACTTCAATTCCTTCCCACCAACGTTTTAAAAGCTGACGTTGTTTCATGGCTAGCTCCTCGTAGCTCATGTCAGGGCTTCTTCTGAGCTTACGGAATTTAGCTCTGTATGATTCAGCAGTTAATTCAAATTCCTTTAACTGTGCAGCTTTAAGTTTACTGTAATCATCACTGTCCTCATTGTTCATTTGACCCAATGCATCCCAAGCTTTTTCGGTAAGTAGCGGGGATAGCTGGAAGCTCCAAGACTCCCTAGGAATTTTAGCCTGAATACAAACTTTTTCAAAAGAATTTAAAATGCCATCCATATCCTCCCCCTCTTTAAATCTGGCTATCAATTTGGAATTCAATTTGTAACCCAGTCCTGTAGTGCCAGTTAAACCCAAGCCACTTACCTGCTCTGGTGCTGCTGGTTGGAGTCGTAGCTTCTCCAGTTTGTGTTGCCTCTGGCACTCACATTCCTCATGGTCAACATCTCTCTGTTCTTGCTCTGCCTCTCAGCATTCTCAAGCTGCCTCCCTCTGTTCTTGTTCCCTCTTCTCCTCTGCAGCTCACTGGTGCTCATGCTCTTCACGGTCTGCCTCCCGCTGTTCACGGTCCCTCTCCCTCTGGAGCTCCCACTCCATTCTGTGCAACTCAATTTGCAGCCAGAGTACTTCTGGATCCAGGATACTGGTGACCTTCCCCTGCTGCTGCGGTCCCTCGCTGACAGTGGCCCTGTTGCCCTCCTCATTGGATCTGGACACTGCACTGGCCACTAGCCCTGCCACATTCAAGGTTCGGTCCATTTCAGTCACTGTCTGTGACTCGATGCTCTGGGTATCTGCTACCATCAGGGCATCCATGAGGTTCTGTTTGGTGGCTTTCACCTTGAACGGGACTCCTCTGTCCCTGCACAACTGCTTTAAGTAGTCTACAGTGTGCCAACTATAGTTGAAAGCCATCTTCTTCTCTAACTACGGCTACTCTGACTTGCACTTTAGAGAGAAAACAAAAATAAAATGGGTAGGAACTTGACTGCACGCCAAGTGATATAGTTCAGTCTCCTTTTTAAAAATAAATCACTGCCTTTTTCTTTCTTTGCAAGTGAGCTGATGGTCTCAAGCTGACAAACAACAATAAAAGCTTGTAATACCAAACTTATGCACATTGCTGTCAACCAGTCTGTCACAAACCCACTCAGCAGGCCACACCCTCTGCTCCCACAGTGCCAACCTCTGAGTGCAGTATTGTGAACAGTTAACAGAATAGGGTAACCCTCCTGTCTGTTTTGTGGGTTCAAATCAAACTTTGGTCTCAAGTTCTGGAGGGATTCAAACTGTGAACCTCTTGCTAGTGTACCCAATGTACAGGCTCTGATAACTCTGCTCTTTGAAGGGGGCAGATATATTTCGCCTATGGGCACCTAACCAGGTGTACAAAATGAACCCCTAAAACTCTATTAAAGACCTCAGAATAAATTCTTATCTTTTCCCAGTTTGGTATTACTAGTAAGCTTTGCACAGTGTCAGCTTTATCCATATATGCTCTACTTGTAAAATAAAGAATTTCAAAGGCACACCAAGTAGTCTCTAAAGTAGAAGTTTACTTAAAAATAGATAAAAAATGTAAAACATAAATACAGAACCATATATCACAAAACATACAATCATTTAAAAGAACAAGGGTTAAAAAAGTGCAAAATTCCTACCACCAGACAATTAGACTTATATATCTAATGTATCTCTTCTAATAGTGCTGATAGACAGATGTTGTTGTCAAGAGAGTCCAAACATGTGTGTCTAAAGGGAATACAGACTCCAGTTTTAAAACTGGATTTGCCAACCTCTTTGCATGAGGTCACCTAGCTCTTCCCTGTCAGAATATAAAAATTATACAATCAGGATGTCATCACTCAGAAGGTAAATTAAATAAGGTTAGTTTCTAAGTCCTTCTTTCATCCATGAGCAACATCCTGCTTTTACAGACATCAGAGGAACATTTATGACTTCGCACCAGTGTGACATAAGCTGGTTTCTCCTTTAAACATTATAAAATGGATATTTTCTATCCTGTCAGATAAACAGAAGATCCTCAATTTAGGTCTCTTCTAGTCTGTAATTTTATCTTGGCCTTCCAGGTAACACCTTGACCCTACCCAGCTTATTAATCAATCTTCTATGTAGAACAGTATCAAAAGCTTTGCTGAAGTCAAGGTAGGTGACATCAACTGCTCCCCCTTGGTCCACCACTCTGGTTACCCAGCCAAAGAAATCTATGAGATTAGTTTGACAGGACCTTACATAGACACATAGATACATAGACACATAGATACATAGACAGTGTCGGCAGATAAGGGCCTACGGCCCACCCAGTCTGCCCATTTGAACTTGTAAGTTTACTTTATGTTTTCCTAGAAGTCTGTTGCCCCTTACCCCTGACCTCCAGAATTCCTTTATGTCTATCCCATGCATTCTTAAATTCCATGATTGTTTCAGCCCCCACCATTTCCTCTGGCAGGGTGTTCCACTTGTCCACCACCCGTTCTGTGAAGACCTTCATTTTGTAAACCCATGCTGTCTTGGATCCTGTGCTCTTATGGATTCCAGGTGTTGCATTATCCTTTCCTTAAGGAGTGCCTGCATAATCTTGCCCACTACTGAGATAAGACTGACTGGTCTGTAGTTCTCTGCCTCCTCCTTGCTACCACTCTTGTGGAACAGGATCACATGAACCCTTCTACAGTCTTCTGGAAGCTCTCCTGTGCTCAGAGACTCACTAAACATTTCTGATAATGGTTCTGTTAGTTCCAGCCTTAGCTTCTTTAGTACCCTGGGATGTATACCATCAGGTCTCATTGCCTTGTCCACCCTGAGCTTATCGAGCTCTTGTAGGACCCTTTCTTTTGTGAAGGGACTAGTGCACATCTCCCTCCCCCCTGTGTCCACGGTGCTGAGCTGTGGGCCCTGCCCTACCTTCTCTTCAGTAAATACTGAGCAAAAGTATCTATTTAGGATAGATGCTTTTCACGTGGTCCTTCTCCTCACATGCCCCTTCTTTACTGTTTGTGCTAGTGTTTCCTCAGTTTGGGTCTTTGCCTGCCTTACTGCCTTCCCTGCTTCTCTTAGGGGAAGTTTGGTGTGCCTCCCTATCTTCATCCCGCCTGCGTTCCCTTATATTTCCTGAAGGCCAGCCTTTTGACTCTGACCTTTTCTGCTACTGTTTTTGAGAACCAAAGTGGTTTCCTTCTTCTTTTGCACTTCCTTTTCTCTCTAACACAATGGGATGTTGCTTCAAGTATTGCATCCTTAATGACTGCCCACTTTGCCTAGGAGAAAGGCTAAAAAAGTTGATGGTGAACTGATTGACAGACTAGACAGAGAGGGTAGTCCTAAATGGAACATTCTCTAATGTCAGCTGCTCACAAGAGGGGTACCACAGGGTCTCTCTTAGTCCAGAACTTTTTAACATGTTTATTTATCTGGATGTGGTTCTGGGTAAAGTGAGCCAGTTTTCAGCAGGTGACGCAAGACTCTGTTGGAGAATGGATTATAAGGAGAGAATTAGTAGCCTGAAAAGTGAAGTGGAAGGGCTGGAACAGTAGTCTAGAATTCAACAATTGAAATTCAGTCCCCCCAAATTAAAAGTGGTCCACATGGGTAACAAAAATTTGTAGACAGAATACTGTATTGCTGGGATCAAGGTGAAGTGTTCAAAGAAGGAAAGGAAGCAGGGGGTGATAGTTTGAAAGCCTCTTCCTAATGTAGTGTGGCAAATAGGAAAGCAAACAGGATGCTAGGGCACATCAGTTGGGGTTTTACTAGTCACAGAAGGGAGGTGGTATTGCTGCTGTCCAGGGCATTGATTAGATCACACCTGGAGCATTGCCTGCAATTTTGGAATCCACATCTGAGGAAGGACAGGGAGTGGTTAGTGACAATCCAGCAGAGGGCTACAAAAATGATCCAGGGGCAGAAGTATAAGACCTTTGATGAGTCTTCACTGTCTCAATATGCACTCTCCAAAGGACAGGAGGCAAAGGGGGGATAAGACAGAAACATTCAAATACACAAAGAGATGTAATAGGATGGCCTCCACAGACACAACAGCATAGCCACATGGGGGTACAGCTTTAGATTGGAAAGGAGGAAAATTCAAGAAGGACACCAGAAAGTATTTCTTCACTGAGCAGGTGGTGAACAGATGGAACACTCTACCCAGTAATGTGATCAGTGCTGGGCTAAATCAGGGTTCAAAACACAGTGGGACTCTTCAAAAGGGATATGAGAAACATAAGGGAAGCAAGTGACAGGGAGGAGTCTGGAAAGGTGAAGTAATTCAAAATAGGACATCAGGGCATCAGGGCAGACTTGAAGGGCCCAGTCTTCTTCTGTCCTTAATCATTTATGTATCTAGCTATGATACTCTTACTACTCCAGCCCATCTAGCCAACCACTCCCACCTGATTCTGGCCCTTCTCATATAAACAACATAACTTAATCTTTGTAAATATGTACATATTAATTGTAGGAATAATCAGATATCTCATAATGGTATCCGACCTTGCATATTAGGATGTTAGGAATGTCTGTATCTGAACCCATATCAGGTCCTGACATCGTATATGACCGGGTATTTTTTTTTCATGTGTTTACCACTTCTCCTTGTGGTGGGGATATACCCTGTACCTTGACCTTTCAGCCCCTGCTACCACCCACCTGGCGGGGATATACCCTGTACCTTGACCTTTCAGGCTCTACTTCCACCCCAATCTGCCCACATGGGGAGGCTTGTGACTTATCCCTCATGGTGTGGATCCCCAGGGAAGGGGGGCAGGGGAGAGACTGAGATCTACCTGAAGGGCCATGCTTGCATCCTTGGCTTCATGCTACACATGAGAAGAAGGAGTTTTTCTTGTTTGGTTGCCAGCCTCTGATAGGAGTAGATGTGCAATGACATCAGCACACATCATCGATGCTCCCACCACAGTATGCAGACATCTGCCACCCCACCAATCCTGTTCCTCAGTGTTGACTGCAGGTGCACTCACCACTAGCTATCACAAGAGGCCAGTGTCTGCCAGGAATCAGTACCCTCTGCACTCTGGAGAAGGAGAGCAGTCTTCTAGATGCTCATCCTTCTCTCCTGGTGGGACCTCTGACAGCTGCGGTACACTCCGGAACCTGGGTCATCAGCACTGCAGGTGGTAGTGCTCCTGCTCCACTGGTGTGCCAGCTCAAAATAATTGGGTATTGTTGGATTCATTGTATAACATACCAAGATTTAGCAATATTTAGATTTAGGATTTTAGGATATTCTAAAATCTGATTTAATAGCCAAGATTTTTAGGATATGGGATATTGAGGACCCGTATCACAAAAAACTAAAAATCCTAAAAATTGTTAGATATTCTCACTATCCATTTAAAAAATGGATATCCGAGCAACTCACATTAATTATATTTTTTATCTTTAATTTGTCTTACCAACAGTGATATAACTTCTAGTTTTTAGATAATTTGTTTTGCATTTTTTTAGTTACATCTGTTGCTGTAGCTGTCCCCCTGAGGACCCTCTCAAAAACTAGGCATCTAGCTTGAAAGTAGATGTCTGGGTGTTCAGAGATTCTAAATAACTAAAATAATAAATGAATAAATAGCACTTAGTAAAAGTTGCTTGTATCTGTGTATGGACCCCTAATATTACATCTAAGTTGGGCTACCCTTGGGAAATACACTAATATACAATCCCTAGAATGCACTGTGGCTTTGTAGCTAGGCCCATTGAAAGCTTTTAAACTACAGAGCAGTTTAGTGTATACAATCTCTGCCAATACCCAAACTATACTATACTATATATTCGGGTATGGGTTAGGGGGGTCATACTCCCTCCATACACACAAACGTGTTTTCTGCATACCTTTCTTCTTTCCCTCATTAGGAGGGACATCTCTCATTTTACCTCTCAGCAGTTGTCTGTCCAAAATGAAAAGGATGGTGTTATATAATTTACAGTTGCTTAAGAGCAAAAAATCACAGTAATCTAAAAGGATGATTACTTAGTTGAGAGCAAGTGTCATACGCACCAAATAACTAATTTCCAAATGTGTTCTTCTAATTCTCTTTATAAAATGATTTAAGAATCAGTCACTAGTCTGACTGGTCTATGGCCATCTGGACCTGTGTGGTAATTAACTAATAACTGCACAGGTCAGAAAAGTGTGTAGAAGGTTTTGGAACTTGTTTTCTAGGCTGACATGAAGGTATCACTAGACTACTTTGGAATTTTTAGTAACTGCATATTTCTGACAGTTGAAAGAAGAAACAAAGTTCTGCAGTTAACCTGAGTGACTTACCTCTTAGTTTGAACTGTTTGATGGGACTCACTGAAATGTTTGGTGTGAGAATGGATTTTCTGTTTTAAGAAGATGGCACTGTGCTGTTCCTATAAAGAAATTAAGGCCAATGTAAGCAGGATGAATCTATCAATAATACTGAGCTGAAATGTAACTGAAGAAAACGAAAACTAGAACAACACCCAGAAGTTCACTACATGAGTAAGTTTGGTGTTTAATGACTGCTTGGTGGGGAAAACAAATAATTAAAACTGACATCAAATTAGCTGCAGTATAAGAGTTACATCAAATACCAAGAGAGGTTTATGCAACAGTGAGGAATAGCAAAGAGGAACACTGCAATATTTCAGCCTTTGTGGAAATAAGAGAATACTCAACAGGAATATCAACAGCCATGCAGTTGAAACAAGCATGAATATAATGACTGATACAGAGTCTATGTAAACTAATAACATGTTTGTGTCTGTTGTAAAATCATATCAAACAGAAGGCAATGGTATGGCACATCATCGCCCAAGAAAGCAGAAAGCATCCCACTTAGGGGTCTTCTGGCTGAAATCCACACTGATCAAGGAAGAATGGAGGCCAGTCAGGCTGAGCTCTGGTCAGTCAAGAAAGAATGGAGATCAGACTGGACAGGATGAAGGCCAGGCAATCTAGGACAGAAGTTAAAAAAGAGGTTGCTACAACTGAATTGATGAAGACAGTGCAAGCAGCAAAGGTAGAACGGGCAGCCACTCTACAAGGGGAAATGAAAGCCCTTAGAGCGGAAACCTAGAATAAAGGACACAGCTTCTGGGCTCACAAAACAAGTGGCAGAGACAGATTCAGCACTGTGACAGGTAAGAATGTAGGTATTATAGGAACTGAAAGTTGTCAAAGAACTAGCTAGCTGGTGCATGTCCAAGAGGACCAAAAGAAGACAATCATCACTGGCCTGGTGGCACAGAGGGCTGATGCATCAACCCTCACCTGCTGCCATGCTGGTGACCTGGGATCAGGAGCAATCTTGGGTTGTCAGTGGTTGGCCAAGGAGAGGAGGATCAAGCATCTGGAGGACAGTTCTCCTTCTCCTTCTTTGGGGGGGGGGGGCACTGGCTCTAGCATTTGACTGATCACCAGTGGTGGCTGGGGGTACAGGAAGCTGGGACTGCAACGTGTGGAAGAGAGGAGTGGCGGCCATAGACATTCTATGCAAGGAGTGTGCATAAGCATGTCTAGATGGCATTGCACATCCACTCCTCTGATGGTAAGAAAAAAGCAGAAAAATGTCCGGCAGTGGTACAGGATGATATCAATGCCTCACAAGCTCTGCACCCAAGATACGGGGCCCTCTCCCAGAAACCAGATCTGATCCACTGACAGGTGGAAGCTGCTGACCCCCACCATGGAGGGTGAGCTGTGGGGGAACACTGGGAGTGAGGTAAGTCCCTGGGACACTGGATGACGGGGCTGGGACGGGGGTCGATTGGAAGGAGCAGACCCAGCAGGGGAGAAAAAAGAAATAGAAAATTAAAAAAGAAGACAATCATCTGCAGCAGGCCAACAACAGAAGGGCCCTGTATGATCTCAGGGAGTACCTGGGCAGATAAACTGACCTGCTGGAGTGTACTTCACATGCTTTTGGAGTTGACCATGTACTAGCACTCTGCACGACATACCAGCAGCACAATCCTGAATCTGCACTCTGTAAGGCATACCAGCAGCCTGATCCTGAACAAGCACTCTGCACAGCATATCAGTAGCCTGATCATGAACCTGTACTCTGCATGGTGTAACAGCAGCCTGATCCTAAAACAACCCTCTGCACAGTGTACCAGCATTCACCAGGAGAAGGTAGCGTTCACAGTTTTCAGACCAGGTGCTGGTAAAATGAAGTCATAATAAACAAAAGAATACCAGCATTCCATGCATCAGGTTTAAAACCTTTTGTTTTACTGTGTAATTTTGAATGTAAAATACAAACACAGTACCCTTAAATAAGATGTCCAAAAGTTCAAAACAATTCAATACAGGTTTCAACCACAAAATAGTGTACCAGCCCAGCGCTTCGAGGTGCAATACCTCTTCATAGGGGTACTGTGTTTGTATTTTACATTCAAAATTACACTGTAAAACAAAAAGTTTTAAACCTGATGCATGCAGTGCTGGTATTCTTTTTATTTACAGTGTAACAGCAGCCTGATTTGAAGATGCACTCTGCACGACATCCCAGCAGCCTGATCTTGATCCAGCACTCTGCATGGTATTACAGCAGCCTGATCCTAAACCAACCCTCTGCACAGCATACCTGCAGCCTAAACTTGAACCAGCACTGTGCATGGTATTACAGGAGCCTGATCCTAAACCATGCACTCTGCATGCCATACCAGTGCCTGATCCTCAGCTAACTGCATGGCGTGCCAGCAGCCTGATACTGAACCAACACTCTGCATGGCACACCAGCAGCCTGATCCAGAACCAGCAATCTGCATAGTGTACCAGCAGCCTGATTCTAAACTACCACTCTACACTGCGTACCAAAAGACTGATCCAGAACCAGCAATCTGCATAGTGTACCAGCAGCCTGATTCTAAACTAGCACTATACACTGCGTACCAACAGACTGATCCAGAACCAGCATTATTTGCATAGCATACCAGCAGCCTGATTCTAAACTAGCACTCTGCACTGTGAACCAGCAGACTGATCCAGAACCAGCAATCTGCATAGTGTACCAGCAGCTTGATCCAGAACCAACAATCTGCATAGTGTATCAGCAGCCTGATTCTAAACTAGCACTCTACACTGCGTACCAGCAGACTGATCTGAACCAACACTCTACACGGCATCCTAACAGCCTGATATTGAACCAGCACTCTGCACGCCATTGCAGTGCCTGATCCTAATTCTTATGCATGGTGCACCAACAGCCTGATTCTGAACCAGCACTCTGCTCAGCATACCAGCAGCCCCATCCTGAAGCAGCGCTCTGCATGGTGTTCCAGCAAACTGATCTTTAACCAGTCCTCTCCACAGTGTACAAGCAGACTGATCTGAACCAGCACTCTACACGGCATCCTAACAGCCTGATATTGAACCAGCACTCTGCACGCCATTGCAGCGCCTGATCCTAATTCTTATGCATGGTGTACCAGCAGCCTGATCCTGAACCAGCACTCTGCTCAGCATACCAGCAGCCCCATCCTGAAGCAGCGCTCTGCATGGTGTTCCAGCAAACTGATCTTTAACCAGTCCTCTCCACAGTGTACAAGCAGACTGATCTGAACCAGCACTCTGCACAGTATCCCAGCAGCCTGATCTTGAACCAGCACTCTTCATGCCATTCCAGCGACTGATCCTAAACCATTAACATGGCATACCAACAGCCTGATCCTGAACCAGCACTCTGCTTGGCATACCAGCAGCCCTGTCCTGAAACAACACTCTACATGGCGTCCCAGCAGCCTAATCCTGATCCTGCACCTGCCAGCTTTGCAGCCACTCAAAACTTTCCACGGCATGGGAGCCAGCAGAACCTCAGCTCCACCAGAGGTCAGCCAGGCAAGACCGTAGGCCTGATACTGTAGAATTTAAATAAAAGTCTATTTTTATATTTGTCCTCGTGCTTGCACAAAGTGAACATATTGCTGTGATATTGGATTTCAGAGGTGTGTCACTGTTAGGCTCAATGCAGCTCAAGCTACAATGGGCTCTACTGTGGCAGTCCAATGATCAGTGAGGCTGATCATTACACTGCTGTGCAGGTTGATGGGTGGAAACTTCATGTAGTTAAAAAGAGGTAGCCACATCTATCAGACAGCGTCTGCCTTCCTTCATCTGCAGGACGCTGCTCACCAACCAGCTGAAAGTTGTTTTTGCACATCTTAGTATAGTGATGGCTTGAGAAAGTCATTTTTTTCAGAATCTCAAAAGCTGCCATTAAAAAAAAATATTAGAAGCTTGAGGCTTCACAGGCACACACCCAGTGTCCCACAGTTTTAGTATTTCACACTTCTCCACCAATCAGTAAGTATACTGACTGAATTAATTTTTTTTATTTCATTTTTATTTTTTTTAAATAAGAACATAGTCCCATACACTCTCTACCCCCCTGCACAATTGCTGATGCTCACTACTCCATGACTACTACTGCCTCTGTATTGTCTTGCTGATAGATGTGGTAAAATAAACCTGATATATTTTTTCTACCTATTTCATAGATCCTGGATGCCACCGCAGTCCTGACTTAAGCCTGCTTCCATGTTGATGTTGATGTCCCTGCGGTAAAAAATATCAGCAAATCTTTGTCTCCCCCCCAGTCTGAAATGGATCCACCATGGGTGTTCGACAAAATTTTTGTTGAACACCTCGACAGTTAAACCAGCTGGTCGACTGCATTTTCCGGTCGGCTGCTGGTTTCCAGTGCCAGTAACTGTTTTCTTCGGGGAGCTTTGCCCCGAACCCCCCATGCGGGGGGCTGCACCACCTGAACCCCCCACTTAGGATTATCAACTCTGAGTTGAAGCTGATTTGGGGTGGTACAGGACCCCTGACAAACAGCAGTAGGATCCAGTGGGTTCCCTACAGCGGCATGGCACTGTAGTCACTGAAGGGGACCTCGCTGTCAAACAGTTGCTGTCGAGTGGGCAACCAGTCTGAAACCTCTGACATACTGGCCTCCTAACCCTGTACATAGTTCTTGGGAGATGCAAGGTGCAGACTGTTGATCATTCTTGCTGGAAACAGGCTCTGACATACAAAGTACATGCACTCTGTTGTTACAGTCTCAGCCCAGTTCTTGTGTAGTTTTGCTCTGTTGTTGAGAGAGTGTCCTCTGGTCCTTGATGCTGGAAACACCATGGCACCTTTGAGAGTTGTGGTGTAGACTATTGGGATGGGCTGGATGGTAGCATCTGAGGATGAATTCAACTGCAGCAGCAATATCGTAAGACAGGTTAGACAATGCACTCATCAGGGTAACAACCCTTAGAAAACCCTGGCATTACTGGGGGGGGGATTCTGGGCAATGGTGGAGGCTCTGTGTTCCTGGATGCCATGGCATGCCCAACCGAAGCCTGCTTTCATGTTTTAGTCACACTGTTGCCAGGAGCCACTACCACCCTTCCTCCCTTATCTGCTACTTCACTCCATCACTGATTCACATGCACTCCCTCACTCAAGTACAGTAACAATGAAAAAAAACAAAACACAAAAAGTAAAAAAAAAAAGCATTTGAATTTGGGTTTATATATTTCAATAACTTGGAGGGGGGGCTTTGTACACCTAGAACTACTGTACTTAGGAGAAACTACAGCTATGGAGCCCATAGCAGGACAAATGTCCTAATGTAAAAAAAAGTCTATCACATGCAGGCAGGTAAATGCAGTTTAAAACTGTAAAATCAGGACCCCATTTGAAATGACATATTACATCTCATCTGGTCTATTTTGGGTTAGTTTATAATAAAAATATGTACACACAGGACCCAATACAATAGCAATGCAAGTAGCAAACGTTCAGCATTGACAAATGCTTGTCAGAATATGTACTGTTTCTCACTCTGGTCCAAAAGCAATTGATCCCATACAGTGTGTAGCAGGGTCCATTAAAGCTTGTGAGATTTCATGTTTGCTAGCCCAGGAAATCCTTCATGTCCAGTCGCAAGTTTCAATAAATTAATCTTTCAAAAATGACAAAAGAACCATCAAGTTTCTGCTTGCATCCATGGAGACTATCTGAGGAACAATTGCAAAGTGAGGCAGTGTGGTTTACTGAAGTGCTTATGGGAGTAAATTACTTATCACAAATTATACTGTGCCCATCTAAAGAAATAGCAGTGAGCCAAAGGCAAGCCAAAATAATACAAGGCTTTTTCTTCTATTTTGATTGTCACCTGTGATCTATCCCTTCTTTCTTTTTTTTCTGTTTTTTGCAGGTGCACAAACCACTGCATTCAAAGCACAGTTGTACATCTTCTGACACAAGTTGGTCTAGCTTCAAGAGAGATTATGTTTGTGACAGGACCAGTCTGGAAAATTACTGGTCTTTATCACTCTCCGACTGAAGACTCTGGAGTGAAATACTGGCTGCAGGGTCCAGTAGAAGCACCACAACACCTGCACAGTAGCAACTTTCTGAGAAGAGCCTACCTCCATTTACACAAAATAACCTTTCTGAGGTGAGCCCCCCACACTAAGCACATCAGGTCTGTAATTCAAAAGTAGTACAAATGAAGCCAGCTTAATCAGAAGCTGTTTCATACTGTATAAAAAAACTGAATTAGAGGATGCCATCTTAACCAGAAGCAGTTTCATACTGTACAATAAGCTTGAGTTAGAGGATTTAAAAATGTTTTTCTTCAATCAGTAGTTTTTCTCCCCTCCAGTCTACCCAATGGCACCCCTGCAGCCCTGTCACCAACTTTCTCACAGATGTACCAGTTATCCACCACTTGCTCAGAACCACATTGGGTGGGTGGCCCGCTATGTCAGTCATGTGAGAGACTGCAGGGGATGGAGTCTATGGGCAGTCCAGTATTTTTTTCCTTTCATTTTGGCCCTGAGGGCTACAGTGCTGGATGTGTGTGACAAGCACATTATGCTATGGTGTCTTCCCTCCCCAAGGAAGGATAGCTGCAAACAGGCAATCGATCCTCCCTCACCAGGCCAGCTCACTAAGCAACCCTAGTCTGTTCCCGAACCCGGGTTGCTGGCATGGATAGCAGAAGCCTAACCACTCTGCCACTGGACTAGACCTTTTAAATTATTTTTAAATCTATATCCTTTGGAGGAAAATCCTCTTAGCACAACTGGATGACACTGTCAGCGATCCTGAATTTGGTATCATGACAAACTAACAAAGTTGTCTGAATAGAAAGAAACCATAGCCCAGAACATTTAGTAGCACAGTGAAAAATGCCAGATTTAAACTACTTCTAACAATAAACTATTAAATACATTTAAAACTTGTCTAACAACAATAAACAAACATGCTCCTTTCATAAAAACTAGAGTAAAAAATGCTTCCCAACCGTGGTTTACTGCTGACCTAAAAAAAAAAAACTCTAGCCACATGAGATAAACTTTGGGCTATAGCTAGATCCCCTAAAACCAGCTGGGATTGGGTGGGCTTCAGAACAGCGAGAAACACCTGCACTAAACTTATTTGAACAGCTAAGGTTAATTATATGAATGCCTTAGAAGAGGCCAAAGGTAACCCATGGAAAATGTGGTGAACCATTAAAACTGTCGAAGGTCATATAGACCTCCGCTGCAATTCCAACTAAAATTACTTCCCTAGGTACTCACATCATGGATAAAGCCATAATCCTCGAAAAATTAAATGCCTACTTTGCTACAACCAGATTAGCATTCGACTCCTCTCCGGCTGCAAAGCTCATGATTGGCTCCTTGTCAGAGAATGTTCAGGACAGTCTGCAAACACTGAATCCTTTCCAGCTCTCCCCGATAACCTTCAAGTAGGTCGAGGATATGTTAGCAAAGCAAGACATCAAAAAGAGTACAAGTGCTGATGGAACTGACCCCTTTTTTCTGCAGGATGGTTTGCTGTTCCTAACAGCCCCCATAACTCACCTCTTCAACATGTCAGTCACTTCTGGCTCTGTCCCATCTCTATGGAAAACAGCCCATTTACGTCCCTTATTTAAATCAGGGGACCCCCGATGTAAATAACTATAGGCCCATCTCTATTTTACCTAGACTATCAGAATTACTAGAAAAATTAATCAATACACAATTTAGGGATTATCTAGAAAAGACAGAGCTACTAAACATCAGATTTTAGAAAAAATCGTAGTACACTCTACCCTGGCCAAAGTAACTGATAAGTCACTCACTGTCCTTGGTCACAAGCTCTTCACTGGAGCTGTCTTCCTGGACCTGAGCAAAGCATTCGATACAATTGACCACAACCTTTTACTAGCATAGCTTACAGCACATGGGCTAAGTAACCCTTCAGTGAGTTGGTTTGCTTGCTATCACACAGGCCGAGCCCAATGCATTAAAGCAGATGGGCTCCTATCTTCTCCCTTACCTCTCCTGAGAGGAGTGCCTCAGGCATCTATTTTAGGTCCTCTCTTTTTCATTATTTATATCGGTACTTTAAGTGATAATATTCACTCTGCAAAACTTCATTTTTTCACAGATGATACTGTCCTCTATATCTCAAAACCTTCCCTAGAAGAAATCGGCAACGCACTTCAATAGGATTTGAATCAGTGCAACATAACCTTTTTAATTCACTAAAAATACCACTAACAGCTTAATCTGGTTCAAGGTCAGTTGGCATTCATCTGTATCCCCCTCCCCTGGGTCGTTTCTGAAAATAGGCAGGATTTGTCTAGTGCACTTACCCGGTCAACAGAAACTAAATAAATAAAATTCGAAACTTTAGCTAAATAATAAAAAAAAAAAAACTAAGGTAATGTGCTTCGCCCCCTCCCTGTCCTCTCCTTCACAATCAAGGCACTGCACATTATCTGTCTCAATGCTGATAGTGGATATCTTGGAAGTTGTGGACAAATTTAAGTACCTGGGTCTTTGGCTTTACAGTCACCTCTCCTTTGCTGTCCACATTTATATACTCATAAAAAAACTAAAAGTTCGACTAGGCTTCCTTTTTCAGAAATAAATCCCTTTTCCCCATAGATGTGAGAAAAAGGTTAGTCCAAGCTACTTTTCTGCCTCTCCTGGACTATGTGGGTATTTTATATACTAATAGCTCAGCTTCTCACATTCATAAACTAGATGTTCTCTTTCACCAAGCTATTCGTTTCATTCTAAATGCCCCCTTCCAGGACCCACCATTGCTCACTTTATTTGGTGGTGGGTTGGATGTCGCTTGCCTCCAGAAGGAAATTGCAAAATTGTATTTGGGTATACAAAGCAATGGTAAATAAACTCCCCTTGTACATTTTGACCCTATTCCATCCCTCCCATAGCCATTATTCCTTAAGGAAAAATTATTTTATCAGACGTAACGAGATTTTGCACCAATTTTATAAAAGCTGCAATTAGTTTTGCTCAACTGTCTGCCTGGAACACACTCCAAACCACACTTAGGCTCTCAAATGTTGTTTCCTTGAATGTTGCCAGATCTCTTACATGTAGGTCCTGTAAAGATGATTGCTACTATTACCAGTTAATCAGATTTTAAGCCTACAGTATATCATTACCCCTATAGGGGTTCACTTTTTAGTGTATGGCAGGGATCCTTGCACTCCCTTGCTATGTCACTACCTTGCATTTTTCCTTTCATACCCCGAGCTGTTAATTGTAAAGTACTGTTTCCCAACATTGTCTTATGCTTTGTTACGGTAGATGTTAGTTTCTTTATTATTCTTTCTGGAGTCTGTACTGTTCATCTAATCTCTGTTCTGTGAAATGTCTTTGTCATTTTATTATGTAATTGATATTTGCTGTTTTGCCTGTGTCAGGACTTCCTTGTAAAATGTCTTTGCTGTTTCATTATGTAACTGATGTTTGCTGTTTGCCTGTGTCAGGACCTCCTTGTAAATGTGCTTGTTCCATGGAGCTTTAATTTATTTTAATTATTTATTTGTTAACATCTCAGATTAATACCTTTGAGTTGAGAGCTCATTTACAAAGGTTCCACGTCAAAAGCAGAATACATTACACAGATAACGAGTCCAGTTTAAAGGTTCAACTTAGTGAACGGAGTATTTTACGGCTGGTAACATGGTACGAGACAGATACTGACATATTTTAAATTTAAGGTTATTAAATTCTCGGATTGCAGACCAATGAGCCAGAGACTCATTTGCAACTGTTACACATCAAGTACAGCATTACAGTAAGTACAGAGAGGACAAGGAGTCAGATGCTCAAATTAACCAGGTAATATACAACGTCAATTATAACAATGACCAATATAATGGCAGGAAGCATACAATATCCAGTGTGACACTAGACGACTTGCAGAATGGAGGATCAAACAGTTCTACTGGAGTCACATTTGCAGTCATGGGCCAGAGTGGCAGGGCTGTTGGTGGTGAAGGCAGCCAGGGGTTGGCTCTGTCTAACGGTAGAAGCAGCCAGAGGTTGGCTTAGTCGAGGAGGCAGTCAGTTGTGGACTCAGGCTGGCAGGGGAAATAAAGAAGGGTAGCTCACTAATTCAGGGGAGGAGGTGGGTGGGGTAGGGGAAGGGAGAAAAAGTGAAGCGGGGGAAACAAGTAGTGCTACAGAAGGTGTTAGCTAAGCAGAGCAATCACAGCTGCTGAACAAGATCAGATGCTGTTTGAGGAGGAGTGTGAATGTACCAAGCTTGGGTACCCCAACCATGTCGTTAGGGAGGTCATTAAGCCATGTAGGGACTCAGTAGCTGAAGGAACATTGGGCTAGGGAGGTGCAACAAAAAGGGACATGGAAGTTCAGCCTGGAGGTAATCCTGGTGCAGCGTGAGTGTGAGGCATGAGCAAGAAAGAGCTGGGACTTTGGGGGAGTTAGGCCCATACTGATTTTCTTTGCAAATAAGCAGGTGTGGTATTGGATTCTGTCCCTAAGTTTCAGCCATTTTGATCCGGTGTATAGATCGCATGTATGAGTCCGGTGATGCACGCCCATTACTAGGTGACAGGCCTTGTTGAGGGCAGTGCTAATTCTTTTGAGGGACAATTCTGTGGTAGCACCATAAATAACTAGGCTGTAGTCTACAATTGACAGTTTGGAGCTGGTTACAGCCATCATAAGGGCATCTTGGGTCATATTGTTTCTATGTCTGTATAGGATATCTAACCTACAGTTTACCACTTTCAAGACAACGTTGATGTGCTCTTTGAATGGCAGAGTGCTGTCAAGTGTAATTCTGAGATATTTAAAGGATTAAACTTGTTCAGTTGGGGTGTTGAGGTGGTTAAGTATGGTAAGTGGAGTAGATTTTAGTTTAACGGGGCTGGAGAACAGCATGGACTTAGTCTTTTTATAGTTCATGATAAGTTTATGGGCTGTGAACCAGTCTTCAGCTCCTGAAAAGTTATGGTGTAAGTCTGAGGCGAGAGTGTGAGGGTCAGGGTGGCTGATGAAGAGTACCGTGTCGTCCGCATAAAGGACTAGGTCACCAGAGCAGGATTGAGGGAGTTCAGTAAGAGGCTAAATAATAAAGGACCTAAAATGGAGCTTTGGGGTACTCCAGAATGGACAGGTAGACTGGAGGATAGTGCATCACAAATCTTTACCTGTTGTGCCCTATCCTTCAGGTAACTTTTGAACCAGTCCACCGTCTCAGAGGATACCCCAGCATTGCTAATGGAGTCGATAAGAAGGGTGTGGGGAACCACGTCAAAGGCCTTAGTGAGGTCAATGTACACTAACCCCACTAAGTGCACATGTTCAGGGCTTTGTGTATGAAATTGGTGTATTCAAACAGAACTGAGGTGGTGCTGTGAGTTTTCCTGAAGCCGTGCTGTTCAGGGCATTGGATGTTATACTTAGTTAGATATTCCATGAGCTGGTCCATAATTATCCATTCCAGAGCTTTAGAAAGGGGAAGTAAGATTGAGATGGGACGGTAATTGGAGTGGAGGGCTCTATCTCTGCTCTTGTGGATCAGGGTCACCACAGCTGCTTTCTAGCAGGTGAGGAATTGCCCAAGACACAGGGACTTGTTCAGAATTTTAGTGAGGGGTTGCAAGGTAAGCATCCAACACCATGCGTAACAGCTTTAGGTCTAGGGAGTCACTGCTATGGGAAGATTTGCCTTTAACCTTGAGTAGGTATTTTCTGGCAGTGCTAGTGGAGACAGTTTTGAAGTAGAAATGTGGGTTTGTGGTCAGGGGCAGCATTCTTAGATGTGAGTGGAAGTGTGAGGGGGTCAAAGAAGTTGGGGGGAGTACAACACTAAGGTCCAAGAAAGCTATGTTTAAGGTGTTGGCCATCTGCTGCAGATCTCGGATGGTAGTACCATAAAGGTTGAGCATGGTGGGAGGAGTTTTGATGGGCTTACCAATAAGTTGTTTTAAGTTATCCCAAAACCTCCCGCTGTCACCCCAGGAGTTTGTGAGTGCCTCCTTGTAGTGGTCCCTTTTTGCTTACCTGATGGCCTGGGTGCAGGAGTTTCTGGCCATTCTGTACTGTTGCCAGTGGTATTGATTGCCTGTTGCCCGGACTTTGTGACACAGGTAGTCCTTGTCAGCCATTTGGGATAGGAGTGAGGGAGAGATTCAAGGGTTGGAAACGGCTTTGGTCCTCTGCTTTTTTAGGGGGGCATAGATGTCACATGCAGCATTGAAACTAGATAGATATGAAGTGGTCCAGGGCCAGATCAACACTGGGTGCATGATCCAGTATCAACCAGTCCAGGTTGCATAGGTGGTTTAGGAACTGATTGAGTTAACCTTTCTTGAGGATGCATTGGTGTGTGAATTTTTTACATTGTTTGAGGGACTTATTGGACCACAAGGAGATGATAGGGGTGTGGTCACTAATGGCATCAGGGAGAACCTAAGAACTGGTTATTCTGTCAGATCAATTTGGTGAAGATGAAGTCCAGCAAGGTACAGTTGCCAGTCCTAGGATTGCGTCTGGTCGGAGAGGTCACTACTTGGGCCAGATTAATGGTGATGGTAATATCTTTATGGACTTCAGCCTCGGATGCCAACCAGTTAACACTGAAGTCCCCAAGGAGCACTATTTCAGTGCTAGGGGGAAGTTTGGTGTGATAGTCTATTATTGCTGCGAAACCATTGGATTGGTCACAGGGTGGAATGTAGCAGGTTATGATAGTTAGGGATTTTCTGTGGGGTCCCAGAAGCAATTTGAATGCAAGTGCTTGGGAGTTACTATTGGTAGCTATCTTGGGGAGAGGGTGTCCTTGGAGGTAGGCTTTGATGTAAATTGCACAGCCCCCTCCCCTTTTACAAATCCTGTCATCTCCAAATAGCATATTGCCATCCTGATGCATGGCACTGTCAGGAATCTTGTGGGACAGCCACATTTCAATGACCATTAGAATGTCAGGCGGGTGTTGGGACACCTACACCTGGAGGAGGTCAGTTTTTTGGTGGAGACTTCTGATGTTTAAGGATGCCAGTTTAATTGTGCCAAATGTGGTGCTATGTGCATGGGGGAGCTGGATTGGTCCAGGATTAGGGTGAATATTTCCCAACAGAAGCAGGAGTAGCAAGGAGTTCTGCATTAAGATGAATTTGAGTGCCTTGAGAATGGATAGGGGTTTGTGGTTTCTGGGTATACATGCTAATATAAGCATAGGTGGGTGAGAGAGGTGAGGAAGCATAAGAAGAGAGAGAGGGGGAGGGAGATTTTAGCAGTATACATTAGAGGGCTGCACAGGGGGATGATGGTGCAGTGCGGGGCACTAATGGTTGTGGCAACAATAGGGATACCCCAGACAGAAGGTGGATTGCTTGCCTCAGTCAGTTGTTTGGGAGCCAGGTGGTGTAGGGGTAAACATGCTATCAGGAGGATTAGGATTACTAGGTGGTTATGCAAGATCATCCTTGGGAGACTAGGCCAGCTAGTGTCTGGTGGATAACAGAGATGACACATTAGTTCCCTGTGAACACTTAATGAGAGGAAAATGGAAGTCTGAGAGATATTAGGGGCAAGAACCTTTTTTCCAGACATTAGGATTCTCAGCCCTGTGGTTGGGTTGAAGAGGTATTCCGAAGTGTGTGCCCTTTAAGGTTTTGATAGGGGAAGGTCAGGTAGTGCATTTAATAAAGGATGGTGGTGAGGGAGGGGGCAGTGAGGGTGGGGGCATGCCACAAATTCAGGTTGGGAGTCAGTCACAAGTAGCACAGTCTCCAAAGCCAAAAATCTAAATTAATGGATTTTTTTTAGCTTTCTCTTAAGAGTGTGGCTCTCTGCTGCAAATTAAGGGAAAAGCAGGCAGAGGGCTCGATCCAAGGATTAATTTTTTTTTTTATGTTTGGCTCTCTGCTGTTGATAAGATTAAAACAGGCAGAGAGCTCAGCTCAGTTCCACAGGAGTGAAAGGCTAAGCCTGAGAAATTCAAACTGCAGGCTTTGCGAGAAGCTGCGGATGGTTTGCTGCACCATTGGTGAGGAGGGTGCCAAAATTCAAACTTTGGCCCATTCAGTGGCTCGTACCTGTAGTCAGGAGGGTGGCAGAGCCAGCAGGGTTCGAACAACAATCACGGTTCGAGTGAGGAGGAGTTTGACCTGAACAGGGCACGGCTGATCCCCTGGGGAAGAGAAAAGAGAAGTCAATTAATAGTCAAGCTGGTGAGGGGAGGGTTACTAGAGTCACATAGGGGAGAAAGGTAGGGGCGGGCAATAGACAAAGGAGATGAAGAGTCTTAGCAGAAATTGGTAGCAAGGAAGACACAGGAGAGGGTCACAGGGGAGGGTCCCATGCTAATCAGTGGGTGGGGGATGAGGAGCTACGGGAGCGGGGGAGGCTAAGCCTGAAATTAAGCAGGGGCAGGCAAATCAAGCAGTGTGAGAGCAAAATTTAACTAGCTAGAATTCCCAATGCAAGAGATCTCAACTTAACACTCTAGCTTCAGGAAATCTTAGTTAGAAACTGTGACAGGTCCAAATTTAAATCTCTAAAGCTTGGCAGGTTTAAACTTAAAAAAAAAAATAATCAAGCTGAAAGTGAGCTGCACTTAAAATTCAGAAACTATAGCAGGTCTTAACTTAAGGCTCTAAAACTATTACAGACTATACTTAAGCATTTGTCAATGCCGAATGTTTGCTTGCTGTCATTGGCAGTGGTAGTGTAGAAGTTACAGAGCTGCGTAATAGGAATGGCAGTGAAGTACTGAACTGAAGCCAACCCCACCACCACCCTGCAGAGAGTGACAGGCATTGGGGTGTGCCTTTGGGTCGTCAGGCATAACGGCCACGCCATTTCACCACACCCCACCCTGCAGACACTGACAAGTGTCACGTGTGTCTTGGGGTCTTTGGCTTTGCGCACCCCATTCCATCAGGAAATACGGTGAGATGGGTGCAGTATAGAGAATGGGGTGAACTTTGGGGCCGAAGAGTCCAAGGCATACCTCGTGCCTGTCATTGGCTGCTGCAGGTGTGGAATGGTATGAGCATTACAGGCAAGAATCCTAAGTCACACCCCTGATGCCTGTCATTCTCTACAGGGTTGGGCGTTATGGTTGGAAACCCTAATATCTCAGGCATTCGTTGGTATTTTCACTCCAAATTTTCAACATGTTTTTTGTGACCCCACCTCATGAACAGTGGCATATCAGTTTGTTAGCCAAAGCTGCTTATGCACAGCGACTACAGCATTTAGACCGCAGGTGCAAAACATTCCAACAGGATGTAAAAATGACAGCTGTACTGTTCATGAGGAGGTGTAAAATGGCAATGTTGCAAATCTGCAGTAAAATATTAAAAACTGGTGAAGTCATGAGCATGCATAGAAACTGTGCAACACACCCGTAATGTAATTAGTTTGGGGATTTTTACAGCAGATTGTCAACGAGGCATTTTGGGACCTCCGATCATGAACAGTGTCACTGTGATTTTCTTTATCTGTCCCGAACAATGATTTCCCACAGCGACCACGGATCTCTGCACTGAAAGTGTGAAAACACATTTCGCCATGTTGTGAAAATGACAGCTGTACTGTTCTTAAGGAAGTGTGGAAAATGCCACTGGTGAAAATCTGACTGAAAATATTACAAAGTCATGAACTTACGAGGTGCGTGGAAACTGTGCAATGCTCACCTGTAACACAGTCATTTTATGGACTTTTGTCACCAAATTTTCAACATAGCCATTTTAAGACCTCTGCTCATGAACAGTGTAACTGTGATTTTCTTAATCTGTCCCAAACATGCTTTTCGCACCGGCTGCACCATTGTCGCTACATGTGCGAAAACACATTTTGGGCAAAATGTGAAAAATGGAAGCTGTACTGTTCATAAGGAAGTGTAATAAAATGGCAATGTTGAAAATCTGGAGTGAAAATGTTGAAAATTCACAAACTTACGAGTGTGTGTAGGAACTGCGCAACGCGCGCTCGTAAAACAGTCAATTTTGGGAATTTTTTCACCAAATTTTCAACTAGCCATTTTAATACCTCTACTCATGAATAGTGTCACTGTGATTTTCTTAATGTGTCCCATACATTGATTTCGCACACCGACTGCGCCATTGTCGCTACATGGGTGGAAACATGTTTTGGGCAAGATGTGACAAATGACAGCTGTACTTCTCATAAGGAAGTGTAATAAAATGGCAATGTTGAAAATCTGGAGTGAAAATATTGAAAATTCGTGAACTTACGAGCATGCATAGGAACTGCGCAACGCACGCTCGTAAAACAGTCATTTTTAGCAATGTTTCCACCAAATTTTCAACATAGGCTTTTTGAGAGCCCACCTTATGAACAGTGGCAGTGTCATTTCATTACTTTGTCCCAAAAGGTGATTTTGCACAGTGACTGCAAAATCACTCTTCAGGCCCGATTAACGCCATGACAGTGAGAGCATTCATGAGAAGGGGTCCCAAAAACCCCATGTTGAAAATTTGGTGTAAAAATTCCAAAAAATGCCTGAGATATGCAGCAAAGTTTAAAAAACCCTATCTATCCCATTATATAGCTTACCGGTATTTCTCAGTTCATGGTCGGCTTTGAAGAGGGCAGACGGTTCCCGGTCCATCAAGATCGTCGCTACGAG
This sequence comes from Neoceratodus forsteri, assembly GCA_016271365.2. Lineage (NCBI taxonomy): Eukaryota > Metazoa > Chordata > Ceratodontiformes > Ceratodontidae > Neoceratodus > Neoceratodus forsteri. The sequence continues at coordinate 277,392,041 of CM028136.1, read as the reverse complement.
GTGCGGAGGTAAGTATGGGGTGGGGGGTGGGAGGCAGGGTGCACAATGGGTGGTGTGGGTTTTGGGAGGGGGCAGGGAGAAGCGCCGAGGGACAGTTTTTATTTGCAGGTTTATTTTTTTACTGAGACGACGAGGCACGCTTGCTATGCTGGGGTAGGCTCTCAGCGGGCAGCTGAAAGGCTGTTTGGGGGCTGGAGCCAACAGGGATTGGGCACCCCATCGGCTATAATCTTTGCCACGCTGGGGTGGCTCCAGCGTGGCACCTGGATGCTTGGGAAGACAGTGGAGCCGACGGGGATTGGGCACCCCATCGGCGACAGCATCTGTTGCCACGCGGGTGGGCTCCAGCGTGGCACCCCGTACTGGGGAGAGATAGTGGGAGCCGACGGGGAGCTGGGGTACCCCTGGGCCAGGCTACATGTGTAGCCACGCTGGGGTGGGCACCCAGCATGGCATGTGGAAGGCTTTAGGGGGGAGCGCAGCACAGCCGATGGGGAACTGGGCACCCCCGTCAGCTATACAGTGTGTGCATGGGGGGGACAGCATGCAGTGTGCATGCGTGTGTGTGTGTGGGGGGAGCGCATGAGCAGGCGATATCTTATTGCTGCTCATTGAAGCGTAGCTCCCCCTTTCAACTGTATTCCACTGCATTTTGGAGCTGTCATGGACAGCTCCAGCAGGCATTGGAGAACTGCGGCCGCACCTGCAAACACACTGACTTGAATTGGAAGAGGGCTGCCACACCTCCGAAAACTCGGATGATGGCACTATGTTTCTTGCACATGCGTGCAAACAAACGTAAAAATGATATACTGTGTGGAGGGAAAAGAGGCAGAAACATTTAAACAGTTGCAGTGGTAGAAAGGAACAAATGCATCCATGAGAAAAATTCAGGTTGGGAGTCAGTCACAAGCAGCACAGTCACCAAAGCCAAAAATCCAAACTAATGGATATTGTTAGCTTTCTCTTAAGAGCGTGGCTGTCTGCTGCAAATTAAGAAAAAGCAGGCAGAGGGCTCGGCTCCAAGGATTAATTTTTTTTTATGTTTGGCTCTCTGCTGTAAATAAGATTAAAACAGGCAGACAGCTCAGCTCAGTTCCACAGGAGTGAAAGGCTAAGACTGAGAAATTCAAACTGCAGGCTTTGCAAGGAGCTGCAGATGGTTTGCTGCTCCAGTGGTGAGGAGGGTGCCAAAATTCAAACTTCGGTCCATTTGGTGGCTCATACCTGTAGTCAGGAGGGGAGCAGGTGGGTGGCACAGCCAGCAGGGTTTGAACCACAATCGTGGTTCAAGTGAGGAGGAGTTTGGCCTGAACATGGCACGGCTGATCCCCTGTAGTCAGAAGGGGAGCAGGCTGGTGGCAGAGCCAGCAGGATTCGAACCACAATCGCGGTTCGAATGAGGAGGAGTTCAGCCCGAACAGGGCAGGGCTGATCCCCTGTAGTCATGAGGGAAGCAGACAGGTGGCAGAGCCAGCAGGGTTTGAACCACAGTCATGGTTCGAGTGAGGAGGAGTTCAGCCCAAACAGAGCACGGCTGATCCCTAAGGAAATAAACCTATTGAACTGTTTGTGTTCCCCTTCCAAAGCTGTTGCCTGTTCCTGCAGTTATAAATGCCTCAGACTTAGACTCAGCTAGCAGCCTTAAATCATGCTCATCCCCAGCTCTGGCTCCAATACATGGGATGCAATGCAGACACCATGACAGCCCCTAAACTCTGCCTCCCTGAATTTAGGAAACATACAAGTGATTGCATATTCAGTGAACTCCACCTCCTCTAATCCATAGAGTTGACTGAGGCACATATCTGTATAAATTTCTTCAGTAAGTAGCTCCAGCTTTTTGAATAATTTAGACACTCATTTCAGAAATGATGCCGTCGCGAGATCTTTGAGTAGGCCCCATCGATGGCTATGGAGACTGTATGCTGTGTCAGTGTAATTGCACAACTACACTGAGGAAACCATTGAGACTTTAGGTAATTTGCCAACGAACTGGCATAAATTTAGCATACAGTACCTGGTATATCCAGGGGTGCAGATAGTCATACCCAGCCTAATATATACAAAAAGGGTTCAATACCATGCACTATTTATTACCTAACAAATATGCATATGGTGAACATCATAGCAAACCAAAATGTATTATTTTTCCTTAGTTGTATAATATGTTTTATTTATACTCAGGGCCTTGTTAATAAAAGTTATTAGTGTATTTTAGTTTATTTAAACTATGTATTATATTAGAACTTTACAGTTATTTTGCTTGCAATGAATTGTAAGAGTTTTGTAACATTTTTTTAAAAGCACTAAGATGATCAATAAAAATTCACTTGACTATAGTACTTGAAAATGTACAAATTAATAATTATAACGCTTGCTTGCGTGCATGCACAAATGAACATATTGTTACTGCCGTGTAGGGGCTTTGTAGGTGTGTACTGTATAAGTCGATGGATGTAGAAATTAGGGAGGCTTGCCTCTCAAAATCCAGTGCTGAGAAGGCTGACAATGACAGTGTCCAGCTGGCTGTTAGGCGTGCACTTCTTGTAGTTCAAAGGATAAAGCCCCACCAACAAAACTGGTTTTCTGCCCATTAGCCAACTAGCAGACATCATTAGACTGACGATAAACATCAAGCCTCAGTGTGTGTGTGTGTGTGTGTTTACAGATAGGAAGCACCTATTTGAAAGCACTACACAGGGTTTGGGAAAAAACAGCACGCAGAATGCAAATATAATAGCTTCGAATATTTTATTTATTTATTTATTTAAAATTGGTGACCGGAAAGGCACGCTGAGCTGAGGCTCGTTTTCAGGTGCGACCTTGAAATATGTTACCAGCATGTCAACAAAGAACAGAAAAAACAGCAATAGTTGATTTAAATTATGTATTGTTTATGTTCTCTGTAAATAGCCTCTGATTTCAGCTGGATAACTTTGAAAAAATGTGAGAGTTAGACACAATTCAGTTTATTGTGCAAATAGTTTTGCAATCCCTTTTTATGTTGACTCGCGCAGGCGCAGCCAACATATTGCGGTAGTAGCAGATTTGGAGGCACGATCACTGTTGGGCGAATGCAGGGCATGTATCAGTAGGTGTGTCCCTCATTCCCCAATAAGCCTGCATGCCCGAGCCACACCATGAATACATACTGTGGCGAGCACATCTAGTGAAGGTTCCTCTGCAATGTGAGCAAAGCTCATCATACGCAGCGGCACCTCCCAATGTGCTTGCCCTAGGGAAAAAGTAAACATGATGGCACACTGCCTGTCATAATGCCGACTTTGGGGGTGCCCAATCCCCCTGTTGGCATGCCCTGAATCAATGTATGTGCCAACGGGGGAGCCCACTACCAGTCGGCATCATGCACTCCCCAATTTGTTATGTTCTAAGGGGGGTGCCCAATTCCCCTCGGCTCTTGCTCCCCCACTTTTGTTGTGTGCCGACAGGGGTAGCCAATCCCCCATCGGCTACAGCAACCCCCCCTAAAATATTCTTAGGTGGCACGTTGGGACCCCACCCAGTGTGCCAAATCCCCACAAAAGAAAACATCCGCAATGGTTATTTTATTTTTTAACCCTGTGAAAGAGGAAATGGTCCTCTGTGTCTCCTGCCTCCTTCCACAGCCTGCGAACACCCTCTGTGCACCCTGCCTCCCACCCCTCACACTTACCTCTGAGTCTGGCGTGGCGATCTTGTGTACCAGGAACACGTCTGCACTCTTCAAATCCGATAGCGAACTGAAGAAATGCCGTAAGCTGTATAATGGCATAAATAGGGTTTTTTCAACTTTGATGCATATCTCGGCCATTTTTTGGAATATTTTTCACCAAATTTTCAACATGGGGTTATTGTGACCCCTCCTCATGAATTCAGTCACTGTCATGGCATTATTTGGTCCTGAAAGGCGATTTTATGGTTACTGCGTGGCATCACCTTTCGGGACTGAGTAACGAAACGACAATGCCACTGATCATGAGGGGGTCTCTCAAAAAGAGAATGTTGCAAATTTGGTAAAACAAATCCAAAAAATGGCTGTTTTATGAGCATGTGTTGCGCTGTTTCCACGCAAGCTCGTAACTTTGTGAATTTGTAATACTGTCACTTCAGATTTTCAAAACTGGCATTTTTCCACACTTCCTTGTGAACAGTTCAGCTGTCATTTTGCATATCCTGGCCGAAATGTGTTTTCGCATGTCCAGCTCAGAATAGTGCAGTCGCTGTGCGAAATCAGTTTTTGGGACAGTTTGAGAAAATGACAGTGACACTGTTCATGAGCAGGGGTCCTAAAATGCCTATGTTGAAAATGTGGTGCTGAAAGTCCATAAAATGACTGTGTTACAAGCATGCATTGTGTAGTTTCCTCGCATCCTTGTAACTTTGCAAATTTGCAATATTTTCATGCTAGATTTTCAACACTGGCATTTTTTCACACGACCTTATCAGCAGTACAGCTGTAATTTTTCTCTACCTGCCCAAAATGTGTTTCTGCACCTGCGGCACTCAGTGGCGAGGTCGCTGTGGGAAATCAACTTCTGGGACTGATTAACAAAATCACAGCACCACTGTTCATGAGGGGAGGTCCCAAAATGCCTATGTTGAAAATGTGGCAAAAAATTCCAAAAAATAATTGGGTTATAGACATATGTTGCGCAGTTTCTATGCATGCTCACGACTTCACCAATTTTTCATATTTTCACTCCAGATTTTCAAAGTTGCCATTTTTTTACACCTCCTCATGAACAATACAGATGTCATTTTCCACATGCTGCCCAAAATTCTTACAAACGACGACCCCAGTATCGCCATGGCACTCAACCGCCACTTCACGAACCTCGACCATTACAAGGCTGGACTGCTTCCCCTCCCCCTGGACCCTAACAGGCAGTCACTCCCTAACCTGGACCGCCCAACCTTCCACATCAGACTGGTAAAACCTAAAGAAGTCCTTCCATTGCTAGTGACTCTCAAAACCTCTGGATCCGGGGGACCAGATGGGATTCACCTCGGAATATTGAAGGAAGGGGCCCAGTCCCTAGTCAGACCCTTAACCTGGCTCCTTAACCGATCCTTTAAAGAGGGCACTATCCCTGAACAATGGAAACAGGCCTACTTGGTCCTGATCAACAAAGGAGGCCAGAGGGAGTCCACTAGCAATTACAGGCCAATTTCCCTACTTTGCAGCCTGGCAAAGATACAAGAGAGGCTGATCTATGGGCAACTCCGCGAATACCTGGAGTTCCATCAGCTCCTGGCATCCTCCCAGCATGGCTTCAGAACTGGGCATGGGATGGACACCGCCCTTACCAAATTCTCCACTGACGTTCTCAGAGAATTGGATAAGGGGACCCCGACTGGAGCAGTCTTTATCGACCTATCCAAGGCATTCGACCTGGTCAACCATAATCTGTTACTGACCAAGCTGAGCAATGTAGGCCTAGACAGCCACTCCCTTAAGTGGTTTGATAGCTACCTAAATGGGCACTCACAGAGGGTAAAATGGAAAGGCTCCTTATCAGATCTGCTCCCATTAACAGAGGGAGTACCTCAAGGGTCTATCCTTGGCCCCCTACTCTTCTCCCTCTTCACCAACGAACTCAGTGAACACTGCGGTGGGAGCTCTGTGGTCCAGTACGTGGACGATGCCATCCTTTATCATCCCTCCACTAATCGAGGAGACCTCAGCTCCTGGCTACAAGATGACCTGAGATCCCTTGAGCAATGGCTTGTCCCTAACAGAATGGTCCATAACACAAACAAGACCAAGGCCATTCTGTTTGGCCCAAGAACCCTTGGACGTGACAGAAGCCTACACCTGCAACCGACCTCTGCATCGGGCAGTAGGCTAGAGGTTGTGGCATCACTAAAATACCTTGGCCTCACCCTGGATCAGGGCTTCACCCTCAAGGACCATTTGGATCAAGTAACCAAAAACGTACATGCGAAACTAGGCACCCTATACCGATTGAAAGACAAGCTGATATCGGAAGCCAGATTCTCCATAGCTACCAGCGTCCTCCTCCTGACAATCACCTGTGTGGATCCAGTTGTCCAGGGAGTAGCTAGACAAGAGATGAAAAGACTCCAAGTTCTATACAATAAGGTGGCTCAGTTAGCTGCCCAGTCAAACCCCAGGAACCATCACTGTGACACTCTATCCCAACTAAACTGGCCCTCCCGGGAAGCCTGCCTCCAGTACCCCTTGCTCTGCCAAGCTTTTAAGTTAATCAGCCCAACCCCCCCTCCCAGCCTCTCGGGACTTATTGCACTAAAGAATAACCCTCAGTCCTCCGCACAACGGATCACATGCTCTTAGCTGTCCCAAGGGTCAGAACCAAGGTGGGGGGAGTAAGTCGTTCGCCCATACCGCACCCACCCTATGGAACTCCCTTCCTCCCTCCCTCCCTCCAGGAGTCCAGGAAGCTCCCTCCATGAAAAGTTTCCGCACAAGGCTTTAGGCACATATTATGGCTACCTCCAAGTGCAATTGCTAAAGATACGGGTCCACCTCTCGGACACCTATAACCTCACAGCCCATAACCTTTCTGTTGCGCGAAACCTCCTCGCGACATTAAGGGCTCATACCCCCAGTTATGGTAGTGTGTCAATAACAAATGCATTAATGTAATGCTGAACTCAGCATATGTAACCAGCTGACTGTACATCTGTTTAACCTGTATCATGAATGTATTCTCTACACCTACCGTATTGTGATGTATCTTATGTTATGTAAATCCTGGGTCGCCCCTGAAAAAGGGACTTCCGGGGCCCAGTGGGCTCACCTGGTCATCAAAATTTAATAAATAAATAAATAAATAAAATGTGTTTTCATCCCTGTATCGCCAAATGGCATAGCTGCTGTGCAAAACCACCATTCAGCTAACAAACTGATTGTAAGCCCACCTCATGAAAAGCGGCACTAACAGCCCATGTTTAAAATTTGGAGTGAAAATACCAACACACCCCTACGGTGTTAGGGTTTCCAACTGTAACACCCTACCCTGTAGAGACTGACAGGAATCAGGGGTGTGACTTGGGATCATCAGCTGTAATGCTCATGCCATTCCACCCCCACCCCCACCCTGCAGCCAGTAACAGGCATCGTGGTGTGCCTTGCCCTGTTCGGTCACAAAGGTCACCCCATTCTCCTATACTGCACCCACCTCAGCGTATTTCCTTATGGAATGGGGTAAGTATAACACCCAAAGACCCAAAAGTACACCACAACCCTTGACAGTTTCTACAGGGTAGGGTGAGGTACAATGGCATGAGCATTATAGCCGATGACCCAACGGCACACCCCAATGCCTTTCAGTCTCTACAGGGTGTAGGTGGGGTTGGCATTACTTCAATACTTCACTGCCATTCCTATTATAAGTCTCTAACTCTGGCACTATCAATGCCAATGTCATCGAGACAACATTTGTCATTGACAAATGCTTGTTTTATATGGATTTTATCTTCCTGCCCCTCCTCATTAGCTCCCTTCTGTTGTCAATCCCCAGCCCCTTCACCACTCCACCAGGACTTACCCCATCTACTTCTAACCTCATTGTGTGAGTGGGTGCCATGGATGATAGTAGTGTAGACTGCAATGCCTTCAGGGTCACAGCATCATCCTGCAGACAAGAGCTCTTTTTCACCTATTACTATCCTTGAGTCAGAGCCAGCATCAGGCAACGGCACACGTGTAGACCATGAAGACAGTGCACACTTTCAATGCCCATCTCTGACTTTCAGTTCTGGTGACCACTGCTGTGCCACCTGCCTTCCACTAGGTGGCTGCCAAGCAACAGTACACACTGTCCGCCACCCCAAAGGAGGAGATCCTTCGATGGATGCTAAATTCTCCTTCCCCCCAGCCCTTGAACAGCCTTGGTGCATTCCCAAACCCAGGTTGCTGGTATGGTGGGATGTGAGGAATCCAGCACCTCAGCCATCCACATCACTGGCCTGGCTACAAGGTTACTATAGCTCTGATTTTCTTGGACAATATTGTTTGTGGACCTGAGGGGGACTGAACCTGCAACCCACTGTTTTACATTTACAGTATGTGCTTTTACCCTGTGTACCATTCAGCCAGAACTAAGACTGTATAGTGCTTTGCCTTTTTTCATTATTATTGAGGCCCGTGACATAAAAACAAGATTATGGTCCCTTGGAGTTTATTAGCTTTGGCTGCTTGTTTACACATACCATCATAATGCCCTGTTCATGACATCATAATTATCTCCACAGCAACAGACTGTGATGTCATAAACAGAACTGTGACTGCAGTAGACAAGCAGACAGCAAACAGGGCAGAGATCCCATTTCTATGCAAATGTCTTAGTAATAAACATATAAGGGTGACAAGTACAAAAAGGGTAAAATCTAAGCTAAATTGTGTCTAGACATTATGTATTTCAGAGTTGTCCCAACAACTTCAGGGTCTCTTTAAAGCCCTGTTACACTGCAATCAAGCATTCAGCATTGACAAATTCTTGTTTTAAATAAGCATAAAGACTCAAAAACCCATTTTCTACTTTAAGCCCATCTCTTGTATTTGTTTCATACTGGCCTCAGGAGACTACTTTATTAATATTCTATGATGCGTGTTCTATGAAGAATGATGGAAAAAAAAATTATGAAGTTGGACTCTAGTATTGTGTTGTACTCTTTTGATTTCTGTGCCATTTTATGAACCCAATAATACACTTCAGGGCTAATGCCTCATGCTTCCACCTGAGGACATGTGTTCATAACATAATAACTGCATGCCTTGTCATGTGTAATTTCTTACTTATAAAATGGGTAGGGAATATGCAAGCTCCTGTAGTGACAGGCCAAAGCAGGCTGGCAGCCCATACATTTACCTCTCTATAATGTCCAGTAAAAAAACAATTGCAAGTGGGACTTGGAATTTGGGCAAACCACATTTATAATTCATGACCCTCTTCACTCATCTCTGATTGCCATCTCAAACATGGCTGCCACATTTACTCACATGAAACTTTCAACAATGCCCTAAAAAGTAAAACTCTTAAAGAAAACAAGCATTTGTCAATGCCGAATGTCGATTGTGTTGGTCTGTTGAGCTGGCTCAGTGGCCCTCTGTCACTGGCTCAGTCTGTTTGTCCTGGTGCTGCAGGCTGCTGTTTTGTACTGGGCTGCTGCCTGCGTTGGCACCTTGTTCTGCTGAGGAAGAAACCCGCAGCTGTCCCAACAAAGCTCCATTGAGGTGGCTCACTCCCGCTCTCTCACTCGCTCATTCTGTTTCTCCTGGCGCTGCAGGCTGCCATTTTGTACTGGGCTCCTGCCTGTGTTGGTGGCTTTTTCTACCCAAAAAGAAATCCACAGCTGTCCTGATAGAGCTCCGTTGAGGTGGCTCACTCCCCCTCTCTCACTCACTCATTCTGGTTCTCCTGGCGCTGCAGGCTGCCCTTTGTACTGGGCTCCTGCCTCTGTTGGCACCTTTTTCTGCCCACAAAGAAATCTGCAGCAGTCCCGACAAAGCTCCATTGAGCTCTCACTCCCTCCCTTCTCTCTCGCCTCATTCTGTTCTGGCCGGGCGCTGCAGGCTGCCCTTTTCACTGGGCTCCTGCTCATGCTATACCTGCTTATACCCAAATTTGCAGCAGTTACAATACAGCTCTGTTGAGCTCACTCACTCGCTTGCTCATTCTTGTTTTCCTGCCACTGCAGGCTGCCCTTTTGTACTGGGCCCCCTGCATGCATTGCTGCCCTTTTCTGCCCACTAACAAATCTGCAGCAGTCCCAACAAAGCCCCACTGAGCTCATTGACTCCCCCTCCCTCACTCACTCGCTCTGTGTCTCCTGGCGTTGCAGGCTGCCCTTTTGTTCTGAGCTCCTGCCTGCATTGGCGGCTTTTTCTGGCCAGAAAGAAATCTGAAGCAGTCCCGACACAGCTCCATTGAGCTCGCTCACTCCCCCGTGTCATTCTCACATTCCGTTTCTGCCGGAGCTGCAAGCTGGCCTTTTGTACTGGGCTCCTGCCTGCATTGCCACATTTTCTGCCCACAAAGAAATCTGCAGCAGTCACACTAGAGCTCCACTGAGCTCGCTCACTACTGCTCTGTCACTCACTGATTCTGTTTCTCTTGGCGCCGCAGACTGCACTTTTGCATGGGGCTCCTGGCTGCATTGGCACCTTTGTCTGTCCACAAAGAAATCCACAGCTGTCCCGACAGAGCTCCGTTGAGGTCGCTCAGTCTCCCTCTCTCATCGCTCATTCTGTTTGTCCTGGCATTGTAAGCTGCCCTTTTGTACGGGGCTCCTGCCTGCATTGGCACCTTTTTCTGCCCACAAAGAAATTCCAGCAGTCCTGATAGAGCTCCGTTGAGCTCACTAAGTCCCCTTGTCTCACTCGCTCGTACTGTTTCTCCCACCGCTGCAGGCTGGCCTTTTGCACCGGGCCCCAGCCTGTATTGACACCTTTTTCTGCCCACAAAGAAATCTGCAGCAGTCCTGACAGTACTTCGGTGAGTTTGCTCACTCCCCCTCCCTCACTCGCTCTCTCTTTCTGTTTCTCTCAGTGCTGCAAGGCTGCCCTTTTGTACTGGGCTCTTTTGTTGGGGCCTTTGTCTGCTCACAAACAAATCCGCAGTAGTTCCAACAGAGCTCAGTTGAGCTCGGTCACTCCCTCCTCTCACTCGGTCTATCTTAATCTGTCCCAAACACTGATTTCCCAGAGTGACCGTACTATTATCCGGCAGGAGTGCAAAAACATATTTTAGCCAGGATGTGAAAATGACAACTGTAGTGTTCATAAGGAGTTGTGTAAAAATGCCACTGTTGAAAATGTGGCATGACAGTATTACAAATTTGCGAAGTTACAAGGGTGCATGGAAACAGTTCAACGCACGCTTGTAACACAGTCATGTTATGGACTTTCGTCACCAAATTTTCAACATAGGGATTTTAGGACCTCTGTTCATGAACAGTGCCACTGTCATTTTCTTAATCTGTCCCGAACACTGATTTCCCACAGTGACCACGTTATTTTGTGCCAGAACTGTGAAAACATATTTCAGTCAGGATGTGAAAAATGACAGCTGTACTGCTTATAAGGAGGTGTGAAAAAATGGCACTGTTGAAAATCTAGTGTGACAATATTACAAATCTGCAAAGTTACAAGGGTGCGTGGAAAGTGCACAATGCACATTTGTAACACAGTCAATTGATGGGCTATCATCACCAAATTTTCAACATAGGCATTTTAGGACCTCTGCTCATGAACGGTATCATTGTCATTTTCTTAATCTGTCCTGAACAGTGATTTCCCACAGCGACCGTTCTATTCTGTGCTGGAAGTGCGAAAACACATTTTGGCCAGTATGGAAAAAATGACAGCTGTACTATTCATAAGTAGGTCTGGGAAAATGGCAATATTGAAAATCTGGAGTGAAAATATTACAAATTTGCGAAATTACGAGTGTGCGTGCCAACTGCGCAATGCACACTTATAACACAGTCATTTTAAGGAGTATCGTTACCAAATTTTCAACATAGGCATTTTAGGACCTCTACTCATGAACAGTGTCACTGTCATTTTCTTACTCTGTCCTGAATACTGATTTCCCACAGCAACCACGCTATTCTGCGCCGGAAGTGCGAAAACATATTTTGGCCAGGATGTGAACAATGACAGCTGTACTGCTCACAAGGAGGTGTGACAAAATGCCAATATTGAAAATCTGGCATGAAAATATTGTAAATTCATGAAGTTGCGAGCCTACGTAGCAACTGCGCTATGCATGCTTGTAAAACAATCATTTTTTTGATTTTTTCCACCAAATTTGCAACATTGGCTTTTTGAGAGCCCTCCTCATGAACACTGGCACTGTTGTTTTGTTAATCAGCCCCAAAGGGTGATTCGACACAGTGACCGCGAAACCATCTTTTCAGGCCCAATTAACGCCATGGCAGTTCAAGAATTCATGAGGAGGGGTCCCAAAAACCCCATGTTGAAAATTTGGTGAAAAAATTCCCAAAAATGCCGGAGATATGCACTAAAGTTGACAAAACCCTATTTATTACATTATACAGCTTACCAGAATTTCCTCAGTTTGCGGTCGGCTTTGAAGAGTGCAGACATGTTCCCGGTCCACCGAAGATCGTCGGGCCAAGCTCCGGAGGTAAGTATGGGGTGAGGGGGTGTGGGGAGGCAGGGTGCGCTGTAGGTGGGTGCGGGTTGTGGAAGGGGCACAGGGAGACTACAAGGGACCATTTCCTTTTTTTCAGGTAAAAACCAAAAAAAGTTGCAGGAACGCTTTTAACTTTACAGTGATGTGGCATGCTGGGGTGGGCCCTCAGCATGCCACCGGAGTCTTGCTTTGGGGGGGAAGCTGTAGCCACTGAGGGATTGGGCACCCCCATCGGCAAACAACAAAAGGGCGGAGAATTCTTTTCTGCTGACGGGGATTTGGCACTCCCATCGGCAAACAACAAAACGGGGGGGAATTTCTTTCTGCTGACGGGGATTGGGCATCCCATTGGCAGACAATAAAACTGAAGGGGGAGCTACATTATGCCAATGGAGAGTGGGCTCCCCCATCGGCAAATAAACATGGGGGGGTAAATATTGTTTATGAATATGGCGGCAAGCCGCCACCATGTTCACAAACAATATCAGGGATCCTACATCCCGCCCTGCAATGACAGGCCGCTCCCTCATTGCAGCGGATGGCTGACGCTGCAGTGATGAAGCGGCCACTGATTGCAGCGGCTGATTTTTTAGAAAGTTGTGGCATGCTGGCTGAACTAGAGTCAGCAGCAGCAAGCCACGGCATTGGGGGACAGGGGATAAGCCTTTGCAGGCTGTGGGGGCATTGGGCACAACAGTGCCACATCTCCACAACCTGCTTGTGGAGAAAGCTGATGCAACATGTTTCTTGCGCATGCGTGCAATCAACATAAAAAAAAATAAGCATTCTTTCTTCGCATGATCCCTTCCTTGCACACATAAAAAAAAATAAAAAATGGAAGTACTATTCAGAGTTTCAATTGCTGGAGTTTCTTTGGTGACTGTGAATAAATGTTCCTCCTATTCTTGCGAGCTTTCCAGGACAATCACTGCTGCTTATCTTGCCATATAGAGCATTGAGACAGATGCTCAATATAGAGCCTTCTGTGGTGTGTGTGAAGGGGTAAACATTCAGGCAGAGGAATTCTGAAGATGTTTGAATTTATGTATTTCATAATAAGCAAACATTCCATCAACTGAATGTGTGTAAAAACAGATGATTGACCGGTGAGGAGAGACCACCTTTTAAGGGTTACTGTTAACAAAAGGAAATACCTTCTTTTAATTTAAAAAGTTATGACTTTTTTATTTAAATTATTTTTCAATTTACCCATTCTATAAGTGCAGTAGAACATTCCAGGGTCTGGATTAGGCTAGATAACCACCCTTCCAGGGTCAGAAATTATCTTAACCTAACTCACACCAGGTCATATCCTATTGCTTACATTTCCATGGTCATTGTCATTATGTGTCCCATATTTTGTCTCTATTTCACACATTTTGAGGTTCAGTGCCCCAGATTAAGATGAAGAGAGGTTAAGACGTATGGTGCTCATCTTCCATGCCAAAACCTATCATGCTGGTCGTGGAAGACATTATGCACATCAGGTGCTACAAAAGTTAAAGAAGCAAAATATTTTTTATTCCTGTAAGTCACACTGATTTATGGTAGCCATTAGACAGCATTAACACAATTTTAAAGGACGAGATAATATTATTGTTTACTGCATGGTATACAGATTCGATCTTGGCCCAGCTGGATCTGTGTACCCCCACTGATAACATAAATGTGGACCTCTGTATAAACAACCCAGGAGGCAAACCTTGCACAGTGGCTGGTAACTGCTATTGAACATCTGTACACATGGAAAGAGGATATTGTAAATGGGTTTGTGTCTGCAAGTATCATGAAGGCCCATAAAAACTCACTAACAGTACTGTGACTGGTGACAGTAGTGCAACTGTCACTGCTATTGGGGGTGTGCACCTGATTTTTAATATATATATACACATGTTTTTGGAGCTGACATCATATTCCATCATGATTTTAATATGGAGGATAATGTATTGGAAACCATATGCAACAAACTTGTGCTGGCATCTAGAAGCAGCAATGACAACCAGATAACCGCAGCAATAAAACTTGAGAGATTTCCATGTTGCCATGACAACCTTGAGCTACAGATTCAAACTGACATATTCAATCAGATTAAGCTATCGGTGGTATTTTTAGTGAATGAGGAATAGTTGACCAAGACACTGGGGATGATCCCCTACTCTGCTGTAGGGGGAGCACTTGTCAGTCACTGCCAAAATGACTGACATCCAAGATGGAGGAGGAGGAGGAGGTGGTGGTGTTATTGAGCTCTCTCTAACCCTAAGGCTTCCACCTCTGCAACTTCAATCTCTATAGATATAAGTATAATTTCTGATGAAGTAAAGCTGTTATTTGCAGAAAGCAGAGTTTCTCAAGTACTGAACCCACATACCTCACTTGACCAGAGGGCGGATTTGAACCCAGATTTAGACATCTCAGCTGTTGGAAATATATCTCCTACTTCAGTCTTGAAGACCACTTGTGCAGATATTTATATTGCATAGATATTTTATGCTACAGCTTATGCAGGAGGATGCTGACTCCCAAAATTATATTCTTGATGCTGACTATTCTGCAACAGCTTCAACCAGCATTAAAACTGTTAAAACCAGCATTGACATTGTAATGAATAAAGAAGGTACCTCTGCGATATGTACAGAATCTGCACCTCCTTCTTCCCTACATCTCAGGGACATCCACAGAAATGACACTCCTGCTGAACGTACTTGGTCCCTGGAGGCTGCTCTTCATGTGGCTGGCTGGTGTCAATTTCAGAAAGGAGCTCCCTGGACTTCTCCTGGACCTGTCAGTGCACAGAAAATTATCTCTGCCACCCGGTGCTCTGAAGGCAGTACACCCTCGACTGGAAACCCTACCATGCATCTTATCAATGCTACTGGTGAGTCCCAGTCTGCTGCATCTGACCCACCAGTAGCAACCTCGGATGTAAGCCATCCACCACATGCTCCCATGGAAACTAATCATTCTGCAGGCCCCAATGCTGAGCAGCAACAGATCAAACAATCTTCCTCTGATGAGGACCCCACTGACACAGCAGGAACTGGCACTTCTGCCCTCCCAATCTGAAGGTGAGCCTTCATGTAATGCCTCCTTCAAACTCAGTGACTTATTTCAGACTTTAGGTGAACCTGCACAGCACAGGAACACCGTTCATCTAAAAATCCTGGGCAATGTGAATACTGCTCCTGATCGGAGAACTGTCCTGCATAGCATGCTGAGAGACTCTTTAGGAATTGGGGCCCCAAAATTGTTTGCTTTCATACATGTTCATGGTGAATCAATTTATGACCTTAGTTTCAAAAATGTCTATTCTTTGGAGAAATTCTTGGCAAAATATGAGCAGGTTAAATCTTCACCTCTCTGGGCTTCCTTTTTTGTCATCCCCCTCACTAAACCCACAGTCAAGATTATTACCTTGCTTTTTATGAGTGAGGAGTTGAACATAACGGACGTCCAGTATTGAATAAAACAATGTTGTAATATTTTAGATACCCCTCGTCCTATCTCAGATGAGGATTTAGTATGGACAGGGGGATGGAAAATTAAGGTACAACTCAAGCAAACCAAGAGAGGCATTTCCCACTTGCCTGGTAGTTCCTACATAGGCAGGGATCATGGTTTATGCTTTTATCCAGGACAGCCTTGAACCTGTCACGAGTGTGGCTCTATAACTCATTTGAGTAACATCTGTGATATACTTCAAAGTAACCTTTGTTTATCATATGGGCATGAGAGTCTAGGGTGTCCAAACCCACTGAAGTGTAATTTAAGTGATGAAGCAGGTCACTCCAACAAGCAATACTCCTGGGCAGATCATAACAGGGTAGATCGCCCTCCCCAGGACCAGGTTGCTCTTGCTATAGACTTACAGATTCAGGCTCTTCACCAAAAAGAGCCCCCCCCCCACAATAATCAGCAGTCACCTCTTGAGCCCCCAGCAGCTGACATCTCTGTACCGTCTCCAAACTCAGCTCCCTCCACCCTTCCCCCTGAGCTACATCATTGGAAGGTCAGGCAATAATTACCTCTGTTCCTACCTCTGAGCTTGATAGTCTGTCTGGACTGACCCATCAGAAAGCTATACCACCCCCCTTCCTGAGACGCCAATCCCTTTGTGGTTGTCCCTCAAAACAAGGAAAGGGGAAAAGGAAATTTGATTGCCACACTCCCAAAAAAGCTGTTCTCACTAGGAATAGATACCAGACTTTGGCCAAGAGGAAGCAGTGAGATGACACGGAGGAGGAGGACGAGGGAGATTCTGACTCCTCACTTGCTTCCTCCTCTAGAATGGATTATTCTTCTGACTCACAGCATGATACGTCTTCCTCTAAAGGGAAACCTAGCAAGCAACCCTCTGTAACTTAAGTATGTGATGGATTAAATTTATTTCTCTGCTCTGCTTTAATGCATTTTGGTCTCATGCTTCACTGTCTCACACATAATGTGTGCAGTATGAAGTCCTTCAGGAAGGAGGTGACCACAATGCAATATTTAGCTGACCTTAATCATGATATATATTTACTCCAGGATACTAGACAAAAGACCAGGTATGAAATCGCTCAGGTTAAGTCCAGATGGTCTAAAGGGGCCTCCTTTTGGTCCTTTGGTGAAGATAGGTGCGACGGTCTTGGAGATCTATTTTCAGGTTTTCATTTTCATGTCTTTAGTTTGGTGGACATATTCCCTGGCTGGGCACTTCTAATGGACTGCACATATAGGCAACTAAAAATCAGAATAATTAATGTGTGTGCCCCACAGAGTATCGCCTCCCAGACTGAACTATTTAAATTATTACAGCCATATCTATACACCAATGGTCACATCTATTTGGGGGAGACTTTAACTGTGGTCTAACTCTAGTGTATGGGGAGAATCCACCCAAAAAGTGTTCAGAGACATGGCTACTTTGAATCCTGTTATTAAGACTGCAGCTCTTTCAGATGTGTACTGTGCAGTATATAACAACGGTGACAAAACATACCATAGTGGCCTTATGCAACCCGAATTGATTATATTTTTGTCTCTCAGAACATTTCAGTACAACAAGCTGCAGTTCTCCCTTATGAAACTTCCGATCAACCTGCTGTCTCACTTATTTGCTCACCTGCGGGAAGATCTTTCCCCCATAAACCTCAATCTCACTGGAAATTAAACTGCTCATTGTTATCTGACCCAGGCATCTCTAAAACCTGTCAGTAGCTCCAGTGGGCTCGGCTTTCAGGTTTTGATGCATATACTTCCTCTTTAAGTTGGTGGGAAGACACAAAATCAGATTTAAAATCCTTTTTCATTAAACAAGCCAGGACCAGATCCCTATCTTCTCTCCTTAAGTACCTAGCATTAAGACAAAAACTTCTGGATACTATTTCCAGAGCCTGTGAAACCCACTCTGACTGCACACAACAGATAAAAACTCCAAAAGTGGAAATGGAGAACTACCAATATAATAGGGCCCTCTCTTTAAAAATGGAGGCTCAACATGGCAATCAGAGTTCCAAACCCTCACTGGACATTTTTAAAAGTTGTACAGTTAGAGTGTCAGCTACCCACATAGAGCAGCTTACACGCTCACTCTTAATACTTTACCCTTATTGAAGAGGAGGGCCCAAACCAACTTAGAAGAAATGTTTGGATCTGTCTCTACTGCTTCTCCTAGTACCAATTTTTTTCATATATCCCCATCCCTATTGTTCCCCCAGAACAGTTAAACTCTTTTACTATCCCCATATCTCTGGGAAAAAACCAACTGGCCATAAGCAGCAAGAATAAAACATACATCTCCTGGGAAAGGCAGGCTTACAGCGGAGCTAGACCAGCAGATTTCAGCCTTTTTTGCTCCTTTTTCAACTTTAGTGTTTAATAGTATCCTAGCCTCTAACTCTATATCTAGCTATTATGATTCTATTATTCAAAAAGGGCAACAGGGCAGATATTTGGAACTGGAGGCCCCTCAGCCTGCTAAACTTAGGCTAACATTTTGCATCTATCTTGTTGCACAGACTCATCCCCATAGCCTCACAGGTAATTTCTGAGGTACAGACCTGTGCTATCCTTCACAGATCAATAATCTCTAACTTGTCTTTACTAAGGGACATAGCATCTGTTAGCACAACAGATACACCTACTCTTTTAATTTCACTGGATCAGGAAAAGGCTTTTGATCATGTAGGTCATGATTATTTGTTTAAGACTTTTCACCACTACCATATTCCACAAAAGTTTATTTCTTGGATCAGGCTTTTATATAACACAGCTTGGATTCAGCCACATGTTAATGGCTCTCTGGGGCTTCCCTTTCGTGGCCAGAAGGGTATAAGGCAGGGTGGCCCCTTAGCCTTCTCCTTTATACTTTTCAGATTGACCCCCTAACTCAGAGAGCTACTGCAGCTCTCCAAGATATACAAAACACTCCAGGAGTGGGACTTCAGACTTCCGTCAGGGGTGTGTTTTTACTGGACGAGGGAGTTGGGAATACCTGAGGTACCCAGTCTTTGGAAGAAGCTTTGGCTTACAATGTATAAATACATAAAGCAAGATAGGCTGAGAATGGTACATTTTAATATAATGCATAATATGTACCTAACTCCATCCCGGTTACGCAAATATGGGGCAAAGGGCACGCCTCTGTGGTAAATGTAGGAAGATTTATGTACCTCGTAGACTATATGGGAGTCTGTCATGCTCCTCCATGCAGGCCTTTTGGCGTCCATTAATAACCTATTAGACCCTATCCTTGGCTTAAAACTATGTTCACCCCTGAGGTATGTCTGATGAGTCTTTTCCAGTAGGTACTTTAAGATTAAAAAGGCCCAAATGTCACTTGTATCAGCAGTTGCTAAACTGATAATTTTGAGGCATTGGGCTAGTGACAAATCCCCCTCCTTGATGGAGTGGTACAGAGAGTGTATCCTGGCATTGCAGCTAGAAAGGCATATTGCTTATATGCATGGTAGACTGAAAATATATACGTCACTTTGGAGTTCATTAGAAACGCTCCTAATGGCGTGGAAACCTGACGATCAGAATACCTCAGGGAAGACAAATTAGGGTCTGTTTACGAGTGTAGCCTTGGAAGGGAGGGGAGGAGGGGTTTGTTGTCAATTGAAAGTGCGAGTTAATATTTAGCTGTTATATGTTGCAATAATTTGGACTATTAACTCTGCCTACTAGGTCATGTTTTTGATGAGACTTTGGTGAAAACAATAAAGATGCTTTAATAAAAAAAAAAAGAAAGCTACTGCAGCAACCTACTATCGCTAGGGTTACTCTCTCCACAGGGCAAACTGTTCCAACAGTTAGTGCATATGCAGATGATTTGTGCATCTGCACTACTCGTTTAATTCAAGACACAGATCTCACTTCCACTATTACAAAATTTGATACACTTTCAGGGTCCAAATTAAATTATAGTAAAAGTTCAACCATCCACATCCCTCTCTCAACAATCCCAGATTTATCCGCAAACATAGCAGGCATTCCCTTGTCTATTGCACCAATTAGAATCTTAGGTCTGTTCTTTGGCAGCACTGATGATGCCTCCCATAACAGGAATATCTCCTTAGATAAAGCATTACACCTGGTTAATTCTTGGAAAGGATGCACCATAGCAAAACGAAAGAGAGTAATGCTATTAAAAACATTAATACTCCCTCTTTTTTTGCATCTGGCATCTATTTTTCCAGTCCCTTTTCCTTTGGAAGCAAAAGTAAATAATATATTATTTCAGGATTTCTGGGGAAGCCACCTGAACCCTATTAAATGAACTTATACATACCCTGACTACAACCATGGAGGGGTCTGAATGCTTAACCCCATTGTCTTTTTCCACAGTTTGATTATTAAGCTGACCATATCTTAACTCTTACAGCTACATCCACCTTCCTGGTTCTCAATAATGCAATCCTTGACTTTACCTTTGTGTCAGGTCTGGCAACAGGCTCCATTTGAGATCCCCAGAAATTTTAGGAAATACAAGATTCGTTATTATTAAATCCCCACTTTTCTTAAAATAAGGCAATGAAAATTGTCACCTACTATCATACAAAGTTCTACAAGGAAGCAACTGTATCAATCTATTTTTGGGTCATATTTTTATGAGTCACCCCAACTGACAGACACTCAAGGGAATAACTTGGACTTGAATATAGTTTTTCTCAGTTGACGGATCCTAGGATCCCCTTACGCCTCTGGGATGTCACCTGGCTTGCTTGGCATGGGAGGTTAGGGGTTTGCAACACCTTAAAACATAAGTCAGTTGATGAGAAAAAGTGCCCCTGTGACTCTTGTCAAAATGTACTTGAAACCATGCACCACTTTTTTTTTTTAGATTGTCCCTATAGTAAATCCTTGTGGATTCTCCTGTTGCATAAATGGAAAGAAAAGCTCCTTACGACTGTCACATATGATAAGTTAGTATATGGAATATTCTCTTCTACTCTGAATCATTATCATCCTAGTATCTTACGCTTAATTTTTGCATTATGCAGGTTTTAGTTACGGCAAGCAAGAATTAGCATTTCTTTTGTAACAAAAGACATACTGATGAGCAGATTTTGACACGAATAGTGCAGAACTTGTAGTCTATGTATGAATCTGAAAAGAAAAGAGTATCTTCCACATTCAAAAGGAATTGGAAGCATTGTACATGGTTTTTGACAGCTTTGACTTAAAAAATGTGGATTTTCTTTCTTTATTTCTTAGTTTACTATTTTACCTTTTTCTTCTGTGTTTTTTTTCTTGAAGTTTGCCCCTCTTGTTTGTTTGTTTAATGAACTGTTTTTGATATATGTATTTGATTGTACTTGATGTTCTATGATTATTTTTCTTTAATAAAACATTCGCTAATCTTGTCAGTAGGGGGAACTCTTGGCCATTGGTCAAGATGGCCAACCCTGGTGGTGGTGGAGAAGGAGGGGATGCTGTTGCTACTGATGTCAAAATGGATATAATATATACTGTGACTGAAATGTGGACTGGAAGTGTGTTAGACAGTCATATGGATGTATGTGCCCTGGAAACTAATGTTGCTGACGCTGCTCCTGTAATACTTGTAGAGCCTAGCTCTTCCCTGGATAATTCTCATATGACAGCATGAGACTTGATAACAGATAATGGACCTTTGTTGGTGGAAAAACATTTAAATAACCAACTCGCTGAAAAGAAGAGGCAGTTGTTGGCATTATTAGAAACTGAGGATGAAAACTGCCTTAAAGCCAAGCAGGACTTACATTCTTACAACATGTCGGAAACCATGTAATCTTTACCCCCCAGAGACTGCTTTTACATTGCAACTCACAGATCTGTGTTTTTCTTCTACTAATAATTCTGCAGAGTTAAAATAATGAACAGGTTTCTGTCCCTATGCCTGCACAGCTGATGCAGCCAGGTCGTAGCATGATTCTCTTGTTTTTCAGTCAGCGCCACTTGCAGTTGCTTCTACTAGTTCCAGTTCAACTGTACTTCATAAATTTACTAAGAACTTGATTTCTTCAAATGGGACAGTTTCTATTAATGATGGAGACCTGTCAGCATTGCTACCTAGTGACCGGGTTGCTCAGTCATGTGACTATTACAGTAAAAAAGCCCAATACAGGCAATAAGTTGGAAAACCTGGTTGCTAATCTGATCACTCAGAGAGCTGAGCCTGACAAGTCTTGCTTGGGGACCCCAGTTTAGCTTGTGACACAGCCCTCTGCCATATCGGATGCGGCGCCTGTCAGTTACTGGAGTCCAGCCAGGTCTCTCCAAGAAGCAGAGTGGATCCTTGGTCCTGATGGCTGGAGTTGGATCCTGCCAATGTCCCTGTCTATAAGATTGATACTTGAATGTCTGATGATACTGTTTCCTTGGTTAATACAACACAGAGTGCATCTTACTTGGATCCTGTCTCGTCACAGACAGACACTAACCCTTGTGGGTATTCTGCATCAGCTGCTGTTGAAAGCCTTTTTCCCCCACTACACAGGCTGGGGTTGCTGTTTCATCTGCCCCTTTAGTACCCAGTCCTGTTGTGCCCATAAATTCAGTGACTGAATCAAGTGTGATTAATGATACCTCCTTGGCTGTTCCTCCAAATCAAGCTCCACAGGCTTCTGCCATTACAAATACTTCTGGGCAGAGTTCTGAGTTTACGTTCCAGCTTTCAGATTGTTTTGATGCACAACCTACCCTGCCCCACTGCATAATGCTGTCAGAACCAAATATAGGGACAGCAATGAACTACCTTCTGATCACTCCTTTATTGTGGAGAAACTTATTATGGAGTCCATGGGGATTTCAGCTTTCAGACATGTGTGCACTGATTTATGTCTCTGGGGACACTCTGGGCAGGATTTTCAAACCCTTGTGAATACTGCAAGCTATGGGTGTGCCATAAATATGGCACATGGAGCTTGGGGCATTCACCCGCCGGCAATCGGGATTTTCTATCCCATGCAGCTATTGGCACAAGCTAGACCAACTTTTTGTGGTCTAGCTTGCGGCAATCCTGATGACATTTGTTACAGATCTTGTGCCAGATATGTGGCACAAGCTGCCATAAATTGTGGAAACTGTCACAACTGCACTTGAGATTGCAAAATTGGGTGCATTTGTGGCAAATGGATTTGGCGTACTGTCAGAACCTAAATACCATGGCACAGAGCCTGTCACAAGCCTTGCACCATGCTTTGAAAATCCTGCCCTCTGTATGATATCAGCTTTAAGCTGCCTTCTACTTTGGATAGGTTCTGGACTTAAAATAATAATTTGAAACATTCTGAATTATGACTCCCGCTTCAAGCTATTCTACTTACTAAACCCACCACCTGTACTTATGTTCCGAAATGAAGGAGCAGATGTTCACAACATCTCTTATTGGCTCAAGCAGAGATGTTAGGTGTTGGGGAAACCTGAACCTATTCTGGAAAAATATTGTATTTGGATTGGTGGCTGAAATTGCAAAGTACAACTGAAAGTGACAGACTCAGGGATTTTACATTTGCTTAACAGCTATTTCATTGATCACAACAGGGGAGTTTTCTTTTACCCTGATCAGTCAAAAGCTTGTTTTAAGTGTGGATCCTTGTCACATCTCAGTAACATCTGTTATCAGTGATTCTGTAATCTATGTTTGGAATATGGACAAATTGGTGTGCAATGTCCCAGTAAGGTCAAATGTAATCTTTGTCAGTTTGAAGGACTCTCCTTTTGGGCCTGTCCCTGGGCTACCCACAATAAAAATGACATGCCCAGACAAGAGGATATCTTGTATTATGCCCAGAGAGCCAGAACCTCTATAGCTTCAGATACTTTCCTTTTGGATCCTCCTGCCGAGTCGAATAATACGACAGCCCTGCCTGTGGACTCTTTGATGGTCAGAACTGCACTCACTGCTTCTACTGTTTCTTCTGGGGATACTTTTCTTCTGGACGCTGACTCTGGACAGCCTCTCCCACAGACCTCATGAGGTTCTACTTCTGAGACTGTCTTGGCCCCACATCCTTGAACTTCAGTGCCACTCCTGAACCTTTTATGGAGATGACTCGCAGACATTCCTTATGCAATAAAGCCCCACAGCCTTCCCAGATGGATCATTCTTCTGTTCCAGTATTGGATTGGCCCCCTTGAAAAATCAGAAAGTGGGGGGGGGGGATTCAGATGAGAACATCGACTCTGAAGCATCTACCATGGTGTCGTCCAGGAGGATGATTTCCTCTGATTCTAAGGATGATGGACAATATCCTGGATGAACTTATAAATGGAAAGAAGACCCAAGTCTGAGTGGCAAAGTGAAATCTAAAAAGAAACATACTCAACTATCTTAGCACTTTTTTCTTGAACTTTAATGTTTGTTCTGACCATCTTTTCCTTTCAGCATGCGGATTGCTACATTAAATACCAACAGCATTAAAAAAGTTGTATGTAGACAAGTTGCCATTCAGATTTTGCAAGAATATCCTGCTGATGTTTTTTTTTTTTTTTTACACTAGCCTTAGAACCCTGTCTGACATAACCACTGCACAAAGACTGTGAAAGGCAGGTGTTTCCTGTTTTTCCATTGGAAAAGACTGGGGTAGCAATTCTGTTTAACAAAGTCCAACCTAAGCCGTTGAAGAGTTCTTGAACTCCAGCCTGGTAGAGCAATGCTCATAGATTGTGTAGTGAACACTGTTACTTGTTGGCTAATTTCTGTCTATGCCCCCCAAACAAAATTTGATCGAGTTCTGATTAAGCCATTTTTATATAACTCTAAGATTGTTATTTTTGGTGGGGACTTTAATTATCCATTACAGCCCCAAGATAGAGGAGCAAAAATACCTAAATTATTTTGTGACTCAGTTTGTTTACATGAGATTTGTAAGGCTGCTCAGTTGGTGGATGTAAATCACTCACAACATCCCACTGGAGGGTACAAGTATTACAGGGCAAATCTGGCTACCTGAATTATTTTTTTAATTCCCCGATACTGTTTTATCATGAATACTAGAACAATACCTGTAGAAAGTACAGATCATCTATTATTGGGTTGTACTGTTATACTGGCTCCAGAACACAAATTGGGGAAATCAGTTTTGAGATTGAATAATGCTATTCTTTCTGAGAAAAATTTTCAAAGTGTCATCCAGGAATTATTATGGGCTCATACTAGAGTTCTTTGCTTATATATGGATAAGTCTCTTTGGTGGGAAGAAACTAAGAAGGATATAGGTAAATGGCTAAATGACACTTCAGTGGCATGTATCTGCATGATTTAATGACATATTTAGACTTGCTGTATTAGTTATATAAATTGATTTCCCTAAAGGAACAAAGGGGTATTTCTTTACACACTCAAATACAGGCTCTTAAAGACAGGATGAAAGTAATACATTATGACTGGGCTAAGATTCTTTCCTTTGAGCAACAATATGGCACCCAGGGTTAGCATTTATCTGGGGATGTGCTTCAAAGCTGTGCCTCCAGAATTCAGAAGAGGAGAATGCATTCCTTAGTTGATCAAGCTGGTAATGTTCAAACATCTAAACAGGGTATGATGCAGGTCATTCAAGACTTTTTATTGACTACTGTGGGATCATGGTTTCCCATAGATGGCCAGACTTCACAATTTTTGGACTCTTTAGATCTGTCTTAAGTGTCTGCCGCAGACAATGCTTCACTTGTACAACCTATTAGTACTGCAGAAGTCAGTGTAGCCATTTCTACATTGAGAAAACAGTCTTCTCCAGACCCTGATGGATAGCCTCGAGGAAAGGAGGAAGAGGGGGGACATGATAGAAACTTTCAAGTACCTCAAGGGAATCAACAAAGTCCAAGAGGGTAGCATCTTTCAAAAAAAGAGGTGTGCAAGAACAAGGGGGCACAATTTGAAGAAAGAAGGGGGGGTGGCTCAGAGGTAATTTAAGGAAGTATTTTTTCACAGAGAGGGTTGTGGATGCATGGAACAGCCTTCCAGAGGAGGTTGTGGAGTCAAAAACAGTGGTGGAATTCAAGCATGCATGGGACAGTCATAAGGCAATTCTAGGGGGTGGGGGTAGGAAGAAGTAGGCTGCTGGTTAACTAGGATCTGCAGCTTATCCATCAGGTAGGGAAATAGGCAGACTGGGTGGGCCAAGCGGTCCTTATCTGCCATCAGATTCTATGTTTCTATATTTCTGATGATCTGTCTTCTGAATTTTATCAGACTTTTGCTACTCTATTAGCCACAATCTTAGCTTTTGTCTTTAACTGTTTCTTGACACAACTTACTATTTCAGGTTCTATTTCTGATGCCATACAGATCTTTATATTTAAAAAAAGGAGCTAAGCAGAATTGAAAAATTTGGAGACTGATTTGCCTTATAAGTATTGATGCTAAAATCATTGCAAACATTTTTTGTAAATGTCTAGCTATGATATTTTCCAGTCTGAAGTATCCCTTATAGACTTGTTCGATTCCACGATGGACAGTTCAGGAAAACTTACTGAGAATTGTAATAGGGAAGGAAATGAGTATTTTGTGTTCATACTAGATCAGGAAAAGGCCTTTGATAAGGCCCCCATGAGTATATATTTCTTGTATTACACAAATATGTATTTTCACAAAACATTATCAGTTAGATCAAACTTCTATATTCACAAGTCTCTATTACTCTAACATAAATGGATGGCTGGGAACCTGAATGCTTTACTTCGGGGTGTATGGCAAGGATGTCCTCTCAGCCCAGTTCTCTACATCCTGATGTTAGATCCTCTATTACAAGTCATTAGTATAGCACCCACAATTCATGGGATTCGAAATCCATTGTCATTAACTCAAGTTAAAGCATCCACCTATGCAGATCATGTTTGCTTATTTATTCATGATGTTTCATCTGGGACAGTAGCGGCGACATTGATTCAAAGCAATGCAGAGATGACGGGGTCACATATTTGTAATCCCTCTATGTGTCCACATTTGTAGCATGGATATATATAGGGTATCTATGGGTTTGGGGAAGGATGAGGTTACCTGGCACAAGAGACCTAGGTTTGACTACTCTGCACAGGGGCACCCAAGTAAATCCAACTACAGGAAGCAATAACTCTAATGTCCAAAACCAGAATTGGGATTTTTCAGTGTGGCTTTATTTATTAACTCACTGAACATAAACAAAGCTCTGTATGGTCCCCCACAGGGCTACATAACTATAATGCAGATTAGAGGTTAAACACAGCTGTCCATTTGAGGAATGAACACTACAACAGTTGTCTGGCTTTGGACCCACCAGGGACTCAGCCCGGACTATGCATGCACATTGGATACACAGCCCGACTGGCCCAGCTCCCCTGCCAGCCACTTGACTGACGGTCCACTTGGCAATGAACCCAAACTCTACTCGGAAAGACATCCCATCAAACAAGGAGGCTCCCAAACTGTGGCTCCCCACACCACTTGAGGTCTGCGACTCCTAGAGAGATTTTGTTTTCATAATTCCAATTCGAAACTCCCATCAAACAGGGAGACTCCCATCAAACAAGGAGTATGTTCCCATCCTGTGGCTCCCCACACCACTTAGAGTCTATGACTCCTAGAGAGATTTTCAAGTTGTGACCCACGTCTGGGTACCCACCCCATCACTGGCCAAGTGCATGAGGCAAGTAGCAAAAACACAGAAGAAATCCGTAGAGGTGGCCCTGGTTACTAAAGATGGGGATCTATCCACCTCCAGCTCCCACAGCCCATACCCGGCCATTTCTCTGGACACACAGAACTTTAGACTTTAAAACTGTAGATTGATGGTGGATGACCTGAAGCACCCCGTCTACAATGAACTTTAACACTTTAAACAGATGACTGCTCTATTTGTTTGTCCTAGTTGACATAGTTCTCCCAAAATAGCAGTCCCTAATACTTGAAATCCAACTGAAGAAAAGAAGTTGTTTGCCCCTTCCAATGAGGCCAAACACTTACCCATTCATTGCAGGTGCCCCACAGGTGAAGAAATGTAACCTTTGCTGTTATACATGAACAGACTGAACTTAAATTAAAACAGACAGCTTTCTTCCCAAGGTGGGAGAAGGGGATTGCCCCTGGAACCAACAAAGAACTTTTCCTCACCCCCCCAGAGGGAGGGGGGTAAACAGACACTACTGGTGTCCTTCTTGTTTGCTTAAGGACAAACTGAAGACTGACTTTGAATTCCCAAGATTCTAACTTACTCTGTGCTGAAGATTCCAAATGTGGCTCATGCAGCTGTGACAATTCTATAATGATGTCATCCCTCTAGTCTCAGCTGTGACTGAGGACAGAGTGAGACAGTGTGAAACCCATTTAACTGGAGTTTCAAGGCTGCCTTCCTGCCTACCACTAGGTCTTACTGGGATTCTAGTAACCCGGGTAACAAAGGGTTACACTCGACCTTGACCAGGAAAATGACTGTCCCCAGTCATTATGCACCCGGCCTTAGGCCATCCCACCCTATGTACTACCTGCGGAGGGGGGTGATCAGACCCCTTCCTACCATGTGCGAGCACAGGTAGGCAACACTAAGGGCATAGAGGCCTACAGCTGACATATCAGCCTCTACTCTATCCACTTACTATGGACACCCAGCGGCTCTGGTAGAACCGTCCAGAGCATAGCCCTGATAGATCAGCACTGTGGCCCCTACTGCAGGTTAGGGCCACAGCCTGTCCATCCCCCCTAACCCTCTAGGGGAAACCTATCTGCCTCTAACATAACATCCCAAACAAAAACAAAACCCGGGGACCTCCCCGACCTTGGGCAGCCTGCAACTACAACATTAGGAACACAAACAGTACTTTAATTTCTACACATAAGCACTGAAACGAGGAACTCCGATGAGCCCCTCCTCCTCTTCTTGTCTTCATTTCTGTCTTCAGGAACACCTGTGAAAAGACAAAACAAAACAAAAAAAAACACACCCTAATCTGCATTTACAATCTACCTAAACAACAACAGTGTACAAAACAGCAACAACCCTTACCATACAGGAAAAACAGAACACTAAACAATCCCAAAAAGAAAAAATATATATATATATTTTTTTTTTTTAAAAATAGAAAAGACAGTATATACATTAAGTACAGAAATGACATTGATAATAATACACCTTTTGGGGATGGAATGCCCCTAAATGTCCCACTAGTGACTACAAGGCCCGAAGGCCAGTCCATTAAAGAGTCTCTCCTGGGCGGAGCCCCATGAACATAGTCTTTAAGGCCATAATCCTGAAGGGAGAGTCTTTAGGACAATTAACACACTGTTTTGAAGTCTGTAGTGTAAGGTGTGTATTGCAATGTCATAAAGATAGAATAAAAGATTGTGACTCACCAGCCTCTTGAAGTATTCGAACTAAGCAAACCTGGTCCTTCCAAAACTCTCCCTGGCAGCATTTCTTCTGATACAGCTGGGTGGACATCTTCCGGGAACCCACAGGAGTGCACATCTGGAAACAGCTGGGCTGATGTCATAACTGGAGAAGGAACCTTAGAACAGGAACAAAAGAGAAACAGCTGGTCCGCGTCATCCGATTACCAGGCGATGAACAGGCAAACAGCTGGGCTGGTGTCCTCTCTGAATCTGAAGTCATCTGGTGGTAGCAGTAGATGGTTATTGATTAGGCAGTACACTGTGGACTGAAGAATGTGGAGCACCTGATTTGTTGTTTATTCATATTGGCAGTTCAATAAGGTTACTTCACAGTGTAGATGTGGCAGTATTGACTACCACTGCTCGGCTCTCCATTTTGTAGGCACGGGCTTAATTACTGGGAGGTCCTTGCACTGAGGCCAATAGTAGAGGGGGTCAGGGGCTTGAATTATTACTCCATCTGGACGTACATAATTCACACAGTGGGAGACTTCGCATCCCTCTCCATCCACTATTCTCACTCTGTCCATAAACAGTGTCCTGCCTCTCTTCCACTGTGTATACTTTTCGTGGAACAGTCTATTCTTTACATGCTGGTTAGCCCCAGGATGCACATGTTTCATTGCTTCATCCCAGATCCAGGATTTCCTGCAGTTCTCAATCTCCTCCCAGACTCTCCGAGGAAAGGTAGGAAAGGTCATACCAAAGATTTCATTGGCCTTTCTACGAATCAGTCTCTCCTCTTTACTTGCTTTGGTCAATCTGAGACTGCTGGCCTGGCTTAGGGGTGGCCAGTCCTGGTTCTGCCAGCTTCGCATCCTCAACAAAATTAAAAATGGATCCCTGACTTCTTCTTCTTCTGGTGAAGCCAGGGCAGTGGCATCACCACCTTCTTGAACACATTCCTCCAAGGCAAGATCTTGAGGCTGTGTACCCATTCCTATCTCACAAGTCCACTTAGGTTCCTCCTCATCTTCCTCTTCACTGAGGATCTGAGCCCAGGAGTGAGCAGTAGTTCTCACCCCCGAGACTATCCATTCATCACTAGGAGCGGAGGTCGACACCTCCCATTCAACGGCCTCCCGCATC
This sequence comes from Neoceratodus forsteri, assembly GCA_016271365.2. NCBI lineage: Eukaryota > Metazoa > Chordata > Ceratodontiformes > Ceratodontidae > Neoceratodus > Neoceratodus forsteri. The sequence continues at coordinate 277,361,975 of CM028136.1, read as the reverse complement.
TCATCTTCACCTTCGAGACTTGGGCTAGGCCCCCCCACCCAGGGGTCTATTGATGCTTTATCTGAACTTGCCTTCTGAGATCCAGCATCCAAAACTTCAACTTCAGATTCAGTCTCTAATTCTGCACTCTCTAACTTTGTACCACACTCCTCCGGGGGACCTTCCTCCACAGGCTCTGCCTGATGCTGTGTGCTGCCAACTGCAGATTCTTGAAGTTGTGTCCATGTGGGAGCCAAACGAATTTTAGGCGCTATACAAGTATTATATTGTAGACAACCAGCACAGTGAGGAATCATGAAGACATCCTTCCAGCACTAAAGCACATCTGGCATACACGCACTGGATAATTAGGGATTGCACATCAGGAGGGAGTTGCACTCTATAGTACCAATTTTCAATGTCTCTCAATCTATTTACTGCTGCTGTTACTGCAACCGGCATGATCCGGGTAACGAGCTGGTCCTGAGGCCATAACTGCAGAAAACAAACAAAGTTCACTGTAACTGAAAGTCCCACTTTAAATGAACACACTCTGTAGCTTTAAAATGGCTCTCTGCTGCTGTGTTTACTTTACTACCCCACCCTGTAATGGCAGCGCAGCACTCCTGTGCATCAACATTCAGACTCTGGGTCAAGCCACTGCGCACCCAATTTACATCAGCTACTAATAACTTTTATTTCAAACTGCACAACTTGCTCTTTTCTGGCTGTTCTCACATTTATAGGATTTTTCTTGGACTTTTTCACATGCTGGCAACATTTATTTAATCACAGTCCCTTTTAAAACTTCAGGTTTCAGCACAGGATTGCCTGCTTTTACTAGTGTTGCACTTATTTTACAACCCACAGTCTCCCTCTGGCTGCAAACTTTAAACTGAGGCTACTTTCATTGCTATGCATACATTTAATGGCTTTACAGACTTGCATTTGCCAGCAGGATATCACACAATCGCTACTTGCAAAGCGACTATACAGCTGCACTCACATTTTAAATGGCATTACTGAAAATCACTGATTTGAGCAGTTTTAAATTGTTTACCCACTGTTATGGTAGAAGATTGCTGTGATGGAGGAAAACGGCCTGCAGCCAGATTTTTTGAAGGCCTCGGATTTCAAACGGGCGGGCAGTCTCCGCGATCATAGTATTAATCACACAATTCACTGATCCCACGACCGATAAGCAGGTTGAGCCCGATTTTGAACTAGAAAAGTCACTTTTCACTGTTTACAGCGCTTTGAACACTTCACGAACGCTCCTAGTGGAGCTCCTAGCCAGTACAAGCACTACTCTCTGTCTCCCTCTCGAATGCTGAAGCAGACTCTGAAGAGCTGGCTGAGGGCCGGGACTAATGGCAAACTGGCCAACCACACAATGCCATGCAAATGAGCCTCTTCTTCCTCACAAGGGCTCCTCTCCTCACGGCGATCGTCGAGCAGGCAAATTTAAACTGAAAAGATGCACTTTTTTTTTTCAACTGACTTCACAGTGGGAGCCCATTTCAACCATGTAACATTGCCATTAACTCTGCAGTCTCTAGTATTGCACAGAAAGCATTTCCAACGTCCAGGGCATAATTTCTCTGTTGCTACCCCTAGTTTTCCATAGTTTTCTTCACAGAACTTTATCTTAAAACTGACAATCGCTGTAAACTATGTTGATGCAGGACAAGGACACACACTTTGGCTTTACGGCTCCTTGGTAAACAGTTGGCATTTTTTAAACAGCAGCACAAGATTCACAGCACACAGCACACACTAGGGAAATTGCTTCAACTTTTTTGGGCTACCAACTGCAAGATAGCCAAAACGCTAGCCTACTTGCCTAAGCACCTTCCTTCCCAAACAAAACCAAAGCGGTGCCTCCATTTTTGTAACCCCTCTATGTGTCCACATTTGTAGCATGGATATACATAGGGTATCTACGGGTTTGGGGAAGGATGAGGTTACCTGGCACAAGAGACCTAGGTTTGACTACTCTGCACAGGGACACCCAAGTAAATCCAACTACAGGAAGCAATAACTGTAATGTCCAAAACCAGAATTGGAATTTTTCAGTGTGGCTTTATTTATTAACTCACTGAACATAAACAAAGCTCTGTATGGTCCCCCACAGGGCTACATAACTGTAATGCAGATTAGAGGTTAAACACAGCTGTCCATTTGAGGAATGAACACTACAACAGTTGTCTGGCTTTGGACCCACCAGGGACTCAGCCCGGACTTTGCATGCACATTGGATACACAGCTCGACTGGCCCGGCTCCCCTGTCAGCCACTCGACTGATGGTCCACTTGGCAATGAACCCAAACTCTACTTGGAAAGACATCCCATCAAACATGGAGGCTCCCAAACTGTGGCTCCCCACACCACTTGAAGTCTGCGACTCCTAGAGAGATTTTGTTTTCGTAATTACAATTTGAAACTCCCATCAAACAAGGAGTATGTTCCCATCCTGTGGCTCCTCACACCACTTAGAGTCTACAACTCCTAGATAGATTTTCAAGTTGTGACCCACGTCTGGGTACCCACCCCATCAATGGACAAGTGCATGAGGCAAGTAGCAAAAACACAGAAGAAATCCGTAGAGGTGGACCTGGTTACTAAAGATGGGGATCTATCCACCTCCAGCTCCCACAGCCCATACCCGGCCATTTCTCTGGACACACAGAACTTTAGACTTTAAAACTGTAGATTGATGGTGGATGACCTGAAGCACCCCTCTACAATGAACTTTAACACTTTAAACAGATGACTGCTCTATTTGTTTGTCCTAGTTGACATAGTTCTCCCAAAATAGCAGTCCCCAATACTTGAAATCCAACTGAAGAAAAGAAGTTGTTTGCCCCTTCCAATGAGGCCAAACACTCACCCATTCATTGCAGGTGCCCCACAGGTGAAGAAATGTAACCTTTGTTGTTATACATGAACATACCGAACTTAAATTAAAACAGGCAGCTTTCTTCCCAAGGTGGGAGAAGGGGATTGCCCATGGAACCAACAAAGAACTTTTCCTCACCCCGCCAGAGGGAGGGGGGTAAACAGACACTACTGGTGTCCTTCTTGTTTGCTTAAGGACAAACTGAAGACTGACTTTGAATTCCCAAGATTCTAACTTACTCTGAGCTGAAGATTCCAAATGTGGCTCATGCAGCTGTGATAATTCTATAATGATGTCATCCCTCTAGTCTCAGCTGTGACTGAGGACAGAGTGAGACAGTGTGAAACTCATTTAACTGGAGTTTCACAAGCTGCCTTCCCTGCCTACCACTAGGTCTTACTGGGATTCTAGTAACCATCGGGTAACAAAGGGGTTACATATTAATCTTTGAAAAAGCAGGGTGCTGCCTACTGGACCCCATTGGAATATCCCTTCTGACACTGGTAATATTAAGATGTCTCTAGATCCAATAAAAATTAGGGGTATCTACTTTGGACAGACTAATTTACCTACACTTAACAGGGAGAAAGCTTTGGATATTGGGACTCTTCAGGTGAAGAAATGGATAAATTGGTAGTTATCCAAAATGAAAAAAGTTAGTGTCATTAAAACATTTCTAGTACCCATATTTATTTTTGTAAGTGCAATATTTCCCATGCCTCAGTCTTTTGAAACCTGATTAGAGTATCTTTTTTTCAGTTGGTATGGGGCAGCAGACTGAATCCTGTTAAAAGGAATATTTTATATCTGCCCCTCCACCAAGGATGGTTGAATATGATTCATCCAGTTCTGTTTTTTCTTAGTAAATTTTTCCAAACAAATATTGTACCTTGGCTTTTCTCACGTTCTTCCATGTGGATGGAATGGGCTACTGTAAGGTTGGAACCACTTCAAGCTGAATGGCAATGAATGCAGCCCATTTTAGATGCAATGCAATTTTTCACCCTAGTTGGAATTTTTTCTGAAATTTATTAAAAAACACAAAATTTCATGGGACGCTATTCATACCCAACATCGTAAAGCCTTTGACAAATCCTTGGTTCATACTGATGTGGAGATAATGCCAGGACTACCCCTTCCCCCTGTTTAGTTTAGTTTATTGTTCTAGGAATTACTACCTTTGAGCCAGAGGCTCTTTTACAAAGGTTCCACATCAATTAGGTACAGTACAAAAATGGTTACATAGATAACACAACAATTTGTGCTGTGTCAAAAGCGAGAAAACATATACAAATACATATCAAATCATTTGTGCAAAAGGACATGAGATATCAATAATCACATTATTATTACAAGAAAGAGGTCATGCCAGATTAGGAGAAACAAATAGGGAAAAAGTCCAGAAGAGAGAGGGTAAGTGAAAGGCGTGGGGAGCAGACAATAGCAGGAGAAAAGGTTTCCCAAACATGTCTTTGTCAAATAACGGAACAGGGTGGGTAGTGAGAAAATAGGAGGTTTAATCAGGGCAGTCACAGGAACTGGAGGTGGCAAGGTGAGAGAACAGCCTTGATTTGAAAATACATAGAGAGGTGGAGGCAGTAATATGAGTGCTGAGGGCATTTAGCCAGCTGGGGGCACGATAGGCAAATGATCTTTGTCCCTGAGAAGTCCGGCATCGGGGGACTTGGAGAGGCTGGTGTTCTGATCTTCTGGTAAAATGGGTGCTAGCGCTCGGGCATAACAGGTCTTGGATACAAGGCGGAGTGAGCCCCAGAGTGGATTTTTTCGCCATCAGGCAGGTAAGGTACTTTATCCAGTTTGAGAGTTGCAACCAACCTGAGTCAGCATAGAGTTCACATGTGTGGGTACATCGATGTGCACCAGTGAGCAGCCGACAGGCCTTATTTAGGGATGTTATAATGCGACTTAAGTGCTGTAGTAGTGGCAGATCCAGATACAATTCAAGCTATAGTCAATGACTGAGATGACAGAGGATTGGATGGCAATCCTCAGTGCAGAATGGGTAAGGAGCTGTCGGTTACGATACAGAATCTCAATTCACTAATTAATAGTTTTTGCTGTACTATCAATGTGAGTTGCAAAGGTTAGGCCTTGATCAAAGTTGATTCCAAGATATTTGAAAATTGGCACTTGTTCAAGGGTATTTCCCAGGTATGTATTAATGGTGGTGAGTGGGACTTGCCGTTTCTTGTTTTGCGGGTTAGAGAAGAGCATGGATTTAGTTTTTTTTGTGGTTTAGAACCAGCTTATGTTCAAGGAACCACATCTCAATTTTGGAAAAGCATGCCAAGGTTGAGGCGTAAGAGGTTCGGATCTTTATGGGAGTGGCAAGAATCGGCATCGCCGGTATAGAGGATTATTTGTTCAGGGCAGGATTTGGGGAGGGAGTTTAGGAAAAGGCTGAAAAGGAGGGGCCCAGGATGGATCCCTGGGGAACTCTTGAGCGAACCGGTTTTGAGTCTGAGAGAACTCCAGCTACTTTTACAGATTGAGAGCGCTGAGCAAGGTAATTTTTTACCCAATCACCAGGACCCTGCTAGAGCCCTAGGGATAGTAGTTGTTTGATAAGTAGGCCATGGTGTACTGTATCAAATGCCTTTGTTAAGTCAATGTAGACTGCTCCAGTTAGGTTTCCTTTGTCCATGGCCTTGTGGATTGCTCCTGAGAATTCAAGTAGGGCAGTCAATGTGCTGTGCCCTTTCCTAAATCCATGCTGCTGAGTGCATAGGATGTTGTGCTTTTCCAGGTAGTCTGAAAGTTGGTCCGCCACTAAGCATTCAAGGGCCTTAGAGAGAGGTGGTAGTATTGATATCGGGTGTTAGTTACCAGGCAGTGACTTATCACCACTTTTATGCACTGGAGTGACAACTGCAGCCTTCCATTTCCTAGGGAACTGGCTGTAGCAGAGGAGAGATTGAAAATTTTGTGAGGGGAGCAGTACTTCCTCCAGAGTGAGGGACAGAAGTTTAAGGTCAATAGTGTCGCTGCTTGCTCGGGACTTAGAAATGGCCTTCTTTACATATTTATAGACTTCATGTGCCTTTACTAGTTTGAAATGGAAGGGTGGTTTGGTTGGAGAGCAGTAGTAGAAGTAGAAATTGGAGGGTCAGCATCAGTGAAGAAATCAGATGAGAGGACACCACTAAGGTCCGTGAAGGTATCATTTAGGGTGTTTGCAATGATCTCTGGGTCTAATGTAGTGGTTCCATCCACATTCATTATAGTAGGAGAGGATTTGGACTGCTGTCCCATGATATTCTTTATGTTGTCCCAGAAGGATTTCCCTTCACCCCAGGAGTACCTTCACCCTTGAAGTAGGAGCTCTTCATTAAGCGGATCTGTTTAGTACAGTGGTTGCAAGCCTGTTTATATTTCTGGATGTCTGACAGAGTGCCAGTAGCTCTTGCAGTGGCCCAGAGGTGATCCCTACTTTTGAGTTGTGCCAATAGCTTCGCCGTGAGCCAGGGATTTGTGAGTGCTTTGATTTTGCACTTTTTAACTGGTGCATGGTGTCACAGGCAGTGTTGAAGGTAGTAATAAAGTAATCAAGGGCTAGGGCCACATCTTTGTTTTGTAAATCAAGGACCAGTCTATCTGCCTAAGACAGGTCTTGAGATGAGTAAGGTTGCCATAAGGTAGGACTCTGCTGTAGATGGTTTTGGAGGCTAAGCTACTTAAACTTATTTGTCCAGGTACTTATTATTGGAGAGTGACACTGAGCTTAGTCAGAGAGAACACTTATGTTGGTTATACGGGTAGGGTGACTGGTAAGGATCCAGTCAATGAGGGTGCTGGTCCCTGATTTGTTGTTTTTCCTGGTAGGGAAGTTTGCCACTTGTGTTAAATTTGCTGCTAGGATAGCATCTTTGTTTGACCCTGCATCAGGAGCAAGCCAATTGATATTAAAGTCCCCAAGGAGAAGGAGTTCGATGTCAGAAGGTTGTGTACTTACAAACTCGAGGACAGCCTGAAGGCCAGAATCAGGATCTTTTGGTGGGATATAGACAGCAGCAATCGTGAGGACTTTGTTTTGGGCACCAAGTAGTATCTTGATAGGGAGGAGTTGCACTGAGGTTTCTGTGGTGGGGTAAGAACCAGGGAGACAGGTGAGGTAGTCCTTTATGTAGATTGCACACCCACCACCCCTTTTTGAGGTCCTATCTAGCCTGAATGTCTTGTAGCCTTGTATAGAGATGGCATGATCCAGAGTATTAGGTGTCAGCCAAGTTTCGACGATGGCAAGGATATCCGGGTTGTGTTGGCTGGCAAAGATTTGAAGGGAGGCCAGTTTTGGGAGGAAACTGCAGATGTTTAAGGTAGCAATTTTGAGCCCCCCCTTCCATTTTGGCAGGCTTTGTTGTACTGTAGGAGACAGAGCCAGGATTTGAGTGGACACTTCCTGATATCAAGAGGAGGAGGAGTAGAGTTTAAGAGACAGCTGCCGCATTTCTGTAGTCACAATAGAATTACACTTTGAGGCTTATGCGGTTTGACCAGTGCAGGCGCCTAGGGTCCCAGAGCAAGGAGGTTGTTAGTAATAGAGGATGATATGCCCATTTATCCTTGTTGTAGCTTGTCAGTTGCACCCAGTCGCTTGCAGATAGGTACCTGGTGGTTAAGTCAAAAGCCAAAAGAATGATCAACAGCTGAAGCCCAGAGTCACTGAAATGTTAAAATTCCTGAGGGTGATTAACTGTGCCTGCACATATGCAGGATGTGAAATCCCTTTGTCTGTATGCTTCTTTGTCATTCAGACAGGTTGCTGAAAAGCCCACATACAGATCATGGAGCAGGTCAGACGAAAATGTGGATTCCAGCAGGACCCAGAGTCACCAAGTTTGTCAAATGTAGTTGCTTCACTTATGTTTTACTTGGGATAGCTTCCAAAAAGTTGATTTTAAAATGAAAATAAAGATACCTGATGATGATTTTTTGCAGAAATCCAGTCCAGGAGACTTTCACGGATGTAGTGAGCAAGAATGGTATAATTACCACAAGCAGAAAAACATGTAAATCCACAAAAACTAAGCTACAGACACAGACAAACACAAGCAGCCACCACACAGACCCAGGGGGCGTTTAAAACTACCTTGAATTATTTGACTTATCAGACAATTCCTGCACAATACTGGGTTGTAGCCTGGCTCTGTTGCCTTGGCAGACTAAATGTGAAAGACTGTAATAAACATCAGAGTATCACTGAAAGGTTCTGCCCTAGAAGCAATTGTGTGATGGAGTTTGAAACCATTAAGCACCTATATTTTGATTATCCCTTTATTTAAAGGTTTTATGTCTCTTGGGTAACTCTTGGTCTGATCCTTTTTGGACCAATATTTCCTACAACACCTTTATACATGGGGAAATACAAGAGGGGCTAGATTCACGAAAAGTCACAAAGCACAGCACAAAAGTTTATGTTGTGCTTTATGTTTGCTCATGTGTCAAATATTGCTATTCTCAGTCAGATAGTGCACTGCACTATCTGACTGTGAATAGGGCCAGGTGGAGTCAATATTTACCAGAATACCACTAGTGCTAACCCCAGTAGCGCCACCCCAACATGCAGCCAGGAGCATGGCTCTTCAATGAAGAGTGCATGTACACTATTTCCAGTTCACTAAAACAGCCATGTAAATGAGCCCATTGGGCATACAAGTCACTATGTGGCCATTTGCATGCTCATTATGAATCCATTTACATAGTCTGTGGTGAATTTAGCACACCCCATTCCCTGCCCCAGAGGCAGCCCTGTGTTAGTACCTGTACCAATCTCCTTGGTGCTAGTGGTCCCACTCCCCATGATCACTGATCGCCAGCATGATAGACAAACAATAAGTATCTCTGGTGCTAGCGTCCCTGCCCCATGATCACTGATCACCAGCAAGACAGAGAAAAATAAGTTTCCCTGGTGGAAGTGCACCCCCCATGATCGCTGTTCGCCAGACCGATAGAATAAAAATAAGTTTCCCTAGTGGTAGTGGTTCCCCTTCCCCCATCCATGCCCAAAGTGTATCGACATATTTCCTGGATCCAGTGGTCTCTTCCCCCCAAGTACACCCATGCCTGATCTAGAAATCATATTCCCTGGTGTCCAGTACCTCCCATCCTGATCCCTGTAATATCAAGGCACACCAATCTCTGGTGTCCAGTGTTTTTCCCCATCTTGATGCCCTATACAACAATGTGATACCATTCCCTGGTGTCTTGCAGATCTCCCACTCAGCTGGTAGTGCCCCACCACCCCGCCTCCCCTCTTCTGACCTGAAGCGGGTGACTGGCACTGCTCTTCACTATCCACCACGGCTGGACACCGACTGAGCTGTCAATGAGTGCATACTGTATACAGTATGTGCTCAGTGACTGACAGAGCTGTCAGTTACTGAGCATGTACTGTATACAGTACATGCTCATTGACAACTCAGTCAGCGGTCATCTGTAGTGGAGAGTGGAGGGCTGTGCTGGTCACTGATTTGGGGTCCAGATGGGGGGAGGGGTGGTGTGGCACTACCATCTGGGTGGGGGGGTCCTCTAGACACCAAGGAGTGGTATCGCATTATTGTTTAGGGCATCGATATGGGGGAAACACTGGACACCAGGAATTGGTGTTGCTTGCTATTGCGGGCATCAAGGTGGACACCAGGGAATATGACTTCTGTATTAGGAATGAGTGCTAGTGGGGAGAGGGACCACTGAACACCAGGGAATACATCTATACATGTTAGGCATGGGTGCGGGGGGGGGACCACTACCACCAGGGAAGCTTATTTTTATTCTTTCGATCTGATCTGGTGATCAGCAATCTGGGGGGTGTCACAGTACCTCCACCAACCACAAGGGTCATGCAGGATGAGGCAAGGTCTTCATCGGTGGTATTTGCTCCGTGAAAGGGGACCACACGAATGTGCCTTGTGTAGAACAAATGCTTTGTGAATAGGACAGCGCTGATATTCACACCACTCCCCCACATTTGTATTGCAGCCCACTCCACACTTTTTCCCCAGAGCAAACCTGATTTGAGCATGCAAACTGGGCTTTTGTAAATACCAACTCGGTGCAAAACCAGATTTGCTCATGTAAAACAGGATATGCTCCAAGCAAACATTTGTGAATCCTAACCCAAGTGTCTTCTAAATTTGACCCCTGTGTGGTGTTACTAATTATTTCTTGTATTAAAGTTTTTATCTGGCAAGTTTTGTGTAAATATGTCTTGCTGCCCACTGTGCTGTTCAGTATGACTGAAACTACTATGAGGAAGCATTGTGCCTTAGAGTGTAATTATTTGTCTCAGGCTTTATGGAGCAAATGTTTGATACATTGTCCATGGACATAATTTTGACAACGGCACAGTTGTATCTGATTTATCCTGTGTCTCTTTCTTTTTTACTTTCTGATTAAAGTTGTAAAATGTATGTGTTATTACTATTTGTCTTGTTCCAATAAATAATTCCTGTACTCTTTTGGGAAAGTGCCATGGGATCTTTAACATCCACCTGAACAAGCACCATAAGAGGCAGACAGGACCTTTATTTAACATCTCATCTGAAAAACATTTAACATCATAATTCTCTGCTCATGACATCATAATCTGTTGCTGTGGAAATGATTATGAATTCCCCCAGTCTAAAGCATTTTAAAATACATTTATACAAAATACCTTCTATCAGATAAACCTGTATATCTCAAAGAACATCGCAAGCCATGAATAGCAGCCTGTAGCAGCCAGTGTTCGCACACACACACACACCTCCCAAATGGGTGTGAGGTAGGTTAAGGAAGGTTCAGAGAGGTTAAGCAGAGAAAGGAAGAGTGAGGTGAAGCTCAGAAACATTTAATGAATTGGTCAAGGTCACACAGTGAATACATACATTCATTTTATTTGATTTATTATACTGGAAGACATAGTGAACTAAGTCAGCCCTTTCTCACAAGTTCAGCTATTTACATACTTCATAACTAAAACCTATCAATAGAGTCAGTTACCACACTTACAATTAGATTGTGCAGATACAAGATTACTTCAGACATGCTTAAAAACTCCAGGTAGAATGAGTGATGAGGTGTTTTTTCCTTTTGCACATAACTGTTTTGACTTTGGAGGCAGGTACTTTGTATGTGTTACTCTTTCATGCTTGTAACAAGTGGTGCTGGTACGATTCAAGCCTCGGTCTCCAGGTTCACATTTACAGCTGTATGCTTTAACCTTGTTAAATCTGTGCCATGTCTCTCCTCTTCTAAATAAAATCCTCACTTGACTATAAGATCCTTCCAATTACCATCCTGCCTATTTGAGAAGTGCCTTGTAGTCCTAAATACAGAGCATCTGTGAGGATTGCATTTGCAGAGTCTCTAGGCTGCTGTGAGGAAAAAACAAAAGCAAAGCAATGGAGACTTCTACTTTCATCCATTCCCACTTGCAGAATTTACCAGCAAGTGCTGAACAAGGACTCTCACACTCAGTGATTCCATTTACAAAGAAACCAAAGCAATAAGTAATATGGCTGTGAAGGAATGGCTCCTGCCTTACCAGAATTTCCAGCAGATTTATCCTTCCCCCACAGTTCGGATTAATTGTGGAGTGCATCCAGCGCTGGGCTCAGCTGAAAGAGATTTATCCAGGACATCCACCGTGACCCATGGAACACTGCTTTCTGTGATTTGTACATGAAGGCTGTGACTGTTCCCCAGCCTCACATTTCAAATTGCTCTATGGATCTGAGTGCTTGTCCAAAGTAATCCTCTTTCAGCTGAGATGCACTGTGCAGTTAATACTTGGAAATGGGAACTATACGCAAATGCTAAACTACTTTTAAGCAGTGATAGTAAAGGACTACTTTTCCCATATCTGTGTATGGCATTCCAGTTTCTTAATGTTGTTGATTTCGCTTTGTTTCTACAAATGGAAAATTCATTTGTGAGTCTTGCTAAGTGCTTTTTAAGTGGGCATATATTTATCATTATAAAACTGTATCAGGAAATCTGGCTTTCTGAGTAGCTGGATGCTGGAATATGGGTTGCACACACTTGCCATTGTGTGATGCTGGTGTGCATGCAGGAGAGGTGATGAAGAGTGCTTTTATTTTTAAACTTAAAAAAAGAGGCATAATGCCTCACCACATTTTCAGATAGTAGCAAAGCAACTCTGGGGGGTGGGCCGCAAAAGGGATAACATGTGACAGGGCGTATGCTTAATATAGAAAAATGCATGCCTTGGGTGGTTGCTAAGGACAAGCTATAGTGGAATGCTGCAACCTCCCAAGAAGTACATTATTATGCCCTTATGACTGCACACACTGGAGTGTGTTATCCCACTTATAAAATGGGCTTTTATTTGTAAAAAATATATTTAGTTCAGATGAAGCATGCAGTTGTCGAAAACTAATCAATGGTCATGTGATGTGTTTTAACCAATGAGTTGACAGGATTTTCCTGGTCCATTTAATAACAATCTGTAATAGCACTTGTATATGACTTGAGCTCTTTGGCACATGGCGTGTCGGGGGGGGGGGGTGGAATTACCTTACAGTAATTCATCGCTCATTGTGACTTGCCATGTAACTGAATCCAAAAATGCAGTCTCTAGATTTGTGGTGACACATGTGAATACCACACAGTATCAACTTAGATCTTGCACACACACTGCTGTTACATGAAACAGGGGAGCAGGAATGGGGTAGTCTGTAATTTATTTTCTTGTTTGTTTTCAAATAAGCTGCTTGTGCCAAACATGTTTTTTATCACCTTTTATATATTTTTCAGAACAGTCTAATTTTCAGGTCGACTTTAAATAAGATATAGCACATACCTCTCAACTGTCCCACATTTCATGGGGGTGTCCCACATCTTACCCCTTCAGAATTGCTCTGTCCCATATGAAAGAGTGTTCGCTCTCATAATGTAAACTCAAACTTTAAAGCTGATATTCATTACACTCCGTCATGCATCATAAGTCAGAGGTGTGTGCAGAGTCAGTGAACGGGGGCGGGGCAAAATCCTTTCAAAGCTAGGGGGTCTGGTGGCATGCCCCCCCCCAAGAATTTTTTTTGAAACAGACAGGGCAAGGCAATGTTTATTTGTATGGCATCCAGTCATGGAACCTCAATAATTTAAAACAGCAATGTAAATCAGTGTCTTAGGCAGGATTGTTTTGTGGGGAAGTGTTTGGCTATGATATTTGTGAAGTGGGACACATAAAAGGCAGGAGCTCTGGGGGGTTTACATGCTCTGTCGTGAGTTTTGGGGATTTTCTTGAACCAAAAACACACTTTTGTTACAAGTTCCCCTACCCCTGAATTCAGTGGAAATTTTTTCCCCATGGAATCAGGGGCATGGGAGACTCTGGCTAGCATCAGAGTCTGAAGCTGCAATTGTTGTTGACAATGGGCTGACCAACAGTGACATCAACCACCTCATACATGTTTTTGTGCTACACTGTGAATCATTTCTATATTAAGGCAGGGAGTCTGGGGGTTTACATGCTCTGTGGTGAGTTTTGGGGCTTTTCTTGAACAAAAAACACACTTTTGTTGCATGTTCCCTACCCCTGATTTCAGTGGAAATGTTTTCCCCATGAAATCAGGGGTGTGGAAGACTCTGGTTAGCATTAGTCTGCAGCTGCAATTGTTGTGGACAACTGGCTGACCAACAGTGCCATCGACCACCCCATACATGTTTTTGTACTATACTGTGAAATATTTCTGTATTAAGGCTGGGGGTCTGGGGATGCTAGGCCCCCAGAAGCTCTGGGGGTTACATGCTCTGTAGTGAATTTTATGGCTTTTATTGAAAAAAAAAACACACTTTTGTGAGGTCTTTCCTACCCGTGACTTGGGGGGGGGGCTGTTTTTCCCCTCGCCTGAAGTCATGGGTGTAGGAGAATCTGACTGGCCAGTGACCAAATGGGTGGTTGGTCATGTCAGGGGCCAAGGACAACATGCAGGTGGTGAGGCATTAAGTGGTGGTGGAATCAACCCTTCCTCCCTTCCTTAGCTCACTCATTCAAGGGTTTGGGGCCTGAAACACAGAGGCAGCAGAAGGCACTCAACTCATCCCCCCCATCCCCTGAAGATTCCATTCCTGGGCAGCTCCAAGTAAGTAGTTACATTATCAGCCTCAGGTTCCCACTTCTTCCAGGCTAGCACTCAGCCAGCTCAGTCAGACTGCTCCCCAGTCCTCGCTCCTGGAGGACCTCAATAGTTCAAAGAAAACTAAACATCAGCAACAGCAAATCATAACAGTGTTCATTATTATAATCCAATAGTGTTCATCCTGTTGTTCATGATTTTCTACTCTTTGTTTTATTGTTATATTGACAAGGAGCCTTTGTAAAGGAGTTTCTGACTCAAAGGTTTGTAATTCTGATCCATCTATAAACAAAAATAAATAAATAATAACTTTCAGTAAACTTGCCTTGGCCTTGCCCTTCACTGCTGCCTAGTGTCTGGGCTCCTACTGCATCCTTCACCTCCTTGACGATCGTCTGTCTAAGGCCAGTCTGACCAGCAAGCAAGACTCCGAGACAGGGCCTGGCTGAAATTCTTTGACTGCTGCCCTAGATGTTGTCATGTCAGCACTCACTCCAGGCAGGCAAGCCACAGGCCCATGGCCCAATCTGCGGCGCTGGTGGCAGTCTGATGACCAAAAAGTCAAGAGGTCCCAACACTTTGACTGGCAATTTCTGGCTGCCAAGGGGGCAGATTCAGGGAAGCAACCCCCCTATAATTGGACTTGGAGGAGCCGCAGCCCACAGCAAACAAGTTCAACATGTGCTAGCAGCTCAGACCTGATGCACACACTACCAGGAGGAGTCAGAGACTGGAGGAGGTCAGTAGTCATGCAGTGTACCAGGGGAGGAGTAGTAGAAGCATATCTATCCAACCACATAGCAGAGATAATTTATCCAGCCAGTCAGTGAGCAGCCCAGCTCTGGCTGCCCCCCCCCCCAAAACCATTGCCTTAGCGGCACAGCCAAACATGCAGGGACCAGAGAAGAGGAAAGACAATTAAAAGGTGTGACTGCCTGCAGTGGGCCGAGGTCCACAGGTACATCTTGACATAATCCAGGAGAAATAAGGGAGAAATACTGTAGAAAAGTCATTGTTTACTCTAAATTACATTATTAAACAATGACTTTCTACAGGAAAACCGGGAGTTTTGCACTGCAAAAATAATAGCACATTCCAAAACCAGGACTTAGAATGTCCTGGGCAGACTTTGTTATTTCCCAGGACAGGGTACTGAAAAACAGAACGATCCCAGCAAAACCAGGACGGCCTGTGGCTTGAACAAAAATTTCAGAGGTAATTTTTGAGGTTGTTTGAACACTCTTAACACCCCCCCCCCCGCCTACGCCTCTGTGGTACATTTTCCTGGATTTTAGAGTTAAGTAAGAGACTATTACTTAGCTCCAAAATAAGAGCTCATGCCCCATATTTAGTGCCATATATCATGGACAAAGTTATTATGCCTTGCAGCAACATGGAGATTGATGGGGCAGAGGGGAGTATTATAGCATACCAAAACATTGAAGTCCAACACCCAGAAGCCTGAAAATTATAGCCCAACAGTCAATATCCCGACAGTTAGGAATTGCCCACAGTGGAGCTGGCAATCATAAATGAAGGGAGTACGTGTGGTGAAGCCCCCCAAAACACAGAAAAAACCTCCGCCATAGCAATTCCCAACTGTTGGGATGCCAACTGTCGGGCTATAATTGTTGGGCTCCTGGGTGTCAGGCTTTGGCATTTTGGTATGTTGTAGTAAATATGGGCTGAGAATAGAAAATAATACCTGTGGCTTTGTCGGTCTACTGGCATCCCCCTCTTACTTGAAGACAGCTTCAATGTCTTGTCCACAGTGCATATCATCCATCCAAACTGTGGGACCCAGGTCCAGCACAAAGATTTAGATCAACACTATTGCTGTTGTGTCCCATTTCCTCCTCTGTTCTTGTGCCTAGTTGGCAGTGTTCAGCTGCATCATGTAGGAGTGCGGCGGGTGGGAAGCAGCCACACCTAATGGTAGCGGTGTCTTCCTGACATGACATCTTTCTGATCCCCTCCCACAGCAGCAGAAGCCATAGTAAACCCCAGTCAGGGCAGTGAGTGGGTGAGATCCTGAAGCTTGCTTTTTATATTTCCTGCCAAAATGATATGTGACTGCATGTCGCTGCAAAAGTAAAGCTGCCCATGGTTGGACCACGCAAGATGGCACACATTGATCGTCTGTCTAAGGTACTGAAGCCAACTTGTGTTTTGATATCTGTTGGGTGGTTGGGCAACGGTGGCTGATAGGGGAGACTATCTGGTTCAGGAGTGACAGTTCTTGCTGAGTCCAGCAGACTCCCAAATAAAAAATATTATTATTAATTATTAACATTTGTTTGGATGACTTTTGACGGGGGGGCCAGAGCCAGGGTCACCCCCCTCCCCACACACACACACACACACACACACACACACACAATCCTATGGCTAAAGTAAACTTTGCACAAATAAAAGCAATAGTTTCTTCTATGTTCTGTTTCTCTTCTACATTCGGAGGGCCATTTTTCCACATTTTGAATGGCAATGTCCCACATTCCAGTGACAAAAGTTTGAGAGGTACAGTTTGGCAGTTGTGCAAAATTAGGGATAATTTCATACATTTGGATGATGAAAGGCTGAGAGTTGGCCCCAGGGTCCACACACTGGGACCAACCAGCCCAGCACTGTATTATTAAAGTGGTACTGCATGTTAATGTTGGAAATTTGTATTCCCTTTTAGACTGACCGTTATCTACAGACCTGAAAAATGTTCTTTTTCCTCCCATACCTTTATTCTTTTTGGCACTTTTTCTACACTGCTCCTTTTAATATGGCTTTCTCCAAGTTTCCATCAGTTTTCTCAGTTAATGTTTTACGTAATTTTTCTTGTGACCAAAATGAACTAGCATGCAACAGAAACGGCTCCCTGATCTTATTTATTTAGTTATCTGTTTGTCACTCAGATGAAAACCTGAAGGCATAAGCATCCATTTTCATGAGTGACTTGGATATATAAAAACTTTAGACAACACAAAACCCATAAATACATTTGGTTACAGCAAGTACATTGAAAAACATTAAATATTGATGACTTGGTGTACAGTATGTTTAAAAGTGAAACATTAACCAGCATGCCTCATGTCAGTGAATAATATGTTCCAAGGCATCAATGGAGAAAAACGTCTTGAACATTCAGGAAATCATACATACATACAAATCTGCCAGTGGAAACAGGCCCTGTGGTTTAACAAGTTTGAGTGTGCAGCTAGCACCCCAAGATTACAGCTGCCCCACCCCCTCTCACTCACTCCCCTACAGCAAATTCTCATTATTACTTACCTGAACACCCCCCTTGCCCTGTCCCATGCCCTTTTGAAAGTGCCCACCATCCTACATGATACTACATGATGCAGTGTCAGTGGCTCAGTAGGTAGCACACTCGCCTCTGAGGCTGGGAGATCAAAGGGCTGTGGGTTCAGTTCCCACATCTGGTACTTGGGTTAATATCCCAATACTGACACTGTAGTGCAGCATGAGAGGGGTGCTGCACTTCTGAGGTGCCGTCTTTTGGATGAGACGTTAAACCGAGGTCCCATCTGCCTGGATTGGTGGTAGTTCAGGTGGATGTTAAAGATCCCATGGCACTTATCGAAAAGAGTAGGGGAATTGTTTATTGCAGAAACCAAAAAACATCAATACAGGATACTCATAGTAAACAGAAATAATTATAAAATGAAAACTTAAACATCACTGTAGAAATATCAAACAAAAATAGCAGAAAAGTAGAAAAGAAAAAACAGACCATATTAAATCCAGTAGACATGCTTCCAGTATTTGTGAAATAAAGAAATCGGAAAATGACGGTATTCAAAGTCCTTTTGTGTCTGTAAAGCCAATTCAATATGACTTATCACCACCATAGGTAAAGTACAAGTATGCTGTATGGAAAAAGAACATCTCGCCTGCCAGGGATAGAACTTGATGCAAGCAAATATCACATTAAGAGTACTAGGATGAAATTGGGAAAAATACCCTGAATAGTCCCCCAGGACCAAGCATTCATAGGTAACCTGACATGCCATCCCCCACCCCCACATAACAGACAAAGTGGAACAAAAATGTACAGTATACGAACAATTATGAAAAAAATGAGTCTGAGTTTCTACTATGTCCACACATTCAAAACTAATACAGTTCCATTCTGCAAGAGCCTTATGTTTTAAATTCCCCTTAACCCCTAACCTCCCATGATAACTTAACCAAGATACATCCCACATCTGGCCAGGAATCCTGCCATCCATCAGCACCTTTAGGGCTAAGTGTAATTTTGTGAGGAAACACCTGGGAAAATCAACCCGAACTAAAAAATTCATAGACATTATACTCTGATATATACCCTTCCGGGAAAGCCGATAAACCTCGTCTTTAGCCACGCTCCACATACGAAGTTTAGCCGCCACTACTGGCAGAAAGGAAGGCACTTTATAATTGGATTTCATGATAGGTGCTTCAGTGGACCACTGCAGCAAAAACTCTTGAAGTGAAAGCAGAGTCCAGGCATCCCAAGGATGAGAGTGATTTGATGACACCTCTTTAAATGTAGCTTTAATAAAAAAGGAAAAATAAAAAACAACCAGATTAATCATGCCAAAACCACCCGCCTTAATTGGAAGATATGTGAAATCCCACTTAACCAGGTTTAATCGACTTCCCCACAACATTTGAAAAAAAATACTATATAAACGGGTTTCCTGGTGCCTAGGTAAAGGAAAAACCGAACTCAAGTAAAGAAACAGAGGGAGTAAAAACTTTTTGATTATTAACACACGTTTCCGTTTAGAAAAAGACCAGGTTTTGCATAATTGTACCTTCTTTTCACCCACCATAATGCGAGGTTGCCAATTAAGATCATTTAGATCTCCCTTCCCAAAGAAACAACCTAAGATCTTAATGGGCCCCGTAGAGATGGTTATCTGCCCAATCATGGAATTAAAAAACCCCCTCCCTTAAAAAAACACCAGCACTTTTTTCATAATTCACTGATGTTCCTGAATGCACACCAAACTGGGCCACGACATGCAATACAACAAGGCCTTCAGCTATACTGCAAAACAGAAAACACATGTCATCTGCATAGACCGCCAAGCTCTGTGGTGGAACCTCTAGAGATGGAGATCCCTGAATGTGAGGATGATGAAGGAGTTCCCGAACCAAAGGGTCCAAAACACAAGTAAATAACAAAGGACTAAGTGGGCAGCCCTGGTTCACCCCCCCTACACAAATCAATCCCCTCCCCCACTAATCTATTAACAAGGGGAACATTTTGGGCAGTACTATATAAAAGCGCCACCCAGGTTCTTAGTTTTATGGAAAACCCATAGCGCCATAGGACATCAAATAAAAACCCATGTGCCACCTTATCAAAGGCTTGGGCCTGGTCCAAGGAAAGTAAATAACCGGACAATTTCCCCAACCGTACAAACTCACACACATTCCTTAGTAAGGCCAAATTTTGATGGATGTGCCTACCCGGAATTGAACATGTTTGAACTGGATGTACTAAAGAAGAAGCAACATGTTGGAGCCGATGGCACAAAATTGCTGAAAAAAATCTTATAATCTGTATTCAATAAACAGATTGGTCTCCAATTTTCAATTTGATGCTTAATCCCTTTTTTAAATAAGAAAATGGTCAAGGCATCCTAGAATCCACATGGCATCTGTGAAGATTCTAGAATCTCATTAAAAACAGAAGTCAGGATGGCACTGATATCATCTATCATGATTTTGTATAATTCATTAATTAAACCATCTGGGCCAGGTGGATCCCAGACTTCAAGCGAGCTACTTGTGATCTAACCTCATCCAAGGAAATGGACCTATCTAAAAAAAGGGAATCAGAGGAAGAAATATTAGATGGGTGAAAAGAAAACAAGTCCTCCCACTTAGTAGTGGGGCTGGAAAGCCCTACCACATTGAGTTTGCAAACAAACCCGGACTATGTGTAACATGTCAATATCTGCTGTGCATAGTACCCCCCTGTGATCATAGAGGCCATCCATAAGTTTGCTTTCCAAGGCTTGCTTGCAAGCCGAAAAAGGGTCCGAACTCAGCAAAGATTTAAGCCCATAAGACAATTCATCATCAATTTTACAAGCCTTCCCATAATGATAATTCCTCATGCTTTGTCTTAGCACAGCTAGTTGTTCCTGTATCTGAACATTGGAAACCGAGGGGAGTGACATTAATTTATAAAACTGTGCTCTTTGTTTTAAATATGCAAGATAATCTGCTGACTGGCTACTAAAATGATAAGCCTTGGAAGTCATTCGAAACTCCAGTTTAGTATCCATCCACCAGTCACCCCAGGAATCGTACATCTCAGCTACCGAATGCCTCCTGTCCAATGCCTGAGATAAACATAACTGGAACCGCTCTGTAGTGAGAACAACTGGATTCATTTTCCAACGAGACGGCAAGGCAGGAAAAGATGGTGGAATCATAGACAGTGAAAATCTTGCCGTCAATAGTAAATGGTCCGAAAATTCACAAGGGGTCAAGAAAAAAGCAGAAGGTAGTAAATATCTGGAAGTAAAAATAAAATCAATCTATGTCGCTAGACTGCCACGTTTATAAGTGGACCCTGAATCGGAATGAAGTGCTCAATAAGCATCCGTCAAGGAGGCCGTCTGAATTAGTTTGAACAAAGCATGAGAATCACAATATACTTTACACTGCATTTGATCCTTAAATCTGACATCCAGACCACAGTTGAAATCACCCCCCCAAATAATGTGTCTAGGGGTAGACAGGTACTGCTGTATTTCCACAAATAAAGCAATCCTGGCTGATTTAACCTGGGGTGCATAAATGTTAATGATACGGAGGAAAAAACCTTGGCAGACACAGTCCAGGAGCAACACCCGCCCAGGAGCTACGTCTACCAATCCAGTAACCTGAACAAAAGGATGGCAGAATAATATCCCCAACCCGCCTGCCGCATCAGGACCAAAGGACCAAAAAGAGGGCCCAGAATGCCACAATTTCCTGGTATAATTTATGTCTGTAAGAGTAGAGAGAAGCGTCTCCTGCAGTAAAATGATATCTGCAGATAAGGATTTACAAAAATGTAAAGGCCCGAGATGTTTTTTAGAATTCTTGAGACTACAAGAATTCAGGGAAACTATCGTTAAAGAAGCCAGACAGCAGGACTAAGACTTGTCCTTTTTACGCTTCCTTCCCGACTTATTCTTGGATTCCAGCAATTCAGAACCTCCTTTATCATCACACTCCATCCCAGACAAAACCCCAGAAGCAACCGATAAATCAGATTCAGAGTCCCCATCTGCATCTTGCAGAACCTGAAAAATGTTATGCGTGGGGGTGATAGGTGGTATTACAACCTTTTTAGCACGAGACCGAGTCACACGTCATGGGTGAGGCACCTGAAACTCAGGAGCTGGGGGGGGGGGGCTAGAATGGGAATGATAAGAGCATTGAGCCCCAGACCCTCTAGTGGTTGTGCAACATCGGAGGACATACTAGAGGAGCCAGATACCACTCCCTCAGGAGGAGTTGAAGCTGGAGGATCCGGACCAGGAGGATTAGGGTCAGAGGGGGCTGTCTTCTCCGTATATGGCCTAAATCGGTTCTGAGCATCCGAGATCAAGGTTTCCTTATCTAGGCCCCCGAATTGTTTTGGCCCGCATATGGACATTGGTGGTAAGCATGCCCATGGGTATCACAAAGATTGCAGCGAGAAACATTGCGGCAAGTACCACTGTCATGATCTAGTTCTCCACACAAAGCACATTTGATTTTATCACACGCACTACTGAGATGGCGTGGGCTCCCACATTTATAACATGCCTTGGGTTGGCCTGGGTAAAAGCAGACACCTCGATCCCTCCCCAAGAAAAAAACTATTTGGAACATGCTGAACCAAATCCCCCACAATACATAGTTTTACCTTGAACTTCCAACTGCCTGTACAAATACCCTCCCCATCAATAACTGGTTCAGAAGGCCCCAATACAGTGCATTTACTCTCCAGCCAATACAGAATGTCCCCCACATTTACCCCTTCATTATGAAACATAACATGCACAGTTTTAAACAGTGGTTTCGTGATGGGGATAGCCCAGAATGGAGTCCATAAGGGAGTAGTTTTTAAAGAATCATACTTCTGCCAAAATTTATCAAGGCCACAAACGATTTGAAACTAATATCAAAAGTTCCCCCCCCCCCCGAATGTTAATCAGGGCATAAATGTCTGATGCCTGAAAGTTCATAGAACCTTTGAGTAGCCTGTGGGCCACAAAGAATCAATCAGGCTGCTCCCGAAGACCCCCCCCCCGTACCTGAGACGGACAGCGTTCCAGGCAATTGTTTCTAAAGAGGTCTGAAAAGCGAGGACCCGTGTTAAAACGTTCTCTCCTAGGAGAAGAAGTGGGGGGAACATTTGGTGTCCCAGTAGAGGCCCCCAATTCTACCCCTGCAGCAAAAGATTGTAAAGTCTCACCAACCGGAGCATCACCTGCCACTACCTGCGGCTCCAAGGGCTGTACCCTCCCTGAAGACTCCGTAACAGCCATGTCCACTGTCGAAAATGAAACCTATTCAGAATCAGGTATCCACCTGCCATCCTGCCTCATCCATCCTGCATCCAGCGGGGCAGTTTCTTTGCTCCAGTCCCTGGCTGGAAAGGTGCCTGAAGCTGCCGGTAACTTCCGCATTGCAGTTCGCTCCTCCCCTGATGCAGAAGGCAACGTAGAAGCCTCTGAGGTAATCAATCCCACCGCCACCACGAGCGGTTGTTCTGTGCACCTCTCACATGCCTGCACAATCTCCGAGCTGCCAGCTACCCCAGACTGAACTGAAGAAAGATCCTCAGTCTTGCTCCTTGTGAAATCCTCATCTCCCGACTCTCTCATGGCGTGGTACACACCGCACTCGACTCCTGGAAGCTCCCCAGGTTCTCCCGTGAAAGCACTCTCCATACCGCTCCCTTCCTCCTCCATCTGTGCAGTAGCAGCTCTCCTGCCCTCAGCAGTTAAGACGTCCATCATCATAGTGAACAGCACTCCAAGTGCCAAAAGGCTGGATCAGTCAACAGGTCCCCCTACCGCCAGCATGCAGTAGGGGAATTTCCCTGGTGTCCTGGCCAAATTTCCCTCATTCACTAAAAATACCACCAACAGCTTAATCTGGTTCAAGTTCATTTGGCATTCATCTGTATCCCCCCTCCCTCGGTTCGTGTCTGAAAATAGGCAGGGTTTGTCTAGTGCATTTACCCGGTCAACACAAACTAAATAAAATAAAAATAAATAAATTAATACTAGGGTATTCCATTTTGACACTATCCTTTCCATGAAGTAATGCCTTTTCATCGCTCTCCTAAATCTGCCCACCCTCCATTCTGAAGTTCACCTGTAAGTGGAAGCAGCTGTCACCCCTAGAGAGCAAGACAGTGGCATATGCATGCAAAATAAACTGGGTGTCTGTCACAACAGAAGCTAGATCATTGACATGCAGACAAAACAAAAGTGGGCCCATAATGGACCTTTGTGAAGCATCTATCTTAATGACAGCAAAACCTAGATAAGTATTACCCCTTTTATACACTGTTTATGATCTGATAAATAATCAGCAAACCAATTCATATGTAAGCAATAAGACATGACAGGGTGTGCATTGTGGTGAAATAATTGCATGCTGCATTGTGCGTTGTTATGCATGAGGTGCAGCTGAGTGCCATTAAATGCACCTGAGAAGTATGATTTTTTTACCATAATGGCATCCCTGGAGTGTATTATTGGTCTTATAAAATGGCATTTAAATGTATGATTTAAAATGAATAAAATAAGAAAATATTAAAAAAATATAAAAATTGAAATGCCTTTCATTGAAATATGCTTCCATCTTAAATCTAAATACAAAAAACAGTCCCTATTCTGGCAACTGGGGGTTAGCTAAAACATAAAACATGATGAAAACTGTATGCGGGACACACATTTTTGTAAGAAAAAAACATATTACCTTGTATTTTAAATCAATACAAGTATTGTTTCTTAATGGAAATATGTTCAAAACTTTGAACCTGTTAGGTTGCCTTTTTTTGGTGGTGGTGGTGGGGTGATAGATTTAGAAACATAGAAGTTGATGGCAGATAAGGACCACAAGCCCCATCCAGTCTGCCCATTTCTTTTTCTACCTTATAAATTTGCCATCGGCTTTTGCTCTGTCAGTGGCCTATCTAGTCATACTCATCTGTATTGCTCCCTGATGCCTATCCCATGCCTGTTTGAAGCCCTGCACTGTATTCATAGCCACCACTTCCTGAGGTAGGCTGTTCCATGCATCCACCACCCTTTCTGTGAAAAAGAATTTCCTCACATTCCCCCTTAATCGGCCTCCCTCTAATCTCATGCTGTGTCCTCTTGTCCTGCTATTTTTCTTATATTTAAAAATGTTAGACTCTTTCACCTTGTTAATGCCCTTAAGGTGTTTGAATGTCTTGATCATATCACCTCTCTGCCTCCTTTGCTCAAGGGTATACATACCGAGCTCTGTTAATCTGTCCTCATATGTCTTCTGATGCAGTCCCTGCACCATTTTGGTTGCCCTTCTCTGGACTGCCACAATTTGGTTAATATCCTTGTGAAAGTGTGGCCTCCAGCACTGCATGCAGTACTCCAGATGTGGCCTAACCAGTGTCTTGTAAACAGGTATTATTACCTCCCTCTTATGACTTGTGATACCCCTACTAATACACCCTAACATCCCCGTAGCCTTACCTCCTGCTTTAGAGGTCTGCTTGGATGATTTCAGGTCATCGGCGATGGTGATGCCCAAGTCTCTTTCTTCCTTTGTGACTGCCAGCAACTCCCCTCCCAGCCTATAGGTGGCTTCAGGGTTTCTCTTCTCTATGTGCATGATCTTGCACTTCTTTGCATTAAATCCCAGTTGCCACTCTTCTGACCATTTTGCTAGTTTAGCCAGATCTCTTCTCATTCTGCCTACCCCATCTGGATCATTTGCTCTGTTGCAGACAAGCCTTACCCTCTAGTCCATCTGCAATGTCACTAATGAAGATATTGAAGAGGACTGGCCCAGGACAGATCTCTGAGGTACCCCACTTGTGACTTGCATCTCTTCTGACTGTATACCATTTACCACCACTCTCTGTTTTCTGCCCGTCAACCAGTTTGCCGCCCAGTTTACCAACTTCTGACCCACCCCAAGCCTACCCAGCTTATTTATCAATCTTCTATGTGTAACAGTGTCGAAAGCTTTGCTGAAGTCAAGGTAGGCGACATCAACTGCTCTCCCTTGGTCCACTACTCTGGTTACCCAGTCAAAGAAATCTATGAGATTAGTTTGACAGGACCTTCCTTTTTGTAAACCCATGCTGTCTTGGATCCTGTGCCCCCATGAATTCCAGGTGTTGCACTATCCTTTCCTTAAGGAGTGCCTCCATAATCTTGCCCACTACTGAGGTAAGACTGACTGGTCTGTAGTTCTCTGCCTCCTTCCTGCTACCACTCTTGTGGAGCGGGACCACATGAGCCCTTCACCAGTCTTCTGGGACCTCTCCTGTGCTCAGAGACTCACTATACAGTTCTGCTAATGGCTCTGCTAGTTCCACCCTTAGCTCCTTAAGTACCCTGGGATGTATGCCATCAGGTCCCATTGCCTTGTCCACCCTGAGCTTAGTGAACTCTTGTAGGACCCTTTCTTTTGTGAAGGGAGTAGTGCTCACCCCCCCCCCCCCCGTGTCCATGGTGCTGAGCTGTGTGCCCTGCCCTACCTTCTCTTCAGTAAATACTGAGCAATAGTATCTATTTAGGATAGATGCTTTTACAGGGTCCTCCTCCTCCTCACTTGCCCCCTTTTCTCCTTTGCACTTAGCAATACCCCCTCTGGACTTTCTCCTTTCACTAATGTATCTACAGAAAGTCTTGTCACCTTCTTTTACTGTTCCTGCTAGTGTTTCCTCAGTTTGGGACTTTGCCTGCCTTACTGCCTTCCCTGCTTCTCTTGGGGCAGTTGGGTATGCCTCCCTATCTTCCGCCTGCTGTGTTCCCTTATATTTCCTGAAGGCCAGACTTTTGGCTCTGACCTTTTCTGCTATTGTATTTGATAACCAAAGTGATTTTCTTCTTCTTTTGCACTTCCTTTTCTGTCTAACACAATGGGATGTTGCTTCAAGTGTTGCATCCGTAATGCTTGCCCACTTTGCCTGTACCCCCTCACCTGTGTTTCTTTTTGCCAGGGCTAGCTTAACTCTGTTGGCCATCTTATCAAAATCAGCTCCTCTGAAGTCCCATATTTTTGCCTTGGAATGGGATGATTTAGATGTAGTGGCCAAATTGAACCATACCATGTGATGGTCACTGACCGCCAGGTGACCTTCCACCTGGAGATCTCTGATCCCTTCCCTGTTAGTCAGTACTAGATCTAGGATAGCCCTGTCTCTTGTGGGTTGTTGTACCAGTTGTTTGAGGCCCTCCCCCTGCAGGGAATCCACCATGTATCTAGTTCTGGCAGATGTTCCTGCTGGTATTGACCAATCTGTATCCGACATGTTGAAGTCTCCCATTATCAGAACCTCCCCTTCAGCTGTCATGTTTTGTATATCTTCTAACAGTAATGTGTTTATGTCCTCCCCCTGGTCTGGGGGCCTGTAGACAACCTCAGTTCTTATGGCTGTCTCATTTCCTGTTTCCAGGGTGACCCACAGTTCTTATGGCTCGTTATGTGTAGTCTGAATTTCTGTAGCTTTGATATTTTCATTGACATACGGGCACACTCCACCCCCCCTTTTTCCACCACGGTCTCTTCTGAACAGTGCATAGATAGGTACTGAAGTCTCCCAAGTGTGCTTACTGGTAAACCACATCTCACTAATTGCTACTATGTCCAGTTTAGCCTCTGACATTATTGCCTGCAGGTCTGGGATCTTATTTCCCTGGCTGTGAGCATTTGTGTACATGATTTTCCATTGGCCAGATTTTGGTGTGTTAGTTGTTGGGTGAGGTTTGGCATTTCCCCTGTGCATCGTATGGGGAGACGGACCTTTTTTCTTACCTGGTGATTCAAATGAACTACAAACATGCTGAATCCCTGTTTGACCACTAGCTGAGGGGAGAGGGGTGTTCTTCCCATTCGATGTATGGGGAGCTGCACCCCTCTCCCCATTTGCTAGTTTAAATATTCTGCAAAGATGTCAAACTTCTGCCCCAATGCACTGAATCCCTCCTTAGTCAGATGCAGTCCATTAAATTTAAAGAACTTTCGTTCCCAGAACTATTGCCAGTTCCCTACAAATCTGTGTCCTTTTTCCTGGCACCAGCCCTTGAGCCACATGTTTAACTCCCCTATCTCTCCTTCTCTGACCTTCCGTCCATCTGCCCCCCTCTCCCAGACTGGCAGGATCTCAGAGAAGGAGATGCCGGATGAAATGGATGATAGTTTGTCACCCAGTCTGGTCAGGTGTTCCTTGGTCTCCACAACTGAGCGGCTGGTGAGATCATTAGTCCCTATGTGTACCAGGATGTCAATGTTTTCTCCTGCTTTGTGAATAGTTTTAGCAATGTGGTCAGTGTCTCTCCATGCTGATGTACCTGGGAGACATCTGACCATTACCCCTGGCTGGAGATGGGTATCAACTCTCCAAATCATGGAGTCTCCTATGATCAGAAGTTTTTTTTGATTTCCTTTTTGATTTTTTTGTTTTGGTTCCTGATTTGGGCGAGTTTTGTTGTGCTAGCTCCTGTGCTGCAGTGTCCTGCTCTGCAGTGTCCTCTGCCCCTTTGTTTGATTTCAGAGATAGAGGCAGATACCTGTTTGCAGTGTTTATATGTTTTTTGGAGGTAATATGTTGGAGAGCACAGAGTGATGGGGTACCCGAATGGCCCCTCAAAACCACCTGCCAGCCTCCTGGACCAGCTACCCTCTGCGGTCAAGGTTCTTCTGTTGGATGTTGGAGAAATGGCGGGTGGTTCTTATAATGTATTTCCTCTTGAATATGAAATTTGAGGCGTGCAGTTTCTGCCCATGCTGCCTGGAGCTGAGCCCTAAGATCTCCAATGGTGTAGCATGTAGGACAGTGTCCTAAATCCTGTAAGACTGTCCTTCTGAAAAGCATTCCACAGTACCTGCAGTTAATGATATCCATTCCAGATAAGTTGCTGGGTTTATAACCTGCTCAGAGTAATTAGAAGGAGGAAAATGCAAGTAATGGTTTGATTTTGTGTTTTGTTTTCGTATACTTGTTATAACAAGTTAAATTACTAGTGCCCCCTGTAAATGAGCTCACCTTGTGGATGCCCCACTGATCTGCCCCTTCCTGCTTTGCCACAGAAAATGTCACAACTGTGGTACCCTATAAAAGGAGTGTAGTGTGGGGTGGGTGGGTGGCTGGGCCCTTCCCCCTGCCGAAAAAAGAAGAACCACGGATGAAAGAACAAGGAGGTAAGAGCAGAAACAAACAGTCAACAACAAATTCAGTAACCCTGAAAGCTTATCCCAATGTTAGATAAAACTGTAAAACCTGTAAAGCACCACCTGTAATAATTTCAGAGAAGATATACCCTGTAAGAAACACTTTGCTACAGAGAAAAATAAAGCAGTAACAGAAGATATACCTTGCAAAAGACAATTTGAATCAGAAGATTACAGCAGTAATCTGTTAGCACACACCTGTAGGCACACCTTGTAATAATGCAGAAGAAGGTATACCAGCAACAACAATTTGAATCAGAGAAAGATAAAGCAATAAAATGTTAGCAACAAACAGTAGCAATCCCTGTGAGTACAAAATAAAAATAACGACACACAGTAAATCTGCTTAGCCAAAGAAGTCTTAATCCTTTTCCCTTGCTCTGGTAAGGGTCTCTGCTCTGTCCTTTCAAGCAATCTTAGAAGGAAAGAGCTCAGGTGAAGCTAGGTGCCTTGGCCAGCACCTGAAAACACCCATGTATGATTCAAATGGCAAGGCAAGGCAATTTTATTTTTATAGTGCCCAATCCTGGAGGCTCTGGGTGCTTCACATTAAAAAGTGTAGTGTTCTTATCAACTGGGTGCTGACCACAAAGATCGCCTGTCCCAGCTGCACACCCAGTGTTGCCTCAACAGGTGGACTGGTGAGACAACAATGTGGTTCTAATGGGGTTGGGTGCTGGGCCCGCTATGTGGGCTTTGCCCGCTAGGCCCATGAAGCTATGGGCCTATATTGCTGTACCTCCTTTTCCCTCATGGGCCTGTCTCACTGAGCCCCTTTTAAATCCTATATGGGCCCCAAGATGCCCCCTTAAATCAAAAGGCCTTCCTTGGCCTTCCAGACACTCGACTCCTGTTGCCGCACCCAAACACCGCCCCTCTCAAAAATATTCAATGAGTTTCCCTCAGGGCCTCTATAACTAGCCCCTCCTCGTTGGCATCGCTGGCCCCACAATATGAAATTTTAACAGGTCCTCCCTCCCAGATCCCAGATAGCGCAACACTGCTAACAAAAGCAAAACATTCCTTTCTTCTATAGATTTAGGCAGTCAGCACTCCTCTGATGTGCTTCCGCTGACTCACCGCCCGGGTGAAGTAGATGCAGGGTGGAGGGAGGTTCTTGTTAGCTGAGGGAGGGACAGTACAGGCAATGGGGTGGGTAACAGGGGGGCCTTGGGAGGGCTGACAGCTTTCACCAGTGATGCGGCTCTGGCAATGCCGCTGATGAGGGACCGGAATGCTTAATTTATTTAATTTAAAAAAACAAAAGGAGCAAAACAGAGCCCACAGCACCGCAAGGAATTGGCTTCTTCTTTCTTCTTTTCTACTCCCAGACTTGGCCGCAAACTGGGCAGGGCTCACTACAGAAACAGCACACTGGAGTCTTCACTGGCTGGATGAGGGGGAACCAGAACAGAGTCAATGAGACAGCTTCAACCACTCAGCAGGTAAGCCCTGTCTCCGTCATACTCTGCAGGTCCCTTTCCCTCCATAGCTCAGCCCGAACTGACTGGCAAAATGACTTTTTCACACTCAGAAATGCTCAGGGTTCTACTCCTCGAACTCTGAGCCTGTGCCCCAGCTA
The DNA here is from genome assembly GCA_016271365.2 of Neoceratodus forsteri. NCBI lineage: Eukaryota > Metazoa > Chordata > Ceratodontiformes > Ceratodontidae > Neoceratodus > Neoceratodus forsteri. Next base: position 277,331,968 of record CM028136.1, on the reverse strand, counting down.
ACGGCCTGAATTTTTGCATATGGGCATCGTGCACCAACCAGGACAATAGTCCAGGTGCATGGGTGCCCACTCTCGTGCTGCCTGCTTTGGGGAGCGGTTGGAACAGAGTAGAAGACCAGGCAGCAGTGAGAAACACATTTCTTTTTCCTTTTTCCTTTGTGCTCTGCCAGCTATAGTGAGGGGAGGGAAAACACTCACAGGGGCCCCTTTTTGCTATTCCCTGCCAGCTCACACAAACAACGGGACACCATGGGCACACTGTAAATCCCATTTTTGTAGTGCCCTCCCATTTCTGTAGTGCCCCCAACTTCCTTGTGCTCCCAGGTTGCACCTGCAAGCAAGCTTTCAGCTTAGTGTGTCTCACCTGGTAAAATAATTGGTGAAAAAAAAAAACTTTGGGGCATTACAAAAGGGTACAACAAGTAAGTAAAACAAAAAATGTTTTATCAAAATAAATACATAAATGCCATAAATTAAATCAGCAACATACTAAAAACAACACTGGTCAGATTACTTTGCTCGGGAAGGTCAGGGCAAAGAGATTAGCCTTGGGACTCCTTTTGAAAACCTCAACCAATGGTGCCTCCTTAAGAGATGGTGGTAAAGCATTCCACAAGACCAGACAGGCAACACAAAAAGCTCTTTCACTGGAAGTTCTCAACCTAGTCCTGGGAACCTCGAGGAGGCCCCTGGTTGAAGAGCGGAGGGAATGGGCTGAGAAACAGGGTGTTAAGAGCTCAGCCAGGTAGCTTTCATAAACTTCAGTATTGTATTTGAGCAGTTAGGGTCTGACTCTGCCTATGTAAGTGTGTTTTACCACTTGTTCTCTTTGTTTATAAAGTATTATTGCCTACTTTCTTTATCCTGATTTTTTTTTTCTCTGTCTTTCCCCATATTCAAGATATGGAATGTTTACCATTCAATGTTTATCATGGAACACAGGGATTTAAAATTCTGCTCAGTTCCACTGGCAGAATGTTCCTCTCCTAACACACTGTGCCCACACACAACAAAGGCCTCCTGGTATCCTGTGAAAGCTGCAACTCAATTTGAGCGAGTCAGTTTGAGCAAGTCAAATATAATGTGTGGTATGTGAGCAAGGATGGTTTTATAGCAATTGTCTTTTTAGCGAGGAGTGAGCGATGTAACTCGTTATGTTTGTCTATATGTTGGCAGTGATTTGTGAGCAGGAGTCTGTGCTGGCAGTGTATCTTAGAGGTTACAGTCATCGCTTGTGTCCTCACTTGCTGCGGCTGGCAGACCTGGGTTCAAAACTTGCAGCTGTGTTTATTTTTTTTTTACTTTGTTAGATTTTGAAGCTGGTTTTGTCCTCCCAACCATTTTCCCCTCCCGAGGTGTGCCCCCAGAGTAAAGATATTTTATTTTTCCCCCACTTTCTCCCTGTCCCCGAGTTGTGTCCTTCCCAGAGTAGAAATATGTTATTTGCCCCCCCACCCAACTTTCTCCCTGTCCCTAAGTTGCATCCCCATGGTCATGGTTATATAATTTAAGTGGAGTGCAGAAGGGCAGAGCCCCCCCATGAAAGTTACTGCTGCTGTTAGTTTCAGCTTCTTGGTCCATGCTGTAGTGCTGGTTGCGGTTTAACTTTTGCTGTTTTTGCCTCACTGTTTTGGTCCACGCCATTTTGCTGCCACTGTTTTAACATGGAAGCAGGCTTTCTCTAGAGCCAGACAGGGACATAGCTACAAGGGTGCAGGGGGTGCAGTGGCACCCAAGCCCACAAGGTTTGAGGGGCCCAAATCATAATTTTGATGTTTATTCAAAACTGGGGATGGACCCTGTAACATTTCTTTGCACCCAGGCCCTCTGGGTATTTGCTACACTACTGGAGCCAGAGACTCAATTATCTCACTGTCAGGGCAAGCAGAAGAGAATTCCCTAATGAGCAGGTAAAGATAGGAGGATTTGTCATTGTCAGCAAAGAAACCATTGTAATGAAAACTATGAACAATACTTACTGTTTCTAATTTGTTTATGTGTGTAAGGAGAGTGTGATGATCAGGGAAACAACATTTAATTTATTTTTAATTTTTTTTATTTTTTTTAGGGCCCAGTTGAAGGTTTTTACAGTGTAAATGTAGCAGCCAAGTTTGGATAGAAAATCAATTCTAGTTGTAGGGGGACTGATGAAATATAGTTCTGGTTGTAGGAGGACTGATTTGCTCATTGTGTGATGTGGTTTAGGACCAGGATGACTGTGCATTATGCTGTAATAATGCACAGTCACCTGACTGATTTTAACTAATTGAAGTTCTTTGATTTTTAGGCCCATTTTATAACATTATTTAACATATAAAAATTCATATGCTTAGATAGCAGGTCTCTGTAGTTCACCAAATGAAAAGCTTTTGATAACTTGAGATACACAGCAGCAGTTGATTCCTCAGAGTCAATGCAAAGTTCAGGTAGTTTCTCAGTACCAGTATTGCAGACTAAGTGCCTGACTTCTATAGAAACCATGTTGTACATCAGACAATAACCTATGAACACACAGATACTCCAAAGTCTGATCAAAGACTGTCCTTAATGGCACCTTGAACAATGGGGAAAGAAGGAAAATGGAGTGGTAACGTTCAACTGCTGCCAAGTCCCCAGATATGAATCAGGACTAGAGTCACCTGCTTCCTGAGGTCAGTAACTCTTCTAGAGTAAAGAGATAAATTCAATAAACTTTTAAGAGGCTGTACCATTATATTATGTGGCAATTAAAATGGGGCATATCAACATTATCTATACTCACTCTAGCTTTAATCACCAATTTAGCTAGGAAATTTGCTATTTCACTGACAAAAATCTGTTTAATATAAAAAAACCCACCATAAGCCAAGTTTTTTTAAATTAATATATTATTGAATTTTTTAAGCAACAACAACAACAAGATACAGACATAACAACAACATCCCCAAACATGATCACCTGACAGGTGTATATACTACTCCTTGGAGATACAATGTAACTGTACCTATGGACATAAAATTAATAACAACAACAACAACCAGAGAACAAGAAAATACAACTAATAATGTAAGTCTGCTGTTCTATATACAGTCCATGCAAACAGACATACATTAGGCATATGCATACTCCACAAACAACCAAGAAGCCACTACCGCTGCTGGAGTAGAGTGAATTATGAAATAATCCCTAAAGTACACCAACAGAGACACCAAAAATAAGAGTAAAAAGGGAGGGAGAGAGAGCACAGTCCTCCCCAAAATCCTAATAACCCTCCTAGGCCTTAACCAGAGCCTCAGAAGATACTTTCTGGTGGTCTGAAAGAATGTGAACTAAACCTGGACTTGTACGGGGAAGCAACCATAACCACCCCATTGGAATATGGATTCCAAAGTAGTCCAAGTAAGGCTGTCAGACATGAACAAATTTCTCATATTTGCCTATAGCAATAGATGACATCCGCTCAAACCCTGTCACTTTAAGCATACTTTAAATCTATTGACTTTGCATGGGAACCTCTGGTGATTGCCAGCGACGTAGCAAAAGATGCTTGGCCTCTGTGATAGCCGTCATAAACCAGGCACATTGACAAGAGTCAATACAGCAAAAACAGCTCCTCCGTGTAAAAAAGGTGCTCGAGTCCACAACGAATCCTCCAAACACAAGACTCAGCACTCAATAGTTGGCATTTGAAACAAGCATAATTTAATTAAACAGAATGCCTATACAAAGCCAAACGGCTAAAAAGTGCACAGCAAGGCAAACTCCCGACTGGTTTCATGCAAACTGCACGTCATCAGGGGGTGGTGTCTTGTAAAACAGCAACCTATATATAGGGAGTATATTTAAAGGAACATTTTCACAGAAAATACCCCTCATAGAAAATAAACAAAAGATATATATACTCTTTCATTATGCTAAGGTATTTAGAAAAGCTAATATACAGATTCCATATTTGTTCCTACCATATATATACCCTGAATTTTTTATGGAAGATAAAGGAAACAATATACACCTTATGAGTATAATAAAAGGTCAACTAGAAAATTTAACAACTCCCTAACTAGATGCCAAAAAATTAAATAATAAATAATAAAAGACAGCAAGGTAAGTCATATACAAAAGATATTATAAACTCTATTCAGGACTCAGAATTGATGAAAATTACATAAGGAAAAGAGATTATACAGTACGAGACAGGAAATCAGCTCCCAACCATCGGGACACACCGATATATTCCATGTCCAAACGTTTGTAACCATCGACTTATATCTGAAAAAAATCAATAAAAATAATAATGTTAAATGATCTAGATTTAAGACAGCTTAACAATTCAGTCTTGTTTATTTAATCCCAAATGTAAGGGCCCCTAATGTGTAAATCCAAAAGGACTCCCTAAATTTCAATTTTGCATCCAAATCTCCTCCCCGAGGACCCAATTTCACAATTTCTATGCCACAAAATCTAAAATTATGTTGCAACTGTGTCTTTCTACTTTTGTCACAATGGACAGCAAGGGCACTTCTGGCATCATTATTAATGATGAATCTTAAATGTTCACCAACTCGGACCTTCAATGGTCGTATAGTTTTGCCCACATAGAAAGCACCACATTGACATGTAGCTAAATAAACTACATTCGCTGTACTACAAGTGATAAAATCCCTAATTTCAAAAGTTTTAACACAATTGCAACTAGTAAAGGTGTTACATTTAAGTATTGATTTACAAAATTTACAGTTGCCGCAGCTGTACATCCCAAAAGGCAAAGAGGAACAACTTTTGCCATCACCTACTCCAGAGGGGCCAATATAACTATGTACTAGTCTGTCACGTAAATTGTGACCTCTCTTATAGACCATCCTAGGTTTATAATAGGTAACCTCCAACAACCGTGGGTCCCCTGACAACACATTCCAATTGTTCTGAATGATATTCTCAATGGCTTTAGAATGTCTAGTATAGGTGGCGACAAAATTAGCCCTCTGTTCCTTTGGTATTTTTGATTTTGGTTTCAAAAGATCCATTCTCTCAACATATGCCGCTTCCTTAAAGGCATCTTGTACTGTGTTATATGCATACCCTCTTTCCAAAAATCTATCACACAGGTCTGAACCATAAGTGATAAAATCCACATCCTTACTACAATTACATCTTACCCTTAACATTTGGGCCTTAGGTATATTGGACACCAAATGGTGTGGGTGGCAACTGGACGCATGTAACAGGGAGTTCCTGTCAGTCTCTTTACAAAATAGTTTAGTTCCAAGGCTACCATCATCCTCCTTAGAAACACTCACATCCAAAAAAGAAACTGAAAAAAGATCATGTTGTAATGTAAATCTCAAATTCTCATTACTTGTCTCTAAATAGGTAACAAACTGCCAGAGCTCTTCCAAAGTGCCATGCCACACCACAAAGATGTCATCAATATAACGGCGCCATATATCAATCTTATCATAAAAAGATTAACATTTCTGTCATAGATATTGTTCTTCTCCCACAGACCCAAGTACAAATCAGCATAATTGGGTGCAAAAGTGGCACCCATTGCTGTACCTTTAATTTGTAGATAAAAAATGTCCTGAAAAAGAAAATAATTCTTAGTCAGAACATGTTCGGCACATTCCAAAAGAAAATTCTTAGTACCATGGGAAACTTGTGGATCTTGAGACAAGAAATAATCTAATGCGCTAAGACCCCCCTCATGCAGTATATTGGTGTACAAAGAGGCAATATCCATGGACACCAAGAACCAATCTGTTTCTATCTGCATGTCATTTAATATCTCCAAAAATTGACCTGTATCCCAAATAAAATATGGCAAAGACGTAACATAGTTTTTTATATGGAAATCCACATACTGAGATAAAGGCTTTAAAAGAGAGCCGATACCTGCCACTATGGGACGTCCTGGTGGGTCCCACAGATTTTTATGTATTTTAGGTAACATGTAAAAACTCGCTACCACAGGGTTTTTCACTTCAAGGAACAACAATTCACTGTGCCCAATCAGTCCATCACATTCAGCCGAAAAAGGAAAACTATCAATTTGTGTTTTAAATGCCAAAGTGGGATCAATGTTCAGTAGTTGATAAAAATTCACATCTTCTAATTGTCTTTTTGCTTCTGAAATATTCTTGGATGTATTCATCACCACCACTGACCCACCTTTGTCTGCAGGTTTAATAGTCAGATTTTTATTTTTCTCAAGACTCTTAAGTGCCTCAGATTCTGCTTTTGAAATATTAATAAAGGTGGATCGAAGATCTTGATCAAGAAGAGACCTGAACTGTCTTTCACAAATATTTTCAAATATTTGTACTGCATCACTATAGGGTGGCATAAAAGTTGATGTGGGTTTAAATTGGCTTACCTCCACTGTAATCAGTGATGTATCCTGAACATGTCCAACTGTCTCATTCAATCCAAAACCCATAGTGTTATTAGAATAAAAAGCTCGTAAATTCAAATTCCTGGTAAACCGATGTAGATCCAAATATAATTCAAAATGTTTAGAATCTTGTGTAGGCACAAACGAAAGTCCCTTCTGTAAAACTGCAGTCTGATTTATGTCCAGAATAGCATCAGAGATATTAATAACATTATCTACTGGAATTATCTGCCCTTTCTGCCCCTCGTGACAATTCCTATGTTTCCTCCCTCCTCTTCGGGTAGGTTTCCTTCGGCCACACTGGTCACTTGTGCTGAAATTTTTGTTCTCGAACTCCTTGGTCCCGAAACCGGCTCCTGAAAATGAACTGACCGTCGTTTGTCCAAGGGGACAGATTCCTCCTCGTAAAAATCCTCCTGCTCTGATTCACTCGCTGAGGTATAGTGGGGAGAATTCCCTCTACTACGCAGTATGGACTTGGGCTGATTGGAGATGACACTTCTATCCTTTCTTCGTCCAACAAATGCTCCCTTATTTCTCTGATGTGGTGACTTGTGTTGATTCCAATCCCAGACTCTATTATGTAAATAATCAAGTCTGTCTCTCACAAATTTATGTAACTTGATTCATTTTATCTTACTCTCTTCCTTCTGGATATTATCTTTAAGCTTCTTATCAAGTATACTGAATTCAGAATGGTCCTTAAAGCGGGTTACAATTTCCTCCTTATTCTTAATATCAGAAGTTACTTCTTCTCTTTGTGCATCGTAATCTCTAATAATAGAATTAATTAGTGCATTAGTCCCAAGTTGTAATGAGTTTTGCCAATCAGAAACAAAATCAGCTCTCTCCCATCCATATCCTGGTTTATTGAGGACCCGTAACCCTCTAGGGGAGCGTCCCACTTTTAAATAAGCCTCCAATGTTGTTTTGCCCCAATAATGTTGGTGCCCTCTCACAATTGCTCATTCTAAATCAATAAAAGCCTTTTTAATATCTGTTGTTGGCAATGAAACAGCACCAGTAATAGGGTCTGTTGTAGTAGTAACACCAGCTGAGTCCTGAAAAAGATCCGCTTCACCTGCTGCTAAAAACACAAAGCTTGCATATGCACCCGTAGAACTGCCCTGTAAATTATCCTCAAAGGCTCTTGAACTCATTCCCAATTGTATATATGCACAGCACTATCCAGAAAATGTAAAAAGAATGTTCACCAACTAGAAGAATGCTTCAAAAAATGCAAGGGCGAGTTGGAAATAAATCTGAAAATATTCACAGTACAAGAATCTGTTATCGAGTACTGGATCACACAGATGAGATTTTTTCACAGACAGGATTTTTCCAAAATGAGCATCTGTTGTTAGTCACAACAAATATGTAGTGTTATTCAATAAAGATAATAATAGATGCTGTCTGAACCAAAGCATATTGCGAATAAGCCAGACTCAGTTGTAAAAAAGAGAGAGTGTGTACTCACGATTTACTCACAGTCCAAAAATTGCTTATCCCATATAGAATTCAGCAAACATGATTTCTCAACCGAAACAGTACGTAATTAGCAAATTCTGAAGGAAGCTCTAAAAAAACAACCCACAGAGAGCATGTACAGAAAACAAAATCAATTGCAGCAAAGGCAGCTCCTGCGTGAATTCCAGAGATGAATTTCCCAATCTCACACCCAATGTAGCTCCCAGCATGTGTATAGCATTATTCAATCAGGATATTGACTGTGAAAACAAAGGAGCGCTTCGAATAGACAAGAGCCAGTTAGAGAATAAAGTAAAATGCTCACGGATAATTCATAGTCCAAATCTGTAAACCAATGCAAAAATTCAACGAACGTTATTTCCAACAAGGGCAGTATAGGGTTAGCATGTTCTGTAAGAAAACGCTAAAGCAGCAACCCACGGAGAGTGCGTTCCAAACACAAAGTCAATACAGCAAAAACAGCTCCTCCGTGTAAAAAAGGTGCTCGAGTCCACAACGAATCCTTCAAACACAAGACTCAGCACTCAATAGTTGGCGTTTGAAACAAGCATAATTTAATTAAACAGAATGCCTATACAAAGCCAAACAGCTAAAAAGTGCACAGCAAGGCAAACTCCCGACCGGTTTCATGCAAACTGCACGTCATCAGGGGGTGGTGTCTGCGGCAACTGTAAATTTTGTAAATCACTACTTAAATGTAACACCTTTACTAGTTGCAATTGTGTTAAAACTTTTGAAATTAGGGATTTTATCACTTGTAGTACAGCGAATGTAGTTTATTTAGCTACATGTCAATGTGGTGCTTTCTATGTGGGCAAAACTATACGACCATTGAAGGTCCGAGTTGGTGAACATTTAAGATTCATCATTAATAACGATGCCAGAAGTGCCCTTGCTGTCCATTGTGACAAAAGTAGAAAGACACAGTTGCAACATAATTTTAGATTTTGTGGCATAGAAATTGTGAAATTGGGTCCTTGGGGAGGAGATTTGAATGCAAAATTGAAATTTAGGGAGTCCTTTTGGATTTACACATTAGGGGCCCTTACGGCCCCAGGATTAAATGACAAGATTGAATTGTTAAGCTGTCTTAAATCTAGATCATTTAACATTATTATTTTTATTGATTTTTTTCAGATATAAGTCGATGGTTACAAACGTTTGGACATGGAACATATCGGTGTGTCCCGATGGTTGGGAGCTGATTTCCTGTCTCGTACTGTATAATCTCTTTTCCCTATGTAATTTTCATCAATTCTGAGTCCTGAATAGAGTTTATAATATCTTTTGTATATGACTTACCTTGCTGTCTTTTATTAATTATTATTAAATTTTTTGGCATCTAGTTAGGGAGTTGTTAAATTTTCTAGTTGACCTTTATTATACTCATAAGGTGTATATTGTTTCTTTATCTTCCATAAAAATTCAGGTATATTTATGTAGGAACAAATATGGAATCTGTATATTAGCTTTTCTAAATACCTTAGCATAATGAAAGAGTATATATATCTTTGTTTATTTTCTATGAGGGGTATTTTCTGTGAAAATGTTCCTTTAAATATACTCCCTATATACAGGTTGCTGTTTTACAAGACACCACCCCCTGATGACGTGCAGTTTGCATGAAACCGGTCGGGAGTTTGCCTTGCCGTGCACTTTTTAGCTATTTGGCTTTGTATAGGCATTCTGTTTAATTAAATTATGCTTGTTTCAAACGCCAACTATTGAGTGCTGAGTCTTGTGTTTGGAACATTGACAAGAGTTAATGGGCTGAAGTTTAACAGTATTCCCCCAAACTAAAAGCGAAGGATCAGCTTTAAATCTAAATCCCAGCACTTTTGCCATAAATTGCATACACCCCTTTCCACCATGAAACAATTTTAGAGCAATCCCGCAATACATGTAACAATGTGCCCTCATCTCTATCACAGTGCCAGCATCTTGGATGTTGAACTAGCTTCATCAAATATAAAGAGGCAGGAGTTCAGTACCACAACAATATTTGTTCCACCAAATTTGCAACATAGGCTTTTTGAGAGCCCCCCTCATGAACAGTGGCACTGTCGTTTCATTACTCAGTCTCAAAAGGTGATTCCGCGCAGTGACGTGAAATCACCTTATGACCAAATAATGCCATGACAGTGATTGAATTCATGAGGAGGGATCCCAATAACCCCATGTTGAAAATTTGGAGTCAAAATTCCCAAAATTGCCCGAGATATGCACCAAAGTTGAAAAAACACTATTTATGCCATTATACAGCTTACCAGCATTTCTTTATTTTGCGGTCGGCTTTGAAACATAGAAACATAGCAACATAGACTTTGATGGCAGATAAGGACCGCTTGGCCCACCTAGTCTGCCCATTTCCCTACCTAAAGGATAAGCTGCAGATCCTATTTAACCAACAACCAATTACTTCCTACCCACCACAAAAATTGCCTTATGTCTGTCCCATGCTTTCTTGAATTCTCCCAGTTTTAGACCCCACAACCTCCTCAGGAAGGCTGTTCCATGCATCCACCACCCTCTCTGTGAAAAAATGCTTCCTCACATTGCCCCTGAGCTGTCCCCCCTCTGTCTTCAAATTGTGTCCCCTTGTTCTTGCACATCTCTTTTTCTGAAAGATGCTACCCTCTTGGACTTTGTTGATTCCACTGAGGTACTTAAACATTTCTATCATGTTCCCCCTCTCCCTCCTTTCCTCAAGGGTATACATATTAAGTTCCTTTAGCCTCTCCTCATATGGCTTCTCTTGCAGACTCTGCACCATTTTAGTTACCTTCCTCTGAACTGCCTCCATCCTGTCTATGTCCTTGCAGAGATGGGGTCTTCAGAACTGGACGCAGTACTCCAGATGGGGTCTCACCAACTGTCTGTACAGAGGGATAACAACTTCCTGTTTTCTGCTGGTGATGCCTCTCCCTATACATCCCAGTATCCCCCCAGCCCTACCTACCGCCTTCTCACATTTCTTGCCAACCTTAAGGTCATCTGATATGATTACCCCCAGGTCCCTTTCCAGTTTTGTTGTTGTTACTACCTCCCCCCCATTGTGTAAACTTCCCCTGGGTTTTTGTTTCCCAGGTGCATTACATTGCACTTCTTTGCATTGAATCCAAGCTGCCATACTTCTGACCATTCCTCCAACCTTGCCAAGTCCCTTCTCATCCTTTCCACACCTCCTTGTGTATCAACCCTGTTGCAGATCTTTGTGTCATCTGCAAAGAGGCATATTTTTCCTTCCAGTCCCTCTGCATTGTCACTTATAAAGACATTAAAAAGGACTGGACCCAGTACTGAACCCTGCGGTACCCCACTAGTAACCCCTCTTTCTTCAGAGTGGACTCCATTTACAATTACCTTCTGTGTCCTGTTGTTCGGCCAATGTTTTACCCAGGCTACCAACCTGGGACCCAGTCCAAGGCTAGTTAATCTGACTATTAATCTTTTGTGTGGGACTGTGTTGAATGCCTTGCTAAAGTCTAGTTAGGCCATGTCCACAGCCCCTCCCTGGTCTACTACTTTGGTCACCCAGTCAAAGAAATCAATTAGATTCATCTGACATGACGTTCCTGCTGTAAACCCAAGCTGCCTTGGGTTCTGTGCCCCACTGGCCTCTAGGTACTCAACAGTTCTTTCCTTCAGAAGTGATTCCATCACTTTCTCTAGCACAGAGGTCAAACTGAAGGACTGTAGTTTCCTGCCTCTGTCTTGCTCCCACTTTTGTGAAGGGGAATCATATCAGCCTTCTTCCAGCCCTCAGGTATCACACCATCCTCCCATGATTTGTTATAAAGTGTAGTCAGGAGTCACGTGATGCAGTGGTGCTGAAAAGCTGCTTGCTGAGGAGCTTCCGCCTTCCTCCTCCTAAATTAGCTTTTTTCTACGTCTAAAACTACACCACCGGCTCTATAGCGAGTTGTGAAGCCTTCCTAACTCTGCAGGACCCCTCGAGGACCGCGATCGGTGATTTGACTGTTTTCCTACTTGATCGCTGGCAGATACTGAGATGAAGGCCAGGAGTCAAACACACTCCTCCCACCTCACCAGAAAAGGCTCCCAAAAAAGCCAGGAACACCAATACCAATACTGCCCCAGCGACCAAGCAGACTTCCAGCGGGGTATCCAATGCTTCACCTGGCACTATACTGACAGAGGAGTGCTTCCTTGAGGAATTATCCCCTTTCAAAGAGACTCTTCAGGAAATCTCTAAAGAGATCAGGTCTCTGAGATTAGATTTCGCTGATCTCTCGAGGAGAGTAAGCGACTCAGAGGCCAGAGTTTCCTCTATTGAACAGTGGCAGCATAAAACTGACCCAGAGATCACCAGGTTGCGGCAACATATCCAAAAACTCCAGATGAAAACTGAAGACCTGGAGGGTCGGAGCCGGTGGAACAACGTACTGATCCTTGGTCTTCCAGAGTCAGAAGAGGGGGGAGATACCCTGCGCTTCATCCAGCACTTTTTTAACAAAGTTGTGGGCCCTTCACCCATTCACCAGCAATATCATATAGAGAGGGACCACAGATCTCTCAGGCCCAGACCACCTCTGGGTGCTCCCCCCAGGCCAATAATTGTTAGATTCCTGAGCTATCTGGAGCACCAACACATCTTAGCAAAGGCTAAAGAGCTCGAAGCTATCCTCTGGGGCAACAACAAACTCAGGATCACCCAGGACCTCCCCTTTGAAGTCCAACAGAAAAGATCTGCCTTTCACCCAGTGGTCAAGAAGCTTATAGCAACCGGGAGAGCCTTTAAAATGAACTATCCTGCCAAATTGCTTGTTCAGGTTGATGATACATGGCACGCCTATGAGAAACCGGAGGAGGCACTGTCTGAACTGACTAAATTGCTCCCAGACTTATTTAAATGATTCCTGAAATTATCTTTATGTAGCTGGTTTATCTTATTATTAATCTCTGTGCAAGCGTTTAATTGTTTTGGCTAACTGGCCCTGTTTAGCTTTTCTTCTCCTCTATGCCCTTTTAACATTATTGTCTAGCGTAACTTAATGGTGCCTGGTACCTGCGGTCTCTCGTTGAGAGGTCTCCTTTGTGGGGGGCCTGCGTGGAAGTAGACCTCGGGTGGTTGAAGGCCGTGAGGCCTATTCGGCCTGTTCTCTGTCCCCGACACGTCTGGCCTTCTTACTGGCTTCCTGGGTACTGCCAAGCAGGGGGTGTGTTTCCGGAGGACGCTTTTGCGGTCGGACCATTTTGGTCCGTCAGCAAATCCTTCCCTAGGCTTTCTCATCTCCTGTCTTCCGGTATGATCGTGAGCAGCTCTACCATGGGAAGCGGGCCTCCTATTTCCAAGGGATTTTTCCCAGGTATTTACTTATTTCCCTTACCTTGGTCTGATAAATTGTGTTGAGGTGCTACTTGGATCATTCCTTCACCTGGAGGGAGGGGGCGAGGCTCGGTGGTAAGTCGCCTCAGAGCCCTGCCTTACACCTTAATGGGTTTTGTGGGTACCTGTTTTGTTGTATCTGAATGGAATCATTTTCTCTTCGGGCTTGGCTGTTAAACAATTGGTGCTGGTGTACAATCATTGCTATGTATACTTCTGGAGCTTTGGGGAGGTTTTTAGGTACCGAGGGTGGAGAGGCTGCATGGTTCAGTTTATTACTTCTATTATGCTGGCTGTTGAACCTGGATTGTAAATAGGGAGTTGTCTTAAACTGTTGTTGTTGTGTATTGGTATTGGGGGCTGCCGCCACTGTTGTTCGCTTTTGAGATTGTGGGTTCTTTATCCACCTTTGCTCTGCTTATAATGAAGCTCAACTTTTATATTTTCAGCAGAAAGCTGCTCATTTTGTTATCACCAGAGGCGCAGGGTAGTGGCGATGGGGGGTAATAAGGTGTCACCACTGGTTGGTCTAAGTATGGGGATCTCTATGCAGCCTACCTTAATCCTTCTACTGTTTCTAGAGGATGGCTCTGGATTATATTAAACTAGCCAGCTGGAACATTAGGGCATTAGGAGACTAATAAAGGAACCGATATTGTTTAATTGTTCCTTGTTGGGGTTGACATTCTTTTTACAAGAGACCCATATAACAGTGTCAGAAACTAATACTCTAAGGGTTAAAGGCTTCTCTCAAGTTTTGTTGCTGGTGATCTCTCTGAGGCAAAGGGGGTAGCTATTATGATTAAAAAAGGTGTACCCTTTATCCCGGAGAAAGTTACACAAGACCCTGAGGGCAGATTTATTCTCGTGCAGGGCTCCCTTTATAACTCTGCTATAATCCTGGGTGCTGTTTATGGCCCTGTTGGGGGGATGCTGGTTTTGTAATGCAACTAATAGATAAACTGAGTGTTTACTTGCCAACTCCCCTCATCCTGGGAGGAGACTGGAACATAGCCCCATCGCAAGAGTTAGACAAAACTTATAGGCCTTTGAAGCCCCCATCCCCAGCGCAGTTGGCACTGCGAGATCTAGGCAACATGCTAGGATTGGTGGACCCATGGAGGACTCTGAATCCTTTTAATAAGAGTTATACCTTTTTCTCCCCGCTCCATAACTCTTGGTCTAGGTTGGACTATTTTCTGGTAAGCACCTCCTTTATGGCTAACATACCTCGTAGGCATTGGAGCCTATTGTAATTTCTGATCATGCCCTCACATGGTGTTTCGATTCAATCCTCCTCTCAGGTACAAGCGCCGACAATATGGAAGCTCAATACTCAAGTCCTAAAGGATGAAACATTCCAACGCCAGTAGATTAAATCCTTAATTAGAGAATACCTGGACATTAACCAGGGCTCAGTGTCCAGACATGATATACTATGGTGCTCATTAAAATGCTTCTTAAGGGGTGAATTCATTAAAATTTCCACTAGGAGGAAAAAACTCAGAACTCAAAAATGTCTTCTCTTATCTGGCCAGATTAAGGTGGCAGAAGACTCCCTCGCTTCTTCTAAGTCCCAAAAGAGTTTGGAGCAGTTATACAAGCTTAAAAATGAATATGAGGGGTTAGCCAGAGAAAAGACTGAATTTGCGTTGCTGAGGTCCAAAGCTAAATACTTGGACCAAGGGGAGAAGCCGAGTAGGCTTTTGGCCCCTAAAACTTAAGGAAGTGGAAAATTCAAGATTGATCCCGCTTTAGAGGCACATGATGGCTCCATCAAGACAGGTCCCAGAGATATTGTGGAGGTTTTCAGATTATTTTGCCAAAATCTTATGGAGCTGTACCAACCCCTCCCTTGCCCGCAATTGAGGCTTTCTTTAAACCAATTTCCCACCATGTCTTACTGAGGACCACAGCTCTCTCTACTCCTTTATCCTTGAGAGAGATTGAAGAGGCTATCCAAAATCTTTCGCCAGACAAGGCCCTGGTCCTGATGGCTTACGCCCCGACTTTTATAAGACCTTCTGCAGGAATTATCTCCAATCCTCTTGGAATTTTACAATTTCATTCTCTCTCTGACTTACTGGACCCAACCATACTAGAAGCCATTATAATTTTGATTCCCAAAACAAACAAATCCTCTCTGGATCCAGCCAATTATAGGCCTATTTCACTACTCAATTGTGATATCAAAATCTTGTCTAAAATCCTGGCTTAGCGCATTAAACAAGTATGGCAATCACTTTTGAGTAGGGAACATGTAGACTTTGTGCAAGGTAGATCGGCTGCTGATCACATGAGAGTCCTATCCTATGTTCTCCAAGCAGCCCAGACCTCTCAAGCTCCCATGGCACTAGTGGCTTTAGATGCTGAGAAAGCCTTCAATCATGTCAATTGGGACTTCTTGTGGAGTACTATGGTTAAATTTGGTTTACCGGAGAAATTCATCCAGTGGGTAAGGGTCCTATACAAAGACCCCTCGGCAAAAATCTACTGCAATGGGGTTTTTTCATCCCATATCCGGTTATTTTCAGGCACCTGTCAGGGTTGCCCCCTCTCACCATACCTCTTTAACCTCTATTTGGAACCCCTGCTACTTAATCTTAAGGTGGTTCTGAGATTCAAGGTGTGTCATTTCCCAGCAAACCTCCACAATATCCGCCTTTGCAGACGATATTCTACTACAGCTAACCAATCCGCTGACTCTCTACGAGTAGTCCTAAATATAATAGAACAATTTGGTGCTGTATCTAATTACAAACTTAATTTGGCTAAGTCCAAATCTTCCTCTCAATTTGTATACACCCCAGTCCACTATGTCCCACTTTATATGAAATGGCCTCATCCCACCTTAAATACCTGGTATTTATTTGGCTCGTGACCCAGATTTGGTTAAAAAATTAAACTTGGATGACCTAGTGGATAAAATTTACTCCGATTTACAAAGATGGGACAAACTCCCTCTATCAGTAGGAGGCAGAATTAGCATTATTAAAATGAATATTTTACCGCGCCTTTTCTATCCCCTAAATCTTTTGGATATTTGGTTACCCAAAACCTTTTTCAAAAGGGTACACTCAATTCTGACTCGTTTTATCTGGAATCATAAATCTCCTAGACGAGCTTTTTACAAACTCTGTTTACCTAAAGATAAAGGGGGCCTTCGTCTCCCCAATTTCGAATATTACTACTGGGCTAGCCATCTAGTTAAAGCCGGTAAATGGCTTGGTAACAGTGATGCAGTATCCTCGCCCTTATGGCTAAGTCTTGACCTTAATCTGATTAAGCATTGCAATATAGATCCTCTAGTTTGTTTTACTGTAATTTTTCAACTTTACCTCATTTTATTCAGGACTCGGCAGTGGGAACATTGGTGAGGGTGTTGAACCAATTTTATGCTGCAGCTAAAATCCGTCACACTAAAGACCCTGGACAACCACTGGTTCTTAATCCCAACATTAAAATTGGTACCAAATGGATACCTCCGATATGGTTGCCCCAAATCCAGGGACTCTCAGTGGAAGATTTATTTGTGTGAGGGGGTCTTGGGTCGACGGATGAATTGTTATTAGTCTTAAGTATCTCCCCCCTGAATGGTTTTCAAAGTATTTCAATTAAAACATCTTATAAATAAAGAATTTGGCAATACTATATCGGTGTCGGTTATCAAGCCCCTTTTAATGGAGGTCAAGAGTGTGCGGCCAAGCCTCATGGAGTATCCAAACTATATTTATATCTCTTGAATGTCAGTTTTCCAGATGCTCTATCTGGATCCAAATCTTGGGTTCCACTGCTTCCAGACTCTTCTTTCACATGGAACCAGGTTTGGAAAGATTTGCATACATACAATACCCTTGATAAGAATAGACTCATTCAATATTTTATTGTTAATAACATGTATTTCACGCCCATCAAAAAATCGAAATTCGACCACTCCTGTTCTCCCAACTGTCTCAGATGTGGTAAAGACCTGGGTAGTATCCCCCATATTTTCTGGTATTGCTCCAAGGTAGCTCCACTGTGGAAGGCTATTCGTGACAGTTTAGACCCCATTTTAGGTCTGCAAGATCTCTTTACATTTGAGATTTGTATTCTGGGCATCTATTCAGGTATTAACATCAAGGAGAGAAGGTACCATATGGCTCTTATCTCAATGGCAGTTAAAAGATTAGTGTTGCGTCACTGGTCAGATCATCTAGAACTCTCTTACATGGACTGGGTGGAAGAAGTGTCTCTTTGTTTTAAAGTTGAGAAGCTGATTGCCGACTCCAGACTTACTCCCCTTGCCTTTCAGAAAAAGTGGGGTAAACTTTATGCCCTATATCTACATTGACTCATAGGCCCAAGATCATTTTGATTTAAGTTAATGCTGAAAATACCCCCCCTTAGGGGTTCCCTGATGCACCCCTTCTCTACTCATGAGACAACCATCAGTGGAGTTGTATTTTTCTCGATGCTTAAAGGGTAGGCGGTTATCTTATATTTTTTGACTTGGTAATCTCCTTTTCCCCTATTTACTAACTCTCTCTGTTCCTTTCTCTTCCTCAGTGGTGACACCTTCTAGGGGGGGGGGAGGGGGGAGGGTTTTTAGTTTATCCTATGTTCATTATCCTATGTCTCTCCTGTTGGATATTGTTACCTTGCTGTATTATTCCCTTGTCTGTCAGTTTGATTTTGTTGTTATCGAAATTTAATAAAAAGAGAATTTCAAAAAAAATAAAGTGTAGTCAGTGGTGTCACTAGTTTCTGCTTAATTATTTTAGAATTCTGTGGTGAATTCCATCTGGCCCCATTGCTTTGTCCAACTTCAGTTTTAGGAGTTCTTTCAGACCCCTTTCTTCTGTGAAAGGACTGGGGTCAACCCCCCTCTCCAGAGTGCTTCTATTAACTGGATTAGGCACCTCCCCCACTTCCTCTTTTGTGAATACTGAACAGAAGTATTCATTCAGTATCCCTGCTTTTTCACTGTCACTCTCTGCCCACCCACCATCCATTCTATTCAGCCTCACTATCCCTCCCTTTGTCATTCTACACTCCCAGATATACCTATAAAAGGTTTTATCACCCTTCTTAACCGAGTTGGCTATCTTTTCCTCAGTTTGTGCCTTTGCTATTCTGACTACCCTCTCTGGTTCCTTCTGCCTTAACTGGTACAGTTCTCTGTCCTGCTTCTTCTGTGTTTCCTTATACTTCCTAAATGCTATCTTTTTCTCCCTAACCTTCACCGCCACTTCTTTTGAGAACCATAGTGGCTTTTTCTTTCATTTTGATTTGTTTATTTGCTTCACACAAAGGCTTGTTGTCTCTGTGATGGCAGTTTTGATATTTCCCCATTGTTGCTCCACCCCTCCTTCTAGCCTGTTTGCTAGTGCTTTTCTAAGGCACTCTCCCATCTTGCCAAAGTCAGTCCTCCTGAAGTACAGAACCCTCACTTTTGTATGACTTGACTCTGTAGCTGAGTTTATCGTGAACCAAACTGTTTGGTGGTCACTTGTTCCCAAATGGCTACCCACTTCTAGATCTGAGATCCTTTCACTGCCCCCATTTGAGAGTATGAGGTCTAAGATTGCTCCCTCATGAATAGGTTTCAAAACTAGCTGTCTGAGTCATGCCACCTGAAGGGCATCAAGAATGGCCCTGCTTTTGGATGTGGCTGCAGCAAAGGTGCTCCAGTTAACATTTGGCATATTAAGGTCCCCCATCAACAGTATCTCCCCTTTCTCTGCCATCCTAAGTATGCTGAAGAGTGCAAACGTGTTCCCGGTCCACCGAAGATCGTCTCACTGGACTCCGGAGGTAAGTATGGGGTGAGGGGGCTGGGGAGGCAGGGTGTGCGCAGTGGGTGGGTGCGGGTTGTGGGAGGGGGCAGGGAGACTGTAAGGGATCATTTTCTTTTTTACAGGGTAAAAAAAAGAAGGGAACATTGAGTGACGGTTTTTGTTTTTTCAGGCACATTCGGCATGATGGGGTGGGCTCCCATTGTATCACCTGATTGTTTTGGGTGGGCTGTAGCCAATGAGGGTTTGGGCACCCCCATCAGCACATGGGGGCAAGCAGCACATGGGAGGCAAGAGCTGAGGGGGATTGGGCATCCCCCCTTGGCACACAACAGATGGGGGGACACATTATGCTGACGGGGAGTGGGCTCCCCCATCAGTTAAATAAACAGGGATGGGGGACTATAGCCAACGGGGATTGGGCCTCCTGTCAGCAAAGGAAGACTGTTGGGGGGGAGTGCATGATACCGAGGGGACTGGGCACCCCTCGCACACACTTGGGGGGGTCATTATGCCAACAGGGGGTGGGCTCCCTGTTGGCAAATGAAGTGTGTCAGGAATATGACAGGGGGATGAAGCACCCTTGTCACCATGTTTACATGGGGATGCTGTGCCACTGCAATGAGAAGCTTGCTTGTCATTGCAGAGGACATTTTCTTAGATGTGGTCACCACATTACATCTTGCTGGTGTGGTGCCTGCATGCTGTCTTATTGGGGAATGAGGGACTCACCTACTGATGCGTGCCCTGCATTCACCCACAGCGACCGCACCTCCAAATCTGCTCCTAATACAATATGTTGGCTGGTGTGCAAGCTGGAGCCAACATAAAAAAGTAGACTCCCCTACACAGTATTCCCATGTTATCCAAAACTGTAATAAATCTGTTGAGATGAGACCCCTCTTATGGATCTCACATAATCTCCAAGAAGAACTGCTATAGCTCCCTGGTTAACTAACCCATTCCTCCACCTCCAGTTACCTAAAATAAGCTGTTCCACAGTTAAGGAGAACAAACTCCCTCCTGCCACTGTCCCCTAGTCAATCCATGGAGTCTTCATCCCGAAGGGGTTCCGATGCAGTTGGATCCTGAGAAGCTGCTTTGTCTGCTGCTGAAGATTGGGCTGACCTTTTCTTTCCTTTATACCCTGTGGCTGGTGGGGGTGGTGCCCAGTTCCTCCAGTACCTTTTCACTGCTCCTTCCTGCTTTTCTCTGCTTCATTCCAAAACAAACTGCAGGGCTTCTGATGGAGAAGAAAACAGTTCAGCTTTGTTGCAGTCCAGTATTTTGAGTGTAGCTGGTGGGATCAAAAAACATTTAAGTCCTTGCTTTCTTGCCATGGCCTTGTCAAAGTTTTTCCAGTGATCAGTCACACCTTTGGGGAAATCTTGACAAAAATACAGTCAGGCCCCATTGCAGCAGATGTCCTTCAGAGCTTGGGCATCCTGAAGAATATTTTCCCAGTCTGGGTACTGGAGTAACTTAAAAACAACCAGGTGAGGATGAGTGGCACTATCCAGTGGAGGAGGCCTGGTGGGGACCCTATGGGCCTGTTTGATCTCCACTATGGTCTCTGGATTCTATTGCAATCAAGCCTGTAATTTGGCTCGCAAATAAGAGATCATGTCAGAGCTCTCAGACTGCTCTGGCAATCCAAATATCTGAACATTACTCCTCCAGTTACAGGACTCCAAATCATCGATCTTGTCCCATAGTGCCTGTATTTCCTTCTTGGCCAGGCCCAGTTTGTGCTCTGCAGAATGTGGCCAGTCTTCAACCTGACTGATCCTGGACTCAGCATGTTCCATTCAGTGCCCCAGGGTCTCCACTGACACTCAGACAGCCGTGAGTATGATTTAAATCATTATGGATGCCACCCATGAAAGTTTGAATTTCTTCGAGTTCCTGAGCCACCAAGCTAGAGTCCAACTCACATTCTACTTGCGTATAGAGATCAGCAAATTTAAATTTCACCAGCAAAGTGCCCATGAAGTGGGCACTTTGCACTGTCACTCCTTTATGCAGAGTGGCCAGTGTGAAAGGCTCACTTTGCCTTGTAATTATGACTTCGCATTGTCATTCCACCTTAATGCGAAGTAAGGTGAAGTGACAACAATATAGGAAGCCCCCCACACATCACATGGCTTACAGTACTGTAAGTCACATGCTTTAGCCAGGCAGGTAGGAAGTGACTCATGCAAGCAGATATTTTCACTTTCTCCTGTGCAGTGGGAGAGAGAGAGAAGGCAGTATGTCTTAGTGGGAGCAGAGAGAGAGAGAGAGAGAGATTAGTTTATTATAAAATTAAAAGCCTGACAGCTTCTTTGAAAGCTATTTTTTTGACTGTTTAGTGTTTTTTGTACTCTTGTATACAGCTCATTTTTTCTTTCTATGATTTCTTTGTTTTTTACTTTTATAAGTTTTTTTTGTCTGTGTGTGTGTCTAACTCTGTGTGTGGACCTGTGTCTAACTTTGTGTGTGTGAGTGTTTTGTCGACTGTCTCGACTCGTCGTCATTGTGCAGACAGAGGGAAGGAGGGAGGGCATGTCTGGGACTGTTCTGGGGGCAGTGGGATCACATCCACATGGCAGCATGGTTGGCAGGGGAGGAGTGTGCACCTGTGGTGGGTGTGTGTGGCTGGGTGCTGTTGGACCATTCTAAAATCTTGGGTCCCCCCCAGAAGCAGCAGCACCACCACCACCACCTCCCTCACCCTCCAGAAGCAGCAGCAGTAGCACCACCACCACAACCAATTCCACCAGCAGCAGCAGCAGCAGCAGCAGCAGAAGCTCCAGCAGCACTGCCTCCACAGCAGGATGTGGCAGAGGTTGATCACCACCATGTCCAGGCTGCTAGTGCATCTGTCCCTCCCATGCCTGGTCCCCCCCACAGCTCCCCAGTTTGGGAGTTTTTTGACTGTGTTGGGGTGTCAGCTGCCTGGTACATTGCTGCATCTGTGGTATAGAGGTGCACTGTGGCCCCCAGGGGACACATCTGGGGACTGGGGGCCAGTGCCCCCACATGATAAATCACCACATGGTGGAGTGGCAGGCTGCCACAGAACAGGCCAGGTCTCCACCTGCTGGCCCTTCTGTGGCAATGGCAGAGGGTGCTGCTGTGCATTGCCACAGCAGCAAGGGGAGGGCCACAGCAGCAGCAGCTGCTCCAGCACCACCCTCACCACCACCACCAGCAACTGTACCACCACCAGTGGACTCCACAGTGCCTGTTACTCATGCTGACCTTGCTGTGTTGTGGTTTCCGGTGGAAGAAAACAAAGAGAGGGGGAGTGCTGTCCAGCAGCAGTTGGAGCACACAGAGTGACACCAACTGCAGATTGTGTCAAAACACCATCTGCTGCTGGACCATCAGGGGATCCCACATTAGCTTTTTTCAAGACACCTCCCCCCCCCGCTGTGTTATACTTACAATCCAAGTTAAGAATGTGCACCCTCCCTGACATATTTCTGGTGCCTCAGTAATGTTTACTTTCTGTTGTGGAGTGGTTGTGGAAAAGCAGGACTGAGCAGTGCAAGTATAATGTGCTAAATTGCATGTGTGCACCATGCAGTCAGTGTTCTTTCCTGTGTGTGCAGACCAGACACTGTCCAGCTTCATGCAAACATATTTATGGTGTGTCTTGTTGCGGTATGTAAAGAATAAAGATAAGAGTATATAACATATATTTTATTGGTACCATCATCATCAGTGGACTAAGTGATAGATATTTTTTCAGAGGTCTCTGGCCAGAGTGCACCTTAGTCACATAGTGCACACATGACTTTTAGGAGATCATATAGCAACTAAAAATCCTGCTTTTCAACAAACTGTACCCAACAGACATGAAATATTGGTGATGGTGAGGCACCCAAAATATTTGATGGACAATGTACAAACACTATAAAGTCAGAAAATATATAAAGTCCAGTTCACTCACTACCAAATGCCAACACTCTGTGCTATCACAGTTCTTCTTTTCATTTTTATGTTTGCTTGCATGCATGTGCAAGAAACATAGTGCCACCATATGAGTTTTTGTAAATGTGCCCCTCGCTTCCAATGCCCTGGTCCTTTTTGCAGGCACGGCCGCACCTCACCAATGAATGTCCGAACTGTCTATGACAGCAGTTCAGATGCAGTGGCATACAGCTGAAAGTAAATGACCACTACAATCCAGCAGTGGCAACATGTGGTGCAACATACCGCCTATGGGTAGGCAATTTGCATACTGCCATTGGCAGTATGCAACTTGCCTACGCGTCACCACTGCATCTGAACTGCTGTCATAGACAGCTCATTTTATCTCACTCCTGTAATCAAAAGATTTATCATTTAAAAAAGTTAAATATCTCATCAAGCACAATGTAATGTTCTTTGACAGCTATGCAGCACATAAATTCTCACAATGCAGGAGCTCTCACCTCAGCAAGCTAATGTGTTAGCCTGAGATAAGGGCAATTGTGGTGTGATTTGGTAGAACTCCCAGGTGAAGGCACGCATGCGCCATGTACTATATACCTCGCGTACAAGTTTATTTTTTGTGATTTGTTCCCCTCTTTCATACCTCCACCCTGTCTACTGCATCACAACCCCCTCATCCCACAAAGTCAAAGGGCCCATTAGTGACAGGGTTTCAGTTTGTGAATGTTGCACGCAGTTCAATCATTTTCCAAAGAGAATCAAGAAACTAAAGTGAATTACTATGTAAAGATTGCAAAAAGCTGAACTGTGAACTTTGCTAACGATAATAAAGGACTCCAATAATTCTCAGGACTCCACCATTTGCCCTGGAGTTGTAATCAATAGAAGTAGTATATAGTACAATGAATTACATCCCTCCCCATTTGTTTTTGTGCCTTTTTTCTGATGCCACAGGTGGTGAGTCACATTGGATTTGAATGGCTGTGTAAGCTTTATAACGGTCCAGGATTCTACCCCTTAGCTGATAATCTTTGAGGCATCTTACCCAGCACACCTGAGCAGGCGGGAGACAGCAGGCATGTCGCAGGCATCCAGTTCACAAGGGAAATGCACAAGGACATGGCTCCTTCATCAACAACGAGAGACAGCCGGCCCAGTGGCATAAAGGGTTGAGCCGCTGGTGCCTTACTTCAAACCACGCCTGCGACCCGAGTTCGGGAATGGACTCGGGACGCTGGGGGCTGACAGGGGAAGAATAGGCTTGAGTGTCTGTAGGACTGCTTTCCCATCCTGGGGTGGGTAGTGGGGCCAACATCGTGCTGCAGCGGCCTCTGGTGGAAACCAGGAGCTCTGCATACTCAGGTAGGAGGGAACAGTATAGAAAAGTAGAAAATCCACCTTGCAACCAACTGGATGATTGCTGCTGGTCCACCACTGCCACCAATGCCCTGAAGGAGACCCTCCACCTCAGCAGCACCCTGGGGCCAAGTATGTGCTAGTTGCCCCTCCTGGTGCCTTCCCCCTCGGAGGAGGGGGACCCACCTGGCTAAGGGTTACGTCTGGGTTACCCCAGGGATGGCTGCAAGGAGGACTCAGGAAGGGA
This sequence comes from Neoceratodus forsteri, assembly GCA_016271365.2. Classification (NCBI taxonomy): domain Eukaryota; kingdom Metazoa; phylum Chordata; order Ceratodontiformes; family Ceratodontidae; genus Neoceratodus; species Neoceratodus forsteri. The sequence continues at coordinate 277,307,459 of CM028136.1, read as the reverse complement.
CAGGCGGAGCAGATGGGACCTAGGCAGCCCAAAGGTGTGGTGGGTCATGAGGCATGAGGGGGAGAAAAGAAATAATAAAAAAAAAAACAAGAGACAGAGAGAACTAACTCCAATAATAGTAGTATGAAGACTGCCTTCACAGCCCTTCTTGCCTGTAGCCTTATCATCTGGGGATACTCGGGCTATCATTGGGGTAAGTGATTTGTAGACTACCTATAGTACTGTGGCCAGCCATATCATACACACAAAGCAACACCAAAAGGCTGTTTGTTACAAAACTGCAGGCTGTTTCAACATAACCACTGCAGCTTGGAGAACGAATGCATAACTTTAAATAACTTTTCGTATAAAAAGTCAGGGTTTTAAATGCTTTTCGTGATTGCATTACAAGTTCACCACTGAATAGAATTAAGCAGTTATTCATAACCATATTTTCCCTTAAAACAAACAGATATAATGAACATTTTTATGTGCTTAAAGGTTATCAACATATGGTGAGATAATTCGGGGTCATATGAAATTGCAATGTATTCTACAAATATGCTTAGTTTTAGTTTAGCACTTTGGCATTCTTTATAACTATATCCTGTTCAATTTCAAAGGCTGCTGATACATTTGGGGGTATGGTTCAATGGGTGATTGTCATACCTGTCATAGACAAGGATTTGCCAATGCTGAATGTTTGCTTGCTGGATTAGCATTGGTAATGCAGGAGATAGACAGATGCAGAATAGGAGTGGCAGTGAAATATTGAACTTCATGTGAACCCCACCTCCATCCTGCAGAGACGGACAGGATTTGGGGTAAGTGTTTGGGTTGTCACCATGACAGTCAAGCCATGTCACCTCACCCTATTCTGCAGACATTGACACCTGTTGAGGTGTGCCTTAGGGTGTTTGGCTTTAAGTCACCCCATTCCATGAGGACATACGGTGAAATGGGTGCAGCATAGGAGAGTGGGGTGAAGTCTTGGGCCGAAGAGTGCAAGGTACACCTCGATGGCTGTCAGTGGCTGGGGGGGTAGGGGTGGGATGGCATGAGTAGTACAGTCAGCAATCCAAAGGCATACCCCAATGCCTGTCTGTCTGTACAGAGTAGGACATTATGGTTAGAAACCATAACTCCTCAGGCGTTTGTTGGTATTTACAGTACAAATATTCTACATGGCCGTTTTGCGACCCCACCTCAGGAAAGCATTTGGGACCTCTTCTCATGAAGAGTGGCAGTGTGATTTTGTCAATGTGTCCCAAAAACTGACTTCCAACAGCGACAGTGCCATTCTGCGCCACATGTATGAAAACACAGATCGGGCAGGATGTAAAGAATGACAACTGTACCATCCATAGGGAGGTATGAAGAGATGGCAATGTTGAAAATCTGTAGTGGGAATATTAAAAATGCTTGCACTTCTGAGCATATGTGGAAACTGTGCAATGCATGCGTGAACCACACAGTCACTTTGTGGAGTTTTGTCACCAGATTTTCAACACAGGCATTTTACGACCTGTGCTCATGAAGTGTGCCACTGTGATTTTCTTAATGTGTCCCAAACACTGGTGTCCCACAGCAATCATGGTGTTCTGCATCGGAAATGCAAAAACACATTTCGACCAGGATGTGAAAAATGACAGCAGTCCTGTTCATAAGGAGGTGCGGAGAAATGGCAATGTTGAAAATCTGGACTTAAAATATTACAAATGTGCAAAGTTATGAGTGTGCATGGAAACTGCACAATGCAAGCTCGAAACACAGTTATTTTATGGACGTTCATCACCAGATTTTCAACATAGGCATTTTAGGACCTCTGCTAATGAACAGCATCAATGCGATTTTTGTTATGTGTCCCAAACAGTGATTTCCCATAGCAACCGCGCTGTTCTGCGCCAGAAGTGCAAAAACACATTTCGGCCGGGGTGTGAAAAATGACAGCTGTACTGTTCATAAGGTGCTGCAGACAAATGGAAGTGTTGACAATCTGGAGTGCAAATATTGCAAATGTGTGAAGGTACGAGCGTGCATGGAAACTGCGCAATGCAAGCTCATAGCACAGTCATTTTATGGACTTTTCTCACCAAATTTTCAGCATAGGTATTTTAGGACCTCTGCTAATGAACAGTGTCACTGTGATTTTCGTACTGTGTCCCGAACATGGATTTCACACAGCGACCGTGCTATTCTGTGCTGGAACCATGAAAACACATTTTGGCCGGGTTGTGAAAAATGACAGCTGCACTGTTCATAAGGAGATGCATTAAAATGCCAATGTTGAAAATCTGGAGTGAAAATATTGCAAATTCGCGAAGTTACGAGCGTGCGCAACAACTGTGCAAATCACACTTGTAAAACAGTCATTTTTGGAATTTTTCCTACCAAATTTGCAACATAGACTTTTTGAGAGCCCGCCTCATGAACCCTGGCACTGTTGTTTCGTTAATTAGTCCTGGAAGGTGATTCCACGCAGTGACCGCAAAATCACCTTTTGGGGCCAATAAACACCATGACAATGAAAGAATTCATGAGGAGGGGACCCAAAAACCCCATGTTGAAAATTTGGTGCCAAAATTCCAAAAAATGCCTGAGATATCAAAGTTGAAAAAACCCTATTTATTCCATTATACAGCTTACCGGCATTTCCTCAGTTCGCAGTCGACTTTGAAAAGTGCAGACGTGTTCCCGGTCCACCGAAGATCGTCACGCCAAGCTCCAGAGGTAAGTATGGGGGTGTGGGAGGCAGGGTGTCCAGTGGGTGGGTGCAGGTTGTGTGGGGGCAGAGAGACCGAGGGGACCATTTCCTGCTTTACAGGAAGAAAAATAAGTCACATCATGGGACGGTTTTGTTTTACAGGGACATTTGAAAGGACATTTGGCATGCTGGGGTGGGCTCCCAGCATGCCAATGTACTTTTTGTTGGGGGGCGACTGTAGCTGATGGGGATTGGGCACTCTGTCAGCATATGTAGCTGCAGTAGCCAGGGGATTTTGGCACCCTCGCACAAACATAGCTTTTGTGTGGGAATTATGCCATCGGGGAGTGGCCTCCCATCGATGCATTAATTGTGGCTGGGCAGGTTATGCCAATGGGAGAGGGCTCCCATTGGCAAACAAAGATATTTGCAGGAGGCACATGCTGCTGAGGGGATTGGGCACCCCCTCGGCAAGGGGGCTGCATATTACTGTTTATGAAAGTGGTGGCAAGCCACCCACCATGTTCACCAACAGTACTAGGCTAGCTAACATTCCACCCTGCAATGACAGGTCACTCCCTCATTGCAGCAGAATGACTGACGCTGCAAGGACGAGGTGGCCCCTGATTGCTGCGGCGAAAACGTTTGTACTTGGTGCACTTTTGGAGGCCAGTGTCATTGTCATACTGTGCCTCCATTGGTCCACCACTGCCAAGCCCCCAAATGCAGTGCCTCCATTGGCTGTAACAGTGGTGCGCATCCACAACCCGCTTCTCTCCTAAGCTGTCACATGTTTCTTGCGCATGCATGCAAGCAAACATAAAAATGACACATTACAAATATGATGTTCTTTATCTTTTCAGGCTACTGTAATATAACATAAAATTGAATAAAGTGTTTCCAGTTTAGTAATGTGGCATACTTTATAACCATATTAAAAAAAAAGTAAAATCCCTTTTTATTCTTAACAGTCCCGCACAGGCTCTGTATTGTACAATTCAAATAATGCTTATCAGCTCAGTAATATGTGAAGTTCAATTTAACATAAATTTGATAAGGTAGTTACACTGCAATGTAGCAGGAGTGCACATATTGCACTTGTATGTTTTACCTGTCTTTACAGTGCTGTAATAACAGTTTCCAGTCTATTTTTGAATAAGACCCAATGTAATATAAATCTGAATACACATAAAAACTGAAGTCAAGTCAGCCTAGTGGCAGCATGTTGTGCTGCTACCTGGGAGACCTGGATTAAGGTGTGTGCCTCATAATCCTATACTAGTGGCATCTGCTGGCTGAGTGTGTCAGGAGAAAGTGAGGTGCTTCGCAACTGGGGGGACATCCATTGCTGATGTGGGGCAGCAAGTACCAGTGTAAAAATAGCAACTGAATCATCTATAAAAATAGACTTGATCATTTTATGAGGACACAGAACATAAATGGTTATCACCATAGAGAAGTGTGTGTATAGGGGGGAGGGCTAGTCACAATGGACCACTAGGCCACTAGATCTCATTCTGCTCTACTGCCATAGTAGTCACCACAGTATAATTTGCCTGCTTAAGGCACTGCTGATATTTGGGTGTTTAGAGTGTAACTCTGTTTTCACATTGTCATCGTTTCTAAATAGTATTTTGAAGATATTGCTCCTCTTTCCTTTTTTATATAGTACATAATGGTTGCACCATCTCTTCTGATATAAGTACCTAGTCCCTGACCAAGGCAGAAAAGAACTTCAGTGATGAGTAAACTGTCCTGAGCTCCAGCAGGTTAAGTTCCAACCCCTTTGATGGGCTGCATACTCCTTTTACTGTGTAATTTGAGACACTATTACATCATACATATTATCATGGTAGAGACAGAAGAAGGAGTTTGTCCATAAAAAACTGCCCCACATTACTCAGTGATAATAAAATGTTTTGCCTCCAGACATGAGATTACATATTTATGCCTTTCATTTTTATCTGGTAATGTACTAAGTGAATTTTTGTGGTAGTGCATTCCATACCCTAACTACTCTTTGCTGAAAAAGTATTGCCTTCTGATAACTTCTAAAAGGTGTCGCCTTCAGTTTTTGTTCTGTGACCTTTTGTTGTAATATAACTTATCTGTCTATACACATCCATAAGTTCTACACTGGTGGTGTTCTCAATGAGACAGAATAGCAGCAATAACTCACCACTAATCCATCTTTTTTTTTTAAATGTATGAACTGAGATAATTCAGTCTTTCACCATACAACATTTTTCAGTTTTCCACTGATCATCTTTGTTGCCCTCTTCCAGATGCCCTCCAATCTACTTATATCTCTTCACAAGTAACGTGAACCAGAACTTGAAGCAATAATCAGTTAAGGGGTGCATATCAGTGTTTATATAGTAGTAAACTGGCTTCTGTATTTATTAATTATGCAGTAATGTTTGATCAATAATATGGGTGGCTCTTTTGATGGCACATTATCAGTGGTAGCAGTCAATTCAGCAAGCTATCTCTTGAGATTCTCTGGAGACCTACAGGAAACAAACCAATGCCAGTCATGTTTGTTTGATTTATTTTCTGTTTAGATGTCAGCCCTTTATAGTTAGTATAGCAGTTAAAATTAAAAAAAAAAAAATTCAATAGTGAAATTGTCATTATTGGGAAACGAAGAGGTTCACACATAATGTTGCTGCCTTCTATGGCTGTGACCCCGAATTTTCAAGACAGTATTTGTATTGGCCCAGCAAATGAGCATGACGTGTCATTTATCAAATCCCACCCAAAACATGAATTTGCAGAACAACTATGAAAACAGATTCGGAAGGGGATTTGAAAAATGACAACTACTATATACATGAGATTGGAAAATAAAGGCTATGTTGAAAACATGGGGTTCAGAATGTAAAACAATTGCATTATTATGAGTAAACATTTAAAAATGTCAGTGTTTCTTCATACCTTTGTCATTATTTAGAGTTTGACCCCAAATTTTCAAAATAGCCTTTTAGTTGCCCCACCTTATGAACATGGCAGATGTCATTTATTAAAATCCAGCCCAATACATTTGTGGCATCATGACTGTGAAAATACATTTTAGGTGGGGTCTGAAAAATGACACATTGTCCTGGAAGCCTTTTTCCCCCCAAAAATGACAGACACCTTTATTTGTTGTTGTGCTCAGATTGGCAATTAATTTATTTTCAATTCATAATTCCATATTTCATTCCAATTTCTTCATTATCATATTTTCAACATTTTGTTTAGTCCATCCAATATATCAATCTCTGATTATTCTTCCCCCAGGTGACTACCTGGGTGCCTCTTCTTCTCCTTTTCTGTTAGGTAACGGTGAAAACCGAGACCGCTTTTCCTTCATCTTCCTTCTCTTCTTGTGTTATTCCCTTTTCCTTCCTCCCCTCCCCTCCTCCCCCCCTTTTTTCCACAGTCCTTCACCATGTTATTACCTGCCATCCACCTTTGGCAGTCCTTCACCATATCCTTACTTGCCATCCACCTTTGGCAGTCCTTTAACCAAGTTATCACCTGCCATCCACCTTGGCAGTCCTTGAACATATCCTTAGCTGCCATCCACCTTTGGCAGCCCCCATCATTTTTTCCATCCTGGATGTGTTTTCCTCCACAACATCACAAACCCCCATACAGTCCTATCTCAACTGTCCTCCTTACTTGTTCCCCTTTGACAGGGTGGGCGGGAGGTATCCAAAAACTCCAGCAAAAGTGGCTGAGGCCCCCTTATGCTGTCCCTTAAGTACCTCCCTATCTCCCTCCCCTTCCTGTCTGTCTGCCCATTGTTCTGCCTCCCTTAGCCCCTCCCCTTCCTCCTCCTTCCCTTCTGAGCACAACCATCTTTAGCATGGGAGCAGGGGTGCACCAGGACAACCTGATCTGCCCTTTAACAGGGGCAAACTCCATTATGTTGATGAGATGAGAGTGAAAAAGACATTGTAGAAAATTTGGGGTATAAATGTCCAACAATACAAGTGTTATGAGTAAAAGCTGAAATAAAATTGTCAATGTTTCTTCATACCTTTGCTGTCTTTTGAGATTTTGACCCCAAATGTTCAACATAGCCTTTTTATGGCTTCCACCTTATGATCAAGACAGGAGTAATTTTTTATGTTTGAAGAAACATTATGTGGCAGCTTAGGAGAGAAGCGGGTTGTGGAAGTGCGGCACTGTGGCGGCCAATGCCGGCACTGCATTTTTGGGCTTGGCAGTGCTCAACAAATGCAGACCCAGTGTTCTGATGGCACTGGTTCTGCAGAAGTGCCACCAACTTGCAATGATTTCACCGCTGCAATCAGGGGCCGCCTCGTCATCACAGCGTCAGCCATTCCACTGCAATGAGGGAGTGACTCATCATTGCAGGGTGGTACCTTGCCTAGTGTAACATTTCCAGGAACATGGCAGCTCTATGCTACCCCCTCAGAGCCCCATGAAAGCTGATGGGGGTGCCCAATCCCCCTGTTGGCATGCTGTCAATCCAGATCATTTACCGACGGGGAGCCCACTCCCCTTTGGCATAAAGTTCCCCCCAATTTCAGTTGTGTGCTGAGGAGGTGCCCAATCCCTCTCAGCATCATGCACCCCCCACACAAGTTTATGTGCTCCTGGGGGGGCCTAATCCCCATCAGCATCAGTCCCCCCTTCCCAGTTCCACTTGCCAATGGGGGAGCCCTTTTCCCATTGGCATAATAGCCCCCCAATGACTTCATGCTTTTGCCGAAGGGGTGCCCAATCTCCCTCGGCATTATGCACCCACCACTTGTTTCTGTGCTGATGGGGGGCCAAATCCCCATCAACTTTGGTCCCCTTCCCCACAAATGCTGGTGGCACACTGGGAGCCCACCCCAGTGTACCAAACACACTTGCAAAAGTAGAAAACTGACCTGCATTGTCTGTATTTTTTTAACCTGTAAAATGAGAAACTGGTACCTCGGAGTGTCCAGTGCCCCTCCCCCAACCTGCGCCCACCCTCTGTGTACCCCACCCCATACTTGCCTCCAGAGCCCTGTGCATCAATCTTTGGTGGACCGGAAACATGTCTGCACTCTTTAAAGCTGAATGTGAACTTAAAAAATACTAGTAAGCTGTATAATGGCATAAATTGGGTTTTTTTTCAGCTTTGGTGCATATCCTGGGCATTTTTGGGAATTTTGGCACCCAGTTTTCAATATGGGGTTATTGGGACCCCCTCCTCATGAATTTCAGTCACTGTCATGGTGTTATTTGGTCCCGAAAGGTGACTTCATGATTAGTGCGTGGAATCACCTTTTAGGACTGATTAATGAAACAACAGTTCTGCTGTTCATGAGGTAGGCTCTCAAAAAGCCTATGTTTCAAATTTGGTGAAAAAAATCCCCAAAATGATTGTTTTATGAGTGTGCGTTGCACAGTTTCCATGCATGCTCATAAGTTTGTGAATCTGTAGTATTTTCATGCCAGATTTTTAACACTGCCATTTTTTCACACCTCCTTATAAGCAGTATAGCTGTCATTTTTCACATCCTGGCTGAAATGTGTTTTCGCACTTCCAGTGCAGAATAGCACGGTCGCTGTGGGAAGTCAGTGTTCAGGACAGAGTAAGAAAATCACAGTGACACTGTTCATGAGCAGAGGTGCTAAAATGCCTATGTTGAAATTTAGTGACAAAAGTCCATAAAATGACTGTATAATGAGCGTACATTGTGCAGTTTCCACGCATCCTCATAGTTTTACGCATTTGTAACATTTTAATTTCAGATTTTCAACATTGCTATTTTTTCACACCTCCTTATGAATAGTACAGCTGTCATTTTTCATATCCTGCCCAAAATATACATTTACACATCTGGCGCAGAATAGCGTGGTTGCTGTAGGAAATCAATGTTCGGGACAGATTAAGAAAATCATGATGACAGTGTTCATGAGCAGAGGTCACAAAATGCCTATGTTGAAAATGTGGTGAAATAATTCCACTAAATGACTGTGTTATGTGCATGCATTGTGCATTTTCCACGTACGCTCAGAAATTTGAGCATTTTTAATATTTTCACTACAGATTTTCAACATTGCCATCTCTTCAGACCTCCCTATAAATGGTAAAACTGTCATTCTTCACATCCTGCCAAATCTGTGTTTTTGTACATCTGGTGCACAATGGCACAGTTGCTTTGGGAACTCAAAGTTCAGGACACATTAACAAAATCACAGTGCCACTGTTCATGAGAAGAAGTCCCAAATGCTTTCATGAGGTGGGGGTTACAAAAAGGCCATGCTGAAAATTTATAGTGCAAATACCAACAAACGCCTGGGGCATTAGGGATTCTAACCATAACATCCCACCCTGTACAGACTGACAGGTATCAGGGGTGTGCCTTTGGATTTCCAACTGTAATGGTCATGCCATTTCTCCCCCAACCTGCAGCCAGTGACAGGCATCAAGGTGTGCCTTGGATTTTTTGGCCCCAGAGTTCACCCCATTTTCCTATATTGCACCCATTTCAGTATATGTACCTATGGAGTGGGGTGACTGTAAAGATGAACACCCCAAGGCACACCTCAACACTTGTCAGTGTCTGCAGGATAGGGTGAGGTGAAATGGCATGAATGTTATGGGCAACAACCCAAACACATACCCCAATGCCTATTCATCTCTGCAGGGTGGAGGTGGGGTTGGCGTGAAGTTCAATACTTCACTGCCGTTCCTATTCTGCATCTGTCTAACTCCTGCATTTCCAAAGCTAATACCAGCAAGCAGACATTCAGCATTGACAAAAGCTTGTTTCTTCTGGAATAAGTGATGTGTTTGTAGTTTAGAGTGGCAGTGTCAGTTTTTTAGCAAGCTGATGTACACCATAACATGACACGGCACCAGTAGTTACACAGTGTGGTGGCAGTGGACTGCAGGACCTGTTATATATTCCGACTTTAAAATGTCTGTACACCATAACATATTTTGGGTGCCTCAGCAATATTTAATGTCTGTTGGGTATGGTTTGTTGAAAAGCATTCTTTTTTTTTTGCTATTATCTCCGCAAAGTCATGTGTGGACTGTGAGAGACTGAGATGCACAGTGGCCCGAGATCTCAAAAAAAATATCATATCACTTACTCCGCTGCTGCTGATGGTACCAATAAAATATATGTTATATATTCTTATCTTTATTCTTTGCATTCTACAACAAGTCACACCATATATATGTTTGCATGAAGCTGGACAGTGTCTGGTCTGCACACACAGAAAAGAACACTGACTGCAAATATACAGTTTAACACAGTATACTTGCACTTCTCAGTCCTGCTTTTGGACAAACACTTCACGACAGAAAGTAAACATTACTGAGGCTCCAAAAACATTTAATTTTTTTAAATAAACATTAATTTATAATTTATGACATTATGTGCTCACACACAGTCACCAGAATTTTTGTGCACCTCCAAAATGCAACTGTCTTGTGTCCAGAAAATTCCCCAGTGCTGACGAAGTGAAATGGGAGCAATACACCAAATGCAAAGGTCCCAGAATTAATTGTGCACTCAGTCATGCACACAGTGCTCACACATAGTCCCCAGAAGTTTTATGCATCCCCAAAATGCAACTGTCTTGTGTCCAGAAAATTCGCCAGTGCTGATGAAGTAAAATCAGATTATTACACCAAATGCAAAGTGTCCCAGATTTAATGGCACTCTCAGTCATGCGCGCAGTGCTCACACACAGTCCCCAGAAGTTTTGTGCATCCCCAAAATGCAACTGTCTTGTGTCTAGAAAATTCCCCAGTGCTGACAAAGTGAAATGGGAGCATTACACCAAATGCAAAGTGTCCCAGAATTAATGGTGCACTCAGTCATGTGCGCAGTGCTCACGCATAGTCCCCAGAAATTTTGTGCATCCTCAAAATGCAACTGTCTTGTGTCCAGAAAATTCCCCAGTGCTGACGAAGTGAAATGGGAGCATTACACCACATGCAAAGTGTGCCAGGATTAATGGTGCACTCAGTCATGCGCACAGTGCTCACACACAGTCCTCAGAAGTTTTGTTCATCCCCAAAATGCAACTGTCTTGTGTCCAGAAAATTGCACAGTGCTGACAAAGTGAAATGGGAGCATTACAAGAAATGCTGCTGCTGTTGTTGCAATTACATGTTGCTGTGTATTGACCTTACTGTGATGATGATGTGAATGAGGTGATGCCTAGTGTCTTGCCAAACCATATGAAGGAAGGATAACAGGAATGACCATTCAGTGTACTGGGTCCATCACAAATGATGACATTGAGAGAACTGTTGGTTGTTCAAAGTGTACTGCGATCACCTCACTAGTAAGGGTGCCCTTTGTGTGTACACCAATAGTAGCTTTGGTGAGTTAATATATACATATATACATGTATGTATTTTCTTGGGGGGGTTGACATAAATATACATGTGCTCATTGTATTGTTTTCTTACACATGTCACATACTGTTGGTGTGCACATTCCTGTGCTTGAGAAATTGTGGTGTTGGAATTGGAAATGGAATGCTCTCAAGCCAATGCAGGTAAGTATTTTTTTTTGGGGGGGGGGTTATCATATTTGCAAGTAGGTCTCATTAATGGTTTATTGTTTGGTTACTTCTTCACAGATTTTATCTGCATCCTTCTCCAGTCCAGTAATTAGGGTCATGGTCATTATCGATTCATGTGACTTCTACTTGTTGCATGTCTACCAGCCAGCCCAGTGAGGGGTATGATGCTGAAGTTCTTTGGGTAAGGCAACTATAACACAACAAAGCATCTGGAAGCTTCCTAAAAAAGAAATGAAGGCCTTATTACAACTTGATTGCAGCAGTAACACATTATGTTTAAGCCTTGGCTGTTCCACCATGGGTATATGGATTAACACAGATAGCAAGCTGTGAAGCCACAGGAACACCAAATCATGAGATCACAATTAAATTTAGTGCCAGGCCGTAAGAAATACACTGTGTCAGTGTCCCTGCATCTTAACTCAAGTTACATTTTAAAACCACAACTTGTCAAGTCACACGACCTGGGTCAAACATTTTTCAACACTGGCATGGCTGCAGCTGCAAACTTGGAATACAGTGCATGAACCATGATGTGTTGAACAACTGTTTTGTGATGTACATGTCACCTACTTTACGAATCATCAGTCAAATGTTTTGCACTCTTTTGGAAAAAAAAAGAAACAGAATAAAATAAAATTTATATACTTACCAGTATGGAAATGGATATCCCATAGGTTGCTGTACACAGTAATGCAGTACCATTGATACAGACCTTCAGCAAAGAAGAGTCATTTGTTAATTTGTAAAAAAACAAAATAAGTTGACCTTATTTGTTTGATCATTGCAGCTCAGAAAAGCAACAGGAAACAAAACACACAGCTATAGGAAGTTGAATAGGATGAAAAACATTAGTATACATACTCACCATAGTAGTCATAGTAAGAAGCCTTGTGCCTGTGGCTGATGGATGTGGTCTCCTGTTCGACTCCCTCTGCCTTGGCATCGTCAAGACATGTAATGGAAAACATTGTCAGAATGGTGGTGGTGGGTGGTGGTGGTCATAGCTTAGGCACATGATGATGTTCCCTTTCACATCTTCCTGCATCTGGTGGTAGTTGCAGTGACTAACAGCAGTCGTATGGTGGTGGTCCAGGGGACACACAGTGACATTCTCTATGGTGGCAGTAGCTAACAGTGGTTTCATGGTGGATGGTGGTGGTCCAGGGGGGCACACGAAAACATTCCCTATGGTGGCAGTGGCTAATAGTGGTTTCATGGTGGTAGTCCAGGGGGCACACGGTGACATCCCATATGGTGGCAGTGGCTAACAGCAGTTTCATGTTGGTGGTCCAGGGGGGCACACAGTGACATTCGCTATGGTGGTAGTGGCTAATAGTGGTTTCATGGTGGTGGTCCAGGGGGGCACGTGGTGACATTCCCTATAGTGGCAGTGGCTAACAGCAGTCTTATGGTGGTGGTACAGGGGGCCAGGATATATTGTGCTCTGTGTTACAAATGTGACGTGACAGTGACATATGGAATTTGAGTCAGTCTGAGTGGGACACTGATTTAACTTTATCAAAAAGAAAACATGTATCATACAACAAATGTGACAGCCTTTTAACCACTTAAGTTAAAACCTGCCAACATTAACCTCATCATCATCATCCTCATAAAGAAAGCTGCCCACACAGTCATCTATGTCTGAATTGTGACCACTGAGAAATTCTTTCTCCATTGTGTTATCATCTACGTCAGTGGTAGGCCATTTCATGCTACCACTGCAAGTGCCACCAGGATGGTCCATTTCTACATCAGCAAAACCATGACTAGGCCGGGGTACGAATACTGAGGTTGCAGTCTGAGCTGGTATGTGCCTCTAATTCATTTTTATGAATGTTAGCAAACTGACATTTGCAGGAGAGAGGTTTGCATGATGATCTTGAACTATTGCACCTGCTGAGCTGAGTACCCTCTTGACACTTACACTGGAGGGCAGGCATGTCAGGCACTTCAGTGCCACTGCGGTCAGCTCTGGCCATTCACTGAACTTTCTACTCCAGTATAAAAGAGGATCATCAGTTATTGACAGATGCCTGTTTTCAGACAAATGTGACTCAACCATTCACTGTGCTGCACTAAGTCCAGTGGTTGATACATCATCCTGTTCTTTGGAATCATTGATGTCACAAATCCCGCACTTGGGACAAAGCCTCTCAAAGTGGGTTAACACCAACCGGTTTTGATAACAGACCACCTGGAACTGCAATTCTCTTCACCTTACAGGAGGATATGCTTGATACTACTCCAGGTTCACCTTCAGTCTGATTATGCTGCTGAGGTTTGCCGACCTTGGCACGTGACTTCTGTGTCCCATGAACCAAGTGCACCAGTTGGCCACTGACATTTTTGACCTGTTCAGGCCTGCCCTACAGTACTGAGGCAATTCCACATTTGTATCATGGGTCCAGCATTGTTGCTATTGCAAAGTTGTCACTACGCTGAATGCTCAAGATGTGACAATTCAGGTCAAATACTGTCAGCATGTGTTTCACCAACACACTCCTAGCACTGTCTCTGGCAACATCAAGGCTATGCTGTACATTCACCAATGTCTGCCTCAGCATCCACAGCAGTAGAATTGATTGGCTAATGGAGGCAGACTTGCCACTCACTGCCTGCGTGGCATGTTCAAAAGGCCTCAAAATTGTTATTACAGAGTCGATGAGGCGCCACTGTTCAGTCGTCACAGCCATGAAGGCCCCGTAACTGTCACAGCTAGTGCACATGACAAGATATTCTGAGATGGCTTTGTATTATTCATACAACCTCTCTGCCATGTATAAAGTGGAGTTCCACTGGGTGACAACTTCCAGCTTCAAGCGGTGCTGTAGGAGGCAGTTTCGAATTTGCAACTACTGAAGTTGGTCATGGGCCTTTTGCAGAGCGTGAAAGGTAAGAACAGATACGGTGTGCAACTGACAGCATTTCCTTTATATCAGGGTGATGCAGAAACTCCTGCACCACAAGATTTAAACAATGGGCCATGCATGGAACCCAAACAAAGCTACCAGTCATGATGTATTTAACTACATTTGACCCATTGTCACTTGCTATGAACCCAGCTCTCAGGGACAGGTGTTCATCCACTTGTCAATTTCAGTCAGTACCAAGTCCAGCATGTTTCACCAGTGTGTGAACAGGTCACATTGTGCATAGCAATCATTGCATGCTGTCAAATTCCTGAAAGATTGCTATCATGACACTCCACCTTACTACACTGATTATTCACACTACCAACAGCACAAACAACACCCGGCACCTGCACTCAATGTGCAGTTATACACAAATATGAACACCCCACTGTTTTGCCACTTGTCCACATAACCATACTTAAATGGATGAATGGAGATGAGGAATGTTGAAAGGCATGTCTTACAGAGTCAGACACAGTACAGCACAACTCAGGAACAGCACGGGTGGAAAAGTATTTCCTGGATGGGACTTTCCATTTTGGACAGGCATGTGCTGCAAACCGCTGGAACCCAGAATTCTTCATGAAGGAGAAGGGCAAAATACCAATTGCCAGCATTTCAGTTACAGCAGCATTAAGTTCACTTGACGCTGTATGATTGGGTGGGTACTTCAGCTGATGCGCAAAAACACTCTGTAACGTGGGCTGACTTAAATGTTTTACATGGGGTGTGATGACAAATGGTTCTGCCCTGTGAATGGCATTAGCAGTGGGTGGAGTGTGGATGTGTGATGAAGACGGTTGCACAGGTGATGAAAAATCCACAAATGAAGTTATTTTCCCAGATTTACAAATAGGTTGATGTATCACTTGCACTAGACATACTGCCTTGACCACCAGCACCACTGCTACTCTCACCACCACTGGACAACATTTCAAAATCATAATGCTCCTCCACCTCATCATGCCTGTAGTAATTCTCTGCTGTTATTTCATTGCTACTGCACACATTTAATTCCCTACATGATCTTACAGTCATGGAAGGGGATAACATGCTCATTATGGTTGATGACGAGGGTGAACGCCCCACTGTGGTATTAGCTGCCATCTTGTGCTGCGTCCACAGTGCTATGCGCCTGTTCTTAATATGTGTATACTGTCCCCCTGTGCCCAGATGGCTCCCC
The DNA here is from genome assembly GCA_016271365.2 of Neoceratodus forsteri. Lineage (NCBI taxonomy): Eukaryota > Metazoa > Chordata > Ceratodontiformes > Ceratodontidae > Neoceratodus > Neoceratodus forsteri. The sequence goes on along the minus strand of CM028136.1, from coordinate 277,292,134 downwards.
TTTTTACCTTGCCTCACACACGCATGGCAAAGCTGACAGATTGCAACTGACTCATCATTTGTATCTTGCACAAAAAAATCCCAAGCAAGGGATTGTGATCCACTACTTTTAACACGTCACTGATGCTGCTTATTGGACTCGGTTTTTTTAAGCCCTGAAGTGGGGGGTATGCTACATGATTTTTCAGGCCGGACACACTTGGACTGCAACTGACTACCATGACTACCTATCATTATTATTGGGTCATCATCATCATCACCATCAATTGAAACTGGTGGTAAATCAAAACTTTTTATGGGGGGTGGGGTTACTGCAAACAAACCCAGACACAGCCACCTAGAATTTATTTTTCTCTGGTTCCCAACCGGGATCACTGACATCATCATCACATTCATCAACATCATCCGCATCCACATCTTCTGCTTGGATGCTGCTGGCATGCGGACTGCATGTTGCAACCACAGCAACATCAGCATCATCAGATTCATCATCAACACCACCATCACCCAATATTTTTTCACCACACTGTGAATCATTGCATGGAAAATGCATGACCTGAACAGCGGCAGAAGAAATGTGACATTCTGTGATATCATTGCCATGGTGATCAGAATTCTCATGTTCAGTTACCAATGGGATTGGGATGTTACTGGGGAGTATGTCATCATCTAAACTGTCACTCACTGGCACTGCTTTACACTCACCTATATTTTTGGACACAGTGATCTGGTCAAAAGTGAAACTTGAGGCAGCAATAGTCATACTACCAGCAACTACACTAACACCACCAGCTGGGACAACATCATCTCCTCCAACTATGAGTGAAGCTACCGATTGCACTGTAAAAAACATTGAAGGAGAAATACCTTTCCTCACATCAGCAATGCACTTCTGTGACTACATACTACCATGCCCACAGACAATCTTACCACTGGCACCAGTGCTATGGCGAGAAACAGCTTTGCTTGCTCGTCTCTTTGTGGGCCTTTTTGGGGGATCAACAAGAATATTCTAAACAAATTTAGATTTTGGAGTGTTCACTCTGGACCACTGGATGTGAAGCCAAAAAAAAACAACTGTGGCTTCAACAAGAGATACAGATGCAAAGTCACGACAAGCTCAACAACACCTTAACTAGCCAGTGGGGCTCAAGTCACAATCCAATCTGGAATAGAATACCTTTTGCCAGTGGGGGTGGGGCACTGTGACTGCAGATTACAGTAAGTGCAAAACCAAGATACCACAATACAAAATCACACAGGTGCAGCTGATTGCAGGTTCACACTGCTGCAGTTACACTGTGGCAAAATAAAATGTGTATTATTTGATGTCATGCACTCACACACACACACACACACACACACACACACACACACACACTCCCACATACCCTGTGTCTAAGCAAATTGAAAACTTCAGTAATATACCACGTATTTTAAACAACCTGAAAATATGCACTGCTGCACCAGGTCCACAACACAATCAGCAAAAAAATGTCAACAGTTACTGAAAATATTACTGTGTGTACATTAACACAGTTATACAAGAAAAATATAACCAAAAAACAAAGAACTCCCTATTTCTCCAACTTAAATCTACCTACACCACAGATACGCCCCTCTCCCAAAGCACACTTCCACTGTATGTCAGTACACAGATTGAATGTTGTACATTAACATTCAGAATCCTCACACAAACAATAAACACTCAATGATATGAGCACAGGAGGGTTTCCTACAATCGATGCACAAAAGCCTGAGCAAAATAAATTACTCATAAAGGCTTTTTTAACAGATTTTAGAGGGTTTGAATCGCAGCGAGCTCTCAGAGCAAACTGTCACCTACAGCTACTTACACACACTAGCCTGAACTGAGGCTGTGCAGAACAATCGAGAGCCCATGTGACCTGCAATCCCATAAATCACTGCAAAATTCACCTTTGGAGCTCACCAACAAGGCAAAGTGATGCGAAGTACATTGATTTCAATGTACTTTGCCTTAAAATTAGTGGAGTAGTGCTTTGGGGAAGGTGGAATAACGTAAAGTCATTACTTTCAATGGACCTCGTGTAATCCCTAGGCGGTGCCAACCCCCAGTGTTACACCCCTGCCTACTACCCTGGACATAGGCTGAGGGGGTTGGGTTCGCTAACTTATAACATTTTTTAAAAACCTTTGCGCAGTGCCTCCACTAAGGGTGCTTTACTTGGGTGAGATGGTGCTGGGTGTAGCCCCCTGAGCTGCTACACCACTCACGGTGACCAGTTACCTTCCCCAGACATGCCCCAAGATACAGATCCCCACATTTCCACATCTTGAATTAAAGGCTCTCTCTAATAATATGCTCACGCAGGATTTCAAACAACAACAACAAGATATTTATTTCGGGTGTAATAAAGGAGCTAGGAAAGGGAAACAGGATGAGTAGAGGTTATCTTACCGTATTTACACACGTACAGATGTTATTTGGATTTTTGCTGGTAAACCCTCCAGCTGGGTAGCTACATATTAACAGGCAGACATAAATCACATTTTACCATTCGACTTAAGACATCCAGCTCCCTGTCTAGCTGCTGATAAAACAGATGTTAAACATAATTATTAATAATACCCACACTGGTACCAGTCCCAGATACAGCAGAAACCCCCGCAATCTCATACCATACTGGTTAAACAGGGTGGGGGCAACTTGGAAACAGATTTTTATAAAGCAGCAAATTACTATTTGCATCCACAGCAGGGATTGCCCTGCACTTTAGCAGACAAAGCAGGGATTGCCCTGCACTTGCAGACAAATCAAGGATTGCCCTGCACTTGCAGACAAATCAAGGATTGCCCTGCACTTGCAGACAAATCAGGGATTGCCTTGCACTCGCAGACTTCTGAACATTCCAGAACAAACTATGTGGATCTTACATCCAGAACATTCAGCACAATATTTGAAAGTCCCATCCAATGCAATGAGAGTGATGCTTCTGTCAAGCATCCTAAACGCAGTTTAAACACAGTCCCATCCAGTACTTTATATACCAAAAGGCATCCATCCAGAGTAAGTTGACAATGATACTTTCATCAAGCATCCCATACTTTAGTTTCAGGCAGTCACATCTAGTACATTCTATATACAAAGAACATTATCCACAATCGGAGTCCTATCCAGCACGTCTAGACATTGTACACTTATCCCAAGCGCTCTCAGACAAAATTCTGTGCAGACATAGGTACATTCTCTTTAAGGTATTTTAGACATAATATGCTCTAGGGCCTCCTGTCTCATGAAGTGGCAAGTGCGTCTTGGCAGACAGCTCCATGATGGCAGGACTCTTACCCATAGCTACACATTTATATGATTCACTAAGCCCAGCATCTTGCTGCACCTGCAACTTAGCCATTTGGGCCACAGACAAAATGCATCCATTACTTGAACTAGGCAGTCTCTTATGGGGTTAGCAGCCCAGACTGATGACTTCAATACTTCACACTTAACAGCACACATTTCTTAATGGGGCATGGAGCCCCCAAGATTACTTGCTTAGCTTCTCCCTCGCACCTGGGGGTATGAGGGTACTCATTCAGGTCCTCCACGGGTCTCATCCACAATCAAAGGCATCCTGAAGACTTCTTCAGCTCTCTCACCGCTGAGGTACTTGGTCAGCACTCTCACCACTGCATGATGTCATCTGGTCTGGTCAGCGCTCTCACCGCTGCTGGACATCTGATTCTTCGGTCCACATCTGTCCCCGACGTGGGAGGGAAGGCTAGCCTCTGGAGGACAGAACTGGCAACCTCCAGACTAGCTGTTGCAGAAAGCACAATTACTGTAACTAGTTAACTGAAGAAAATAACAAATGCCCTCTGAAGACTGAAAGGGCTTGAAGTAAGTGGCCCAGGCCTGATGGAATGGCTGGAGCCTGAGCCCTTCCCCCATGGGAGGCTCCCAGCAGGTAGGAGCCTGCTCTGCTGCTCTCTCTTTCTCTCTCTCTCTCTCTCTCTCAGAACTGCATCTCCAGACAAACTGGCAACATTGTCTCTTTATAGAGCTCCTAGCTCAACTCCTGATTGGTAGCAGGGATGGGGTGACATGTCTCCAAGCTGCTGAAAGACCTGTCAATCAGAACACTCGAGGCACAATTGGGTTGTGGAATTTGCTCCTAAAATAATGTCCCTGTAAGCCTCCATAAGCACTTGGGTGCTTACCCATGAGATGCAGTGAATGTCCCACAAGTCCTGGCTTTCTATTGCTGCAAGTCTAATTGGCTGTACTGCTGGCAATGGCTGCTTAACCCACTGTCCCTTATAGCAGATTAGATACAGTCCTGAATAATGTCCTGGTGCAGCCAGAAAGAAGTAATTATTTGCTTTGCATGCCCCACAGTTCTATAGCTTAAAGGCTATACTTGCAGTCACTGCACAGATGAAAAACATGGCTCTGTTACTTTTCCTGTCACTACTGCACTTATACAAGCTCCCCTTGCAGCAGCTGACAGGCTGACACACAGAGTCCCAGATACTGGAATTGCCAGGGGAAACAGTACTCATTTTAACTTTAAACACTTTTCCCCACATGCACAGTATATTCCCAACAAGCAGCAACAGTTCCATTATGTAAAACATTTTAATTCTTTACTTTTTGACTGGAGCTGAACATAGCTACCCTGGAGGCAGCCAGATACACTGTTATGCATTATTCAGATGACTGGGGCCCTGCACAGGCATACTCAAATGAGCTCCGGTCAGAACTCCTTTAATTCCCGTCTGAGTGGTCCCCCAGCAGGCTGTCCGTGGTCACCGGATCCCAAATAGGTGGAAGGGATCCCAGGACCCACGGCACAGTCCCCGAGGCAACCGCAAAACAAGCAGCTCCACATCAAAGGCACTTTGCGTGCCAACGTGACTCCCGCTGCCCTGGAGGCAGCGCTTTTTTTGCAGCAGGAGCCCGCGGTCAGCAGTTTAAGCCCCGAGGGGCTGGATTTTCATTTGACTGCACTGGGGCACACACAAGGGCAAACAGGACCTGGGAAGCCAGAAAAATTAGAGGCCAAGTCAGGAGAAGCCCCAGAGACAGCGGGAGAAGGACAGAACAAAACGGCTAAGGTAAACCCAAACTGGCATTTCTAGGAACCCCCATTTGCAAGGGGGTTACACTTCGCATTCCTCATTATGACACAAAGTACTCCGCTTTGCATTGCGGAGTACTTCACGGATTCCGCCTTACTCCGCGAATCACTTCGCGGAGTGGATTGTGGCCACTTCACCCACCACTACTTGCGTGTCTGGACTAGATCCCAGGCTGTCATCTGCAGACAGAGGCAACACAGAAAATTATTTTTTCTTGGCTAGGGCACCAAGTTTGTCAGCATCCAAATTGGTAGCCATCTATTCCTCCAAAGAGCCAAAATGGAAATTGAAGAAATCCACGGAGGGGTAAGAAAAAAGCAATGTTAACACAATGTGGGACAGAGTTGTGGAACCATGCTGCTCTTAGCTTAATGGCATCAAGTGACCTCCCCCACCATAAGCCAAGTTAAAAAGATATTTTGTGTCTATGACATTTCCTTTTTTTAGGGATACTGTGAAAATGGTATATATTTTGAGACATTCCTAAAGTAAATCTTTAAATTATTTTTTTTTCGAGATTTGTTATTCATTTTCCAACTTAAACACAATACATCAAAGCACAATCATTATATTACAACCAGGTACCATTTCTGAAAGCTTGGAGGAGGGGGATCATAGAGAGTGTAGACAAGGGAGGGGAAAAGATAAGCGAGGACAACATAAAAAATACAGAACAACTAGTAGATAACTGTGGTTCTTACTAGTGTTCAAAGTACACAAGAGTCAAAACTAACTACAAGGTTTAAATATCCTGTTCCAGTAGGGGTCTCAGATAAACTAGCTCTGAGTGGTAGGCATTTCCTTGTCTAATCCCCAGGATTGTCGTCTGTCCCCCAGAGCAGTCCCAACAAGCTGCTATTGTAAGGGGACAAAGGAAGACTAAAATCAAAAACAAAAGGAGACAGTAAGAGGTATTCATGACTTCAAGCTGAATGGACCAAACCCGCAACTGGCGATTTCCCCTTCTTAACTGAATTTCTGGTACCTCTCACAGGGCACTCCAGCAGAACCCAGGTAGAAGTGTTTTCAGTTCCTAGTGTCCAGGCAGCCACCTGCTCCTGAAAGAATAAAATTTAATCCACAAAGGAAAGAGGTCTATAAGGGTGAACAGTTTGTTTATTCTAGACTTGTCAAACGAGGACCCAGTGTAACTCCTGCTATGTACTAATATAGACAGCCAGACCCTCTTACAACATTGTAGGGGTCAGCTTACCATGCCCTCCTTTTCTTAATCTTGTGCTACCCACCATCCTCTCCACCCCTCAAGGTCATGGTGCACACACAAGCCTAAGCTTCCTAGTGTCCTGGATGAGATATAGAACCTAATATGTCCTTCTGTTATCCAGAAGGCATCAGCCAACCCCCGCTGGGGGGCTGACATACTGAAGGTGCGGGCCCCAGCACTCCTGGAACCTGCGCAACTGATAGGACTTGAGGTGCAAGATTTTGTCCAAGGATGCTAGGTTCAAGAGGGAGGTGAGGATCTCCCCGCTTGTGGGGGAAACAGTGGATCACCACTTGCAGACCAAGGCTCTGTTTGTCTGAACGGCCAGGAGAGCAAGCCAACGGAGTTCCTGTAGGGTAAGGTGTGGGAGGTCTTTCTTTAGGCCTAGGAGGAGGAAGGCAGGTTCTTGAGGAATTGGCTTCTGCATCACCTCCAAGACCAGCAGGCATACCTGCTGCCACATGAACTGGATCTTCAAGCAAGACCACAGGATATGTAAGACATCTGACCCCTGACCCTGGCATCGCCAGCATTCATCCGATGACAAGAGTTTGGCTTTGTGGAGAACAGCTGAGGTTTTGTATCAGGAGTGAGAGATTTTATTCTGGATTAATCAGGTGTGCGCATCTCTGAACCATTTATGCAAGTCCCTCCATGCCTGGTTCCACTGGGGTCTGGGATTTCACATTGCAGCATCCTCTCCCACCTGGTCTTTGCTTCCCCAGATTGGGAAGGAAGGGTGTCCCTGAGTAGTTCGTAGATGCAGTTAGCCAGGCCTTTCAGGTACTGAAGCCAGCCTTGGATGGATCCTCCTGTTGGAGTTTGTCTGGACTGGGCCAGCAGGGGGTGGAGAGCTAACTGCATCTGTAGGTACCTCCAGAAGTCCACTTGGGGCAGCTGTCATCTCTCATGGTATACTTGGAAAGGGGGTGTCCTCAGGTCTGGAAGGTCCAGGAGGTTGCCTACCCTCAGTATGCCTCTGTTGCTCCACTGTGGTCAGACCACTCTTTTGTTATCTATAGTAATACTGGAGTTGTGCCACAGCGGGGCATGAGCGATGGGAAGGGGGTCCAGTGCTAGTTTATTGGCAGTGAGGTGCCATATTTTCCTGGAGGCTACTATGGTGGGTGAGGGGGCAGGGTGGCTACTCAAGCATGGTGGGCTCACTGGCAAGAATGAGAGGGAGGCAGCATCCAGGAGTCCCATTTGTTTCCATTCCATTTCCACTCATTGAGGGCCTTCCCCTCAGGAGGCACCGAACCATTGAACAGTTTGTGCTGACTGGAACACCCATTTGTATCTCCTCCATCCAGGACAAGTTCCAGCCCCCCCTGGGACCAGTGCACCCGGAGCTTATTCCAACTGAACCTGCGTTTGGATTTCTCCCATAGGAGGTCCCCAATCAGTTTGTCAATGGGTTGGGTCCATTGTTTGGGTGGTAAAATCAGTAGGTGGGAAAGCAGGTAAAAGAATCTGGGGGCCGTCACCATTTTAATAGCTGCAATCTTCCTGGCGAGAGTAAATGAAGTAATTTCTACCTCTCGAATTCCAGTTTGATGTTGACCAGTAACAGGTGGATATTGGCTCCCCAGCTATCCTCCAGTTTCGGAATCACCACAATATTCCCAGATATGTAATCCCAGATGGGGCTCACATTAAGCCTGTGTCTGCTGATATTTGTTGGGTGCAGTGTTCATTTGGTGGCAACAACTCAGTTTTAGCTTGGTTCAGTTTGAGCCCCGAAATTAGGGCAAATGAATCCAGAAGGCGCAGTAGAGGGGGTATCGCTACTGGCGCATCCACAAGGGGGAGGAGCAGATCATCAGCATACATAAGGGTCGGGTAGGAGCTCTGACCAACCTTTATACCCTTAATGTCAGTGTGGTGTCTGACCCTTGCGGCCAGAGGTTCCACTGCTAGTACAAATAGGAGCGGGGACAGAGGGCAGCCTTGCCTTGTTCCTCCGCTCTAGGGGTAAGTAGGGGAGATGATTTGGTTAGTGGATTCTCTGGCCATTGGCTTGTGGTAGATGGCCCATACCTTGCTCCGGAAGCCATCACCCAGACCCAGTTGTGCTAGGGTGGCATCCAGGTAGTCCCACTCAAGGGAGTTGAAGGCCTTCTCGAAGTCCATTGCGAAGGCAGCAGCTGGTGTCGGGAACCCCTGCCCCACATCCATCAGATTCAGCAAGGCTCTCAGGTGGTCTAGTACAAACCCTACCTGAGATGGGTGAACCAAGGTAGGTAGCAGGGGGCTCAGGTGGTTGGCCAGCACCTTTGCATACACCTTGCTGTCCATGTTGATGAGGGAGATCGGGCAGTAGCTGCCCGGGTTGGTCATGTCTTTACCTTTCTTGGGGATAACAATAATATTGGCCACATGTAGAGTCATGGACAGAATTCCAGTGGTTTCAGCTTCTCTGAAGACCTCGGTCAGCAGGGGGGCCAGGAGCTGGCATAGGGATTGATAAAAGTCTGACGTGTACCTGTTCCTGCCTGGAGATTTTTTTCCCTTCAGGCTTTTAATGGCATTTTCAACCTCCCCTATTGCTATAGGTGTATCCAATGCAGTGGCCTGTGGGGTTGAGAGGGTAGGGAGGTTTTTTTTTTATTGAGAAATGGCTGTATCTCTAATGGAGGGGTGGGGTGGGTGGACCAATAGAAGCTAGAGTAGAAGGAGGCAATGACCATGTTTATATCTGCTGAGGCGGTGGCTAGTACCCTTCCCATCTCAGTCCTGGGATATGACTGGTGGCCTGCTGTTTGCCAGTACCTTGCCCCCTTTATCCCCTCCCTCCCAAAATGTGTGGTGAAGCTGGAGGACGGCAACGTCAGCTTTTCTGTTAAGGAGTTGGTTAATCTCTAAGTGAAGCCACAAGATCTCCTGACCAGTGGGAGAAGGGGAGGGCATCGCTTTATATTTGGTCTCTGCTATCACAAGTTGGGATTCCAGATCTACCAGCTTCTGCTCTCTTCTCTTCTTTTAGCTGCTGCATACCCCATGATGCTACCATACATAGTGGCTTCGAAGGCCTCCCAGGTATTCCCTATGGAGGTATCGGAGACAGGGTTGGACTGAAGGAAGAGAGAGAGGCCTCTGTCTTGTCCCAGAGGACAAAGTCCAGGTCACACATTAGAAATGGGTCCAGTTTCCAAGAGTTGGAGGGGTGTCAGTAGGGTCCCAGACCATGATGAGTTGCACCGGGACATGGTCGGAGATACTCCTGGGGAGTATGGCTGAGTCCATGACCACTGTCAGCAGACCCTTGGACATGAGCCAGAAGTCCAGCCTGCTATGAGAGGAGTGCAAGTGAAATGTGTAGTCCCAAATTCTGGGATGGAAGAGGCGCCAAACATCTGTAAGACCCATGTCCTCCAGGGCTCGCCCTCCCAGAAGATGGAACTCTGTACCTATGTAATTTTTGTCAAGACGTGGCACCAGAGTTAGGTTAAAATCTCCTCCCAGCAACAAGGAGCTGCAGGATGTGGCAAAGGAGGTAAATGTTTCCATTAGGGAGGTGAAAAAACTGGGGTCAACCTGATTAGAAGCATATACATTACCCAGCACTATAGGACTGGCCAGGGTGTCATATAGGCAAACCACCCACTGTCCTTCTTTGTCAGACCGACTATCCATCAGTTTCCAGGGCAGAGATTTGTGCACCAGGATTGCACCCCTCTCTTCCAGGATGAGACCTCCGCATGCAACAGCTGTCCCACTCAGTCTTTCTGGAGTAGTTTATGGTCTGACCCAGATAGCTTTGTTTCTTGGAGTAAGGCCACTTGGGACTTCAGATGTTTCAGGTGGGCTAAGATATTCTTTCTTTTGACAGGAGAATTCAGTCCTGTTACATTACAGGTATGGAACACAATTTCAATCATCCTTCCAATGGGTGCTAGGCCTCAAACAGGCCACCACTGATGACCCCCAGTCAGTGCAGAGTATTGGAGAAAATAAAGGGACTACCTCCGAGCCTGACCTATGGGGATAGGGATGCATGTAATTCCTGGGGAGAGTCCACTGGGAGAGTCCTGGGTGGTGTGCAGCACTTTTTCTCCCCTGGTAAATAGTCTTGTGAGCAGACAAACCAGATGGGGACCTTAACTTAGTACAGTATGAGTTCCTTAGACAGTAAGCTTAGTGTTTCGACTCTCAGCAAAACTAACAGTACATAGAAACATAGAAATTGACAGCAGATAAGGACCGCTTGGCCCACCCAGTCTGCTCATTTCCCTACCTAAAGGATAAGCTGCAGATCCTAGTTAACCAGCAGCCTACTTCTTTCTACCCCAACCCCCTAGAATTGCCTTATGGCTGTCCCATGCATGCTTGAATTCAATCACTGTTTTTGACTCCACAGCCTCCTCCGGAAGGCCGTTCCATGCATCCACAACACTCTCTGTGAAAAAATACTTCCTTGCATTACCTCTGAGCTGCCCCCACATCTTCAAATTGTGCCCCCTTGTTCTTGCACACCTCTTTTTTTGAAAGATGCTACCCTCTTGGACTTTGTTGATTCCCTTGAGGTACTTGAACGTTTCTATCATGTCCCCACTCTCCCTCCTTTCCTTGAGGCTATACATATTAAGCTCCTTTAGTCTCTCTTCACATGTCTTCTGGTGCAGACCCTGCACCATTTTAGTTGCCCTCCTCTGGACAGCTTCCATCTTGTCTATGTCCTTGCGGAGATTGGATCTCAGAATTGCACCAGTACTCAGATGGGTCTCACCAGCTGTCTGTACAGAGGATAACAACTTCCTGTTTTCTACTGGTGATGCCTCTCCCTATGCATCCAAGTATCCCCCAGCCCTCCTTTCTGCCCTCTCACATTGCTTGCCCACCTTTAAGTCATCTGATATGACTACCCCAGGTCCCTTTCCATTTTTGTTATTGTTAGTATCTCACCCCCCATTGTGTACGCTTCCCCTGGGTTTTTGTTTCCCAGGTGCATTACCTTGCACTTCTTAGCATTAAATCTAAGCTGCCATACATTTGACCATTCCTCTAACCTTGCCAAGTCCCTTCTCATCCTTTCCACCCCACCTTGTGCATCAACTCTGTTGCAGATCTTTGTGTCACCTGCAAAGAGACATGCTTTTCCTTCTAGTCCCTCTGCAATGTTGCTTACAAAGACATTGAAGAGGACCGGTCCTAATACTGAATCCTGCAGTACCCCACTAGTAACCCCCCTTTCTTCAGAGTGGACTCCATTTACTATTACCCTCTGTGTCCTATTCTCCAGCCAATTCTTTAACCAGGCTATCTTCTTGGGACCCACTCCCAGGCTGGCTAACTTGTATATTAATCTTTTGTGTGGGACTGAGTCAAATGCCTTGCTAAAGTCTAGGTAGGCCATGTCCACAGCCCCTCCCTGATCTACTACTTTGGTCACCTAGTCAAAGAAATCTATTAGATTTGTCTGGCATGACCTTCCTGCTGTGAATCCATGCTGCCTTGGGTCCTGTGCCCTTCTGGCCTCTAGGTACTCGACAATTCTTTCCTTCAGAAGTGAGTCCGTCATTTTCCCTATCACTGAGGTTAAACTAACTGGTCTGTAGTTTCCCGCTTCTGCCCTGCTCCCACTTTTGTGAAGGGGAATCATATCGGCCCTCCTCCTCCTCCTCAGGTACCACCCCTTCCTCCCATGATTTGTTAGAGGGTAGTCAGCAGTGTCACTAGTTCTATCCTTAGTTCTTTTAGAATTCTGGGATGAATCCCATCAGGACCTATTGCTTTGTCCACCTTTGTCCACAGTATGACAGTAATGTAAGACAAACCTAAAATACTCTATGGGTCTCAGTAGAGACTAAAGCCAGCTGCGATTACAACCAATGGCTGGTCCATCCTACCCTGAGGAGTGGCTTGGCGTGGCCAAATAGCCAACATGGCTGTAAAATCAATAAAAGGCAACAAGACAGCTCTCCACTGTAGCTGCTCCTTGACATTTAAAGGGAGAACAGCCTCCCAGAGCTGCAAGGTATGTCCTCTACCTGAGGACTACCATAATAGTGTCTGTCAGCGAGAATCTATAGATCTGAGTTCTCTTTACCCTATGCCCTCTCCAGATGACATATATTGTGCTGGTGTGGAGGGTTCATTATGTGATACCCACCTGTTGAGTGCTGCGGGGGATGCGGCTAGCCTGTCCAGTACTGCTGCTGGTACCATGAGGTATTAATGGGGAGGGTGATAAAATGGTGGGAAGGGGGGTCAGCTGCTGAGGCATGATACTACTAGTATTTCCTCTGCAGTGTGCTGGAGGGGTTGTTGTTGGGGGGGCAGATTACATCCTGAGTCCTCGTGCATCACTGGACTCTCCACGACACTTGTCACCTCCCCTCTTCAGCAGCTGGGGTGGGGGGAATTCTAAGCATCATGAATTTGGAGGGTAACCCGTGAGGTGGGCGCATGAGGAAGGGTGCCATCCGTAATGGTGACTCCTTCCCGGCGCAATCCCTCACGGCGATGGGAAGGTAGGGCAACCGGATGAGGGGGTGGGCGACAGGATGTGGGTATGTGTACGGGCACGGGAGGCGAGCATGGTGAGCGTGGGCTGGGAGGGAGCAGAGGGGTGTGGGGGTGGCTGCAGTGGATGGCTGAGCTGTATCGTGGTGTCGGGGTTGGCTAGTGGTTGAGGTGGGTGAGGTACTGGCTCGGTCCGGCGCTTGGTACTTTGCATTGGCCTGAACTTTTATTTTTATGCTTTCACCCCGACATGCACCCCTTGGAGTTGAGAATCCTAAGTAGGGCAGTGGGAGCAGCCCCTCATGAGGGAGGGGGTGTGGGAGGGTGCAGCTCCCTGTACAGAAAGCATTAAAAAACTCTGCTGGCACCATTGTCCTGTGCGCTGGGATTGTCAGAGTGCCAAAAATCTTTTCGTCACTCTGACTCTGCGATAATGATGATCACCTTTAGGAGTCACCGTTATCACATAGACCCTGTTTGGAGTGTTCACTGGCTTGTCCAGCCTGGGTCTACTTCGTGAGATGTCTATGGTGGGAGGGTAGAGGTGGGCAGTGTGCTCACATAGCAAACCTAGCCACACCTCCCCTTCTTCCTATGGAGTGTAGGCTACATGGGTGTCCCCGGGGTATCCACTCCAGTACCTCACCTCCAGCTTCAGCTAGGCCTCTCAGGCCACATGGGAGTCACCAGAGAAATCAGGACCGGGGTGTTAGATGGGCCTTTGGCACACTAATTCTGGGTGCGACATCTCCCCTGCCAAAGGGTTACAGATGAGGATCCACCATGTTTTGTGACCTAAAGAGTCCCTTGCCAGATAGGAAAGTGGTTGGAGGAGGTAGGGTAGCAGATCAGCGAGTCTACAGATCTCACTATTCCCTCCAGCCTAACCAAAGAGTATTTAAATTCCAGCACAGAATGACAGTGCAATCAACATCGTATGCTCTCCTCCCCCCCGCCGAAAGTATACAAAATAGATATTAGTCATAGAAAAAGTGAAAAGCAGCATGCATACATCTTTAGCTGTACAAGAGATCTGACAGGCAGCTGGAACAGAGAAGAGGGCAAGAAGGAAATATCCTGACCCAAGCCAAATACCCACTAGTTGTGAGGATTGGGTATACAGGCTGAGCAGCTGTAAGCAGAGAGTTAACAACTCATCTCCCTACCACATCCTCCCCTTTATCTGTACGTATTCCCCCAATTACTCTTTCCTGAGTGCCGCCACACAAAAATGTTGTACTTATCTGTAGCTCTGGATCAAGGAGCACATCCACAAGGGTCGATCAGCCTTCCTCATTCTGCGGGTCACTGGGCCTTCCATGCGGTCTTCTCTCCAAAGCTGCCAGTGTTATTAGTGTCTCTGTGGTTTGGACCACTTTGGGGGGGTCCACTGTGTTCTCCCAGTCCAGGTTGCATCAATCATGTTCTTCAGGGGCCCCCACTGCAGCTTCTGTGTCCATCTCCTGTGGCTCTAAGGTTTCATTGGGTGGGGTGACCAGCAACAGTGGAGAGTACCTGTTCTTTGAAAAGTTCGGACTGGTCACCTCAAGCCCCTCCTGGTCCACATGTCGAGTAGTTGAGGGCTGTCACAGGCTCCCACCCACTTGATCCTGTGGATGTAATCTCTTACTGCGGGCATCCTTCTGTGGTGCCTTTTATGATTCATGGGGTTTGGTTCCCACAACTTGCACTGCGGCTGGGATGCAATCTCGGGGGCCTGCTGATCATGCTTGAGTGGGGAGCGGCTGTCATCATAGTCCTTGTTGTAGGCTGAGGATGTACTCAGCACAGGGCTGCGCCTCCAGTTATTGGACTGTTCAGGAAAGGATTTATCCAGAAAATCAGAGGCTGCCTCCAGCGTAGAAAACTGCAGGGATGAGCAATTGTGTGTGAGCTTTAGCGTCGCAGGATATCTGAGCACGAAAGGAATATTCAGGTCATGCAGACTGTTCCTAACCCCAGTGTAGCCCTTTTTGTGGGCCACCAAGTTTTTAGAATAATCTTGGAACAGCATTATTCAGTGGTCCTGCCAGTCCAGGGATCCCAGCTCCCTCGCCCTGGACTGGATGGCTTCCTTCTCTGCACAGTTTAGTAGTTGCGCCAGGATAGGCCTCGGTCTCTCTCCAGTTGCAGGCTGTGCCTGCGATGTGTGATGGGCCCGCTCTATTGTAATCCTAGTGCCTGGGGGTAGCTTAAGGATCTCTGGTTGTGTCCGTGATTGGAACTGGGTAGCTTACCCCTCCTCACACCCCTCAGGAAACCCAAGGAGCCGCAGGTTATTCCTGCGGCTTCTGTTCTCCAAGTCCTCAAGTTTCTCTTGCATTACTCAGATTTGTGCTACCTGTTCTTGCAGCATCGTACAGTGTCCTTGGGTAATTTTGTCCTGGCTGGCCACTTTCTGTTCCGCCAGCCCTAGTCGGGAGTCCAGATTGACCAAGGCACCAGTGGTGTTGTTGTTGGTGTTTGTAAGTTCAACCATCCTACTGAGTATGGATGCAAACATTTCCCGGATTGAATGCTCATGGCCTCCCTTGCTGCTGTGTGCCATGCGGTATGCCGGGGACTATCGAATTTTGTGGCTGCCGAGCGAAGCTCACAAGCATATGTCTCACAGCTCACTGAGGGTGAGTATTAGGTGTTCAGATGGCCTTCAGTGAAAATTAGCGACCTTGAGTCCTCAGGTAATCCAGGTAAAAAATGGGTATTTAACTGTGGTCAGTCACTGCTAATTGTTTAGGCTGCCATCTGAGTTGACGGTCAAGCCACGCCCTCCCCTTAAAACTATTTTTTCTAAATTTTTGATTCAAACACAAGTCCATCTAATGTCTTAAGTCCACAAACTTTTTCCAATTCATCAGTTCATTATTAGTATTCCACAAGTCCATCTAATGTCTTTAGTTCACAGACTTTCTCCAATTTTTAAATTCATTATTAACATTCTGGTAGTCCATAGTGTTAGCAAAGTGGCTTTAAAGGTGCTAAGAAACAGTTTGTTTGTTTATTGACTACCCAGTATTTTGATATGTTTTTGACCTTTTTGTTAAATTAACCATCTAATTTTGTTGCCTTTGTAACTGCCCTGAATCCCACTCTCCTCAGCAGTTGCTGCTGTCTCATTTAATACTGCCTGAACATTCTATGACATCACAAACTCCTTTACAGGCCATTCAGATGCGTAAGATGGAATGGGAGTTTCTGATGTCATAGAATGTCTTAGAAATATGAAAATCAGGAGCAGTAGCTGGCGAGGAGAGTGGAACTCAGTGTACATCTGAGAGCACCCCAAAGCTAGATTATTTATTTGGCAAAAAATCATCAAAGCATATCAGAATACATAACTGGCATGGAAAGAAAGATGGGAGGGCAGTTAAATATGTAAGAATTATTTCCTATCTCCTTTAAACTGACAGTCACCAAATAGGAATGGGATTTGGGGGTAATCATATCTGATCACCTAAAGATGGCCAAACGATGTGCCAAGGCTGTGGGGAAAGCCAGTTGGATGCTGGGGTGCATAGGGAGGCTGGGTCTTGCGGTCCTTATCTGCCATCAACTTCTATGTTTCTGTGTATCACCAGCAGAGGGATGGAAGTTGTTATGCCACTGTACAGATCATTAGTGAGGCCTCAGTTGGAATACGATGTCCAGTTATAGAGGCCGCATCTGCATAAGAACATAGACAGGGTGGAGGCAGCTCAAATTAGGCAACAAAGATGGTGCACTGCCTGCACCAAAAGTCAAATGAGGACAGACTGGGAGACCTCAATACTTAGACCTCAATACTTACACCCTGAAGAAGAGAAGAGACAGGGGAGATATGTTAGAAACCTAAAAATATCTAAAAGGCATAAATAGGGGACTCCCGGTTCCGACCTCTATTTAATGGCTGCTTAGTGTCAAGGTCCGACTACAAGCAGCTCTCCATCTGGTGCATAAACTATGGTTTACCATAAATTAAAGATATTGCAGGAAGCAGGGAGAGTGTACGGTCAGATAAGGCTGATTTTGACCTACAACAACTGCAGATGGAGGAAACAGCCGAGCGATCCGACTCCGAGGCCTCTGAATATCATACACAGCAAAGCATGCAGGCCCAAAGAGTTCGCAGAGCTGTTTCAAAATCTCTGGCTAAACCTGGCAACGCTAAACCTAAAAGGGTCAAACCTGACACTATATACCAAGAAATAATATATTTCCGAGCTGAAATTAAAGAACTATATAGCGAACTGCTAAGAGATGTTATGCACTAAGAGCAACACACGGATGACTTGGAGCGACAGGGCATGGCCTCGGAGAACAGAGTGGATGATTTAAAACTGGCAAAGCAACTTTTAAAAGATCAACAAGTGCAAATAGAGGCCTGTCAAGAAGACTTAGAAAACCGAGCGAGAAGACAGAATATTCGACTATACAGCATCCCCAAGGGATCAGAAGGCAACAATGCTAAAGATTTTGTCGAGGCCCTACTACATACCGCCCTAGAGTTGCCAGCAGATCTTGATTTACACCTTGAGAGAGTTCATAAGGCCTTGGCTCCTAAACTGACCATGCTGAATGCTCCCCCTAGGTCCATCATTGTGTGATTTAACAACTATGCCGTGAAAGAGTAAGTACTCCTTACTGCCTGGAGAAAACAAAAAGTTTTTCATGGACAGTTGCGCTTCTATGTGGATCATGACTATGCCCCTAAAACTATGCGCTTGAGAAAAGCCTGCCTGCCGCTGCTCCCAGTAATCAAGAACGCTGGTTACAAATTTATGACTCCTTTCCCCACTTGGTTAGTTGTTCAATTACCGATGGGAAAATGAGAGTTCACTATAGCCCAGGATGCCTGTGATGAGCTGGAGAAATTTGGGTTGAAGTTCCCAGAGAAGGTGGAAGAGGGAAGTGATCCATCTCAGCGCCAAACTTGCTAGCAGTCTGTCTCCAATAAACAAAAGGGGAAACAAGCTATTAGAGAAATGAAGAAAGCATTAGTGGCTTACCGAAGGGATGGCGCTATGACCACTACCTGAAGAGTCTTGAGAATCAGTTGGCATCTACATCAACATCGGGTGGGTGGATTGGGGGCGGCATCCCCCTAGGGGGATTATTTGGGTTCCTCTCCTCTTCAGCCTGACTCTAGGCTTAGGGCAGACTCTCTATAAATGAGCTAACTTAAGGTCACTTGTCAACAGAGAGTGAGTTGGTATACTTTTGCCTGCCCCCCCAGAAATGGGCCAGTATTTAGGTATCAGCACACAGCATACTTCTGCTCACTGAATTAATACAGTAATACTGAATGACTGCCTAGTTGTCTAGTTGAAAAGAAAGGTCCCTGGGAAGACTTACATATGGATTTTGAGGCAAAGAGGCCATCAGAATATTAAGGACATCCCAGACTCCTATAGAACTGTGGGGTTACTATTCTATTTTTGATTTGCCGGGGACTGGGAAATTTATTATTAAGTATGGGCTTGTAAGAGGGGTTATTTGATCCAACCTTTAGATTACAGAGATCTCCTGTATCTCTTTATTTTCTTAATATGGGCAGAAAAGATACAGCCTTATCAAGATGATTCCAGATTAAGAATTGAGGAGGGAGAGGTACAACACAAACGGGCATTTACCTATGAGGGCTTTGACCCTATCCCCTCACACATGGTTTTATTTTTCCTTCTTTTTTTCTCCTTATTTTATAGGGTACATCTGGTTCATTATTGGTAGCTTATCTGTCCTGCATAGCACCCATTCCCCCCCCCCACTTCCTGCCCTGCCTGGTGTGACCCCACTGAGCACTTACCCCCATGGCCCCTCTTTATCCCCCCTGCCTTCCTGCTTTCTCTTCACAAATACTAATCCCCCAATTTGACCCCCCCTCCCCGGTTTCCTCCTCACCTTACCCCTGCACTTTAAAACCCTTTCCCTTATCACTCGCTCCCCCCACATCACCCAGGCCTGCCCTATCACCTATGTATGGTAACCCTGGGCAGATTCCTATCCTATCCCACCTATCCGAATGTTCAACCCACTTATTCTGTCACCCCCTTTGTCTCTGCCCCCACCCTCCCCCTGCTTTCATCTATT
The DNA here is from genome assembly GCA_016271365.2 of Neoceratodus forsteri. Classification (NCBI taxonomy): domain Eukaryota; kingdom Metazoa; phylum Chordata; order Ceratodontiformes; family Ceratodontidae; genus Neoceratodus; species Neoceratodus forsteri. The sequence continues at coordinate 277,273,261 of CM028136.1, read as the reverse complement.
CTGTCCTCCTCCTTTGGTCTCCACCACTTCTGACCCTCCATAACTCTACCTGCATGCTCTAAAGCTCAGCTATCACTATAAATTGCTTGTCCACCTTAGGTATGCTCTTAGTACTGTTGCAATAAAGTTGACCTTTCCTACCTGCTGTATTTTAACTGTACTTGCTTGAATCTGTATCTGTATGTACCATAATGTACTTGCCTGCTGTATATACCCCTATTTATTTTGTAATGTTTACGTACCTTGTCTATTGCCTTACGATGTGGAACCTTTGTAAACAAGCTTTTAGCTCAAAGGTGTTATCCGAGATTCCAATAAATAAATAAATAAATAAACATAATTGGTTTCCTGGAGGTCCCAGATTCATTGGTACTGGGATTACCTTCATCTTCAGGGAGAACTCAGATAGATCATGGGGTTCTTCTGGAGAATACAGGGAGGGATATTTCTTCCTCCCCATTGTTGGAAGTCCTTTTTGATTTAGTGACAGTATGACGACAAGCTATTGTACATAGTTCTGTTGGGTCCAAGGTTCAGGAACCCGGCATATATAAACACTTGTTGGTTTGTTATTGGAAAACTGTTAAATGTGGGAAATTATGGTTCTTTTCCATGTCTATGACGTTTGTACACAAGAGTTTACAGAGAGCTTTCAGAATTAAGTATCAGGACAGCATTCTGATGCTGCGGGGCCTAACCAGAAAGGAGAATCAATCCCAGAATCGGAGGAGAGTTGGGATGGACAGCACAGCACCTAGGTATGGGGGGGGGGCACCTCAGTACAAACAGAGTGGGGAATTACAAGAGATTAAAAGTAGAAGGGACAGACTGTGACCACCAGATGGAGCTAGAGATTTACCAAACACTATGGCAGGAGATACAATAGAAATGTTATCCCTAAACATAAATGGAATAAATAGCCCCATCAAGAGATCCAGATTGCAGCAGTACCTTCCCCGGCAGGGAGTAGACTTAACATACTTACAGGAGATGCATTTGTCTCAGACTGAGTATGTGAAGCTCTCTACGGGTAGAAGATACTCTGTCATTTTCTCATCTAGTAAGACTGGGAAGCTCAGAAGAGTTATGATTTTGATACCCTCCACTACTCCTTTTAAGAGGAATGGGTTGATCCTAATGGTTACTCTGTGATTATACAGGGCTGAATGTATGACACTGAAGTTACGTTGGCAAATGTATATCTCCTCCGGGTGCTCCCCCGACTCACTTGAGGAGATTCCTTAATAAGTTATTAGAGGTATAGAAGGGGGTGATCCTTATTGGGGGAGATTTTAATGTAACATTATCCCCACAGTTGGATACTTCTCACCCCCGGAGGCACAGAATTACCCCTACTCAGAAGCTCCTTAAGGCACAGCTCTCTAGGCTGGGGTTAATCGATGTCTGGTGACATTTTTTCCCATCCAAGGGGGGATTCACATTCTTTTCTTCTAGACATCACACCTCATCTCAAAATGACTATTTTTTTACATCCTCTGAACATGTGGATAGACTTCAAGATATTTCCTTTGAAGCCCGTATCCTGTCCGACCATGCCCCTATCCTGTTAAAAGTTGACCTGGGTAAAACTAGAAAAACTTCCTTGTGGAAGTTAAACCTTTCCATTCTAAAGGAGTCTGAATTTAAATCGAATATAGAACAACGCATCCCTCAAATAGTTCAGGAGAACTCAGCTCCTGATGTTTCCTCAATATTATTATGGGACACTATCAAAGCTGTTATTAGAGGGGAGATTATGGCCTACTACTCCCGTAAAAGTAAAATTAGGGAGGCTCGATTTTGACAGCTACAGGCCTCACTTCGGGAACTACAACAGACTAGGGAGGAGGGAGGGAATGTTTTGCAGGCAGAAATTTTGAAGTTACAATCAGAAATACAGAGTATGCTGGATTCTAAAATCCAGGCCACTCTTCTATATACTAAAAAGTTCTACTATCAGGGGCAGTCCCCGAGGAGCCAGAAATCTGGCAACATGAACCAGGGCCTTTAGGCATTAGGCTACAATTACAAAGATTAGAGATTCTCAGTCCGGGATATTGATTCATCAGGACTCTAGTATAATGAAAGCATTTCACCACTTTTACAAGGCACTGTACTCTGAACACCCCCCCCCACCGAGAGGCCTTCCTGACCCCCTGGCCATCCCAAAACTTACCCAAGTACAACAAGATTTTTTGCTTAGCCTGATCTCTTCAAATGAGATTCAAGCAGCAATAAATAATACTAAGACCATGAAATGTCCAGGATCTGATGTTTTTTAATCTGAGTGGAACAAGACCTTCTCTGCAGTGCTTGTCTCACATATAACAAGGGCCTTTCAGGAGATTAAGGATGGAAAGCCACCCCCAGCCTCATGGGCCTAACCAGTTATTTCTGCCATTCTGAAACCAGGGAAGGATCTGCAGCTCACCAAATCATATAGACCTATTTCGGTCTTAAACTGTGATTATAAGATATATATATATATATGTCGGTGTGGGCTCGGCGCCTGGAAAATATTTTGCCGGGCCTGGTCCATTCTGACCAGGCTGGTTTTCTAAGAATGAGGAAAACTGCAGATAATGTCCAGAGAATGGTCCATTTAATGGACCATATGACTCAAAGGTCTCTATCATCCATCCTGGTGAGCTTAGATGCCTACAAGGCCTTTGACAGGGTCTGTTGGAGATTTTTGGGAAGGTCCTGGCATTTTTTGGATTCCCAGAGGAATTTATCACTTGAATAAGCAATATTACTTTTCCCCTAAAGCATATATATGAATAAATGGTAGTATATCAGACCCCATCCTGTTGGAATGGGGAACACGGCAGGGATGTCCCCTCTCCCCACTGCTTTTTGTGGTTTATATTGAGCCTTTGGCAATAGCCATTTGGGGAGCTAAGGAAATATCTGGAGTAGAGGTCGGAGACAGAAATTTGAAATTAGCGTTATATGCGGATGATATTTTACTTTCTTCGATGGATCCGGAGAGGTCCCTCCCTGCCCTTTGCAATATTCTTGACAAATTTACATAAGTATCAGGGTATAAAATTAACTTCACAAAAACAGAAGTTCAAACTTTTAACTTCTCTCCCTCCCTGGTGCTGAAGACTCAGTTACCATTCCACTGGAAAATCATTACAATAAATTATTTAGGTGTTAATTTACCCCAAAATATACAAAACATTAATCTTATAAATTATGAACCACTTACTAAAAAGATAGAAAGTTATTTAAATGCATGGTCCCACCTCCACCTCCCCTTCTACTCTAGAATAGACCTTATTCGAATGAATATTTAACCCAGATTACTTTATTTATTTCAAACAATACCTATCTTTCTCACCACCCCATATTTTAATTCTTGGAACAGACCCCTAGCCAGATTTGTTTGGGCTTGCAGAAAGCCACATATTCGGTGGCCCATCCTGCAGCTTCCTAAGGATAGAGGAGGTCTTGCACTTCCCAGTCTCCAAAGATATGCTCCGGCACCAATTTTGGTCCGCATCTTGCACTGGGTCAATCCAATCTATAACCTGCCATGGAAAGTTATTGAATTGTCCCTTAATCGGTTCCAGGATATCATAGGGGTAGTATTTGCTAAGGATTTTTCACCTTCGATGTTAAGAGATTATTACATAGGGGCACAGTCTATCTTACAAGTCTGGAATTGGTTAAACACCTCTTCAGAATTAATGGCAGTTAGCTATTTTTTATGACTATTACAGCCCAAGGCGAACTCCCTTATTTGGGTGACACAAACCCTCAAGGAATGGTGTAATAAAGGCCTCTCTTTTATCTTTCAATTACTAGATGCCCAGGGAATAATACTTGTTGGCCAAATTCAGGAATCCTATGGCCTGCAGCACAGGGACTATCATACATATTTACAAGTGAGATCTGTTTTGGAACAGAAGGAACCCCAACAAAATCACCTGCCTAACCCTATGCCCCTGTTTTTAACTATCTGTTTGACTATATTAACAGGGCACATATTGCCACACTTTATTGAGTTGATATATAAGGGACTCCAAGAGCTTACCAGGGAATCTACTGGGGGAATTTTGGAGGCATGGAGTAGAGAGCTCTCTATGCCAGTCTCCGCAGAGGACTGGGCTAAACATGTTAGGCCCTCTTTTGGTGTCTCTGGGGTGCCTTATTGGAGGGAGTTCACCTGGAAGTCTAGAAATCGATTATTTAATACTTTGGCGAAGTTGTCTAAGTTTCTGGGGGACCCTGTGGGAAGTTGCTAGAGACTATGTGGGGAAGTCAAAACTGGCTATGTTCACATCTTTTGGTCATGTCCAAGATTGAGACAGTTCTGGCAAGAGGTTGCGGGTGCTCTGGCAGAGTTGGTGGGAGAGGAAGCCATCCTCACTCCTGAGCTGATGCTCCTATTGGTTCCTCCAGAAGACCTCCAAATCTCAAGGGGATCTCACCTGTTTACTTATATCCTGACAGCCAAGAAGGCTATAACACTCCTTTGGAGGAAATGCAGCCCACCCTTTATACAGGACCGACTCAATATTATGGGTGAATTATATACAATGGAGAGACTCATTGCCAGATGTGGGGACAGGGGAGACAAGTTCAAATTAAAATGGCAAAAATGGGTTGTGTAAATATCTACTCAGGATCCATTCTTTGTTCCATGAAGTCTGACACAACTTCTGAACTTTTGGATGGTGGGAGGAAGGGATTGCTCTGGGTAGGGACAAAGATTACTTCATTATGTTTTCTAATTAACAGATTTCTAGGACAAAAACTGTTGGCAAGTATGTCATATAAGATATTTGCTCTCTTTGGATATACTGTACAATATGACATGAAGTATACTAACTGTAGACAACATATATTGCAGAATGGAATGAACCATATGAATTGTATCCCGCAAGTTTTTTATTGTATTGAAAACTTAAAGGAGAAGACTCCTGTATATTTATGATTTGGATATATCTGATGTATTTATTATACATTACATCAAGTACTGTACATATGTCAATAAGAGATCAGCCTTTCTTCTGTTGCAGCATATATCTAGAGTTTGAGGCTCTGATACAAGGTAGTAAAATATCAAGCAAACCTCCATTTACATGCAAATGAGTCACTTGTAATATAGCCCCTCCCATTCGTTGAAGTCACTGCAGCAACAGTGCAGAACAAAACATAAGGGTATCAATGCTGTCTATCCTGATTTTAGTTTAAGTTTGCAATGGCTTAAGGCAGTTCTGTCATGCAACTCACATAGGAAGTGGTGCTTGTAGCCTTAATATTGCATGTGTAGAGCAAATAATTCATCTAATAGTATTTCATTCACAGGAAACAAAAGCTATTCCTGTGTACTGCTCATTTCTCTCTGTGAGACAGTTGTAACATGTTGTGGAAAGCAGTAGACTGAATCAGTTAATCAACCAATCAATCAATCGAGCAGTCAGTCGGTCACTCTGTAGTGAACCAGGTGAACACCCTTGAGAGGATTAATTTACCAGGTAGGCTTGAGCAGTTTGCCAAAAAGATCACACAAGACTGAATTCCTCCTTTGCACAAATTATACACTCCCCTTTCAGCAGCTTGAAAGTGGAGAGCAAGATCACTTACTTTATAAAGTGTATTGTTTTACATTTCAAATGCTTCTTACATCTGGGTTCTGACTGGAAATACCTAGATACAGAATGCATATGACATGGGAGGAATGAGCTAAGCAAATACAGAGTACTACAAACACTGAGACTGATTAGTTTCTTTACCTACGACAGCTGAAGTGTAGCATCTGATTTGTGAGGGACATCCTACTTCAAATGCTGGCATTACAAAGGGGGGGGGGGGCTGCCACAGCTTGTTTTCAGTACCTTCAAAGTGAAGAGCTGTAGCTCTCACATCACTGCTAATAATTTATAATGGGAATGGGGCACTGTTAAAATCATGGACCTGAAGGGCCATCACAGTTCCCAAGGAGGTTAGGGGGAACTTGTTAAGGATTAGAGAGTATGGGACTTTTGTAGGATTTGAACCAGAGTTTCCCAGTTCTTGTGCCTGTGCTTTAACCACTACATTACTCTTCTTCCATATGCTGCAACTGATGTTGTCCAGGTAACCCACTCCTTATTATAGCTGAACTCTCCATTGCCTTACATCAGCCATCCAATCACTGACTGCCTAGTTACAAAGGGAAAGGGACATTTGTGCAAGATTGTGTCTCACTGCTGGTGTCAATCAAAACAGAGAATGCTAGCACACACAGAACATAATACAACAGCTATATAATGCTACTTAAGACTCTTGTTGTACCCAGAGTCATTTATTGGGCGAACTGTTCTTGCTAACAGAAACATTAACACAACACATACAGGCACTTCCTTAGAGGCATACTATATATACATGTCAAATCAATGCTGAATCACATTCATATGGTCCTAGTCCCTATTAGACCTGCACTTCAGGATGTGTACAACACTTAAGAGAGTTCCCCCATTACTCAAGTGGGGGACCAAACATTGTGGGTTCTGTTTACTGGTGGAACAGCATTTAGTGCAACACCATTATCTGTTGCTCTGATGACATCATCCTCCAGCAGCATTGATGGTAAAATGGAGGACAAACACATTGATAACTTCTGGGGGCTGTATATTTTTATTTATAATCTAGATTTGGACAGCAATAGAACTGCTGGCAACTAGAGGAGGAGCACAGCAGTTACACATGAGTTGGGAAAATATGGGTGTAAAATTATGGGAGACTTTCCCTTCAATAAAACACAATAAAAAAAAATAATAAAAGGTATAAATAGGGCACCGGAGGGTAGCATCTTTCAGAAAAGGAGATGTCCATGAACGAGACGGCATGACATGAAGTTGGAAGAGGGTAGACTAAGGGGTAGAGTGAGGAAGTTTTTCTTCACAGAAAGGGTGGAAGATGCATGGAATAGACTCCCATCAGCGGTGGTAGGGGCAAACACAGTGGGGGGAATTCAAGCATGCATGAGACAGGCATAGGGGAACCCTAGCAATAGGAACGATGAGGTAAAACCGGAGCTCACATAGGGTCTACAGCTTTTCCAGTAGGCAGGGAAAATGGGCAGACTAGATGGGTCTACCGGCCCTTATTTGCCATCAATTTCTGTGTTTCTATGTTTCTTACTATTCAAAAAATACTCACCTCTGATCTTTTAATAAAACTCCTAACACTTATTATTAGAGGTGGGTGAAGTGCCTAAAATTCACTATGCGTAGTACTCGAATTTCACCTGAAATTCAGCATAGGGAAGTGAATAATTTCACATCTCAAAGTAAAGTGATGTTCCCATTGTTCTCTATGGACTTCACATTACTTTACCTTCTTGTTTTGCTCTTTAAGGCGAATTTTGCAGTGATTTATGGGATTTACTGTCACATGGGCTATATATTGTTTTGCACTGGGGGCTGTGGCTATCTGCCGAGCTGCATGGACGTCTAAGCCCTGTGCTCTCTGTAACCTCACTGTAAACCTATCCTAAATCTGCTTCATTTCTGCTATTTGGTGTCTCTCCTTTAACGTTACCTTTCCCGGTTGACCCTCGCTCCGAGACATCATGTTCTGTCAGCCTGCTGTTGGTGTGGGAGGCGAAAACTGCATTCTCCGTTCTGTGCACCGGACTGCGGCCTAGACACCGCTGAGATGGAATCCAATTCACCATCAACGCAGCAAGAAGGCAACTTGGCTGAAATCCGGCAAATTTTTGCTGAAATCCTTTCTCGCATGGATAGCCTCGATTTAGCTACAAAAAAAACCCCACTGCGGATATAATTGATCTTTCCCAGCGGGCCTGCTTCTCGGAGCATAAACTTGCCAAAGCGGAGGATGGCTGGTGCAAGGCTGGGGCACAAGTACATGCACAAGAACGGACCATACAGCTTTTGTGGGCAAGATTCGAGGACTTAGAGAACCGCAGCAGGCGAAATAACCTGCGGTTCATGGGTTTTCCAGAGGGAAGTGAGGGGAATGATGTAATTTCATTTTTGCAAACTGAGCTACCCCTTTTATTAGATTGGCACTGCAATGGACCACCCAAGATAGATAGAGCCCATAGAACCCTGGCTCCTCGTCCTGCCCCTGGGGAGCGTCCTCGCACTATTCTGGCTCATTTTCTTAGGTTTCAGGACAGGGAACTGATTACTCGAATGGCCCGACAAAAAAAAGAGCTTATTTGGAAGGACACAAGATCCAGATTTATGCAGATTGTTCACAGGAGCTTACTGCACACCGTAGGGCCTTTACAACTGCACGCAGAGCCTGTGCTGAACTCGGACTAGAATACTTCCTGCGATACCCTGCTTCCCTACGGATTTTACTAAATGGCTCACCACGGCTATTTGATAATCCAGCAGCCACAGAGAAGTTTTTGGCAGCTCAAGCCCCCAAATTAAACTGGGGATCACTGAAAGAAATACCCCCTTCACGGACTACATCTGTGGGGCCTATTCGGATGGAGATCTCCCAGCAAGAGTCAGTGGTTTCTATTCTGGCTTCCAGCCCATCGCATGCCTTGCATCAAGCTCCACCACCATGTACCCCTCAAAAGTCACTAGGGAGCAGGAAAAAGAACAGAAGGAGGGCCCGGACCGAATGGGCACATATCGACAAGACTCCTCGGCTTCACTCTCGGAGCCGTAGTGTGAGTCCTGCATCAGTAGCCTCTCATTCTTCCTTCACTCCTGACATGAGCAACAATCAGTATAGGGCCTTGATGGACTTACCGTCGGATGGCACTCTTCAGGTTCTTCCTTTGCCACCCAGACAACCACATTCCAGGGACACTAAATCCCATGCAGCAAGGGCTTTTCCTGGGTGGAGGATCTTAAGCCTGTTTCTCTGGATACCTGCATTTCATCTGACAAGACTGTGTCGCCATCTGTTCATGTGGGAGTGGCTACTGTCTCTTCCCCCAGATTAGTGGGTTGAACTGCTGGAGATAAGTCCTTCTTTATGATTACTGTTTTCTCAGGCCCCTATCAACTGGTTACACTGCCAAGTTCTCCTTTTCATATAGGATGTGGTACCTCTTACTCTCTATATGCATTTGAGCCCTAAGTCAGGTTGTTGTTTTTTTTTGTACCCCCCCCCCAGTATGACTCTGAAGTGCTGGGTGCCCACTTAGCATAGGACAACTTTCTCTCCTGTTATAAATAGGGAAGGGAGGGATCGGTCCTTTTGCTAACTAAGGGGTCTAAAGGGCCAGGTAACGGTTTTACATATTGTGTATGCAGAAATGTCCCTTTCCCCTTGATAGGTGGGGATGATGTGCAGATAGATCTCAGGATGTTTTAGGTGTCTCATCTCTACTGCAGTAGTTAACTAATCTTTTACCTCCCAGCAACCTCTGCTATTTTCTGGGCTACTAGTTGGCCGACGTTCAAAGCAGAAGCTGGTCTGATTTGGGGAAGTTTTTTTGGGGGGGGGTCTTCTATTTCTCCTGGTTGTTACTGTTACTGTTATTGTGGTTGTTTTTCTTTCCTTTATTTCAGGCACAACATTATAAGGTTAAGATATGTACATGGTTATATAACGTTAGTAGGTTTGGCAATCTGACCTGTGAGAAGGTGACTAGAATTATTGCAAGTCCTTTTTGGGGAAAGTATAGCTACTGTAGGAGCTTTTCTCCCCTGTACTGGCATTTCCGGTTGGCTACCCTTTCAGCCAAGATCTACCTTAAGCCAAATGGAGATTAGGCTAATTTCCTGGAATGTCAGGGGTCTTAACTCACCCATCAAACAAAAAAAAGTCTTGCTACATTTGAAAAAATTAAGACCCATGATTGCTCTTTTGCAAGAGACCAAATTATCTTCTGAAGAAGCAAAAAAACTCCTTCAAGGAGGGGTAGCAGAAGAAATTCATAGTGCGGCCTCCTCTCATAAACGAGGGGTATCTATACTAATACATAAAAATTTAGGGTGGAAATTCAAAAGACATATTCAGGATAAAGATTGCAGATGGATCATAGCCGAAATGGAGATGCTGGAGGGCCCTCTAGTTTATTCAATATCTATGCCTCCAATCAGGATTTTCCCGACTTTTTTCATGCATTCAACCAGGCCCTTGCTGATTTCAATACAGGTAGGGTTCCCATTTTATTAGGAGGAGATTTTAATTTAGTCCTTGATCATAATATGGACAGAAGTAATAAAGCCCTCGAGCCACATAGGCAAGCTAAGAAAGCCCTACTACGACTAATGGAAGAACATGGGTTGCTTGATGCATGTAGGGTTGTGCACCCTGGGATGCATGATTATTCATGTTTTTCACAATCTCATGGTACTTGCAGTAGAATAGATCTCTGGTTGATCTAATCCAGGCTTTATGACAGGGTCATTTCTTCCCATATGCACCTGATTTATGTCTCGGATCATGCCCCATTGGAGATACTACTTAAACTAGGACTGGATTCCGCTCACTCCCCTTCTTGGAGGTTGGACCCCCCTCCTTTTAGAGGACAAGGACTTTCAATGGTGGATAGATAATGATAACAATGAAGTCTCAGATACGACCTTCTGGGAAGCCTTCAAAGCGATGATAAGAGGCAGAATAATTGCCTTCTCCGCAGCTAGGAGACGACGCCAAAAGGCAGACCAGAGGACCCTGGAGAGACAACTACATTATTTGGAAACACAATATAAATCCCTTAAATCTAAGGCCCCATCTGCATCCCTACTTGTACAATTGACTAGCAACAGGATTTCACTGAACACTCATTTATCCCGCCAGGCTGAGTTAAATCTTAAACGGATGCACCATGCCTACTGGGAGGGAGGTGAAAAAGCCAGTAAACTCCTGCACATCATCTTAAACAACAACAACTGTCCAAAAGAATACAGGCTCTGAGAGACTGTAAAGGTACCCCTTGTTACTCTGGTACACGAGTTAATACGATCATGATGCAGTTTTATGAGCAGTTATATGCCTTGCCTCACACTCCAGACCACTCAAAAATTCAAAGATTTTTGGCTTCATTGCCTATTCCCAAACTTCTCCCTACTGAGGCCCAATCACTGGAAACCCCGATTACACTGGAAGAAGTGGAAAAGGCAATTAAATCAATAAACCCCCGTAAAGCCCCCAGGACAGATGGACTACCCATTGACTTATATAGAGTACAGGGAGTTAACCTTGCCCCATTCTTGGTCAGGGCTTTCAATCATTCTCTGCATGCTGAGTGTCTTCCCCCAACCATGAGGGAAGCTACCATTACAGTTCTACATAAAAAGGGGAAAGACTTACTTTCGCCTGGCAGTTACCATCCTATTTCACTTATTAATGCAGATGCTAAAATTTTAGCCAAGGTTCTTGCTAGTAGGCTTGAACCCCTTGTTTCAGGCCTCATTCACCCATCTCAAGTGGGGTCTGACCACCACAGAATTTTGCCATCTTTGATGCATCACACCAAATTGTCCAACAAATTCTCAATTGCCCTGGCCGTAGATTTTGAAAAAGCTTTTGCTTCCGCTGAATGGCCCTTTCTTTTTCACACCCTTTCCTCAATGGGTATGGGGCCTAGTTTTCTCTCCTGGATACGATTGCTTTATATGTTCCCTTCAGCTAGAGTATTGACCAATGGTCTACTGTCTTCACCATTCCAACCATAGAAGAGTACGAGACAGGGTTGCCCTCTCCCCCCTTATTGTTTATTCTAGCTATTGAACCCCTGGCTATAGCACTCAGGGAGTCTCATTCTATCCCCGGAATACAAGTGGGTGGCATTATCCTTAAAACTTTTTTATATGCTGACGACCTTCTCATCACCACTGAATGTACCCCACAAGTGATGCAAAATATTCTTAATATCTTGTCTGATTTCTCCACTGTGTCTGGCCTCAAGATAAACCAGTCCAAAACAGAAGTCCTACCTTTGAGCTCTGTACCTTTTAGTACAGACTTTGTGGCTCTTTGCCTTAAATGGTATCCTGGTGGTATAAAATACTTAGGTATCATCTTACAGTCTAATCAGACTAAAATGCTTACTCTTAATTTTTCAACTCTGGTGGAGTCTCTCAGACAAGATATGGAATGCTGGAAGGCTTTGCGGCTCTTCTTGGCAGGCAAAATAGACTCCATTAAGATGATGGCTGCCCCTAGTATTCTATACTTGCTGGCCCATCTCCCTATTTTTATCCCACAGAAATGGTTCTTAAAATTGGAAGCTCTGATGAGTAACTTTCTGTGGGAAGGTTCCCAACCTCGATATAGCAAACTCAAACTTCGCCAGCATTGGAGTAGGGGTGGTTGGGGTCTCCCTTGGTTGCAAGGATATCACATGTCCTTCATCTCTGCACAAACTACTAAATGGTTTTCCAGACATGGGCAGGGTTCTCCCATCTGGCTTTCCTTGGAGGCCTTAATGCTCCGAGCACCTTCCCCCACGGTGGTCCTGTATACTAAGAAAAATCTGTATCCCAATCTCTCCCACTATTCTGCTATCTGTACAATACTGGAAATGTGTCCTAGGTCACCTGGGACATAATCCAGCCTCCTGGAATTATATGCCTGTATGGAATAACCATGCCCTAGAGGTCAGTAAATGCACAATATACTGGACATTTTAGGTGGCACAAGGCATCTCCCTAGTGCAGTATTTATTATCCCTGAACTCCAATATACTTGACACTTTTGAATCTCCACAATCCAGATATCATCTCCCATCTACTCACTTCTGGAGATATCTCCAGATCAGAGATGCCATATCTCATCTCCCCACTCTTCCTAGAACACAGGTGGCACAGTACATCCTGCATCCCTTAAATATTTAGCGGCACCACTCTAGGCACTTAGCTAGTGATATTTACAGTGCCTTAAGGGATGCCTCTCTGGATCCTACTCACTCAGCTGAAACCCAGCGGGAGAAGGATCTCCAATCCCCTATCTCTGGATGCCAATGGGATCATGCATGGGCACGTATACATTTGGCCTGTAGAGATGGGCATACCCACCTTATCATGAACAAAACTCTGCATAGATGGTATACAGTCCCTGCCAAACTTAAGAAGATGGGACTCACCCCAACTGATATTTGCTGGCGTTGTGGTTGTATGGGCGCTCATCTGTTCCATATTCTTTGGGAGTGACCAACTCTCCAACCTTTTGGGCAACATTCCAAGATATGTGTGGTCAGATATTCCCCCAAATAGACCTCAACCCCCCTCTTCTCCTGTTGGGATGTGCCCATCCCAATACCCCAACTTTCAGCCCTGGGGCTCAATGGGTCACAGCAGTAGGGGCTATAGCCAAAAGGTTGATTTTAATGAAATGGAGGTCCCCTGAAATCCCAACTTTCCATGAGTTCCTTCTAGCCCTAAACCAAAGGGTTACTTTTGAGAGATTATCCAGCTTTGCGGAGGGCACTGTGGCTCATTTTGAGAAACGTTGGCAGCCATACTTATTGTCAAGGTACTGTCATGATGTCCACCCCCAAGCTGGTACTTAACCTTGCAAGATTCCCTGGCTCTTTTCCTTTTCCCTTCCTCCTTGAAGGATATAGGACTCTCTTGTTTGGCCCTACATTAGGCCCGTACCTGATTCTCAAGACCAGATTGCCTTAAGAATTGATGTTTTTCTTGTATATAGTTATCTGAATTACATGCCTGATATCTGGCACATCATGCCTTTTTCCATGCCCTTTTGGACCTTAAGGCTTTATGTACTGCACTAGAGACCGATCCAGACCTTAAAAACTTTTGGAATTTGGTAATCATATGTACTGTCACATTTAATTATCAAGCGAGCAAACTTCTAAGCAATCACTTTTATACTTCGCAGTATTCTTTGTAAGTTGCATCTACTTCATGTTCCTTTTGCTCCTACCAAATGTTGCAGTAGGCCTCAATGTGGTTGCATTGCTATGTATCTGTATATGTGTCCTAAGATAAATGCAATAAAGTCTTAAACTATAAAAATATATTGTTTTTCACTGCCTCAGTTCAGCATATTGTGTATAGTGGAAAGAAGGAGACAGTTTGCTGTCAGAGCTGTGAGATTCAAACCATCGAAAAACCTTTAAAAACACATTTTTGCCCCACAATTTTGTGTCAAAATTTAGTACATTGATTATAGTAAACCCTTATGGATTTATATCATCCAGCATTTATTGATTTTGTGTGAATAGTTAATGTTAATTTAGTACAGTCAGTCTCTGTACTGACAGACACTGCAGAAGTGTGCTTTGGGGGAGGGGTGGTTCTGTGGTGTAGAAAGGAGATTAGTGAGAAAGGCAGTTTTTCCAACTCTTAGTTTGTATAATTTTTGTGTTCAGGTAGACACAGTACAACTTCACTTGAATTTTTATACATTTTTTCTGTTTGTTGGGAATTTTTCAAGCATTTTAAAAGACTATCTGTATAGTTTACTGAACAGTTAAAGTTTCTATGTCTGACCTCTAATCTGTGTGTGTGTGTTGTAAATTGATACACATTTTATTGCACCACCATAATGTCAGTACTCTTAATTTCTTAGCTCGTCTGTGGTATTTTTTTCTGCTTCTATATAGCTACTGCTGTAAATCTGCCCCCAACCCCCCCACCAAATAAGGTATTGTTGTTTCACTTTTGGATTTCTGAAGACTGGTTAAGGTCTTGTGCTTGTGCAGCTACATCTCTTTAGTGCTCAGTTTCCATCTGGAAGTCACTGTTGTTTTCTGGCTTCTCATCCACCAAAAACTGAATAAATATAATGTTGCTGTTAATTGTCTGTGTTCACTGTTGAAATTGTTGTCACTGTTCTACTATCATGTGTTTCTCCATAGTGCCATGAATACTGTTTCTCATTGCATATTATACATTTAACTGAAAGAAAAAGACATAATAAAGAAATGTACCTATTGCAGTATTGTTGGCATTGTACTGTCTTGTGAATTCTCTTGAATTTGTTAGCAACCCACAAAATTGGAAAAATCACTTTTTACAATAAACATGTTTATTTTCTTGTTGACTATGTGTAATCTAAAAAAAAATGCCCACAAAGACACAATCAGGCAAAGGTGTTTCTGCCTGTGGCGTATAAGCCACATAAATCAATGGAGTATAACTTTGGCTCTGTGGGCAGGGTATTCCATCACATCACCTGAAATAAATGAAAAAAAAACCCACCTTGAAGAGAAAAGGTACTGTGTCAGAGAGGGCTAGGCAAGGCAAGGTCCCTGAATCTGTGTGGGTAGCAGCAGTGCCTGCAGTATCACACTTAGCGTAGGTGGTGTGTGAAATAAATTCTGTGTGTGTGTCTGAAATAAAATCTGCTATCCAGTCATCAAGTAACATCAAGTAGCCATGCAGGTAAAAGTTGTGAATTAACACCGGAGGTTTACCACAGGCATGAGGAGGATGACTTTGAATGTCCCAGTAGTGGTCAGAGTACCAGTGGTGGTACTCTGAAAAGCTCTGCCAGTACCAAGTTCATGACTCATGTCACACTCACATCATTGAGAATCACATTTCTTCATGGTCATCATGCTCATGAATCACACCACTTCAACTTTTTTTTGTCCAACCCTGTTTTTTTTTTTTAAATCTTCTTTTTCATCACGAATCAGGAGGACACCGAGTTATCATTTCACATCAGTCAAGATCCTTTGTCCAGTATGATGCTTCTGTTAGTGTTCAAGTTCTGTAGGATGCCCTATTAGCAGATGGACTTGAATCTTTGTCCTCACAACAAGCCGACTCTATTTAATCCAGTAGATATTATCTCAGTGGAAACGCTGTACAGTTCTGGGAAGTGCAGCCATAGATATTTTAAATTTTCAATGGCAACTGTTTGTGGAAGCTCAATTCCATCCAGTTTCTGGTGCTCTCAGAAGCGTTGCCAGTGCAAAACTCATGACTCACGTCATGACTCACAAGACAAATCACATTCTTCATGCTCATCTTGACTATCATGAATCACACCACTTCAGCTTTTTTTGGTGCAACATACCAAGTAGGACAATCACATCTATGTTTGTACCAAGTCACAATGATGGTGGTGCTGATGCTGAGTAATGCGGGTGTTCACATTCAGATGAACTCGAATCTTGGTCCTCACAACAAGTCAGCTCTATTTAAACTAGTAGATATTTTCTCAGTGCAAACATTGTACAGTTCAGGGAAGTGCAGCCATAGGTATTTCAAATTTTTATTGGCAACTGTTTGTGGAAGCTCAGTTCCATCCAGTTTCTGTTGTTCTGAGAAGCGCTGCCAGTGCCAAGTTCATGACTCACAAAATGAATCACATTCTTCATGGTCCTCTTGATGATCATGAATCACACCACTTCAACTTTTTTTGATGCAACATACCAAGTAGGACAATCACATTTATGTTTGTACCAAGTCACGATGATGGTGGTGCTGAATAATGCAGGTGAAGCAGACCATCCTGGTGGCAATGTCAAATGGTGTTCCATTGAGGTTGCTGATGCAGTCATGGAAAAGCCATTTTTAGGTTTGCTTGCATGCATGTGCAAGAAACATAGTGCCACCATACAAGTTTTCATAGGTGTGGCCTTCCAATGCCCTCAGCATTTTTGCTGGTGTGGCCGCACTGCACTAATGAATGTCCCAGCTGTCTATGACAGCTGTTCAGATTGCTGTGGCATACAGTGGAAAGAAAATGATCGCTACAATCAGTGGTGGTAACGTGTAAGCAATTTGCATACTGCCCTGCCATCAGCAGTATGCAAATTGCCTCCACATCACCACTGCTGATTGTAGCACAGAAACATAGAAACATAGACTTTGATGGCAGATAAGGACCACTTGGCCCACCCAGTCTGCCCATTTTCCTACCTACTGGATAAGCTGCAGATTCTAGTTAACCAACAGCCTACTTCCTGCCACCCCCCACTACAATTGCCTTATGTCTGTCACATGCATGTTTGAATTCCCCCATGTTTCAGATCCAACAAACTCCCAGGAAGGTGGTTCCATGCTTCCACCACTCTCTCCGTGAAAAAAAATTTCCTCACATTACCCCTCAGCCGTCCCCCTCTATCTTTAAATTGTACCCCCTTGTTCTTACACATCTCTTTTTCTGAAAGATGCTACCCTCCTGGAATTTGTTGACTCCCTTGAGGTACTTGAACATTTCTATCATGTCCCCCCATCCCTCCTTTCATCAAGGGTATACACATTAAGCTCTCTCAGTCTCTCTTCATATGATTTCTGATGCAGACCCTGCACCATTTTAGCTGCCCTCCTCTGGACTGCTTCCATCCTGTCTATGTCCTTGCATAGATGAGGTCTCCAAAACTGCACACAGTACTCCAGATGGGGTCTCACCAACTGTCTGTACAGAGGGATAACCACTTCCCTTTTTCTACTGGTGATGCCCCTTCCTATGCATCCCAGAATCTCCCTGGCTCTCCTTACTGACTTCTCACATTGCTTACCAACCTTTAGATCATCTGATATGACTACCTCCAAGTTCTGTTCCATTTTTGTTGTTGTTAGTACCTCCTCTGCTATTGTGTACTCTTCTTCTTCTGGGTTTTTGTTTCCCCAGGTGCATTACTTTGCACTTCTTTGCATTGAATCTAAGTTGCCATATGTCTGACCATTCCTCCAACCTTGCCAAGTCCCTTCTCATCCTTTCTACCTCCCCTTGTGTATCAACTCTGTTACAGATCTTTGTGTCATCTACAAAGAGACATACCTTTCCCTCCAGACCCTCTGCAATGTCACCTATTAAGATGTTAAAGAGGACTGGACCCAGTACTGAGCCCTGAGGTACTCCACTAGTGACCCCCCTTTCTACAGAATGTGTTCCACTCACTATTACCTTCTGCGTCCTGTTGTGCAGCCAGTTTGCTACCCAGGGTACCATCCTGGGACCCACTCCCAGGCTGGCTAACTTGATTATTAACCTTTTTTGCGGGACTGTGTCAAATGCCTTGCTAAGGTCTAGGTAGGCCATTTCCACAGCCCCTCCCTGGTCTATTACTTTGGTCACCCAGTCAAAGAAATCTATTAGATTCATCTGACATGACCTTCCTGCTGTAAATCCATGCTGCTTTGGGTTCTGTGCCCTGCTGGCCTTTAGGTACTCAACAATTCTTTCTTTCAGAAATGATTCCATCATTTTCCATAACACTGAGGTCAAACTTACAGGTCTGTAGTTTCCTGCTTCTGCAGTGGTTGTATGCGTGCCCCCTCTTTGTTGTGTGCCAAGAGGGTGCCCAATCCCCCTTGGCTCATGCACACTCTCCACCCCCAAGCACACTGTATGTCCGACTGGGGTGCCCAATCCCCATCAGCTCATGCCCCCTCCCAAAAAAAAACTTCCAGGTGCCACGCTGGGTGCCACCCCAGCATGGCAGAAGACCAGTGTCCTCATGTGTTCCCCCCAAACTGTATGGCCAGCAGGGGTGCCCAATCCCCCACTGGCTCCACTGCCCCCCAAAACTTCCAGGTGCCATGCTGGGAGCCACCCCAGTGTGGCAAAAGTCCCACGTTGTCCATGTACAATTAAAAAAAACCTGTAAAAAAAGAAAATGGTCCCTCGTTGACTTTCTTGCCCCCAACCCGCACCCACCCTCTGCGAACCCCACCTCCCCACACCCCTCTTACCCTATACTTACCTGTGGAGACCGACGCAATGATCTTCAGTGGAGCGGAAACACGTCTGCACTCTTCAAAGCTGACTGCGAACTGAAGAAATGCCAGTAAGCTGTATAATGGTATAAATAGGGTTTTTTCAACTTTGGTGCATATCTCGGTCATTTTTTTAAAATTTTTGCACCAAACTTTCAACATGGGGTTCTTGGGACCCCATCTCATGAATTCAGTGACTGTCATTTGGTTATTCGGTCCCGAGAGGTGATTTCGCAGTCACTGTGCAGAATCACCTTTTGGGACTGATTAACAAAACATCAGTGTCACTGTTCATGAGCTGGGCTCTCAAAAAGCCTATGTTGCAAATTTGGTGAAACAATTCCCAAAAATGACTGTGTTATGAGCGTGCGTTGCACAGTTCCTATGCATGCTTGTAACTTCAAGAATTTCTACTATTTTCACTCCAGATTTTCAACATTGCCATTTTACCACACCTCCTTATGAAAACAGTACAGATGTCATTTTTCACATCTCATCCAAAATGTGTTTTCACACATGTAGAGAACAATGGCACAGTTTGTGTGTGAAATCGATGTTTGGGATAGATTAAGAAAAGTACAGTGACACTGTTCATGAGCAGAGGTTTTAAAATGGCTATGTTGAAAATTTGGTGACAAAAGTCCATAAAATGACTGTGTTATGAGCGTGCATTGCACAGTTTCCACACACCCTCATAAGTTCACGAATTTGTAATATTTTCAGTCCAGATTTTCAATATTGGCATTTTTCCACACCTCCTTATGAACAGTACAGCTGTCATTTTCCACACCCTGGCCGAAAGGTATTTTCACACTTCCGATGTAGAATAGCACGGTTACTGTGGGAAATCAGTGTTCGGTACAGATTAAGAAAATCACAGTGACACTGTTCATGAGTGGGGCTCCCAAAATGCCTGTGTTGAAAATCTGCTGTAAAAAATCCCCAAACTAATTACAATATGGGTGTGCATTGCGCAGTTTCTATGCATGCTTGTGACTGCACCAGTTTTTTTATATTTTCACTCCAAGTTTTCAACATTACCATTACACCTCCTCATGAACAGTACAGCTGTCATTTTTCACATCCTGTTCAAAATGTGTTTTTGCAACTGTGGTGCCAAATGGTGCAGTCACTGTGCGAAATCTCCTTTCAGCTAACAAACTGACAGTGTCACTGTTCATGCAGAGGGGTCACAAAAAGCCCATGTTGAAAACTTGGAGTAAAAATACCAAGAAACGCCATGGGCATTAGGGTTTTTGACCATAACGCCCTACCCTGTAGGGACTGACAGGCATCAGGGATGTGACTTGGGATTGTCAACAGTAATGCTCATGCCATTATACCCCCATCCCCAGCCTGCAGCCAGTGATAGGCATCGAGGTGCGCCTTGGACCCCCTGGCCCCAGAGTTCACCCCATTCTCCTATACTGCACCCATTTCAGTGTGTTTCCTTATGGAATGAGGTCAACATAAAGCCCAAACACTCCAAGGCACACCTTGACACTTGTCAGTGTCTGAAGGGTAGAGTGAGGTGAAATGCTGTGACCGTCATGGGCAATGGCCCAAAGGCACACCACAATGCCTGTCCATCTCTGCAGGGTGGGGGTGGAGTTGGCATCAGTTCAATACTTCACTGCTATTCCTATACTGCATCTGTCTAACTCCTGCACTTCCACTGCTAATGCCAGCAAGCAAACATTTGGCATTGACAAATGCTTGTCTCACTTGGGACACTTATGCTGCAGAGTTTTGCCTCTAGCAGCACACTTTAAGCAATGCAGCAAGAAATACTTGTGACTTTTCTGAACAGTTTCTCATGTGAGTATTCTTCATTGGGTCACTAATACTGCATGCTGAATGCTATAGCAAGATAGCAGGATAAGCATGCTACATTCACATAAGATAGAACATTTTTTGGGGAGTTATAATTGTATGTGATGTTAGGGCATTTTGATTGTAGTTGTGGGTGTGCTATGAAAACTTGACAGTCAACACTAACAAAAAAGTAGCCTGCCAAGTACAGCAGCAGTGCAACAATCATGTGACAAGTTTTAGCTATACTTTTGTATTCTATTTTCGATTGGTACATACCTGTATCTACGGACTTGTCTATGATACCTTTCTTTCAACAATTTACAGCTGCTGTACTAATTTTTTTCACATCTGATATAATAAACAAAGCGCTCCTTTTAATCTGGCTGGCAGCCAATTTTCATCATAATTCCCACCTGTTTTCGTACATCTGTTATTTAAAATTGTTTCTGTTGTGACTAAAATGAATTGGCATGCAATCCAGCAGGCAGTGGTCCACCACCATGACCTTATGGAGCTGGAGGTGTTTGAGAACAGCTGTGTATACTGATGAAAACCAGCTCTGAACAATATTAAAAGGAGCACTACTTTTATTATTTCATATCTAAAAATAGGGAGTAAGTAGGCTATAACCCATGATAGACCATGGGTGTATGGGGGCATTAATGCACACCCTAGGTGCATTGTTACTGAGGTACGAGGGCTTTCCCTAGTGACTTCAACCAGCTGGGAAGCGCATTAATGCCCTAATACACCCATGGGCTGGAGTGGGTTATTGCACTCATAAAATGGGCTAGCTAACTGTAAAAAACAAAAAATCAAAAGCTTTTTATAATCAGCATGTCAACTGTTGGTCTACCGGGACATTAATGAATGGTCAGGTGACACTTTCTGCCCAATGGCAAGTCATCATTTGACCTTTAATTAATGCCCATTTTATAATGCAGAATCAAATTAATTGTGGAAGGAAGGGTATCATACAAGTCAGTAGATAAGGGACAATAGAAAATTGAATAAAACAGTATAGGTCCAAATTGTCACCATGTTATTGCACTGCTGCTTTAACATGATACAACAGGAAGAAAACATTAATGTGAAAAAAAATTACATTCTTTTTCTGTATGTAAAAATATTATTAAGTAGGAAAAGAAGGAAAGCACAGGACAGGATTTTTTTTTTGTTTTTCCTTTTATTATTTTTTTGGGTGTGTTTTTCATATTTTTTTGTGGAGGGGAGAAAGTGAGGAAAAAGAAGGACAGAATGCACAATACATGTTAAGAAAGAAAACAAAAACACTACTGGTCCTGGTTCTGACCAATAAGAGTTTGAAGCATACCAATGATTTGCAATTGCTGACCTTCCATTCAGTCCAACTGCTGGTACATTGTGTCAATGTTACCGAGGTGGTCAGCCTCACTCAACAGAATGGCAAGATCACCCTGTGTGGCTGGAATTTCAGAAGGGTCATGCTCGCATGCAGCTGTGGGAGCCGCCACTTGTTCAACACACTCCCTTCTTCTGCACTTTGGATGCTGTGAAGACTGATGCTGTGCTGTCACCTACTGCACTGCACCCTCCACTGCAGGATCCATTGCTGCTACTTCAGCCACCTTGTCCTCCCACTCTGCATGGTGATGCACAGTCAGGTGTGTTCTTTGGCCACCTGTTCCCAAATCTTTGTGACCATGATGTACCATCATGCCGCAGATCTTGCATCTCACCACAGTCAGGTCACCTGGCAGTGTGGTGAAAATCTGCCACGCTGCCGCAGTGCTGAGCTATGTAGAGGACCATGCTGCTGCTGCTGTTGTTGATGCTGCTGCTGCTGCTGTTGTTCCTACTGCTGCTGTTGTTGCTTCTTGACCTGCTGTGGTGGGTTAGTACTAGCCACTAGTGCTGCTGGGCTGGCACCACTAACATCCAAAGCAGCAGTTGCTGCTGCTGATGCCTCTGGAACATCACTTCCACTGCCAGTGGAAACAACATTTTCAGAGAGGGGAGCACTGGATGAGAACAAGTTCCCATGGTTGAGGCAAATGGTCCACCTCGCATCACCACGCATCCTTGGGCCATGACTCCAGGCAGGAACACCACCTCCATCCATTTGGAAACAAAAATTAATAGAAGAATTAAGAAGTAACCAAAAAAGAAAAACAGAGTAACAGAATCAGATACAAAAATCAAAAAGGGCACTGGAATGAAAGGTTTAAAATAAAGTCAAGATGACGACAAAAAAAGGATCAAAGGCACTAAACTGCTTTCAGAACTACTACTCCTCCACAGTCACACACATAGACACACTAGACAGTCAGCTCCACACAGCTCCTCATCTAGCAAACAGAAGGTCAAAGTTAAGCATGATTCACTTACTCCCTGCATTATGTGACCTGCAGACAATCAGACATGTGATCTGTGGATTATTTCTTACCAACTTTGCCTTTCCAAACTGTAACTCAAAGTTAATTCGAAGTGGCTAACGCAAAGTCCATTAAAGGCAAATGTTGACCTTTTAATGGGAATTTCGCGTAGTGCTACGTGAATTTGAAGTTGGCCACTTCAAGTTAACTTCGAGGGTGAATTTTAAACTTTGCTGCATCTCTACTTATACAATGCTTTATAAGCATTCAGGTTAGTAGCATTCCATTTTTTAGAATACATTTTCCAAGCTATGTCTCTCTCATTTATCAATGCATGCAAATCAGAATCCACCTAACTTTAATTATTATGTTTCACTATCAGTTCAATTTTTGGAGCAAAATGATTACATAGTCCCCATATTCTGGTTGCTGAAAATCAAGAGCCAAACTGACATCTGTAATACAACCAATTATTATCTAATCTAATTCTGTTAATTTCACCATAATCCTTCAACATTCATATTAGTCAAGCAATGGATTTTAATGATCATTGGAAAAAGGTCATTGATAGCATCTGGTAAAATGCCAGGAAACTAAATTCGACCAGGACATTTGACCATTACTCAATCCCTTAAAATATGATTCCCAGTTCTACCATTATAGCTTGTTTTAGAAGCAGTGAGCTGGGAGAGATTAAATTCATGAATAGCAGCATTGAATTTGACATTCCGTTTATCTAACAAATTAAAATGAAAGTTAACATTTAATTGCTCCTGCAATAATTACCACATAACTTTTGAAATTAAATTTAACATAGAAATATAGCATCTGTTGGCAGGTAAGGACCACCTGGTCCACCCAGTGTGCCCATTTCTTCCTACCTATAGTATTACTGTAGACCCTACTTGAGTTTCAGCTCTAACCCCTCCCCTTTTTTTTCCTGATAAGATTCCCTTATACCTATCCAATGCATTCTTGAATCCTACTACTGTTTTCACCCACAACATGTCATCTGGTATGCTGTTCCATAAATCCACCACCCTTTCTTTGAAGAAATAGTTCCTCACATGTCTCCTGAAACCCCCCACCAGTTTCATAGAATGTTCACTTGTTCTTGTGCATCTTTTTTTTTTACTGAAAAATACTTTCCTCCTGTACCATATTCACCCCAGTGAAGTATTTAAAGGTCTCTATCATATCCCATCTCACCCTCCTCTCTTCCAGGGTGTACACATTTAGTTCCTTTAGTCTCTCCTCATAGGGTTTTATTGCAGACACCTGCACCATTTTAGTTGCCTTCCTCTAGACTGCCTACACTCTGTCTATGTCCTTACAGAGATGTGGCCACCAGAACTGTACACAGTATTCTAAATGAGGTCTTACCAGTGATCTATTCAGTGGTATCACTACCACCATCTTTCTGCTGGTAATACCTCTCCTAATGCACCCCAGTATCCCATTAACCCTCCAAACCACTTTGTCACACTGCCCGGCCACCTTTAGGTCATCAAAATTAATTACCATCAGGTCTGTGCCCTGCTTGGTAGTCATTATTAACATCCCCTCTGTTTTGTACTCTGCCCCTGGGTGTCTGTGCCTCAAGTGCATTATGTTTCACTTTTTTGCATTGAGACCCAGCTGCCATACTGTTGACCACTCCTGAAGTTTTCTCATGTCTCTTCTCTTCCTTTCCACCCCTTCTGGAGTACTCACCTATTTCAGACCTTGGTGTCATCTGCAAAGAGGCAGACCTTCCCCTGTAGCACCTCCCCAATGTCATCCATAAAGACATTGAAGATAACTTGTTAAAGCACTGATCCCTGAGGCACCCTACTAGTCACCATCCCCTCATCTGAGTAAACTCTGTTTACCATCATCCTCTACCTCTTATCCCCTAACCAATTTCTCACCAAGTCTACCACCTTTTGACCAACTCCTAAGCTACTCAGCTTACATAATAGTCTTCTATGAGAAATGGTGTTGAATATCTTACTGAAATTCAGATAGGCCACATCCATTGGTCCACCCTGATCTACTTCCTTGGTCACCAAAACAAAGAAATCTATCAGATTCATTTGACATGACCTCCCACTTATGAATCCATGCTGTCTTAGGTCTTGTAACCAATTTGATTCAAGATATTCCTCTTTTTCTCTTCTTTATCAGTGATTCCATTAACTTTCTAACCACAGATGTGAGACTGACTGGTCTATAATTGTCAGCCTCCTCTCTGCTACCACTTTTATGAAGTGGGGCTACATCTTTCCTCCTCCAGTTGTGTGGAACCACTCCTATTTAGAGCAGGCTGTTAAAAAGGACAGTCAGATATGCAGCCAGTACCTCTCTGAGCTCCATCAGAACCCTAGGATGTACCCTATCCAGTCCCATTGCTTTGTCTACTTTCAGATTTGCTAATACCTTAAGGACTCTCTCCTCTGAAAAGGACTAGTGTCAACTTCCCTCCATTTAGAGCTCCTGTTACATTTATGAGGTCCTTCCCCTTTTTCCTCCACTGCAACACTAGACAAAGGTATTTGCTCAGGATATCTGCCTTTTTCTAGTCCTCCACTGCACCGTACCCTCCATCCCTTTTAACCTTATAATCCCTCCCCAGTTTTTCCTCTTTTCACTTAGACACTTAAAAAATGTTTTGCCCTCTTTCGTTAGCACTTGAACTGTTCTCTCTTCAGTTTGTGACACCACTCTCCTTACTGCTTTCCCTGTCTCTCTCTTGTTTCTTTTGATACACCTCCCTACCCTCCTCCCTCTGCATCTCTTTATATCTTCTGAATGCCACCCTTTTAGCCTTTAAATTTTCATCCAGCTCTTTCGAGAACTATAGTGAACCCTGCTTCTCAAAATCTGGAATGGAGTATACCATTGTTACAGTGACCCCCCACACAGTGAAATCATTACAGTGACACAACCCATTCAACACCCACAGTGTTAAACGGTTTGTCAGAGCACTCTACCGATACAGCGACTCCCATGTTAGTCGATCTCCTCAGTAATCTGCCCCCCCACCAGAGTTGATTATCTAGAATTCCAGGGGGTGAGGGGGCAGAGCGAACAATGTAGAAAAGCCCCAGTGCTTGGTGCAGCATGGCAGTCCATTGACAGATTTGCCAGGTGCTGAGATGGCTGTCAACCAATTTCTGTCACTGTGTTGGTCATCAACAACTTTTTGTCAAAGTGGTGTGGTGGAACCCTGGAATGGAAATAATATGCACCAATAGCCAAATTATTTGCCCCACCCAATATTCACTTAATAGCTACAAAATCACAAGGATCATCAGGAGAAGAATACTTAAGGATAGTTACAGTAACATACACTAATATCCCACCACCTTTTTTTTCTTGCAAACATGACCCTTCATAAAGCACGAATAATTATCCATCAATATAATGCCATCCTTTATTTTAGAAGATTACTATGTAACTGTGTCACAATTATTAATTTTAATCCATGCATAGAATTCAACTTGTTTGGCCAAAACACTACAAATATTTAAATATACAGCTGAGAGAATGCCATTTGCCTGAACATAGAAAGAGTCAAAATTACCAACAGTTGCAGGTCCCACAATGATTTGTACATTCCCTGGTAGTCAGAAAAATAGTCATATTAACACATTTCAGAATCTCTAGAGTATGCTGTTTCACAACCTGCTGATAACTGCCCTTTCTTTAACTGACTATGCCATTAGCTAATGTTAACATTTTAATAGCTTTATTCATAAAATGCTGCTTTTCTAACTCTGTATTTATCTTGCAGATAGTGAACAAGCTCACTTTACTGTCTGAACAAAAGAACAGTCCTTCCCTCCACCACCAGACTATATAAGTTTTCCTAATATTACTGCCAAACAGAACAGTTTTTTTATTTATAGAAATGCCAACAGTAACATCCTTGGCATGAAATCTAACAACTACAATATTACAAGTCAATAAAGTAAAAACAAATATTTTCAAGCCATAGTTAACAAGTAGCAAATGAACCAGCCAACACTAACTAACACTATAGCACAATTATTAGGAACATTGACATCTGGCAGAATAACATGCACTGCTCCTTGACCAGGCTCATTTTAAAGCTGCAGGCTCTGCCCAGCCCAAGCTGCCACCGAGGGATGGAAGCCAATTAAAAGAAGAAGGAACAGATGAACACTGCACCAGATGACCAAGAGCAGAATATCAATTTGGCAAAGCATAGCAGTCACAAAAAATAAATTTGGCAAAGCACAGCTATCACAGACCTTGCACTAATTATGAATTTCTGGGTCCATGATTCAATTATAATTTTGTTGCTGAAAAGAACCTCTCAAAAATAAAGTCATAATGTAGATGAGAACAAGCAGGATGTGCAGGGCATATCAGTTAGACGGAGTACCTTTCTACTGAGTGAGGATGGCTCAGACAAAGACTGACACTCTTCGACAGACTCACTCAACTTAGCCTCCCATCTTTGCTGCTGCTACATTAAGGGGTTGATTTTAAAGCAGCAGGTTTCACCCTTCCCAAGCTGCCATCAGAAATGTGGAGCAGACTACCAGGAGCAGAATAACAATTTAGCAAAGCACAGCAGTCAGAAAATAAATTTAGCAAAACACATTTACTAATAAATTTAAATTTATCATTGTCCATATGGGGCAACAGCAGTTAAAAAAACAGCTGAAAATACTGTTGGAAACTTGGGGAAAGCCATATTACAAGGGGTACTTCTTTTATTATTTCAAATGTAATATCAAGTGCTAAAGCAAACTCAAAATGGAGAAACTTGTATCTTTTTACAAGACAGAAGGTATTTGACCATCTGAAATAGAATAAGAAAGTACTGGTCAGAATTTTCAGCATAACATGCACTGCTGCTTTAAACATTCATTCCTCTAAAAGAACCCTATAAAACTCTCCTGAAACCATCTCAGTCCCATCACTGTCCTCATCCAATCCTTACAGCACATCCATGGGTCAACTATAACTCAAAAGCAACAGTAGCCCAATATCTGCCCTACAATTTGCCAAGAATTTAGGTCTTTAAAAAACCTATGTAAAAAAAAGTACATTAATGTAGCTCTAATTATTTTCAAAAAACAAAGCAATTCTCTTGGCAATCCCAAAAAAGGTTTAAGACTTCCATCAATGAATTAGTTAAACATAAATATAAAGAGTTTACTGAACATGTGCTTGAAGCTGGTAAGTTCCTAGATCAACTTGTGTCCATTTACAGTATGAAGCCTTAAAGAGAAAATGTTCTGATCTGTCAAAAGACAAAGATAACTTTCCAGCTGATGACCCACAGTGATTATAAGCCTACTGCGGGTCTTTTTACAAAGATTGTGTTACTGTAGTATGTCGTCCCTCCATTTTAAGTTTTTAAAGACAGATGAAATATTTAAAATGTTAAAGCAGTTGCCAACTGACAAAAGCACGAGACCAATGACCTGGAGCCTACATTTCTTAGAAGTATTGCTCTTTTTAATATATGGATTGTTGAAATAATAGGGTTGAAAAGCATACAAAAAAATCCTCATAATAACATCATCCCTGAAGTGATAATACCATACTTGGCAGCTGATAATACTATCGTTCTAAGTCTGTAATAGTATCGTTTGGAGCTGTGAACGATAGTATTATCATAAAAATGGAACAGCGGAAGTGCATGCTCTCCCACAGTACGCTATGTTGCCAGTGTCAATCAAACACTAGCATCTGAAAACATGGCTCATGATTGGCCACTTTCTCTTTCTGGGAGGGCAGAACATTTTGAATAACATGGCAGCCATCTCTCGCTTAGCGAGACAAAATCGTGATCGAGATATTTTTTTTTAATTTTAATTCTTACAGAAAATGGAACTATCCAGTTGACCTTGCATTCTTGGGGGGAAAAAAGAAAGAAAAGGTAAGTCTGCCTACCAAAAAAAAAGCTTTTCCCCTCGATAGAAGAGTCAGTGCCTGGCTGTGGGACAGGTTAGAAGAGCAAGACAGTGCAGTAGATGAGAGGAGCAAGACAGTGTGGCGGTCGGCCAGAACAGTCTTCCCACAGCAGCCGACTGCCCCTTACAAAAGAATCTGTATCCATATACTAAAAAAATAACAAATACCTAAGTGTGTATTACCAGGCAGTAATCTCATCTCGAGGGTTTTGGGGACTTTGGGAACCTCTCGAGCTTCGCTCTTGAGGTTCCAAGTCCCCAAAACATCTCAATGAGATTACTGCCTGGTAATACACACTTACAGTAGGTATCTATTATTCTATTTATATAAGTTTTCCATTAACAGGCATTTCCAATTTGTCTTTAATGACACATACTGTACCTTTCAAATGTTTGTATAACTGCTTCCAAAGTACTTACAGTATTTTGAAATCTGGATCTCCCATTTAATTTATAGAATTATAGACCTATTTATGTTCTCTCACCATTAAGCAAGCTATCTGAAAGGTAGGTCTATGAGCAAGCCAATGAATATTTACTAAAATAGAACCTTCACATCCAAGAACAACATGGCTTTTGTTGGAAGTTTAGCTCAGGCAATACCTTGGTCAAGGTCACACATCATGTGAGTATGGCCAAGAATAGAGGCCTTCCCACTGGAGCAATTTTTGTGCCAAGGCATTTGACCTTGTGAATTGTTACATGCTGTAGATTGTTTAAAATCTTTGGGAATGTCTGAGCCTCCTCAACAGTGATTCAATAATTACTTACAGGAATGTTTACAGTGGCTTCACTTTGGAAATGTGTACTCTTGTCCTGTAGTCTTATTCGGGGCTGTACCTTAGGAAGCTGTACTAGGGCTAATGATATTTTTACTATTTATTCATTTGATAGCAAAAGAAGTATCTTACTGTATACTCATTCTCTGATGTATACCAATGACATAATTCCATTACTAGCTCAAACTCAATACAGAATATGAGTAACTCTTCAAAGATTTTTCATCTGTAAAGTCATGACTACCATCATAACAGTGACTGAACTTGAGCGATTCAGATATGAGTGACTCAAGTTCAGTGCTCATTATGTGAGCTACTCTAAAAGGATAGCAATGGGCAAACAGGAAGGTGACTGGAACCACAGGACAAGGAACGGAAGAGGAGGGAAAGTATGTGGGAGGTAATACAGCAAGAGGCTGCTGAGCTGGCCGTGTGGTGTGGTAGTGAGGGTGACTGGCTACAGTGGGGAGGGTGCAGGGTTCAGGGCTGTGGAGGAGCACAATATTTTGTGCTTTTAGTGACCTGGGCAGGATATTCAGAAGGGTTGCACGTGACGCAACACAGTTGCACCATGCGCAACCCACTGATGTGCTGTGGCGCAATATTCAAATGGGGGATTGAGCTTGGCACAAACTGATGCACTGAGCATCAGTATGTATGCAGTGTGTAGGTGCGTGCCCATGCATACCTGCACATCCTGATATTCAGCCCAGGATGTGCTGAGCCCATGCATGTACAACCCCTCCCACGCTGCACAGAGGTGAGCCAAAAAAAAAAAGGAGCAACAGCTGGCCACCCACAGGTGAGATGCCATATTGCAGGGTGCAACACGGCAGCTGCCACCTGTGAGTGTCCACACCTTCATGGTGGCCCCCCCATGCCCGACTACGGGCATACATAGAAAATGGATAGTCCTATATCCCTAGTGGTCCAGTGGACTGCTCGCAGCCCGATCACGGGCATATGTAGAGAAATATCAATGTCCTATATCCCTGGTGTTCCAGTGGACTGCTCACAGCCTGATCGCAGGCATATGTAGAGAAATATAAATGTCCCATATCTCTGGTGGTCCAGTGGACTGCTCATAGCCCAATCGCGGGTGTCAGTAAAACATAATGCAACACAATCCAACCCTGGTGGTCTAGCAGTACCCTCCCCACCCACCCACTGAGCCCCCCTGCCCTGCTTCCCCTGTCAGACGGCAGCTCCCTACCTTGCCGCCCACCGCCTCACCACTGACACCATACGGTAGGCTGTATGTCCATTGGTCCATAGAGTGAGCTAACAGGTGTGTGCAGCCCATATGTAGTTACAGTCCAGATATGTGAATTCACATATCTGGACTGTGTAGTATGGTACAGGCTGCACACCCATGAGTGAAAGGTGTTTGGGTGCTGGCAGTTAATACCCTGATACCACCAGGTCCCAGTCCTGGTAATGGGTGGCCCATGTTTTGATGATGGCTGCCATGTCCACCTCCCCTTCTGCCATGAGAGCCTGTAGTTCTACTGTTTTGTTCCCTAGGCTCCTAGCATTCAAGGTGACCACCCTCCACCCCTTGTCCTTCCTCCCCCCTCCCTCCCTCCTGCTCTCCCTTCCTAGCATCTGTGGGGGTCCACAAAGGACTTTGGACTGCAGTTTGAGAGTATTGGGCCTCTGAGGAGGGAGGGCGATGGGAGGGGGACAACTGGAGGTAGTGGGATGGGGGTATTGGCACATTCAGAGGAGAAGTGAGGGTTCTAGGGACAGCAAGCAGGGAGTCAGTGGGAGATGGGGTGCAGTGGAAGGTAGTAGGTCCGGGTAAAAGAAGGTGGTCTTCTAAAACTTTGAGTAGGACTTCAAACATGGCCTCTTCCAGCAGTAACAATGGTAGCAATGGTACTGAGCAAGCAAATAGATTTGCACTACTCCACCCACTGGTGGAGGGGGATGTTTGCGAGGAACAACCAAAGGGGGAGGCGGGGGGCGGAGTTGGGAGACTTGGGAAAAGGCCTCATGAGAGTAGGAAAGTTGGATGGTGTGGGGAAGGAACCCTTGGGGGCACCCTGGAGTGAGGTCCTGGGGCACCCAGGGCCCAGGGGAGGATGCAGCGAGGGGCCATGGTGGGACAGACTAAGAGTCAGCCTGCAAACATGCTAGGGATGGGGCACTTGGGGCCATAAATGGGACAGAGAGGAAAGTACAAGGAGTAAGGGTTGAACATGGGATTGGGGAAGCTGGGGTGGGCGTGTGAAGAGGGACACACTGTAAGTGGAATTGGTGTCGATGGGAAAAATTCCAGTTGGAGGACCATGGTGCACATCTAATCTGGAAGGGGAGGTTCAACAGGAGCAGGCAGGGAAACAGCCACTGGCAAGGTGGGAGCGGGAAGCCTCGGAAAAGAACCAGAATATTACGATAGGGGGGCTAATGCTTAAGAGGCTGAGCGGTGGGGGGAGCCTGGAATAGAAGAGTCAGCTAGTGTAAGGAGTGGTGGAAAAACAGTACTGGGGGAGGATGGGGCAGGAGGTAATAGTTGTTGGGGAAGGAGGGGTAGGGCAGTGGGGGATTCAAACATGATAGGATCAGCAGCCAATCAGCTGATGGGCAGTGCTAGGGTTGGGGATGGGGTGGTGGTGGAGAGGTGGCCTCCAAAGAGGGAGTCCCCAAGGAAAATAGAGGTTCTAGAGTGGTCCTGCTTGGGGACTCTATGATTAGAGGTATACAGTGGGATGGACAGAGAGAGGGAGAATCTTTTCCTCTTTGGGTCAAGAGCATCTCCGGTTTGACTGTGCCTGAGGCAAAGCACATGATCTATTCACTGATGCAGGGTGGGGGAGGCTCTCCTGATATCTTGGTGCACCTGGGCATGAATGATATTGCAGGAAACAGTGTGTTGGAGAATCAGGCTAGGCTCTGGGAACTTGCCAGGGTCTGCCATGCCAACAGCTGCTCAGTATCCTTCTCAGAGATCCTGCCAGTACCAAGGGCCACCATGGAAAACAAGCAGAAAATTCAAGAGGTTAACGAGTGGCTCAGGGCATGGGGTGAAGCTCGGGAATATGGGGTAGTCGGGGACTGGGGGACTTGGAGGAAACCTGGGAGGACAAGGGATTGTATGCCAGAGATAGGCTTCACCTCAACCAGAAGTGAAAGGAGGTACTTAAACAGAGACTGACCAAATTCATACAAGATAGATGGGGTTTAAACTTGTGAAGGAGGAGTGGGGGAGGTGAGGCAGATCTTTGCAGGCCCCAAAATGGGGTAATGAAATGCACACCTAGGACAGCATGTGGGTGGAGGCATGTAGACTCTGGGGTGGGAACCAGGGATAAGAGTGGGGGTTGGTGAGTGGTCCTGTTAAATGCCAGGAGCTTGGGCAACAAGGTGCCTGAGCTTCAGCAATGCTGGTGGATGGGCACGTGGACTTGGCGGCTGTCACCAAAACATGGCCACCCTCGAACATGATTGGGACCTCAACCTGTGTAGGTATACTGTGCTTACAAAGGAAAGGGTGGTGGGCAGAGGAGGAGGAGGAGTGGCACTGTTTGTCAGGAGGGCATCCGAATATGCAAAATGGAGAATTTGGATGACAGCGTGGAGGCCTTGTGGGTCACCATGGGGACCCCAGGGGGGTAAAGCACTCAAGATGGGGGTGGTCTATATACCACCTGTGCTGGCTGAGGATCTGGAGGATTGACTGCTAGCTAATCTTAAGGACCATTGTGGTCGAGAAGGGGATAGGGTGGTGATATTAGGGGACTTAAACATGCCACCAACTGATTGGGGAACCATGACGTCCCCTATGGCTAGTGAACAGAGGCTGTTGGACTCCTTTCAGGATGCATTTCTAGTGCAACAGGTTGCTGACCCAACTAGAGTGGCCGTATCCTGGATGTAGTCCTGGCCGACAGTAACCTAGTTCTGGAACTCAAGGTGGGGGACCCACTAGCTGGAAGTGACCATGACATGGTCTGGTTTGTGCTAGACCTGGGAGGGGGGCAGGACCACACTAGGACTAAGCTGGTTGACTTTGGAGGGGCAGACTTCGTGCGCATGGGGCACATCTTCAGAGACCACTTGGCTGGGATTGGGCAGGACATGGACTTAGACAGTAGGTGGGAAATCATCGGGAGAGGACTAAAGGAGGCAACCAGGTCCCATGTAAGGGTGAGACTCAAGGGTGGTAGATCTAGGAGGCCATGCTGGTGGACCAGAGAGGTCCAGAAGGCAGTGAGGGAAAAGAGGACAGCCTACCATAGCTTCAAGAGATCGTGAGGGGGTCTTGAATAGGGATAAGTGTCTTCATACAACCAGGCAGGTTACCAGGGTGGTGAGGGGGGCCAAGGCAAAGATGGAACAGAAATTGGCACAGGGAATCAGGAAGGGAGAAAAAAGGTTCTTTAGGTATATTGGGGTGAATAGGAGAGCAAAGGGGCAGTTCAGCAGATTGGAGATGGGAAGGGGGTGGGTGGAGGAGCTGGGGGAACAAGTGGAGGTGCTCAAGGAATACTTTGCATTGGTTTTCACTAGGGTGAAGGAGGGCGAGTCACAGGCAAAAGGGATGCAGGGGATGGATGGTTCAGGGCCCTTACAAGTTAGGGTACCTTTAGTCACAGTAGGGGCTCAGGGAACTGGCTCATACAGGAGGTGGGAGTGCGGGATTGGAAGGGGAGAGCACAGATGGGGACATTCCCATTGGTAGGGTGTGGGAAGCTCTCTGGTCCCTAAAAAAGGACAAATCCCCAGGTCTTGATGGAATCTATCCGAGGGTGCTGTGGTAATTGGCTGATGACCTAGCTGAGCCACTGGCAGCCCTCTTTAATGCTTCTCTGCAGACAGGGAGAATGCCAAAGGATTGGAGAGAGGCACATATTGTGCCCATCCATAAAGGAGAATCTAGGGAGGAGTGGGGGAACTATAGACCAGTCAGCCTGACACCAGTGGTGGGCAAAATGATGGAGACCATAGTAAAGGACAGGCTGGGAGTGTTCTTGGTGGAACAGTGGTTCCTGGATGATCGCCAGCATGGCTTCATCCAGGGGAGATCGTGTTAAACTAACCTTGTGGGGTTCTACGAATGGGTAATGCCCGCACTTGACCAGGGTAGGTCGGTTGATGTCATCTTCCTAGACTTCAGCAAGGCATTTGACTCAGTCCCCCACACTGGTCTGCTGGATAAGCTGGGAAGGATGGGGGTGGGGGCACGGATGGTCAGGTGGATTGGAAGCTGGCTATCTGGGTGTACCCAGGGGGTGGTGGTGGGGTAGTTTCATCCCCAGGGGAGGTAATCAGTGGGGTCCCACAGGGATCAGTTCTGGGACCGCTCCTGTTTAACACCTACATCTCCGACATCAGGAAGGGCATCAGGAGTGAAATGAGTCTCTTTGCGGATGACTGTAAGCTGGAGGCGGTGGTGGATGGGGAGGAGGGTAGGGTTGCCCTGCAGGGAGACTTGGATGTTCTAGTGGGATGGTCACATACCTAGAAGTTAAGGTTCAACACCGCAAAATGCAAGGTGCTTCACCTGGGTGAAGGAAACCCGGGTTAGGAGTACACCCTAGGAGGGGACGTACTACAGGTTTCAAGTGGAGAGAAGAACTTGGGGATGATGATGGATGCCAAAATGAATAATTCAGAACAGTGTAGGAGGCCACAGCCAGGGCAAATAGAATGCTGGTCTGTATTGCCAGGGGGATCACCTCAAGAAGTAGGGAGATGATTATACCACTGTACAATTGCCTTGTCAGGTCGCACCTCGAATACTGTGTACAGTTTTGGCACCCGCACCTCAGGAAGGACATTCAACTCCAGAAGCAGGTTCAGAGGAGGGCAACCAGGATGATCCAGGGTCTGTGGGGATAGGACTTATGAGGACAGACTTGAGGAGCTTGACCTGTTCTCATTGGAAGAAAGGAGAGATGGGGGGGGGGGCATGATTGAGGTGTTCAAGTATCTAAATGGGTAAAAAAGATATGCCTGTATGGGATCTTTCAGAGGAAGGTGAGAGGGGCCACTAGGGGACATGGCTGGAGGCTGGAGGGAGGAAGGGAGACTTAGGGGGGAAAGGAGGAGGCGATACTTCAGTGACAGGGTGGTGGATCCATGGAATGTACTGCATGAGGAACTGGTGGAGGTGTCTACAGTGGAAGGGTTAAAGAGAGACTGGGACAGGTACAGGAGAGAGAGATAAAGAGGAGGGCCACCTGTCGGGGGGAGGGGATCCCTGCCTGGGGGAGGGGGGATAGGGTGAGAAGTCAGGATGGTTGTAGTGCCCATTAAGGGTACTGATTCTACAGCAGACTCGAAAGACCATTGAGCCTACTCTGCTGGCATTTTAGTATGTTAGTACTCCCTACTTTTTCAATGCTTCTAGCACAGGGGTAAGCTCATTTGGCTTTCCTTCCTTTGGATTCTGCATGCCTCCTGCCCACTTGCCATCCCCCGTTACAAAGTATCCAGTTACAAAGAACTGTCTGAATGAGTGTGCATCCCATGCCTTTTATTTACAGTATGTCTCCTAAACTGAGCAACTACCCAGTAGCATGGCATCACTTGGCAACCCAGTTTAAATGAAAAATTATTCATTTAGTTCCAGATTTGGAACGAACAGTAAAATCATTTTTATATGTGTTTTTAGAAATTTGTAATGCACATGTCCCTTTAAAAAGAAGACATGTAAAAAGATCCATATGCCCTGGGTCTCTGCAAAACTATTTAAAGTTATAGCATTAAAAAATAGGCTTTGAAGGAAAGCTAAGAAAACCCAAAATGAACAAGATTGAGAAAGTTAAAAATAGAAGAAACAGGTATAAGGGATTACTGAAAAAAGAGAAAGGAAATAGTACAAGAATAAGATAAAAAAAAACACAATCAGTCCAGGTGAATACTGTTGCTTAGTGAAGAACTAGGATACTTATAATAGCTCAAAATCGAATATAAAACCTAATGGTGAGGACGGTAGATAAACAAACCCCCAAGTGACTGCCGATATTTTAAACTGGTACTTTTCAACACAACCAGGTATTAATATCCCAGTAGTGCAGGATGTTAAAAAATTAGCAAACAATCTAAAAGCAAGTGTAAAAGATGAATCATTTTGTGACAGATCTTCATTTTATTTTAGGATCATGAAACCAAAAGAATTATTACAAGAATTTAAAAAACTGAACCCTAAGAAATCCCCAGGTTTCAGTCATTTAGAGAGAACATTTCTAAATACAGCTGCCCTATTTATTATCAAGTATTGGCATGCTTGTTTAATAGAAGCCTTTTGGAAGGTTTTATAGGTTTAATAGGTATTCAGAGCTTTATAAGACAATGTCCATATGCTCTTCTTGTTTTTAAGAATATCCCATTATTCCGTTGTTTATTAAGTAACTATCCAGTTTACTCTTAAAGATTTCCATGTCCCCACTAGCTATTATTTCCACTGGTAGTCTGTTCCAGATCCTTGGTGCTCTGTTAGCCAGTGCTTCCTTTTATTTGAACTGAATCTCTCTATTTCTAACTGTAACAGGTGGCACACTAGTGTTATGACTATGAACCATGATATCTAGAGCAAGCTGTTCCCTTAATATCGGGTCATTTAGGGCCCTATATATTAAACACATGTCCCCTCTTAATCTCCTTAACTCCTGTGAATACAACCCCAGTGCCCTAAGCCTCTGATTATAGTCCATCCCCTGAACCTCCTTTATTCTACAGGTAGCGCTTCTCTGGACCTTTTCAATCGATGCTATGTCCCCTTTTTTAAATGGTGACCACAACTGAGAACAATATTCCAAATGAGGATGTACCAAGGATGTATACAGCGGCAACAGAACACCCTTATCTCTACTATTTATATGTTTGTTGATACAGTATTGTATACTACCTGCTTTTTTAATATTTGATTGTAATGGGGTGTGAAGTTTAGGTTATTACTAATTTTTACTCCCAAGTCACATTCCTCAGACGTCTCCTTAAGAGTTCTACCTCCCATTTTATAATCGTGTATTATATTATTCTTTCCCAAATGCATCACTCCACACTTATCCACATTAAAAAAAGAACCATGACTGTCTGCCCAAATTTCAAACTCACTTAGGGCTCCTTGTAATAAATCTGCATCTTTCTTCAAGTTAACCACCCTCCCTATTCTGGTATCATTTTCGAATTTTGAAAACTATATATCCGGGGAGGTTCTCATTGTCCCTATATAGGCATTGAACAGGCAGAGACCCAACACGGAACCCTGCAGCACTCCACGAGTCACCCTCTGCCAGTTGGAGAATTCTCCTTTTATACATACTCTCTGCATCCTATCCGTCAACCAAGATTTTATCCAACAAACAACATTATGTTTGATTCCGATGTTCACTAGAGTTTCTAATAGTTTGACGTGAGGTACCTTGTCAAATGCCTTGGCAAAGTCCAAGAAGATCACATCCACGGAACCACCCTTGTCCAATGCCTGATTTACTTTACCATAGAATTCCAACAGTGTAGTCTGACAAGACCCCCCCTTAACAAAACCATGTTGTGTATTATCAACATTCCCAGTTTTATATTGGTGTTCCAAAATGAAGTCCTTAATGAATCCCTCGAGCATTTTTCCCAGGATTGAGGTCAGGCCCACAGGCCTATAATTTTAAACTTCCTGCTTGGGACCTTTCTTGTGGATAGGTATCACATCCACCTGTTTCCAACCTTCCGGGACCTCCCCATCCCTTAATGATTTCTGAAATATTATAGTAACTGGGCCTGCTAGTTCAGCCAAATCCTTAAGCATTCTTGGATGTATCCCATCTGGGCCCTGCACCTTATTTTGGTCAAGTTTTTGAAGTTGTAATAAAACTTCCTGCCTGTCTATAATTATTCCCTGGTCATCATTAGGTATTCCACAATTAATCCCTGATAATGGTTGTCCCTTATTGAAAACGGAAGCGAAATACCTTTTACTTATTTCCGCCATACCAAAATTATCAGCAACTAATTTCCCCTCGGGATCTATCTTTTTTGATTTTCCCTTTTTATTATTAATGTAATGATAAAAAGACTTGTAATTGTCCTTTACCATAGTAGCCAGTGTAACTTCAAATTTGCTTTTTGCTTCCTTTATACTTTTTTTGGTGGACTTTAAACACCTTTTGTAATTTACCCAACTGCCAACATCTCCTCTTAATTTAGCATTCTTGAAAGCTTTATTTTTTTCCTTTATTTTTTTTTTAATTACTCTTGTCATCCGGGGGAAAATTTTTTTTAGCTGATTTGTATTTATTATTCATTGGTACAAACTTATGGATCAGAAAAATAATTTTGTTTTTAAGGATATTCCACATCTTAAATAATGATGTGCCCTTGAATTCTGCTATCCTGTTCCAGTCTGACAATTCTCTCTGCATACCCTTTGTATCAGCCCTACTATAATTATACACTATAGTATCTCCCCAATTCTGGCTTACTGTCCCTATATAATCATATTTAACCATTAAGTGGTCACTAGAGCCCAGGGGTGTCAGAACCTGGCAGTTATGTATCCTATCCCCCATATTACTTAAAACTAAATCAAGAATATGTTTATCACGAGTGCTTTCCCTTACATACTGTTCCATACCAGTCAAGCTAAACGTGTTTAAGTAATCATTTTCTTTATTAGTTTTAGTAACCAGATTTACCCAATCTATACCCTGTAAGTTGAAATCACCCATTAGGACCACATTCTTCAATTCTGATAAATGTTTAACAAAATCTAGCATGTTTAGGTCCTCTCCTGATGTTATAGACGGATTTCTATAAAGCAGTCCTAGTTCAATATTTGTATTGTAAGCTGGAGAGATTGATACCCAGAGAATTTCTATACCTTCCCATCTAGATGTATCCTTCTGCTCAGATATTATCACATCTTTCACATAGATGGCAACCCCCCCCCCCATTATTTATCTTATCTTTATTATAGAGGGTATACCCTGGTATATTTTCCCCCATCCATCTTCAGATTTCTACCAAGTTTCGGTTACTTCGCAAATGTGAATATTCAAGTCCTGCAAGACTAGCTGGAGCTCCTCAATTTTATTATTCAAACTTCTAGCATTAACTAAAAGAAAATTTAATTTGGGCATACTATGCTTATTAGTTTTGTGTGCCTCAATTCTTGATTCTCCAATTTTGGCCCCTAGTATATTATCCCTTCCCCCTCTCATTTAGTTTAAATGTACCACATTTTCATCCATTAATTGTTTTAGCTTATAAGAAAATCCTTTACCCTGTTTATTAAGGTGCAATCCATCTCTAGCAAACAATTGATGTCCTTGAAAATCTTGCCAGTTATCTATGAATAGCTGGTCCTCCCTCTGGCACCAGCATTTCAGCCAACCATTCAACCTTTGAATTTCCCTGCCTAGTGTATCATTCGCTCTAGGTACTGGAACGAACCCTGATATAATTAACCTACCATTGTATGCTTTAATCTTTTGCCCAACCTCCTCAAAATCTCGCTGAATATCCAAAATGTTTCTTTTCCCCATATCATTTACTCCAAGATGAAGAAATGTCACAGGACTGATGGTATTT
Source organism: Neoceratodus forsteri (assembly GCA_016271365.2). Lineage (NCBI taxonomy): Eukaryota > Metazoa > Chordata > Ceratodontiformes > Ceratodontidae > Neoceratodus > Neoceratodus forsteri. The sequence goes on along the minus strand of CM028136.1, from coordinate 277,233,266 downwards.
TCCATAAGTCCTGGTAACATTGTTTTTATGTCCCCTAAGCCTGCCCCTGATAGGGCACTTCCTGTAGTGTGCAAATTCCTATTCTTGCAAATAATTGCATCAGTGTATTTTAACATTGAATCTCCTATAAATAGAACATCCTGGCTATCTTGTAGATAGGGGGTTGTAACCTGGTGTATAGACGTGGAATCTTGTTGTCTTTGAGGAATCACATTATCCAGTTCTTCTTTTGCTATTTTAGATTTCTGCACCCCCTCTTGTTCTTCCAATGCGAGTGCACTAAACCTATTGGGTGTTAAAATATTTGATGCCCCCCCAATATTTATTCTACCACTTTTGTTACTCATTTTTTTATTAACCAAATGCCATTTATTCAATTCCCCCTCTTGAGTTTCATTTCCAGGGCTCTGGGTGTCTGTATTATACTGATCATGCAGATTTGACTCTGTCATACTATCCACCACATTGTCTATATATTGCTCTAGTGAGGATATATCTGCCTGCACTTTTATTCTTTCCTTTAATTGTTCAATCTCTAGTTCTAAAATCTTTATTTTGCAACACTTGTAACACATAAATCCCAATTCGACTTCCCCTTCAGCATACATATTATAACCAGCACATATCTTCATTTTAATTACCTTATGCTGATTTTATTTAGGAAACTTTATCTCCCAACAGTCCCAGAAGACACAGCCAACACGCACCGACATGCGTGTCTCTGCGTGTGAAAACATGCGCCCTGTACACGCTCACCCTGCTCTCTGCAGGGGCGAGTTTTAAGCACCTAATGACCCAGAAGTTGATGTCCATGGTCGTGCTGTTCTCGCAACCGAAGTTGCAATAATCTGCCCCAAACTGTTTCAAATAATGCCCCTAGATTTTATATAGGGCTTGCAGAGCTACTAAATGCCCCAAAAGTGAATAAAAATGCAATACTAGAGTTCAGTAGGCGGTCCAGATGGAGGGGACAGCACTACCCTCTTCTTGCTTCCTGAAACAGGCCTCTTCCATGCTTCCAGGAAGTGTGCAAAGGTGATTCCAATCTTCAAAGGGGAGAGAGGGAGGGAAATAACCCATCAAATGATAGGTCAGTGACTGTTTTGTCAGTTCTGTCTAAAGTATTTGAAAAATAGTGTGTAGTCAACTTTATAAATATCTGGAATCACATACTGGTCTCACAGAATATCAGGATTTAGAAAGGGGAGGTCAAACAGCACTGCATTTGCAGAGTTCACAAATTTAGTTGCAGGTGCACTCAGTTGTGGTGGTGGGGGGGGGGCACTCAGATGGCGCAGTGTTCAGCCTTTCCAAGATGTTTGATCTTATCCATCATAAATTATTGTTAGATAGACTAGACAGTATAGGGGCTGCCATAGTGCTGTAAATTGGTTCAGCTCCTATTTGAATGGTAGAACACAAAAAGTGGTTAGTGATTGTTAAAGGACATATGTCATCTGAAAGATCCTTTGGAAGAGGTGTTCCCCAGAGATCACTAATGGACCCAGTTCTGTTCTTAATATGTATTAATGATTTGGCAAAATTGATCAATAATAATAATATACAGATGATACTGTCGCAGAAATTACAATTGGAAGTTGCAGTAAAGGATCACTGGTTCATGAAGGTAGGGTTGGTTATAAGTCAAAAGAAAACCCAAGCTACGGTCTTTAGTTCACAAAAAAACAAAATTTTAAAACTTCAAGAAATAAATATAGAGACAAAAAATGGAGTTCAATTGGCAAATGTTTATTTATATAAATACCTAGGGGTCTTCATTAATAAGCACTAAAAGTTCTACACCCGTAGCTTGCATACAATAAAAAAGATCAATTGTAGATTGGGAGCTCTCTGTAAATGCACCAAAATGCTACCTATGGAAGTAAGAAGTTTGACTGTAAACCAGTTCCTTCTGCCAGTGTAGGATTACGACAATGTAATTTTAAGATTTGCTAATAGAACTGTTAGGGACAGGCTGGAAGTCCTGTATACTAAGTTAGCCTGATTTATAGTAACATGTCTTTTAGAAATGCACCATTGCCATACAGTATGTATGAGAAATTGGGGTGGGATTCTTTATAGTTAAGATTGAGAAAAAGTACAATGTTATGATATTTAAACTGGTAAAAGGTTTGATAAGGGGAGTCACTTTTGAGGTCCAGGATGAGGGTTACAAAGATTTGCTACAAGAACAAGAGAAACATAGAAGTTATCAGCAGATAAGGATCTCTTGGGCCATGTAGTCTGCCCCATATTCCCTACCTACTGTGCCGCTACAGACCCTACTCGATCTCTGGTCTTGTCCTCCCTTGCCTTACTTCTAAGGTCCCCTTGGGTCTATCCAATGTATACTTGAATCCTGTTACCATTTTAGCACCCACCACTTGTGCTGGGAGGCTGCTCCAGGGATTCACCACCCTCTCCATGAAGAAATATTTCCTCACATCTCCAGGAGGGCAGGGTGTGCTGAGAATACCAACAATTAGAAACAACTATGCTTGTAGGTCACTAAATTGCCAGGTCCCAATTTTATGAAATAAACTCCAGCCAGAATTGTGAAAACTTGATGAAATTAAAAACTTTAAACATACTTTAATTATCAATTTGACTGAAAAAATGTAATTGTTAAGATTAGACTGTTACTACTTTGAGAGAAATTAGGAAGTACTGTATTCTGGAGTGAAGTGAGGAGCTGACATTTAATCTGGTTTTGCAGTGTAATATTGTCTCGTTAACAATTATCATTTTAGTAAATGTAATGAATGTGAACTGAGTGCTGATCATAGCCATATTTATGTTTACTTTCTAGCAATTACATTTCTGTTTGTATTTATTTTGTATTTGTTCTCCAACAAATGTAAATTGTACCTCTTGAAACTGGACATCATCTTTGACAGGACAACCTTATGAACAGATCCCTTCCAGGGCCTAGGTGTTTTATACTGCTTAAAAATAAACATGTTTACTACTACTACTACTCAGTGGCGGAGGAAGAGGAAGATGGGCCCCAGTGCATGTTGTAATTTTGGGCCCTCCCCGCAGCACCCCAACCCCTGACAGCACCCCTGGCCCAGCACGCCCCCACCATCGATTTTTTTGTAGGCTACTTCAGGGTTCAGGCTGCAGCAGTGGTAAACATGGAGAGAGACCTGCAGGACATGAGGAGGATAAGGTCAAGAGGTTTGATTCTGCTGTTTTGCATCCGAGTCTTACTGAGGAACAGAGACACACAGGGAATTGTCAACAGTCCTTGTCTTTGCCTGGGGTGCTGTTGATTATTCTCTGTTCCTAACTGTATGTTTTGGTTCTCAGAAATGCCAATAAAAAGTAGGCTTATAAGACATTTTGCAGCCATGCTACCCTTCTGCTTCTCAACAACAAACGCAAAGTAACAGTTTCTACCAACAAACACAAATCACAGTTACCACTATGAATTCAACATATTTTCTTTTTTTTTTTTTAGTATTTGTTATAAATTGCACACCCCCAGTCCATTACCTTCTTCCCCAGGCCAGCTAAGTCAGAACCAACAACAGTCAAACTAGTCTTAAGTGGACCAAAACTCTGGTACACCGTCCATTATCTGATTAAAATAACTTTCAGACACATTTAAGCTGGGTCTCTCACTGATGAAAATCCTTAGAAGTGTAACTATTTTTTGTTCACACTTAGGCCATTATTGGCATGGCCACAACACCACTTCAGAATGATTAAAATCCTACCTTAAGAGGCTCAAATACGAATCAGGCAGGCACCGCCACGCCACCACTCCAAGACTGACCATCACCGACCTCGCTCATCCTCAGTTTGACTGACTTATGTGACGACTGCTCGAACGATCAGAGTGCATAGTTATGCGGAAGAGCAACCGAGACTTGCTGAATTACAATGGCGACCCGGTAGGCTTTGGCTGGCGCGAAGAGACCCACTCCCAGACAATGCGTCACTCTCGAGTCAGGCCGTGCGTGCCTTTTGTCACCGGCTGGCCCATCCCACTATCTGCCACAGCCTGAAGTGCTGATGCCTGTCATACCTCAAGTTAGTTTCTATTGAAGACTGCCACACTGATGAGTGCTCACCTCTTAAAGTGACAGTACTGCATGCATTAAAAAACAAAAAAAAGGACCATTCCAAGCGACCAAGAGGAACTCTGATAAATCCCTCCCGCCCTGCTTGCTGGGCCCCTCTAAGTGCGTTGGACCCTGTGCGACTGCACCGGCTATTCCTCCGCCCCTGCTACTACTTAATATTAATTGCCTTCATTACTGCTGTGTTGTTAGCTGAAAATGTGCTTCTGTGATCTTTTCCAGCTCCTGGCTAAATAAATTTGTTTCATTCTGACTCTGAGTATGACTTGTACCTCTCCTTGCCAGGTGCCCTCCTTGTCAAATGCCTCCATCCACCCACCTGGGGACCTCCAGTGTCTCCTCACTACAACACCTGCTTGAAGTGGCACTCACACTAGTGAGGAAGAACACATTTCTGCTTCATGATCTGACTCACTGGACGTGATATTTTTATAGGCTAAAAATTGTCTAACAATGGAATCTAAACTGGCTGTTGCTATAGGAGCTTTGCTTCCTACAATAGATTAAGATTCTGTTATTTTCTTTACTCCACCTGCAACACAACTTGAATTATTCAATATAGTTTTTGTATTGGGATCAGGTTACAACTGCATCTCTGCCTTTTAGGGTGTTTCTTAACTTCCTTTTCAGTGGTTTCTGCCTCTTAGGGGATTTTGTTTGCTGCTCAGTTTCTGTGAGGTTCTGGCTATTTCTCAGTGGGTGGGTCTCTACCTTCAACAGCTGTAAGTACAAGGAATCAGACTGCAGGTGACTTGCTTTTAAATTCTGTGTGTTTCTTCAGTCTCCTCAGCCCATGGCACAGCAACGTCAGAGGCAGAGTGGGGGGATCTAACCTAAAACTTTATCTTTTTTTTGCAGCAGATTGAAGTCAGGGGAACAGTACAAGAAGGAGGATTTTGGGGCTGATTGTTTCTGGCTAGGGAGCTGCATTAGTCCCCACACCCCACCCCTCAACTCACCCACCCCAGGGCTAGGCCTTCCTTTATAAGTGTTGGCCCTAGAAAGTGAGCGAGTCATCTTCCCACAACAGATACATTAAGAAAAACAACACACATTACTCAAGTAGAGAGGTAAAAGAGCATACACCAGGAGTACGTAGGATGGCACAAGAAGTGGTGCAGTGCAGTGGGTGTGGAGCAGTGGTGTTCAGAAAACATTCTGGGAACTGCAGTGCTACCCCATTTGTAGGCACCTCTCTGGGCTGAGGGAGGAGGTGGCCAGGTTCTGTGCACAGCTATCATTAGTACTGGAAGCCTTCGCCTCCACCCAGGGACCACCGTATCACCAGCCACTGCCATGGAGGTTTCTAAAACAGAGACCTGGATGGACTATGGTGGGCCAAGGGAGGTTAAGGAAGGTGGAACTCAAGCACATCCACCAACTGGTGCAACTACAGAACAAATACAATGTCATCAAGGAGAAGGAGAGCACTGAAAGGGAATCTAAGGTTGAGACCAGGGAGGATGAGCAGGCCCACCAGGAGGGGGGCTCAGGGGATGGGACCAGAGAAACTCAGGGGAGGAGGAAGCTTCTCCTGGTGGGGGACTCAATAGTTCAGGGAATGGAGCTGGGGTCAGACATCAAGATGAAGAAGGAGGAAAAGTATCTCCCAGGAGGCACAACTCAGAGTGAAGGGGAGAGGATCCATAGGATTGCTAAAGCTGTGGCTGGGGGGAGGGCTGAACATCTTTGTCCATCTGGGGATAAATGACCTAGCCAAAGACAGGGATAGCTTGGAGAAGGTTCAGGAGGATTTTAGGGATTTGGGTAGGTGCCTGGGGAAGGTAACTAACTCTGTTACATTCTCAGAGGTGCTACCACTTAGGGGAAGGGAGGGAAGAAACCAATGCATCAATAACTTCAACAAGTGGTTGAAGGACTGGTGTGGTGAAAACAGCTTTGTCTACATTGGCAACTGGGGTACCACCTGGGATGATGCATGTCTATACAAGAGGGATGGTCTGCATCCTTCCATGGAGGGAGCATCTGTCCTCAATGAGACGTTTACATGATTCCTGAGCAAGCATTTAAACTGGCCTCTGGGGGGGCTGTCAGGAGTGGGGAGATACAGATGGCCCTCCCCACAGGTAAGGGCACATGTTGAGCAGAATCAAGACATTATGGCTGGGTCAGATTCACCAGTACCACAGGACAGAAAAGGCTGCACACAGGGCCAGATGCTATCACCATTAACAAATGTAGTAAAAGGGAAGCACCACATAGAATATGCCAGGAATAGTAGGATGAAACAAGGGGCTAAACACAAGGATGGGCCAAAAGGATGCCTCTTTCTGTGGAAAATCATACACATGAATGCCCACAATCTGGGGAACAAGGCACCAGACCTGCTTGCTGTAATGACAGAGGCTGATCTGGACATACTGGCCATAACTGAAACATACTAACATACTAAAAGGCCAGCAGAATAGGCCTAACGGTCTTTCGTGTCTGCTTGTTTGGTCAGCCCCCACCCTGGGAGCTGACCTTGCTGCCCCCCTCGCCTTCTCTGGCTTCTCCTTTCTCAGTTCCAGATATGCTCGCTGCATTGGATTTTGCTTCCAGAACCCTTCCCATGTACCTTTCCCACCGTCTCTGGAATCCCTCCACTGTCTCTGCCTCCACCAGCTCCCTAGGCAGTGCATTCCATAGCTCCACCACCCTCTCAGTGAAGTAGCACCTCCTTCTTTCTCCCCTGAATCTTCCCCCCTCCAACTTCCACCCATGCCCTGTAGTGGCCCCCTCCTCCTTCCTTTGAAGTACCTTGACTGTTCCTCCCCTATTTACCCCCTTCATGTACCTGAAGACCTCTATCATGTCCCCCTGGTCCCTTCTCTCTTCCAATGTGTACATATTTAGCTCTTTGAGCATCTCCTCATAGGTCCAGTCCCCCAAGCCCCAAATCATTTTGGTTGCCTTCCTCTGGACCCTCTCCAGGAGTTTAATGTCCCTCTGTAAGTGTGGCCTCCAAAACTGCATGCAGTACTCGAGGTGCGGCCTCACCAAGCAGTTATACAGAGGGAGTATCACTTCCCTCCTTCTGGAGGTGATCCCCCTTGTGATGCATCCCAGCATCCTGTTGGCCTTGGCTGCTGCCCTCCTACAAGTCTCCGAGTTGTTCATCTTGACACCCACCAGCACCCCCAGGTCCCTTTCAACCATCGAGACTTGTAGCATTCCCCTCCCCGCGTGTACACTTGGCCCGGGTTTCTGGCCCCCAGGTGCAGTACCTTGCATTTCCTGCATTGAATCTCAGCTTCCACTTTCTAAACCATCTTTCCAGAGCACCCAGGTCCCCCTGTAGGGCCACCCTCCCCTCTTCCCCATCCACCACCACCCCAAGTTTTGAGTCATCTGCAAAGAGACTCATCTCACTCCTGATACCTGTCCTTATGTCAGAGACGTAGGCGTTGAACAGGAGGGGCCCAAGGACTGATCCATGTGGGACTCCACTAATGACCCTCCTTGGGGATGAGACTATCCCTCCAATTACGACCCTCTGGGTGCAGTCCTGGAACCAATTGCCTATCCATCTGATCCTCTGGTTCCCCACTCCCATTTCTCCCAGCTTATCCAACAGGCTCACGTGAGGAACAGAGTCAAATGCCTTGCTGAAGTCTAGAAAGAGGATGTCCACTGGTCTACCCAGGTCCAAGGCACTCGTCACCCAGTCATAGAATTCCACAAGGTTTGCCTGACATGATTTCCTCGGGATGAATCCATGCTGTCTATCGTCCAGGCACTCTGACTTTTCCAGGTCCCCCCCTGGCCTCTCCTTAACAATGCCCTCCATCACCTTGCCCACCACCGATGTCAGGCTGACAGACCTGTAGTTCCCTGCCACCTCCCTTGATCCCCCCTTGTGGATAGGCACTATATGCGCCACCTTCCAGTCCTGGGGCACCCACCCTGTCCTCAGAGAGATGGTGAAAAGCTCCGCAAGGGGTTTCAACAGGACATCCGCAAGTTCCTTCAGCACTCTGGGATGTAATTTATTCGGCCCCTGTTCTTTCTCCATCTTAAGGGACCTGAGGGCTTCCCTCACTCTCTCTGCTGTGATTTCCACTTCCGCTACCTCTTCTCCCTGCTTAGCCTTCCCCCCTCCTGCCAGTGATGCCTCTCCCTCTCCCCAGACCCGCCGATCGGTAAGGGTCCCCTCCAAGTATCACTGTCTCCTCCCATGTATGATGCAGAACCCCATTTTCCTTGGTGAAACTGAGGTAAGTACTCATTTAGTACCTCAGCCTGCTCCCCAGGTCTTGTGCCCATCTCTCCCTGTTTTAATCCTGCTAATCTGCCCCTTAACCTTCGTTTTTCCCCAATGTATCTAGAGAACCCCTTGTTCCCTCTCCTAATTTCCCTGGCCAGGTTCTGCTCCTTCCTTGCCTTAGTCGCCCTCACCACCCTAGTGGCCCTTTTAGCCATCAGCTTGTACTCCCCTCGATCCCTTTCACTCCTTGAGCACTTGAATTGCCTATAGGCTGCCTTCTTTCCCCGCACCATCTCCTGGACCTCCCTGGTCCACCAGCAGAGTTTTCGGGCCCTACCACATTTTTGTCTTATTCTTGCACAGGTGCTGGTAGCATCCTGCACACCTCTCCTGATGATTTCCCACCTACTATCAGCGTCCATGTCTGACTCAATCCCATCAAAATGCTCCTTAAGGATCCTTCCCATTTTCTTAAAATCCGCCCCCCTGAAGTCAATTACCTCCGTCTTTGTGCAGCCTTCTACCCCTCCTAGGTCCAGGCAGAACCAGACCGTGGCATGGTCACTCCCCACCAACGGGTCCCTTACCTCCAGGCCCCCAATCTGGTCACTGTCGGCCAGGACCACATCCAGTACCCACACCTCCCTGGTTGGTTCCCCCACCTGCTGAGTTAGGAACACATTTTGAAAGACATCCAACAACCTCTGTTCCCTGGCCACCGAGGATGTCATAGTCTCCCAGTCTGTTCCTGGCATGTTTAAGTCCCCCAACACCACCACCCTTCCCCTGCCCAGTCTGCAGTGTCTCCCAACATCTTCCACCAGACTCTCTTCCAGCTCCTCCGCCAGTGCAGGGGGTCTATACACCACTCCTATTTTTACTCTCTTGCCCCCCCTTGTTATCAAGGTGACCCAATCACCTCTACGGTACCCTCCGCCTCCTCTACTCCCCCTATGCCAATGCAGTTTTTGACTATCATTGCTACCCCCCTCCCCTTCCCTCCCCGTGTCCTTCCTGAACATAGTGTAACCCTCCAGGTTCAGGTCCCAGTCATGTCCTGCGGTGGCCAAGATCTCAGTGACCTCTGCCACATCCACCGCTCCCTCAGTTAGCATTGCTTGGAGCTCAGGCATTTTATTGCCCAAGCTCCTGGCATTTAGCAGGAATACCTTCCACCCTATCCCTATACTTCCATTTCCCCAGCTCTTGTTCCCATGGGGATTCTCTTTTCCCCCGGTCTGCACTTTACCAGTCGGCCTTTTCCCGCATTCCTCCAGCTCCCCAGGGGGGTGGAGACAGAGTCCCTCCTTTATCACCCCCCCTCAACAGCCTTTTCTCCCATCCCTCCCCTCTTCACAAGTTTAAACCCCACTTTTCGCCAATGAACCCTCTCTTTCAACTTAAGTTCCCTCCTCCAAACTGAGATGGAGCCTATCTCTAGCACACAGCTCCTTATCCTCCCAGGTCTCCCCCCAATCCCCCATCAACCCATGCCCTCTGGCCTCACACCACTCCCTGAGCCACTGGTTTATCTCCCTAATATTCCTTTTGTGTTCCCCACTAGCCCTTGGCACCGGCAGGATTTCTGAGAAGGAAACTGTGCATCCTATGTCTTGACAGACCCTGGCAAGCTCCCTGAACCTTGCATGTATCTCTAGCTCGCTATTTACCTCAATGTCATTAGTACCCAGGTGGACCAGTATGTCCGGGGAACCCCCCCCAATCCTTTGCCAGCTGATATACCTCATGCTTGGCCCTGTGCAACTGCTAGTCCAGGGAAGCATTTTGTTCTAACTGGCCAGGCTTCTCCTCCTATCCTATTTGATACCCCTGATCATAGAATCCCCAACAGGAGCACTCTGGCTGCTCTTTTCCTCCATTCCCCCTTCCATGTCCCTTATCCTTTCTACAGGCCCCTCCACCCAGCCGGCTCCTTGTTCCTCCCCCATCTGGGTGCCACATGCTGCCCCTCCTTATTTACCCTGGCCACCCTCCCCTGATCCTATGCCTCTCCTCCTCCTGAGTAGCCTTCTGTACCTTGCTAACTCCCCCCTCACTGCTTGTGACTGGTCCTTCTCCCCCATCCACTAAACTAGCCTGGCTCATCCTCCCTTCCTTCCTGTCTCCGTTTAGTCCCTCCTTGCTTGTCGTGCTCCCCTGGCCTAAACCCTCAGCTCCCATTACTGTATCCTCCTTGTACTTCTGGTCCTTCTCCTTGCCCTTTCCTCCCAACTGGTCCTTTTCCTTGCACTTTCCTCCCTCTTCTCCCACCCCTTCTGCTCTGATTCACTGCTCCCCCCATTTTCCTGCATTCCAAGTTCCCCCCCCCCCATTCCTTCTGCTATCTGGCCCCCACCTCCTGCCCCCCCACTCCCTTTCTATCTCTAACCACCCCTGTCATGGCTACATCACCCCCCTCATCCTCAAACAGAAGAAGAGAACTGAAGCAGTTAATGAGCGTAAGGTCCGATCCACCTTCCCGCCTTGCTTCCTTCTGTCCAGCCCCGGCCATCTGCTTACTTTCCTGAGAATGTTGTCCCTCTGGCCCCCCCTTTGTGAGGGTCCTCAGTTACCTGCCTGCTTCCTTAGTAGTGTCCTCCTTTTGGGCCCCCTCTGCCAGGGTCCCTATGTGACCCCCGAGAATTCTCCTGCACTCCTTTCCCTATGCCCCCACCCCTAGTGCTTGGTGCAACCCGTGGAGATCCCTGTCCCTTCCCCAACCATACCTCCCCCCTTCCCTCAGCTGTCTCCTAATCCCCGCAACCTCCTCCCTAAGCTGTGCCAGCTGGTAGCACACTGGGCAACCACCGAACTTCCAAGCCCAGTCCAGTATCATGGCTGCTCCACACCCTGTGCTCCCCACCACCCTCCCAAAGATGCCGGCCCTAATGATGTGTGGTCCCATCCCCCTCCAAGTAGGTTTCCTTGGGTGAGCCACAAGTTTCCCCACTAGTCCAAGATACACCTCTACTGCCTAATCAGGTCACCCACTAATCCTAGATACTGTCCCACAGTAAACCGGTAACCCTGTTACTAGGTGCAGTACAACACAGTAAACTTATAAAGGAAGTGAACAACTCCCTAAGCTCCTCTCTGCCAGCCTTTAAATCCAACCCCCAGTGGCTAGAACTACATGAGCTGCATCTGCAGCCTTTTTGTCCAATTGCAGGGCAGGTGTTCCCCTATAAATTAGCGGAGCTCTGGGGAGGGAGGGTGGGGACTCTCTAGAGAGTATTTCAGCCCTGTATCTGCCCCTCCAAGCCCTGCAGCCAAAGAACCAGCCCCAAGCAAATCCCACCAAATAGGTTTTACATCAGAAGAAATAGGCCTCCACCAGCACAGCCTGTTACACAGTGAAACATCCAACAAATGAGCCCACTTACAGCCACCAAACCAGTTTTCAGACTTCCAAAAACAATATCCTGCTAGCCCCTTAGAAGTAAGAAAGAAAATAAATAATCTTCTACCAAGTAAAATCCACAAGAAACCTTGTAAAAACAACAAGAAGCAGCTACTGTCCTGGAACACAACTGATCCTGTCCCCTTCCAGTTCCTTCTCAACATGGTGCACCAGGAACCACAGCTGGGACATAAGTGTACCTGGTTATGTCCTGTTCAGAAAAGGGAAGGTAAAAGGGAAGGGTGGGTGCCCTCTGCATCAAAGAAAGCAGCAAGGCAGCTGAAATTCAGAACAGGCATGAGGAAATGGAGGAAGTTTGGGTCACCCTTGAGCCAGGCAATGGATCAACCATTCGCACGAGGGTCATTTACTTACCCCCAGCGCAGGCAGAAGAAATTGACAAACTGCTGCTGGAAAACATGCATGATATGGCAGCAAAGGGGGAAGTACTGCTGATGGGAGACTTTAACATGCTCAAAATAGACTGGTCCATCCCAGCAGGGGCCTCAGCCAGGGCACGGGACTTCGTTGACTTCCTTGAGGGGGCTCGCTTTAGGCAACAGGTGCAGGAACCTACCAGAGACTGGGCAATCCTGGATCTGGTACTGACCAACCGGGACAGGATAACAGGGCTCAAGGAGGAAGGTCAGCTAAGGTCCAGTGGCCACCATATGATGTGGTTCAAGGTGGACTCAGGGATTCAGTCAACCCATATGAAGGCAAGAGTCTTAGACTTCAGAAGGGCAGACTTTACCAGGATGACATTTCAGCTTAGAGAAACCCTGGAAAAAAAGGGGGATGCAGGAATGTTGAGGAAAAATGGGCACACATCACGGTGGCCATAGCAGAGGTCACAAAACAATGTGTTAGGTCGATAGACAAGGGAATAAGGAGAAGAAAACCACTTTGATTTTCAAGGAGGGTAGCTGAAAAGGTAAGGGCCAAGAAGCTAGCCTTCATGAAGTATAAGGAGACACAAAGAGACCAGGACAGGGAAATGTACTGGAAGTGTCTTGAGAGAGGCAGGAAAAGCAGTGAGAAGCACTAAAGCGCAAACTGAGGAAAGAATAGCTCAATCAGGTTACAAGGGGAGACAAGACATTTTTCAGGTACATTAGTGAGAGAAGGAAGGCAAAGGTGGGGAGTAGCTAAGCTTCGAGGAACCAGGGGGCAGCTAGTGGAGGGAAACAGGGAGAAAGCAGCAATCCTGAATGAATATTTCTGTTCAGTCTTCACTCTGGAAGTGAATGAGCAAGGTCCACAACTATAATTTAAAGGAACAGAGGGAAAAGCAGAAAACACCAGTCTGTTCACAGAGGAGAGGCTCCTAGAAGAGCTTGCAAAGCTGAAGGTGGACAAAGCCATTAGTTCAGATGGCATACATCCCAGGGTCTTTAGGGAACTTAAAATTGAACTGGCAGCCCCTCTGGCAGCCCTGTTCAGTGGTTCCCTAAACACGGGAGTGGTCCCAGAGGACTGGAGAAGGGCAAATGCTGTCCCTCTTCACAAGAGCATTAGTGAAGAAGATGCAGAGAACTATAGATCAGTTAGTCTTATGATCAGTTTGCCTACCCTCTGTAGTAGGAAAGATAATGGACACTCCTCAAGGAAAGAATAGTAGAGCACCTAGATGTCATGGGGATGTTAGATCCCAGGCAATGTATGTTCACCGCAGGATGGTCCTGTCAAACTAATCTAATAGATTTCTTTGACTGGATGACAAAGGCAGTAGACCCCGGGGGGGGGGGGCTGTAGACATTGCTTACCTAAATTTCAGCAAAGCCTTTGATACTGACCCACATAGGAGACTGGTCAACAAGCTAGGAAGCCTGGGGAAGGGACACAAGGTGGTAAACTGGATTGAACATTGGTTAAAGGACAGACAACAGAGGATAGTGGTAAATGGAACCCTATCAGAGGAAAGGGAGGTGACCAGTGGGGTACCTCAAGGGTCAGTTCTGGGGCTGGTCCTCTTCAATGTCTTTAACAGTGACACTGCAGATGGACTAGAGGGAAAGTTTTGCCTGTTTGCAGATGACACCAAGATCTGCAATAGGGTGGATACCCTGGAGGGGGTGGAAAGGATGAGAAAGAACGTGGAATGGTTGGAGAGATGGTCAGATACATGGCAACTAAGGTTTAATGCAAATAAATGCAAAATCATGCATGTGGGGAGCAGGAACCCTGGAAAAAGCTACAGGTTGGGGGGAGAGCTGTTGGCAGTTACTAAGGAAGAGAGGGAGTTGAGTGTCATAATCACAGATGACCTGAAGGCCACAAAACATATGGCCAAGGTGGTGGTGAAGGTCACTGGGATGTTGGGGTGTATTGGAAGGGGAATCACAAGCCAAAGGAGGGAGGTGATAGTTCCACTGTACATGACCCTGGTGAGGTCTCACCTTGAGTACTGTGTCCAGTTCTGGAGGCCACACCTTCGTAAAGACAGTGACAAAATAGAGACGGTGCAATGGAGGGCAATCAAAATGGTGAAGGGTCTGCAACAGAAGCCTTACGAGGAAAGAGTCAGAAATCTCAATTTGTACATGCTGGAGAAAAGGAGGGAGAGAGGTGACATGTTAAAAATGTTTAAATACCTCAAGAGCATGAACAAGGTGGAAGGGGGCAACATATTCCAGTTTAAAAGTAGTGCCAGAACAAGAGGGCATGATATGAGACTGATGGGTGGCCACATAAGGGCAAATGTCAGGAAGTTCTTTTTTACAGAGAGGGTGGTGGATGCATGGAATAGCCTGCCCCAGGAAGTGGTAGCCACCCATATGGTGGCAGGCTTCAAACATGCATGGGACAGGTATAAAGCAATATTAGAGACCGGAAGAAAAAGCTAAAGCCAGTGACCAGATAGGGTCACTGGCCGCTTTGTCAGGTGGCATAAATGGGCAGACTGGATGGGCCTGGTGACCCTTATCTGCCAACAATATCTATGTATCCATGTATCTCCACTACCTGTATTTTAATTGGGAAGGTTACCACTCAGTGGCCGTACAGTTTTTAAATTATGCTGTTTGAGGGACAGATCTTTAGGCTTGCTCTTGAGCCACCTCTTATAGATCTTCTGTCCCCTAAAACATGATTAAGATGCCTTTTATCTTCATAGTTTCACCTACTTGTAGAAATAATTGTTTATACTACCATGGGGCAAAGAGCTTTTTGCTTTACTCAAGCAATGAAGCAACTTTTGCGATGATTTACAGGTAGGGAGAGATATTCAAAAAAAGCACAAAAACAGAGTGCAAAGGTTTGCGCTGCACTTGTACCTGTGCTCAACCTTGAAGTTGCTAGGCATTGGTATATTCAGTTTGACTGCACACCAGCACTATCCGATTGAATATTGGGCTGTGTCAGCACAGCACAAAGTCACTTTGCACTGCCTCGACAGGAACCGGGATGCATTCAGGCTTTTGTGTATTGTACCCCCTGACCAGATAGCGCTGGGAGCAGCCGTATAATGCAAATGATCCCATTGAGCATGTAAGGCATTAAGGGCCCATATGCATTCCCATTATGGGCTCCTTTGCATGGAAAGCAGTGGCAAGGTTGCACCTGTCCTGTGGTCACCAGCCACGCCAGTCCTGGTGGTGCACTGGCACCCCTTGAACACCTGTCTCCTCGATGATAATGGAATTCATGGTGTCTAGGTGCACTACCCCATCCTCCCATCCCAGTCCTGATGCCACAGTGGTAGTTCCTGGTGTCTATTGGTACACCCCACTCTCCAATCCCCAGCCCCAGGCACACACCAGTATGGTCTGCTGTATAGTGGCACCCCCACCCTCTGACTGCAAGCCCAATGCTACAAAGATTGTTCCTGGTGTCAAGTGGCACTCTTGCCCTCCTATCCCCTGCCCACACATGCCAGTATGCCCAGGTGTCTAGCAGCACCCCCTGAATGCATGTCACCCACCTGCGAATAGATGCCCTGGTGGCTAGCGGTATCCCCACCCCTGAACACTTGTCCCCTACATGTTGTTGCATGCCCTTGTATCTAGCGGTACCTACTACCCACTGAGCATCCATCCTGGTGCTACTGCTGATTCCCTGGTGGCTAGCAGACCCCCCCCCCCGCTCTGGACTCTCAGCCTGTCTAAGCCCCTGCCCCCTTGTATCCAGTGGCATCCTCCATCCCCTGACCCATGTGTCCAAGCCACTCCCTGACATCCAGTGGTACCCCCAACCACTGGTCGCCACACAGACTGCCAAACAGTGGCAGTGTCATGGCATCCCCCATCTGCTCAGCCCGCACTCAGCACACCTCCAGCCAAACCCCTCGTACCAGTGATGGCAAGGCTGTGTGGGGAGCTCTGTATGATGACTTACATAGCCCTTCACTCACCTCTGCAGCAAGCCACTGTATGGGATGACAGGGAGCAGGTGTACAGTAGACTGTATACTGCACTGCATAATATGTGTGTGCTGCTGCTACTGTGCTGAGTTTAGTTTTTTTCTGTTGCATACATGAACAATACTTCCCCTCCCTTGTACACCACCCATTCCACTCCCCACCCTCTCACCCAGGCACGGTAGTAATGTAAAATAAATCATTCATGAAAGTGATCCCCTCTACTCCACCACATACCACCCTTCCAAACCACTCACATAGTTGCACACTTACACGTCCAGTAGTCCACTGCCAGAGGTTGTATAGCAAAAGTAGATATCCAAAGAAAGTACCCTATTAATCCCTCTATGGTGACTGCACAGCCCTCCACTCCTCACTTTTGCCGGGAACTATATGGAATGACAGGGTACATGCATACAGTATACTGTATTGTACATGTGGTCCCTGTCATCCCATACAGTGGCTGGTCAAGGAAGTGAGTGGAGGGCTGTGCCTGTCACCATAAGTGGATTCATAGGGTACAGTCTTTGGATGCCTACTTTTGTTGTACAACCTCTGGCAATGGACTACTGGACATATGAGTGTGTGGAAGCCATTGGGGTGGGTGGGTGGTGGCATATGGTGGAGTACAGAGGGGTTGCTTTGATGAATGATGTATGTTACGTATCTTCCATGCCTTGGTGAGAGGGCAGTGGGTAGGATGGGTGGTATACAAGGGAAGTGAAGGATTTTTCATGTGTGCAATAGACTATAAAACTAAGCTCAGCACAGTAGGAGCAGCACTGAGCAGGCATACATTTTACAGTACAATATGCAAACTATTATATGCATGCTCTCTGTCATTCCATGCTGTGGCCAGCCATGGAGGTGGGTGGAGGGCTGTGCTGGTCATCATATTAGGCTGGCTGCATGGCTCCACCGTCACAGGTATGGGGGTTGTCCAGGGATGTTCTAAGTGCAGGCTGAGTGGGCGGGGGGCCACGACACTATCAATGTTTTGTGGTCCATGTGGCAACCAGTGTTTGAGGGGGTACTACAGGATGCCAAGGATTGGTCCAGGTACATATTCTGGAAGCACGGATGGATGCCACTGGACATGAGGGAGGCAGAGAACTGTCTGGGTCAGGAAGTTGGTGGGGGGGGCTTCTAGCCACCAGAACTCTGAGTTAGCACTGGAAAAGTGGGCACCACCGGACAGCAAAGAAGCAACGGATGCACCAGCAGGGGTAATCACTGGTGGGGAAGGGGATCAGGTTCCACTAGCCAGCAGGTCATTGGTGGCTTCACCAGAAGGGGTATTCAGTGGGTGGGGGATGACACTGGACATCAGGGATCACACACGAATGTGCAGGATGGGTGACCAGGGGGTGGAGAGTGCCATTAGATGGTACCTGGTTAGAACAGCACTACATGAATAGCGCCAATCTACAGAGCGCTAGTTTGTGTAGCACTAGCACAGACAGTGAGAGGGGATATACAGTGCTTTCAAGAGTAGCTGACATCTTCAGGTAAACTTTAGCAAAACATAATCTTTAGACACAATCAAGCCTGTATTTCACATTAGTTCTGCATTTCTCCTCCCCATTATTTATAACTGAGATGATGTGCATGAAAACACGATCTTTGCTCCTGAAGTGTTCATCTATTCCTGGTGCTTTCTCCCTACCTGAAATAATAATTCATCCCTTGTGACATCACAGGTACTCCCATGACAACAGATTGTGATGTAACAACAGAGGATTATGACCTGAAGTGGGAGTAAGCTATAGAGGCAAATGTACTCTAAAGGAACTCTTAAGGGCTAAATATCATGTATTCATGCAAATTTCCCCAGTAACAAATGATGGGGAGGAGAAATATATAGAATATATATGGAATACAGGCAGAATAGTACATAATTATTTTGTTTTTCAAAGTTTTCTTTGAGGCGTCAGTAGCTCTTTCAGTAAGCACTTCCCTGGTCACTGTCCATGGTGCTGAAATGAAACAAGGGCACCAGAATCTAAGAGGCTGGCCAAGCTGCTCCTGTGGTGAGGAGGTCTAGGGCATAGAGCAGCCTGGCCAACAGCAGTGAAGTCCAGAGTTCTAATTCTGGTCCCCAACCATTTTATACATATTGGGACTTTGTATTTTTATACAAGGAGCCATGGAAACAGTATTCCACGGCCCCACAAATTTAACTTTCCCCATGATCTGCTCCCCCCCCCCCCAAGTGAGAATCCTTCAGTCCAGGTGGGTTGTGGGGTGTGGGGGGCAGAGCCCCCTGCAAAAACAAAATCAACACTATTTTTTCTGTGTGGTGCTTGACCACTCTATTATTGTTGGCACTGTTCTGACCTAGTGCCCCATTAGACACCAGGTCAGACTGTCACTATTGAAGGGGGTTTGGAGGATTGGGGGGGATGGCTGCAGTACAGTCATCTCACCACCAGGGCCTTGCACCCTGTTAAAACTATGTTTGCAAAGGTGGTAAATAGTGTCCCTTTGGGTGCCATTTACCACCAACTCAAACTGCTGAATATGCTCCAATGCAGGGGGGACCTCCTCATTTGCATGGCTGCAGTGTTATGCTAGTGCTAAGGCACTAACAGGTTTTTCCTGTGCTGTGGGGTGGTCTCTGAATATTGACCCCACCCACAAACCAGGTGCAAAACCCTGTTAGCATTGGCAAATACCCATGCTAACTTTCGAATATCTGGCCCATAGTGTCTAGTCATATATTGTTTGAGGATTGTTTGAAGAAGCATTTGATTGAGAGATATGCCTATAATTGTTGTTAACTTAATAATATCACATTTTGATGTATTCTTTTTTTTTTTGTATTATCTTTTTACCTTCTCTCCTGTGTCAGCCTAGCTGGCCTTTCCTTCAGGTGGCCAGCACCAGCCGCCATGATTCTTCCATCTTCTGACCATTGCCCCTCTTCTTGCTGTCTGGCTGACCCAATGTATCCCTTCATCGGGGGAGCCCCCTTCTACCTGTGGAGGGTGACCTTGAAATGAGACTTTCCAGTCCCTGTAGGCACCTTCTTCATTTCTCCCCAGTGACAAGGGCACAGCATGGGGCATACCCAGGCTACCGCAGTGATGGGGCTGCCATCATCCAGTCTCTAGGTGGCCAATTTCCTGGTTTTCTGTTCCCCTGCCCACTTCGGATGCATGCCATGGCATCCTGGAAGATCATGCATGCAGCGTGTAGTCATCCACACCGCAAAGCATGATGCCGAACTTGGCCACCAGGAGCCACCAAAGGGCAGTGCGTCCATGCCCCCCCTCAGGAGGAGAGCATCTGAGGATGTTCTTGAGCCCTCCATGCTGACCTCTACTCCTGTTGCCCTAGGCTTGGGATGTGAACCCGGATTGCCAGCATGCCAGGTGATCCCCTATTGCCTGGCACCACAGAACTGATGTATTCTTTTTAAATGTATGATATTATACCTTCATATTGCGTGTTTACCTTTTTATCATCATTATTGCCTGAGGCATGAGGTCTTTCCTGAAAATGGGCCCTGGGCTCAGTGTGTCTTATCTGATAAACAAATGAAGTAAATAAAATATAACATTTCCTCATTCTGTCTTATGGCCTCTGGATCAGAATGCCAGTGGAATTCATCAGTAGTGTTTTGATGGCGTCTTCTATAAAGCATTACTGAGACATGAACAGTGCTATTTGAGTCGAGAAGATGTAGAGGCAGAATAAGGGTTCTGCACTGAATTGAACAGATTCAGGGTTAACGTTCTTTTTGAGCCATATTTAGATCAGTGGGATGCAGATGGATGTGGTGGGGCTGTCCACGGGTCACAGGTGGGTGGCATGTTAAAAGGCTTGCTTAGTGGTGAGAACTGCTGCCATTGGGTGGCATGCTAAAAGCCCTACTCTGCTGCAGCTGATATAACAGTTTCTCTCAGCTGAGGCTGAGGCTAACACCATATGATAACCCTCTCTTGGTGCCAGTGGAGGCTGGGCATAGCCCAGGCATATCCTCAATGTCTAGGGGTAAGGTGGCATGCCTCCAGAGGGTCCCCTGAAATATTGGATAACACCCTCTGTGCATCTGTTTACTCACATTTTTTTTTCTTTGTTTATTTTTTCAGTCAAGATGATTTATTGCATTGCCATTTTTCAGATGGTGCAAACAAACAGAAAAACAGGTAATACTACACTGAGCACCACCTCTTACGTTTCACCCAAGGTTAAGTTTATTAACAGATGTATAAAATTACATAGAATATATTACATACCAAAATTTTTTAATCATTAAATCAGATACAGTTGTACAAAATACCAGTATTACAGTAATCCATACATGGATAAAAACAGCATTTATATAAAATCTCTAACAAGCCACATAATTATACATAATAGGCATTTTAAAGTTTTGCAACCCCAAAGATAACATTTGTTTTATCCAAACTTACGATATATGTTATACAGTCATCCTGCTTACAGGACCACTTTGAAAATGAGGTTGCTCAATGGTGAATTCACCTGGTTAAATAAAGTGATTGATTGATTGATTGATTGACTTATGAAGAAGCGGCATAATCCATCTCTCCCTCTCTGTCATTAAAGCATCACAGTCCAGCAGGGCATGAATTATATTTGGAGGCTTTACATTTTTACAACTGCATACTGTTTTATTTCCCTTGCCCAGGCCTTTCTTTCCGCAAAAGGAAACAATTCCCAAACTTTCCAGCCGCAGCCTGCACAAATTGTTTCTGTGCCATTTATTTTCACAGCGTAATAAATAATATTCTGTGCCCCAGGTTTGCTCTATACCAGAATAAAGGCCATATACAGTATGTCTAAATTATGAATTTTCCCCAAATCATTCTGCATTTCAATATCATATACTCTCTGTATGATTTCATCTACAAATTGGTTCATATTTATATTGACTTTAACAGACCAAAGGTCTTCCATGCCAGCCTTCTTTACAATCATATTTAAAGTAGTGAACCAATTTATCAGACTTGTTCTAGTTTGTAACTTTTCCAAGTGGTCTAACCAGCACCAGCTATCAACATCACTCTTCTTTATCAGATGCAGAAATGACCACACACTTCACATATAGATCCAGAAGCAAATGATTTGATACCTTTTAATGGACCAACATAGATGTAACACACACTTCACAGTGCTTAAACAGTTGTCACTCTTTACTGACCATCACTGTGTTTACAGTTATATCCCAGGAACCCAGTCCCCAGACACTCTCCTGGCTGGCACTGTGCAGACAGACTCAATCCTAAATCCAGACTCGAGCCAAAATCTTACGGTGTCTTTGTGTAGGTTTACATTCTCTCATCACAACCAAAGCCACATGGCCCTTCCTAGTTCTTGAATTCGCCAGTGGGTTAGGTTACACATCAGAACAGAGCTCTGCCTACTGAGTACTGAATTTATCAGACTTCCCACCTTACATTTACACTATTTCATACGTCCCACTGTTACACCACAGTGTCTGAGCAGCTGGTGTGCAGGAGAAAGCACCTTTGTAGGGACATTCTCTCAGGTACCCCAGGTTGACAGCCATTTCAGCTCTGGGTACCTCAGATCAATTATCTCCTTCTGTCACCGGATAGGGTGGTGGGCATTATAATACACTGCATACTGCAGTCTACCCTCAGGCAGTGGCCAGCTATCATCCCAACCCTTCTGTCTACAGCAGCATCTCTGATGGAATCCCAAAGCAGTATTCCCCCATTACAAATAGTAGGCACACCTCCTACCTTTGTCAGCAGTTTGATCCTTCTTTCAAGGTTTTCCACAATTTTCAGCATGGGGGGATCAGGACTGGGATCACCCCCAAAAGGATAAACATCCGTCTTTCATCGCACCATCTGTGTGCCACAAGGCCACCAGGACTTCCCTTGGGGGACAGCCATTAGGACACCCATAACCTCGTAGTGCCACCCCTACTCTTTCCTCCCAAATTAATTATTATCTACACTAAATGCCTCCAGACTCCAAAACCCCTGGAGTCACCACGGCTGTCTTGGAGGTTACTAGGTGACTGAACAATGAGCTCAGGGACTGTCATACACTAGATCCATAGACAACTGCTGCTGTGAGGAGCCCTTGCTTCCTCAGCTGGCCTGGCAAGCGACCTGAGGCAAGTTTGTCCCAGAGGCATACTTGTTTCCTCCAGTCACTCTGCCATTCTGATACAAACTCATGCCACACACAACTGGTATTATAAGCTCCACCCACTGGCTTTAAAAGAGTCCTTCAATCAGTAGTCTCTACTGTCTGGCATTCTAGTAAACAACCCCACCTCCTGCTGGCAGTGAAGAGTTGTTACAAAATACCCCCAAACAGGTCTTTTAATGTAAGATAAGTGGTAGAGGAAAGGGCCCAGCAGATCAAGATCTCATTTCCTTAAGTAAGAGTAGAGCAAATATGCAGATGTTTAAAGAGCAGCAGTGCATTACTTCAGCATCTGTCTTTGGGAAACTCATTTAGTTAACAGTTGCTATAATTTGGAAGCACAGCATATTTTTCCTCTCTTATTTGCCTTTGCTAGACATCATGACACATTTTATCCAACGTATGGACTTAAAAATGTTTTAAAAGGGAACAAAACCCTGTTTTCATTTAAAGTGAACATAAGCCCAGGGGTGGTTACTTGTTATATTACCATCCAGGGACATGGGTTTCCATCAAAATCCTGACTCTTAAGAGCCAGGCCCATGGAGCTCTGGGGTGGGAATGATGCTTTTTCTTAAAATCTCTCCTATGGTGGTTGCTCGAGTGTGCTTATTACCAGCTGAGAGCATGCCCACCACAAAAGTGACATTACGCAGTTCCTGTGGGTGGCAGGCAGAGCTCTGGGGAGGTAACCAGGAATTACACCTGCAGAATGGTTACAGTTTACCCATATCCAGAGGTGCCTTCCAAGAAGCTCTGTGCAGTGTCACTACCAATGGAGTGCCATTTTGTATTAGGTTCTAATATTTGGAGAGCTTTTGACCCCATAGTCAAATAGATGTAGGAACCTTATTCGGGGTTTTGCCCCTGCACCCCCATTTTCCAGTAATTTTAATAAAATTACTGCTACTCAGAAAACACAATAAAGTTGAAAATGCTAGAACCTAATACAGCACCGAGCAGCACTTTCCATGCCTCACAAGTACTGACAGCGCGAGTCTTAGGGGTGTTTTCTGGGATGGTGGGATGGCAACCAAGCCATTCCTGGTACATCACTTGATGTTGGGATCCCCCACTTCATTTTCCACAAGTCCTGCATCACTCTGTGTCCTCTACTTCTTCCCACCAGGTGCCTCAGGCAGCAGTGGAGGGATAGCTGTTTTGTGCAGATGTCCTTTAAGGAAGACTGAATAGTGACAAAAGGCCTCAATCTGCAAAGTCTGAAAAGAACTGATCATAGACAAGTGCTTTGTCTGTGTTATGACTAATCAGTATGCCATAGCTGTACCCTCAGCTCAGAAGGAGGTGGAACCAGCCACTTGATGTCAATAGTTTGAGTCACTGAACCCAAAAGAAGAAAGAAATGTAACAAGAAAAACATCCCTACAGAAACAATGTAGCAAGGATTACTCTGAAAGGGTAATCCAATTACTCTGGAAGGGTAACCTGGTTACTCAGCAACGGGAACCCAGTTGCTCTGGAAGAGTAACCTAGTTACTCAGAAAGGGGAATCTGGTCACTCTTGAAGGGTAACCTGGTTACTCAGAAAGGGGGATCTAGTTGCTATGGAAGGGTAATCTGGTTACTTAGGAAGGGGAATACAGATGCTCTGGAAGGGTAGCCTGGTTACTCAGCAAAGGAAACCCAGTTGCTGTGGAAGGATAACTCTTGCTTCAGTGCATTTAATTGGGAATTTTTGTTTTTTACATGAATGTTTGGATAGGTTACCAAGATGTGTTACAAATCTGAGAACAAGTATTATATTGTAGAGTGCAATAGCTGAAACATTATGTTTATGAAAGTTATATATTTAAATGTATACTTGGGCCCAGATATTCAGACTGCGCCAGGCTGTGGTGCAATCTGGGTGCAGCACAACTTGGCTGCACAGGGGCATTGACTGGGCGATATTCAAAGGAGCTGCACCATGGCACAGCATCATTGAATACTGCACCCTGGTCAACCGCAGTGCACATGGTGCAGTGGCACTGCACCAGTGCAAGTGGTCAGAGTGGAGCAGGGGGATGCGCCAGTGCAAGTTCTGTTGCGCTTTACGCAACAACCACGATGTTCAAAAGTGCACATGCAAATGAGGCCATAATGTATGCAAGGTGCAACTGGGGCCATTTGCATGTCATTATGGCCCCATTTGCATGCAGGTGCACCGATCCCTGGTGACTTGGGCCTGGCGCCCTGCCAGGCAGCAGCTGTCGGGAACCGACGCCCCCTGCACAGCGCGGCACTGTGCCCCACAGCCCAATCACGGGCTTAAGTAAAAATAAATCAAGTTCTATATCCCTGGTGGTCCAGTGGACCACTGTCAGCCCTATCGCGGGCATTTGTAATAATAAAAGAACATCCTATATCCCTGGAGGTCCAGTGGAACACTGTCAGCCTGATCGCAGGCATTTGTAATAATAAAAGAATGTCCTATATCCCTGGTGGTCTAGTGGACTGCTGTCAGCCCAATCGCGGGCATTTGTAATAATAAAATCATGTCCTATATCCCTGGTGGTCCAGTGGACCGCTCGCAGCCCGATCGTGGGCATTTGTAATAATAAGATAAAGTCCAATATCCCTGGTGGTCCAGTAGACTGCTCGCAGCCTGATCTCGGGCATTTGTAATAATAAAATCACATCCTATATCCCTGGTGGTCCAGTGGCCCACTGTCAGCCTGATCATGGCCATTTGTAATAATAAAAGAACATCTTATATCCCTGGTGGTCTAGTGGACTGCTCGCAGCCCGATCGCGGGCATTTGTAATAATAAGGTAAAGTCCAATATCCCTGGTGGTCCAGTGGACCACTCACAGCCTGACCGTGGGCATTTGTATTAAGAAATGAAGTCCAATATCTGGTGGTCCAGCGATTCTCTCTCTCGCCACTGAGCCTCACCACCGCTTCCCCATGGTCAGGCGGCAGCAACACCCCACCTGTCTGCCGCCCCTCCGCCCACCAACTGACACTGTAGGTAGGGCAGTACACCCATTGGTCCACAGCATGAGCCAATGGGTGTGCAGCTCATACCGTACTATACATTCCAAATATGTGAATGGATCCATTCACATATCTGGACTGTGTAGTGCAGTCAGGCTGCATGCCCATTGGCTCATGCTGTGGACCAATGGGCATACAGCCCTACTCACGGTGTCAGTCGGGGGCAGAGGGGCAGCAGGTGGGTGGGTGCTGCTGCCCACCACTGACTGGGGGGGAGCGGGGCAGTGGGGCTCAGTGGGCGAGTGGGAAGGGGGGTACCGCTGGACTACCAGGAATATTGGACTTCATTTTTAGTAATACAAATGCCCACAATCGGGCTGTGAGTGGTCCACTGGACCACCAGGGATATTGGACTTTATCTTACTATTACAAATTCCCGTGATCGGGCTGCAAGCAGTCCACTGACCACCAGGGTGATAGGACATTATTTTATTTTTACTAATGCCTGCGATTGGGATGACAACGGTCCACTGGACCACCAGGGAGATAGGACATTATTATTTTGAACAGATGCCTGTGATCGGGCATGGAGGGGCAGCCACGGAGGTGCAGCCAGAGCTCGGGTGGCCACCCACAGGTGGCAGATGTCGTGTTGTGCCCTGCAATATGGCAGCTCACCTGTGGGTGGCTAGCCATTGTTCCTTTTTTTTTGGATCACCTGTGTGCGGTGCAAGTAGGGATTGCACATGCATGGAATCAGCACATCCCGGGCTGAATATCGGGATGTGTGGAGTATGCATGGGCATGCCCCTTACCTGCGCTGCTTACATTACTGATGCGCTCAGGCGCATCGGGATTTGTGCCAGGCACAATCCCCGTTTGAATATTGTGCCGAGGTGCATCAGTGGGTTGTGCATGGTGCAACACTGTTGCGCCATGTGCAACCCTTTTGAATATCTGGGCCTTGGTATTTAACAAGGACTCTCTGACCTCATAGTGCATTTGTTAGTGACATCACGTTCATATCTCACCCCTCACCTCTTACTCAGTATATAACTATTGCTGTCAGTTTCTCACTTTTCCACTATGAAATCCTTTGCGAGCCAATCAGCCTTCTTAATCTGGTTCACTAAATTATGGGGCTCTTTCCCCCTTCTATTTGTTATACTCCTTCCTCTCATGCTCTGAAATCTCTCCTCCATGATTTCACCACTCACCCCTGCAGTTTTGTTCCTGACACTAGGTCTTGCACTTTTATCCACTTCCCTCCAACCTTAACAATAATTAGTAAAGCAGCTTCTCCTCTAGTTTTTCTTTTCGGCCACCACCCCGTCACTCTTACTATTGTATTATTGTTCACTGCATATTGTTCTTATTGTTCTTCTGCATTTTACTGTAGTGCAAAATTGTTGCACTGAATCATTCCCTGTAATTGCTAATTATTAGACTTATTTCCATTATTACATTTTTTGAACAATGTACTTTGCATGTGCACTGCTCTCTCCTCTTCCCTCTTCCCAGGACAGTTCTGAAAATGAACTGACACCAGCTCAGCATGTCTTCCCTGGTAAAACTTTTGAAATAAATACATTAATTAATTTTGGAACATTTCATTTTTTTCCAATTGATCTGCAAGTTTTTTTCCCCATTCCTTGAATTCCATCAGTCATAAAAAAAAACTGTTAATAGTATCTGCCAAGAACATCATTTATTTTATTTGTAAATTTGTTTACCTGATGGGAGTCCTGGACAGGTACTTGTTTAGGCTTGACCCAGGATAAAGCACACAGAAATATACAAATGAGTTGTACAAAAACAGATTCAATACAAATAAATTTGTCAACTACTTTAGAATCATCAACCAAATTTTGCATTTTTTTTTAAAGATGGTATGACCCAATATTCTGGATAGAATTTGGAAGACGGTTTCAAAAATTAGGAGCAGAAAAAAAGTGTATTACAGTTTAGGCCAGCAAATCATGCTTAGCAAGATCAAAAATCATGGACATGACACCAGCCATTGAACCAGTGTCCAACCAAAAAGAACAATGTCCATGAACCTGACCAAGGCTGTGCCAGTGCAATGACCCTTAGGGAAGCCATGGTGCTGGTAACACAAAAGGTCATATTTTTCAAGGTAGCAATTCAATTTACCACTATTCTTTCCAACAATTCACTAAGGCACTTGATAACTGACATGGGGTGGAAGTCTTCCAAATGACTAGAATTAGATTTCTTGGAACAGGCACAAATTGTTGGAAAAGAATGAGTAATTAAAGAAAGACTGAAAATGACACTTGGGGAAAACAATTTGATATGCTAATATTTTGAGAAAATGAGAGTCTATCATTATTATTTTCACATTTTGAAATAAGGAATTTAATTAATTTAACTACTGTAAAAGATTAAGTTTTTCTGAAATGAAATTTTGGTCTGTCAATACTGAGATCACATTAACCTGTATTTAAATTACCGTCAACAGAGGAACCATGGCCAGATTCAAAGTTATAAAAAGAAAAGTCCACACATTTCTTCTTTAATAAGTCAATAATCAATCCAAATGTATAACTATTTTAATATAAACATGTAGTTTATATGCAGAACTCTTATGTTTAGACTTGACAAATGAATTTTTATTTGCCCAATTTTTGGGACCCTATTTCTCTTTAACTTGTTTTCAAACATAGCTGGATTTAAGAGACCTAATAAAATATTTACATGGATTGCATATATAACCCATGGGTGGTGCTATCCCCAGTGTTACACCCCTGCCTACTACCATGGACATAGGCTAAGGGGTTTGGGTTTGCTATCTGATAACCATTTCTGAAAACATTTGCACAGTGCCTCCACTCAGGGTGCTTTACGTGGGTAAGGTGGTGATGGGTGTAGCCCCCCTGAGCTGCTACACCACCCACATTAATCATTTACCTTCTTCAGACATGCCCCAATACCGAGTTCCCCACATTTCAATATTTTGAATTAAAGACTCTCTCTAATAATATGCTCACACCAGATATTTCAACAACAAATAAGAGATTTATTTAGGGAGTATAAGAAGTTAGGAAGGGTAAACAGGAGGAATAGAAGTTATGCAGATCTATTTTTACAAAAATGTACAAGGTTGGTTTAGGTTTTGCTGATAACCCCTCCAGCTGGGTGGCTACATACAAATAGGCAGACATAAATCACATTTTACTATTCGACTTAAGACATCCAGTGCCCTGGTTATCTAGCTGCTGACAAATCAGATGTTAAACATAAATATTATTAATACCCACACTGGTACCAGTACCCAGACACAATATGAAACCCCGCAATCTCATACCATACTGGACAACCAGATACCACAGTCCAAGATGTTGCAGGCCTGGTGGATGTTGCAGCTGGTTGATGTGGCTGGCTATTGATTTGAGGGTGGGGGCAACTTGGAAACAGATTCCTGTAAGATGGCAGATTACTATTTACAACCATGGCAGGAATTGCCCTATATTTTAGCAGAAATGGCAGGGATTGCCCTGCACTTGCAGACTTCCGAACATTCCAGGACAAGCTATTTGGATCTTACATCCAGAACAGTCAGCACAATATTTGAAAATCCCATCCAATGCAATGAGAATGATACTTTTGTCAAGCATCCTTTTTTCAATTGAAATGAGGTCACATCCAGTACATTTACACACCAAAAAGGCATCCATCCAGTTTACGCTGACAGCGACACTTTTATCAAGCATCCAGTACTGTAGTTATAGGAAGTCATGTCCAGTACATTCTATATACCAAGAACACTATTCACAAGCAAAGTCTCATCCAGCACATCTAGTCATTGTATACTTATCTCAAGCACTCTCAGATGAAATTTCTGGTCAGACACAGGTAAATTCTCTTCAGGGTATCTTAGACATAATATGCTCCAGGGCCTCCTGTCTCATGAAGTGGCAAACATGGATTGGCAGTCAGCTCCACGAAGGCAGGACTCCAGCCCTTAGCTACAACAAATTGCAACACATTTATATGCTTTACTAGCTAGGTATCTTGCTGCACCTGTGATTTAGCCATTTGGGTCACAGACAAGATGCATCCATCCTAACTTTCACTAGACAGTCTCTGTAGGGGCTTTTCATCCCAGACTGATGACTCAGAGATCTTATCACACAGCAGGAAATATCTGGAGCAGGGCTTGAGGCCCCCAAGATTACTTGTATAGTTTCTCCCTTGCACCGGGGGTACAAGGGTAGTCACTCAGGTCCTCCACGTGTCTCGTCCACAATCGAAGGCATCCTGAAGTCTCTTCAGCTCTCTCACCACTGAGGCATGGCAGAGATTCTTCTTTTCCACATCTTTCCCCAACATGGAAGGGAGGGCTAGCTTCTGGAGGACATTTCTGTCAACCTCCAGACTAGCTGTTGCAGAAACTAAAATTACTTTAACTGGTACTTTAACTAAAAAAATAACAAATGCCCCCTGATGACTAAAGGGGCTTAGATTAAGTGGCCCAGGCCTGGTGGCATTGCAGGGGCCTGAGCCCCCAACCCTGTGGTGGGCTTCCAGCAGGCTGGAGCCTGCTCTCCTTCTTCTCACTCTGGTTGATCTCAATAAAAAACTGGCAACACTGTCTCTTATAGGGCTCCTAGTATGACTCCTGCTTGGCAGCATAGATGGGGTGACAGGTCTCTAAGTGGCTGGGGGACCTGTCAATCAGAACACTCAAGGCACAATTGGATTGGAGAATTGGTGTGTAAAATAATGTCCCTGTAAGTCCCTATGAGCACTTGGGTGGTTACCCATGAGATGCAATGAATGTCCCACAAGTCCTGGCTTTCTTTTCCTGGCACTCCAATTGGCTGTGACTGCTGGCAATGGCTGCTTAATCCACTGTCCCTTATAGCAGATTAGACACAGTCCTGAAAAATGTCCTCGTGCAGCCAGAAATAAACAATTATTTGCCCCAAATGCCCCACAGTTCTGTAGCACAGTTGGTGGTCTTTCAGTCACTACACACTTGAGGAATCTGGCTCCTTTTGTTTTCCCATCACTATTGCACTTATGCAAGCTCCCCCTTCAGCAGCAGACAGGCTGACACACAAGAGTCCCAAAATACTGACAAATCCAGGGAAAAGCATCTATCTCACATTTATTAACACTCTCCCCCACATACACAGTAAATCCCCAATAAGAAGCAACAAGATCCATTATTTAAAACATTTAAATTCTGTACCTTTCAGCCGAAGCCGTTTAGGGCTACCCTGGAGGCAGCCAGACACTGTGTTATGTATTATTCAGATGACCGGGGCCCTGCTCAGGCATGGTTAAACAAGCCCTGGTCAAACTCTTTCAATTTTTACAGGAGCGGTCCCCCTGCAGGCTGTCTGTGATCACCGGGTCCCAATTAGGTGGGAGGGCTCCCGGGACCCACAGCACAATCCCCGAGGCAACTGCAAAACAAGTGACTCTACATCAAAGGCGCTTTACATGCCAATGCGACTCCCGCTGCCCTCGAGGCAGCACTTCTGCAGTGGGAGATCGTGGTCAGCATTTTAAGTCGTGAGGGGCTGGATTTTAAACTTGGGCAGCAGGGTAGAGCATCGAAGGAGCAATAAGACCTGGGGGACCAGAAAAAAAATTAGTGGCCACATCGGGAGAAGCCCGAGAGACAACAGAAGGAGAACAGAAGGACAGGGCTAAGATAAGCCCAGACTGGCATTTTTAGGAACCCCCATTCGCAAGGGGGTTACACATATTTTACTGTATTTTTTTATAAAACTATATTTTTTATTGAGGTTTTGTAGACATCAGTAGAGTGATACTGTTTGCAATGCATAGTTCAAAAGGTGATCATCACACAGCATTGTTATTACTATTTCTTATGATATGTAATAATATTATATTTCCACTTTGTTTGTTAAGTTGGCATACACATCGGCTAAAGTTATGTGTGGTAGCAAGGAGGAGGGTCCATTTCCATAGTGTTATTATATAATTATGGGCATCTTCCTTGTGACCAAATCAGTCTACATAAATGCCTTTCTTGTGATGGGCTGAACTGGTTGGGACCTTTTTCTACCCCCAACACCTCTAGCATTTCTTAAGTGTCAATGCCCACTTCTCAATTTATGGAATTAGGTGCAGGCGGGTCGAGGCTATGTGCATGAATCAACTGCTCCATCTTTTTGTCAGCACTGGTACTGCATTTTGTAGTCTGGCCGTTAGGCTTTCCATTTTATATATTTCATGAGTTACATTTTCCTCCTTAGTGATACATGGAGGTTCTGATTTTAACCATAATTTAGTAATTGGCTTTTTGGCTGCTCCAAGTAAAATGTTAAGTAAATAAATTGCATGTTTATCCTGGAAGTGATGAGGAATAGTTTAATGTATTTTATTAATAGAAATAAGGAAGTAGAATTGCTATATGCCAACCAGGCCATTTCAAGCTTTGTTATCCTTGACTTAAAGTCTTGACTAAACCAAATATTTATTAGATCCCCTAAACGTCATCCTACACATTGAGAATGACATCACACCATTTCTGGTAATCTATTACACAAATTAAATGACCACTCCCTGTATGAAGTAGTATTTCTGATGTTAGACCTTACCTTATCTCCCTGTGAATATGAGGTCATGGCTTAGTGTTGTACTGCATTGTATCACCATGAATAACTTGCAGTTGTCAACCTCCTTCTCATGCTCTTTTAATGTCTTGTAGACTCGAATCATATCCCAATGGCATTTTCTCTTTTCCTCTGAAAACATCCCCTTGTTCTCCAGTCCTTTTTTTACAACCCTGTCCTTTTAACTTCTAGCTCATCTACTGTTATGTTCTTCCTGTAATGTGGGACAAGTAATGCACATAGTATTCCAGCTGTGGTCTAACCAGTGTTTTGTACAACGGTAGTCAAATTTTACTTAACATTCTTTTTGTTTCTCATCTTTATACATCACAGGTTTTTTTTTTTGTATTTTTGACTGCTATATGGTGTTTGCTTCAGGGATTCCTTGACTACTACTCCCAGGTTCTTCTTTTTTTTTTCTTTTCAATTCTATTTTATGTGCTCAGTTGGCCAGGGCATCTCTCAGAGGTGCCCGCTTGATGGAGGCTGGACCCCCACCCAGGACCTTCCAGCCCACCAGATCACCCCCCCGGGGAGGGCCCACCTGCCTACCTGGTGTCTGCCTTTCTGTGATAAGAGGGTCGGTTCTGGATGAGATCCAAAGGGAATCAGAGGAGAGATGGTCCGGCATTGGGGATGTGGTCCTGGTCCCTGGAGCCTTTGTTGCCTCCCTGGTCCACCAAGGGTTTTTCTCATAATGGTTGCCCCTTGGAGTGCAGACGTGCAATGATGTCCATGGCACTGGCATGCTGACATCTGTTACCGCTCCACCTCCATATCTGTTTGCACTGCATGTTCCTGGTGCTACCCTTGGTTACTAGGAGCAGTGCTAAGCCCAGATCCTTCCCCCAGAAGAGAGAGCAGTCCTCTGTACGCCTGATCCCTTCCCTCCCCTGTTGACCCCTGGCAGCTCAATTCCATTCCCAAACCCAGGACGCCAGTGTGGCACGAGATGTGGTGTCCAGCACCTTAACTCTCAGTGCCACTGGGCCGGCTACTCACAGGTTCTTCTTGATTCGAAATGGTGATCTCCCACACATTAAGCACATATTTTCAACCTCTATTTCTATCTCAAGGCTGCACTGTTTTATTTTATCCAGTCTGAAGTGCATCTGGCATGTTTGCTTAGCTTCTTAGTATATCCATGTCTGTTTGTAGCCATATTCCTTCCTCCCCTGTGTTAACTGTTCTGGCTAGCTTGGTGTCATCTGTAAACTTAACCTTTACCTTCTTCCTTTTCTAAGGCATTAATGAATATGGTGAATAAGACAGGAAAATAGCCGTCCCTCAACAAAGGCTACTCATCACACTTCTCCACTCTGAGTACGGCTCATTTAGTCACTCTTTGGCATATGACCCCCAGCTCCCCTGTGAGGGAGGGAGGGTTGATTTACATTATTTTTATCTGACAGTGATTTACCTAGGATAGGAACATTTGAAATTTAAGAAACAAGAAAACTAACAATGGCGCATCATGTTCACCTACTGTCATCTAGGCTATCACTGAATGTAATAGTATACGACAATGTTGTTGACTTTGATGAAAAATGCTACATATATAATAATACTTTACATTGGGTGGGGGTGTAATGAGTTTATTTTTACACACCTAAGATGTAGGATGCTTAATAAAACATGAGAGAAAAGTATGAGTAGTTTGCTAAAACATCACACACTGAGGGTTTGTAAAGAAATTAAGTTGCTCCGCGTTCTCATATTTTATTTTTTATAATTACTGGTTGTCAGATGAAGACAGCCATTTTGTTTCAGTCTAGCATGCTGGCACTCACTGTGGTTGCCATGGATGTGGAGGTTTGGAGGGAGAAAGCTAAAACTTCACTGGTGAAAAACTGACTGAGGATGATTTTCAGCCCCCACTAGATTGGCACACCATGTGCTTAACCACCACCTGTTGCAAATTGAGATATTCTAGGAACCCTGCACTATATTTTGGAAAAATAGGGGTCCTGGCACAAAAGTCCCTGAGTTTGTTGCAAGCTGACCTGTGTGCCAAAGAAACTGCACATGGGACGGGAATGCCGCAAGATGCAGTACAATTGGGTCGCAGCAGTGGCTGTGGCAGGGACCCGCCAGCTGTGCATTTGAAGGCTGGTGTGGCCTGTGGAGGGCAGAATGGGGTGGGATGGGTGGTGGTGACAGAACGTGGACAGGGATGTAGCATGGCTGCCCCAGTGTTAGGGACTGGGTGTGTGGGGGGTAGCAGTTGTGTGACTGGTGCTGGCAGGGTCTTGGAGGGCATCAACCATGACACCACCAGTGCTGGGACAGGTGGCCAGGTGCAGAATGGTCACATAAGTCTGCTGGCTGCAACAGGGGGGGTATGGACCACTTCACACCAAGCCATGGCACTCAAAATGGCACATGGGCCATTTGACTTGCCATGGCTGCTCTAAATCTGGCAGCCTGTGGGCCCATTGAGGTGGTTTACAGAATCCCACTTAAGGGGGTGCTGCAGCACTGACCTGGCACAGGCATCTGTCTGCCTTACTACAACAGTACATCCTTGCAAGGATGGTGCAAGCTGGGCCACTGCAGACCCCCCCCCCAGTTGGCGAAGGCACCATCTGAAAATCAGGAATGACACATGATGTGGCATACCATGCCCCTTGCACCATTCCTTGTTGGTACAGGCATCGTGTATCATTTCTGATCATTTGAAAATCGGGCCCACTATTTTTTCAGATGAGAATCTTTGCTCACAGGGTTTATTTGAAGTAGTGTCTGGCATACTGTGTGAGCCTAGTTTGCCTTTCTGTGCTTTTGTTAATATGTTAAAAGATGCAGTGGCAATTTATTTTTAAATGAGCATGAGATTTTTTTAAACAGTGGTCATGGCTGTTACTGATGGACAGGTTTCAGTCATGTACACTCCATTACCTTCACCCCGTTATATACAGGTGTGTATAACAGAGAATAAAAGTAATGGATATCAGTTCATAATTAAGCAATAAGGCATGGCAGGGAGTGCATTATGGTTGCATAACAGCTCACCTTGGTTGGCATGAAGCACAAGATGAAGCAGAGTGCTTCTACCATCTGAGGAAGCCATTAGCCCACCATAGCACACCCCCTGGAATGCCTCATTGTGCTCATAAAATGGATCCTATCAGTAGTAAAATACATTAAATGAAACATTTTAAAACATCTGTCTATGTGTTGAAAATCAGTAAGAAAACAAGCATTTGTCAATGCCGAATGTTGATTGTGCTGGTCTGTTGAGCTCGCTCACTGCCCCTCTGTTACTCACTCAGTCTGTTTCTACCAGTGCTGCAGGCTGCTGTTTTCTACTGGGCTCCTGCCTGCATTGGCACCTTGTTCTACCCACTAAGAAATCTGAAGCTGTCCCGACAGAGCTGCGTTGAGGTGGCTCACTCCCACTCACTCATTCTGTTTCTCCTGGTGCTGCAGGCTGCCCTTTTACACTGGGCTCCTGCCTCTGTTGGCACCTTTTTCTGCCCACAAAGAAATCCACAGCTGTCCCGACAGAGCTCTGTTGAGGGCACTCACTCTCCCTGTATCTTCTGTTTCTCCTGGTGCTGCAGCCTGCCCTTTTGTACTGGGCTCCTGGCTCTGTTGGCACCATTTTCTGCCCACAGAGAAATCTGCAGCATTCCCGACAATGCTCCATTGAGCTCAATCAGTCCCCTTCTCTCACTCACTCATTCCATTTCTGGTGGTGTTGCAGGCTGCCCTTTTCTATTGGGCTCCTACATGCATTGCCGCCATTTGCAGCAGTTACAATACAGCCCTGTTGAGCTCGCTCCCCCTCTCTCACTCACTCATTCTGGTTTTCCTGCTACTGTAGGCTGCCATTTTGTACTGGGCCCCTGAATGCATTGCTGCCTTTTTCTGCCCACAAACAAATCTGCAGCAGTCCCAACAGAGCTCTGTTGAGCTCACTCACTCCCCCTCCCTCACTCACTCATTCTGTGTCTCCTGCTGCTGCAGGCTGCCCTTTTGTACTGGGCTCCTGCCTGCATTGGTGGCTTGTTCTGGCCATAAAGAAATCTGAAGCAGTCCCGACACAGCTCCATTGAGCTCGCTCACTCCCCCTGTCTCACTCACTCATTTCATTTCTGCCTGCGCTGCAAGCTGGCCTTTTGTACTGGGCTCCTGCCTGTGTTGCCGCATTTTCTGCCAACAAAGAAATCCGCAGCAATCACAATAGAGCTCCGTTGAGCTCGCTCACTACCACTCTGTCACTCACTCATTCTGTTTCTCTTGGCGCTGCAGACTACGCTTCTGTACAAGGCTGCTGGCTGCATTGGCACCTTTGACTGTCCACAAATAAATCCGCAGCTGTACCGACAAAACTCCATTGAGGTTGCTCAGTCTCTCTCTGTCACGCGCTCATTCCATTTGTCCTGGCACTGCAAGCAGCCCTTTTGTACGGGGCTCCTGCCTTCATTGGCGCCTTTCTCTACCAGCAAAGAAATCCACAGCAGTTCTGATAGAGCTCCGTTGAGCTCACTCAGTCCTCCTGTCTCACTCACTCATACTGTTTCTCCCACCGTTGCAGGCTGGTCTTTTCTACTGGGCCTCTGCCTGCATTGATGCCTTTTTCTGCCTACAAAGAAATCCGCAGCAGTCCTGACAGCGCTCCGGTGAGTTTGCTCACTCCCCCTCCCTCACTCACTCTCATATTCTGTTTCTCCGAGTGCTGCAAGCTGCCCTTTTGTACTGGCCTCTTGTGTTGGGGCCTTTTTCTGCCCACAAACAAATCCAGAGCAGTCCTGACAGAGGTCAGTTGAGCTCGGTCACTCTACCCTTCACTCGTTCCATCTTAATCTATCCCAAACACTGAAGTCCCACAGCGACCGTGCTATTCTCCGTCAGGACTGCAAAAACATATTTTAGCCAGGATGTGAAAAATTAGAGCTGTACTGTTCATAAGGAGATGTGAAAGAATGCCACTGTTGAAAATGTGGTGTGAAAATATTACAAATTTGCGAAGTTACAAGGGTGCGTGGAAACAGTTGAACGCACGCTTGTAACACAGTCATGTTATGGAGTTTTGACACCAAATTTCCAACATAGGTATTTTAGGACCTCTGCTTGTGAACAGTGCCACTGTCATTTTCTTAATCTGTCCTGAACACTGATTTCACACAGCTTCGTGTTATTCTGTGCCTAACTGTGAAACCACATTTCACTCAGGATGTGAAAAATGACAGCTGTACTGCTCATAAGGAGGTGTGAAAAATTGCCATTGTTGAAAATGTGGCATGACAATATTATGAATCTGCAAAGTTACAAGGGTGTGTGGAAAGTGTGCAATGCACCCTTGTAACACAGTCATTTGATGGGCTATCGTCACCAAATTTTCAACATAGGCATTTTAGGACTTCTGCTCATGAGCAGTATCACTGTCATTTTATTACTGTGTCCCTGACAGTGATTTCCCACAGTGACCGCTCTAATCTGCACTGGAACTGCGAAAACACATTTTGGCCAGCATGGGAACAATGACAGCTGCACTGTTCATAAGTAGGTGTGGTAAAATGGCAATGTTGAAAATCTGGGTGAAATACCATTCGGCGAGATACGGCTGTCATGCTAAACTACACAACGCACACTCGTAACAGTCATTTTATGGAGTATCATTACCAAATTTTTAACATAGCCATTTCAGGACCTCTGCTCATGAACAGTGTCACTGTCATTTTCTTACTCTGTCCCGAACACTGATTTCCGACAGCAACCATGCTATTCTGCGCCGGAAGTGAGAAAACACATTTCCCCCAGGATGTGAACAATGACAGCTGTACTGTTCACAATAAGGTGTGACAAAATGCCAATGTGGAAAATCTGGCATCAAATATTACAAATTCAATGGTTATAGCTGCAGAAAACTGTGCAGCTTTACGCTCAGAAACAGTAATTTTGGGATTTTCCACCAAATTTGCAACATAGGCTTTTTGAGAGCCCACCTCATGAACATTGGCACAGTCATTTCATTAATCAGCCCCCAAAGGTGATTCTGCACAGTGACCATGAAATCACCTTTCGGGGCTGATTAACGCCATGACAGTTGAAGCATTCATGAGGAGGGTCCCAAAAACCCCATGTTGAAAATTTGGTGAAAAAATTCCAAAAAATGTCTGAGATATGCAGCAAAGTTGAAAAAAACCTATTTACTCCATTATACAGCTTACTAACATTTCCTCAGTTCATGGTCGGCTTTGAAGAGTGCAGACGTGTTCCCAGTCCAGCAAAGATTATCGTGCCAGACTTCGGAGGTAAGTATAGGGTGAGGGGGGAGTGGGGAGGCAGGGTGCGCAGTGGGTGGGCGCGGGTTGCGGGAGGGGAGTCTGGGAGACCGCGATGGACTATTTTTTCTTTACAGGTAAAAAAAAACAAACAGATAATGTGGGATGGTTTTTTGCTTCACAGGGGCATTTGGCACACTGGGGCGGGCTCCCAGCATGCCACCAGAGTCTCGCTTTTGGGGAGGGTGCTGTAGCTGACCGGGGATTGGGCACCCCCATCGGCAACTAACAAAGGGGAAGAATTCTTTCTGCCGATGGGTATCAGGCACCCTGCTGGCAAACAACAAAGAGGGGATTCCTTTCTGCTGATGGGGATTGGGCACCCCCGTCGGCAAATAACAAAGGGGATCCTTTCTGCCAATGGGTATCGGGCGCCGGAAACAACAAAGGGGATTACTTTTGCAGTGGGGATTGGGCACCCCATCGGCAGACAATGAAATGGGGGGGGTCACATTATGCCGACATGGAGTAGGCTCCCCCATTGGCAGATAAACATTGGGGGGTTATATTGTTTGTGAACAGGGTGGCAACCCACCGCCATGTTCACAAACAATATCAGGCTTGCTAGATCCACCCTGCAATGACGGGTGGCTCCCTCATTGCAACAGATGGCTTATGGTGCAATGACGAGGTGGACCCTGATTGCAGAGGCTGATTTGTCACAAGTTGGTGCAAATGTTCCAGACTTATGTCACCAGCAGCCTACAAAAGCACTGGAGGAAGTGGGACAAGCCTTGGCAGGCTGTGGGAGCATTGGCCACAACAGTGCCGTGCCTCCACAGCCTGCTTCTCAGCAAGCTGTTCCAATGTTTTTTTTGCACTGCGCACAATCAGCATAAAAAGAGCAGTTTGACCTTGTGTAACCTCACTTGTGGTGTAAGCCACAAGTGAGGTGTCTGAGGTCAAGCTACTCGAGTGCAGATAAACCATTTATTTCACAAGTTTTCCACTGCATACTCCATTTATGCAATTCTTTGGTTTTTGCTTCTGTAGGGGGCATTTGTTAGTCAAAAAAGTGAATAAAAATTTAATTTTCTGACATTTTGGGCTGATTATAGAAAATCTAAAATGAATCTAGAAATGAAACACCTCTCATGTTGTAGATATTTTTAAGCTGAACAACGTTTGTGCTCAAAGTACTATACTATCATTTTTGGTTTTTAAGTTATTTGCATTTGTTTGATGAAAAAGTGCACAAAAATGGAATTTTCTGCTGTTTTTTGCTAATTTTAAAAAAACTAAAAAGTATCTATAAATGAAACACCACTCATTTTGTTGATATTTCTGTACTGACTAAATGTTGTACTCGCAGTACCTTGCTATCGTTTTTCATTTGAAAGTTATTTACATTTGTTTGCGGACAAAATGAAAATAAAAATTAATTTTTTGCAGTTTTTTTCCTAATTATCAAAAATCTAAAAGGTATCAATAAATGAAACACCACTCATTTTGTACATATTTCCATGTTGAACAATGTTTGTGCTCACAGTACCATGCTATCATTTTTCATTTTAAAGTTATTCACATTTGAATATGGTTAATACTGCTACTGAGGCTGAACAGTCTAAATTTATTTATTTATTTATTTGTTTTTGTTAATCGGGTAGGGCACACTAGACAGTTATTGCCTATTTTAGGTGCACCGGGAGGGTTACAAAGGTAGTGACTACAGGAGTCAGTTACATACAGTTGACAACAGGATTAACAGAAAATGAAAAGGCGGCCAACAGTAAAGTACAAATTTAGCAAACAAGAAAACAACAGACAATACCTAAAAGAAAGAGGAAGGAAGGCATCATTAGAATTGAGGTTGGGAGACACAAGTGCGTACAATTATGGAGTAAAGCTAAGCGAATTCAGGTAAAACAAGACAAATTTAGTTACAATTTATGAGGTAAATTAGTGCTAACAGAAGTAAGTGCATATGAGGGGAAAACGGGTGGGGTGGGGAGGGACTGGGTGGAGTGGATGGAGGTGGGGAGGGACTGGGTGGAAGGGATAAGGCCAATTAGGGAGAGATGAGTGAGGGGAGAGGATGGAGGGAAGAGGATGGAGGAGGGTGTAAAGTCAGAATTGCGTTACTAGTTCAGAGGGGTATGGTGCAGTGGGGCCCTTGGAGCTCATGGTACTTGAGTAGGGAGGGTAATACTAGGAGGTACAGGGGCAGGCAGAGGAGGGTTTCAGGTAATGCCAGAGTGAGGTTTTGAAGCGGGGATGTGAGGGGGCGGACCTGGTAAGGATTGGGAACGAGTTCCAGATTTTTGGGGCAAAGGAGGAGAAGGCCCGGTCCCCCATGAGGGAGCGAGTTCTAGGGACAAGCCGATCGAGGGCCTCTCTTGATCTTAGCTGATAGGAGAGGGGGCCAGGGTTAAGGGGAGGGGTGAGGGCAGAGGGAGTGGCCGATCTTATAATGTTGTCAATGAAATTACCAAGCACAAAGGTGCGATGCTTTTCTGGAGGGAGCCACTACAGTCGGGAGTAGAGGTTGCAATGGTGAGTAAGGGGCGGAGCGGAAGGGGTGAAGTGGCAGATGTTATTGTAGGTGGAGTCCCATTTATGGAGGCTGGATGGGGGTATGGGGGCAAAGGTAACCAGCCTGTAGCAGAGAGTAGGGAGGAGGACCCCTCTGGCTAGCGCCAAACGAGCTGCAGGGGTTAGGCAGTTTTTAGCTTTGTAGGCAAGGCCAAGCTTATAATTTGTAGCCCTGCAGACATTACAAATATGCAGGTGAGATTGAGCCGCGGGTCCAGAGTGACACCCAGGTACTTGACTGAGGCCGCTGTCTGTAGGGGAGAGCCATCGATATCAAGAAGTTGGAGGGGGAGAGGCAGGACTTTATCTTGTTCCGTGAGCCAAACAGCATAGCTTGGGTTTTTTTGAGGTTGATGATGAGCCTGTGATCCACTAGCCAGGACTGAATGCGATGGAAGTCTGCGTTTAGCTGGGAGTTGATGGTGGCAATGTCATGGGCACAGGTCAATATGACCAGGTCATCCGCATACAGAGTGGTACGCCCATGGATAGCGGATGACGGAAGATCATTGATAAAGAGGGAGAAGAGGGTGGGACCAAGGATGGAGCCCTGGGGGACCTCACAGTGGACAGGAGAGGAGGAGGAGGAGGAGGAGTGGGTACGATTGAAGTTGGTGTACTGCTGTCTGCCAGAGAGGTAGTTGAGGAACCACGCATAGGCAGTGGGGGAGAAACCGAGGGATCAGAGGGTGGAGCAGAGGAGGGAGTGGTCAACCTTGTTGAATGCTTTGGAGAGATCCACAAAGATGGCACCAGTGAGGTTCCCCTGGTCAGCAGCAGTTCTGATAGTCGAGGCGACAACAGCGAGGGCAGTGGACGTGCTATGCCCTTTTCTGAAACCGTGTTGAGCCGGTGAGAGGAGGTTATGGTCCTGAATATAGAGGGATAGCTGGGAGGCCACGATTTTCTCAAGGATCTTGGAGGAGGCTGACAATATCACAATAGTATGATAGTTCTGGGGGTCCTTGGGGTTGCCTTGTTTTAGGAATGGGACCACCTTTGCCACCTTCCAGATATCCAGGATTAGCCCAGAGCTGAGGGAGGAATGGAAAATGTGCAAGAGAGGCCTAGCAAGAAGATGGGCCCCTAGCCTGAGCAGTTTAGGCTTGAGGCCGTCATAACCTGCCCCACTGTGGGGGGATAGGCTGGCGAGGAGCTTCTGAGTCTCGCAAGCAGTCACTTGTTGGAGGAAGAGTGGAGGATGGGAGTCAGAAACAGGAGGTGGGGGGTCGGGGGCCTTTTGGGCAGAGCACAAGGGAGGAGGGGCCGGAGGTTCGGAGAACAGGGAGTTAAAGGTATTAGAGATGGTGAGGGGGTTGTTACAACTGACCCCGCCAATAAGTAGGTCAGTGACTTGCACTCTGGCAGACCCACCGACTGCTCTTTTGATATTTTGCCAGAAATTCCTCGGGTTAGCGGCTAAGGAGAGCAGGGCGGATTATGAGTATTCGCTTTTAGAGGAGCAAATTGCTTTTTTTGCATATGTTTCTGATGGTCCTGTAGGCAAGGAGATCGGTAATGCTTTGGGAGGCCTTGTAGGTCACCCAGCTTTTGTTCCTAGATTTCATAAGGGAGAAAAGGCCACCATGAAGCCATTTGGTGACAGTGACTTTTACTCGCCTCCTGGTCGGGGGTCATGTTTGTTCTGCACGGGGATGAACTTGGTAAGAAATTCCTCAAGAGCTCGTGCTGGGTCATCTAGTGCAGTAACCCCTGACCAGTCAACAAGTGAGAGGTCTGAGAGGAAGTGATGGGTATTTAGCTTAGAGTAGTCCCTCATTGTAATCACTTTGCTGGGGGGTTTTGATCGTAAGATGCCCCACATGCAGTAGGTGGGCGAGTGATCAGAGATGGCATCCGGTAGGACACCTGAGGATGTGATCCTGTCAGGTCTGTTAGACAGGATCCAGTCGATTAGCGACCCTTTATTCCCCCAGGTAGAGGGCCTTGTAGGCTCAATGATGACCTGGCTCAAGGCATGGCCCAAGAGCAGAGGTTCGTATAACTTGCGGTTGGGGGCCAGCCAGTCTAGATTGAAATCGCCTATGATTAGGACTTCGTTTGACCCCACTATGTCACTGGTGCAGTGGAGAAGGGAGGAGATCTCTTGCAGACCACCCTTGGGAGGGTTGTAGGCACATGTCAAGTGCAGCACTGTATAGATAAATGGCTAATGACATAAGCACTGTATAAGCACTGTATAGATAAATGGCTAATGACATAAGCACTGTATACATAAATGAAATTTATGTATACGGTTACTCAGATAAACAGATTTATCACACTCTGTTTATCTCCACCCCATTGCATATATATATATATATATATATATATATATATATATATATATAGCAAAACAAAATGGTTATATTAAATACATGCTGAAAATAGAAAATAGAGTTAAACATCTATGTTTTGACCTTAGGTCTTCTTCAATAAATATCTAAAAGAGAAAAAAACAAAAAACAAGTTAGTGTAGAGGGAAGGTAAAATGAGGGATATATACATGTGAGGAAAGAAAAAAGGGGAGACTCAGGGAGAAGAAATGATAACTGGCAAGATTAAGAGAGAATCTGAGAAAAAAAAGGTGATGATGGGAAAGATAAAGCATAATAGGAGTGAAAGAGCTAGGGAAGTCCCCAGCTGGGGACTAATTAACAGGGCCTAGTAAGAAAGCTGAAAGGTGACAAATGTGTGGAAAGGAGACAGAGATGGAGGTTTATGGTGAAAATGAAAAAGAAATTAAATGAGTACAAATACAAATAGACTTTAGGGAAAATAAGGAGTGGCTGAAAGATGTTAGTGGAAAATAAGTCTACCATTTAAACCAGAGGGCAGCTGGGTGCCAAGGCGGCTAATCAGCTTGGCGTCCCTGTTTTTTCTATGGTCAGAATATACACATATATATATATATATATATATATGTATGTATTAGAGGCAAAAAACTCTGTTTAATGCATCAGTTAGGATTGTTCCACAGCGGACAAAAACAAGGAAGTCGATCTTAGGGTTGAAACCCCTTTGCACCCCTCCAGCCCACCCCAACTGGAATCGGGTGCGCTTAGTCATGCGTCTAACTGTCACCCCATCACATGTGGAAAGAAGCTGAGGAATAGGAGAATGGGGTGATAGTTAGACTGATGATTCAATCGCACTCCAATTCCAGTTGGGGGTGGGCTGGAGGGGCAAGGGGTTTCAACCCTAACATCGAATTTCCTCGCTTTTGTCTCTGTGGAACAACCCTAATTGATGCATTAAATGGAGTTTATTGCCTCTAATTTCCCTTCTTTTTGAGAATGATAATGAGAAATAGTGAATGTAATGCAGCGGCGGGGCCCCGCGCTCCGGCCACGTGATGTCTTGTCACATAGTAGCATTGTGCCCGCAAACGCAAATTATAATGCGCATGGTGACACAAAGTGAAACAGAAAGAGAAACAGTACTGTAGACAGAAATGTTAAAAACAACGCAAACACAACCGCAAATGAAAACGCAAAGGGTAACACACATGGTGGCGTAAACGTGAACGGTAAGTGAAACGGGTACGGAACCGCAAGCAGAAACGGTAATAGTAACAGTAATGTAAGCGCACAGGCTGGTTTTCCCCAAAGGCTGTATAGAGAAAGACAGTGAGTAGAAAGAATGTATGCAAAATAATGACTCTCGGAACACAAAAATGAGGACTTGGAATAGTAAATTGCTTATATCTCAGTAACCGTATGACATAGAAAAAAAATGTAAAAGTCATATGTATTATCACTTTCCTGGCTAGTTTTGTACTGGGGGCTCAAAATTTTTGACAAAAGTCCATTATCTTACCGTTTTTCGAGATACGGGCCCTGAAAAAAATTAAGCTGAGATATAATGTAATCCTATGGGGAAAAAAAGCAAGTTCTGGACTGCCATAACTTTGCCTCCCTGTAATATTTTTCACCAAACCACTGAAAGGCACATCTGTGGGATGTTGGCTGTGTTCCTAAATTTCGCCCAAAAGACTGAACCATTATTTTGCAGCAGGGCGCCAAACTATTGCTGCAATGCGTTGTACGCCATAATGTTATCCTATGGGAAGAAGTGTCAACTTTGGAGTACTGTAAGTTTGCCACCACGTAATATTGTTTCAGTGAAACACTGAAAGGCACATCTGTGATATATCAGCTGTGTTCCTTCTAAATTTCAGCCCAAAACTCCAAACCGTTTTTTTGCAGTGGGCTGCCAAAGAATTATTGTTATTTTGGGCATAGTGTCGCAAAGTAGTGTCGTGATTTAAGAAAGCTTTCGCAAAAATTTGCGACACTTTCATGAGTGCGACACTACTTTGCGAAAGTACTTTTTCCAGAAATCTGAAAAACATATTTCTGGGGTGTTTTACCCCAAAATGAAGACATGGCTAGCATCCTCAGGGCCT
Organism: Neoceratodus forsteri; assembly: GCA_016271365.2. NCBI lineage: Eukaryota > Metazoa > Chordata > Ceratodontiformes > Ceratodontidae > Neoceratodus > Neoceratodus forsteri. Next base: position 277,188,282 of record CM028136.1, on the reverse strand, counting down.
GACTAGGTGAATACAAAAAGAATTAGGTTGCTAGAGGGTCTCAATTTTAAATGCCAAGCATTTTTCTGATCACTATCTGAAAACAAAATGGCAGATTTGAGACAGTAAAAGGGCAATTTGCGACAGTAAAAAGTGCATTTGTGAAAGTGTAGAACTTTTTGTTAACTTTTCCCATTGAATTATAATGGGAACTTGTTTTTCGAATAACTTCTGAACCGTTTAATATTTTTTCACAAAATCTTCAAAAGGCACATCGGGGACCCCGGCTGCATGTTCCCTGAAGATTTCGTACAGGTCGCGCAAACCGTGTGACCTGTAAGGTAACCGTAAATTTAAAAAAAGTAAACGCACACGCAGGATCATGCTTAATAACTCGCAGGACCGTATATACACCGTACAAACTTCTGCAGATCCCAAGGCGCATGGTCTTAATTTGTATTCCACATTTCAGGCAAATCCGTTGAACAGTTGCAAAGTTATTAAGGTAGAATTTGGGGTTTAACATGTAAATGGCTCCTCAATCTTAATCTCAGAAGACTACCATATACCATAATATATATATATATATATATATATATATATATATAATATATATATATATATATATATATATATATATATATATATATATATATATATATATATATATATAAATATATATATATATATATATACACAATTCAAAAATGAAAAAGTAGAGCTTGCAATTAGATTGTGGTGTTATCAAATGGCCAGTAGGTGGCACCAGTGCTGCACATACTATAGACAGCAAATATGGGCAGTAGTTAGGAGAAGGAGGGCAGTGCATGGTAGGTGAGGAGCGATCTATGGTAGGTTTCTGGCAGCTGTCCCAAACAGAATCAGGGAGTTTGAGGAATGGTGTTTTTATTAGGCCAGCTGGGGCCCTTTATGGAGTGCCAAAATTGCTGGCAAGTGTGGGAGCCTGTCTGACATTTTTTTTAAATCAGCATTTAGCAAGGAGGTGGGAGATACTAATGTAAGTGTCAGAGCCTATTATCATGTTTTTTTTAAATCTGCTTTCAAAACAAGCATCTGGGAGCTACTGATCTAAGCTGTGGCCATGGCTGTGGTCGAAGACAGAAACTTTACGTTTTTTTGTAATATCTGAAATGGAAAGGAGTGACAGAAACAGGAGCTGGCCAGGACTCAGGAGTACTGGAAACACACTCTTGAGCAGCCAGTGCAATTTGTTCTTACCTGACAGTGTACTGCTGAGTCCTGATTGCCAAGAGCTACTTTCAGCCAGGCTGCTATTCTGGAATAACGACCAAGCTGGAAGTACCTCTCAGCCAATCAGGATCAAGCATTATACTTGCCCATTTCTTAATTACTATTATTGAGTTATTGTCAACTGATTCTATGACTCTTAACTGGCACTAGGAGAAGAAAACCCTCCAGTGGCAGAAACATTTGGGAAGTTAAGGGGTAAGTGATTTATCAGTTCCTACCAGACATATTCATTCTACTATGGGTTATGCCTCTCATGATCCTCCCTCCATTCCCCAATTAATTAGTTACTATATCCAAAAGTTTTATTTTCTATAAGAAAACAATCCAACTTCAGTTTACAAAATTCAGTCAACATTCCCTAATGCTTGCCATAGGATCTTCCCATGTTTTCCACTTTTTGTGTGAAATGTTTTTCTTTCTTTCTTTCTTTCTTTCTTTCTTGCTAACTGGAAAAGGCACACAGAGCTGAGGCTCATTTCCAGGTGTGACCCGGGGGAAGAGGAAAAGGAGAGTAGTGAGACAGGTAGGCAGTTATAAACAATGAGAAGTGCAATGACAACAGTTACAAGTACAAGCTCAACTGATAAATATAAAAAAGATTAAAATTTAAAAAAATAAGACAGAAAATATAAAACAATATAAGACTATACACAGGTTGCTTGCAATAGTTTGTTTGATTTGTTTATAGACATAGAAACATAGAATGTGACTGCAAATAAGGACCGCTTGACCCACCTTGTCTGCCAATTTTCCTAGCTAACTGATAAGCTGCAGATCCTAGTTAACCAACAGCTTACTTCCTCCTACCACCACATGGACTGCCTTATGTCTGTCCCATGCATTCTTGAATTCCCCCACTGTTCTTGACTCCACAACCTCCTTAGGGAGGCTGTTCCATACATCCACAACCCTCTCTGTGAAAAAACACTTCCTCACATTACCTCTGAGCCATCCCCCCTCTATCTTCAAATTGTGCCCCCTTGTTCTTGCACATCTCTTTTCTGAAAGATGCTGCCCTCTTGGACTTTGTTGATTTCCTTGAGGTACTTGAAGTTTCTATCATGTCCCTCTCTCCTTCTTTTCTCAAGGGTATACATATTAAGCTCCTTTAGTCTTTCTTCGTATGTCTTCTGGTGCAGCCCTGCACCATTTTGTTTGCCCTCCTCTGGACAGCCTCCACTCTGTCTATGTCTTTGCGGAGATGGGGTCTCCAGAACTGTACACAGTACTCCATATGGGGTATCACCAACTGTCTGTACAAAGGGATAACTACTTCCTGTTTTCTACTATTGATGTCTCTCCCTGTGCATCCTAGTATCCCCCCAGCCTTCCTTACTGCCTTCTCACATTGCTTGCCCTCCTTTAGGTCACCTGATATAATTACCCCCCCCGGTCCCTTTCCAATTTTACTGTTGTCAGTATTTCACCCCCCATTGTGTACTCTTCCCCTGGGTTTTTGTTTCCCAGGTGCATTACCTTGCACTTCTTTGCATTGAATCTGAGTTGCCATACATCTAACCATTTCTCCAACCTTGACAAGTCCCTTCTCATCCTTTCCACTCCATATTGTGTATCAACCCTGTTGCAGATCTTTGTGTTGTCTGTAGAGAGGCATGCTTTTCCTTCTAGTTCCTCTGCAATGTCACTTAAAAAGACATTAAATAGGACTGGTCCTAGTACTGAACCCTCGCGGTACCCCACTAGTAACCCTCCTTTCTTCACTGTGGACTCTATTTACTATTACGCTTGCGTCCTGTTATCTATCCAATTTTTCATCCAGGCTACCACCTTGGGACCCACTCAAGGCTGGCTAACTATGTATTAATCTTTTGTGACTGTATCAAATGCCTTGCTGAAATCTAGGTAGGCCATGTCCACAGCCCCTCCCTGGTCTACTACTTTGGTCACCCAGTCAAAGAAATGTATTAGATTTGTCTGACATGACCTTCCCATCATGAATCCATGCTGCCTTGGGTCCTGTGCCCCACTGGCCTCTAGGTAATCAACAGTTCTTTCCTTCAGAAGTGATTCCATCATTTTCCCTACCACTGAGGTCAAACTAACTGGTCTGTAGTTTCCCGCCTCTGTTCTGCTCCCACTTTTGTGAAGAGGAATCACATCCACCCTCCTCCTGTCCTCAGGTACCACCCCATCCTCCCATGATTTGTTAAAGAGAGTAGTCAGCGGTGTCACTAGTTCTACCCTTAGTTTCTTTAGAATTCTTGGGTGAATCCCATCAGGCCCCATTGCTTTGGCCACCTTCAATTTTATTAGTTCTTTCAGAACCCTTTCTTCTGTAAATGGACTGGTATAGACCCTTGTCTTCAGACTGCTTCTCTTGTTTGGTTTAGGTACCTCCCCTCCTCTTCTTTTGTGAATACTGAGCAGAAATATTAATTCAGTATCCCTGCTTTTCACTGTCGCCCTCTACCAACATTCCTCCCTCCTTTATTAAGCCCTCAGTATCCCTCCTTTGGTCTTTCTTCACTCCCTAATGTACCTATAAAGGTTTTATCCCCCTCCTTAACAGAGTTGGCTATCCTTTCCTTGGTTTGGGCTTTTGCTATGCTGATTGCCTTCCCAACCTCTTTCTGCTTTAACTGATAAAGTTCTCTGTCCTGCTCCTTCTGTGTTTCCTTATATTTCCTGAATGCCATCCTTTTCTCCTTAACCTTCCCTGCCACCTCTTTTGAGGACCATAGTGTTTTTTTCCTTTGTTGTGTTTTGTTGATTTGCTTTACACAAGGCTTGTTGCCTCTGTGATGGCGTTTTGATTACTCCCATTGTTCCTCCACCCCTCTTTCTTGCCTGTTTGCTAGTGCTTTTCTGAGGCACTCTCTATTCTCCCAAAGTCAGCCCTCCTAAAGTCCAATACTCTTGCTTTTGTATGGCTTGATTGTATGACTGTATTTATAGTGAACCACACTGTTTGGTGGTCGCTTGTTCCCAGATGGGTTCCCACTTCTAAATCTGAGATTCTTTCTCCATCCCCATTTGAGAGTACCAGGTCTAAGATTGCTCCCTCCCAAGTGGGTTCCAATACTAGCTGTCTGAGGCATGCTCCCTGTAGGGCATCAAGAATGACCATGCTCTTGGATGTGACTGCAGCAAAGGTGCTCCAGTTAACATCTGATATATTTGGGTCCCCCATCAACAATATCTCCCCTTTCTTTGCCATTCTAAGGAAGCCTTCTATCATTTTCTTGTCCATTCCTTCCCCCTGAGATGGGGGTCTGTATGCAACCCCCATGCGGATTGTGGTGCCATTCCCTGTCTCCAGAGTGACCCAGAGTGCCTCATCTGCTCCTGTTTACTCTTTTAGTTTTGTTGCTTTGATCCCTTCCTTTACATAGAGAGCTACCTCCTCCTCTTTTAACCTCCCTGTCCCTCCTGTAGATTGTGTATCCTGGTATGTTGACATCCAGTCATGGTTCTCTGTGTACCATGTTTCTATGACTGCCACAATATCCAGACAACCCTCTTCCATCAAGGCCACTAGTTCAGGGGCTTGTTACACAGACTATGGGCATTGGTGCTCATCACCCTCCACTTTTGGATGGCCTTACCCTTTAGCCCCATTCCTGTCCTTACTGCCTTTGCCTTTTTTTACATTTACCTCTGTCCTTCTCCCTAATGACTTCTCTGCCTTGGCATTTACCTCACTAATCACCATGTTTTGTGGGGGGAGGCTGGGATTTCCCTGCTCCTTTTCAGTGCCTCCCCCCTTGGCTAGTTTAAATGCTTGCCAACGAAGCATTTAAACAATTATTTAAGCATTTATTTGTTTATTCTGGCTGGCCCATGGGCCAAAAACCCATTTTCATGGTTGACCAGTGTACATAAAGACAGACAACAGAGCATTTCATAATATATAAAAACAAAATTATTTATAAGTATATGCATACACAGTACTTTGAAGTAAAGCATTTACACTCACTTTCAAGGGGATACAATGGTAGTCGGCAGAAGATCTGCAACAATTGAATTAGGGGGAAGGTAAGCCCTCCCACAAGACAGAGCAGGGGAAAGAGTGAAGAAGACAAGAAAAATAGGGGTTTCTGCAGAGACTGGGAGAAAATGGAGACAGAGGAGGGAGAGAGAGACAGGAGTTTAGTGGGGGTATGACAGGAACATGTAGGGGGAGTGGTGAGTCTTAATAGGTGTTTTAGGGATGGTAGGGATATAGTTTGGTATGGAGAAGAGGGGAGCATGTTCCAGAGAGAGGGGAGCCAGTATGAGAAAGCAGCTTGAGCAGAGCATAAGTGGGGATGGTGAGTAGAGAAGAAGTGTAGGGGGTAAGAGGAGGGGGTGGAGGGGGAGAGGAGAGAAAATAGGTAGGAGGGGAGAGAGTCAAACCAGTATTTACTAATGAAGGCTGAGCAGTGGAACTGGTGAAGCAAGGGTAGGGGTGATGCAAAGGGAGGAATAGAGGGGAACAATGGTGGGTGGAGGGAGGAGAGTTGGAGGCAAAGTGACAAAAGGCATTGCAGAGGGTATCCAGTATGGCAATGGAGGAGGAAAGAGTGGTGTCGTGTACCACATCTGCATAGTCAAAAATAGGGAGGATCATTTTGATTAGCAGGTCCCTGCGGTCTTCAGTAGAGATACAGTCCTTGTTACGGTAAAGGATGCTGAGCTTGGGATGAAGTTTGAAATGTATAGCATTGATGTGGACTGAGAAATCTAATTTGCTATCAAGCAACACACCAAGGTATTTGAATGCAGAAACAACCTCCTACTAGGTGCCATCGAGGGCGGAGAAGACTTGGGCAAGTGAGAGCCTTGCTAGTTTTTGGCAGGTGCTAAAAGTCATGGGCACAGTCTTTTTGGTGTTAACTTTGAGCTGGTTGGCATGGAACCAGTGTAACAGTGTTCCCATGAACTGCTTTCAGTTCTGCACCCCCATCCCAACTGAGGAGCATCTTTCTGTAAGTAGTATCCTGCTTCTATCCAGTTTTACACCTGAGACAGCCTGAAGAACAGGATGGTTATGTCTTAGTCAGGTTACACTGCAAGCAAGTGGCAGTGGTGAGATTCAAACCTAGGTCTGCAGGTTCACAGCTGTGTTCACTAAGCATTATTAGAACAAACTGCCTAACACTTGAGAAAAGAGGAAAGTTAAGATGAAAGAGAGGGTGAAACAGAGAGGAAAGAAAAGTTTTTGTGCTTGACTATTAATTGTTGCTGGTTCAGTGTTTCCTTTCGAGGACTCATCTGGTTTATAGTGCTGTACGCTGCATTACTCCTTCAGACAATTACATCTAAGCTAGTTAGTGAACCCTGAGGAATAAGGACACTTCTGCCTCCTTAACCCATGGAGAACAAAGCTGAAATTCCTGCAGGCAGGGTGAGGGGGCTGAGAAGAGAAAATCTCTACATTTACTTAGCCATCATATGTGCAGATGGACAATAATATCTGTAATCTTAAGCAGGTAGGAGTCACTGAGCCTGGTGGGTATGGAGTAGAGAAACAGCATTACAGGGCTCAAATAAAGTCTTGCATTTTACTGTTATCTGGACTAACCAGGACTTCCATGTAAATGAGCATTGCTCAATGGAGCTTTTATCCTGGTAAAATATACACAGTACAATACAAGACTGGAAAAGTGAACAGCCTACAGGAAAAGCTTTGCCATAGACCTCAATTTCTTCTGCTGTCATTAGAGCACTGAACTGCAAAGCAGGGAGCTGTAGGTTCAAATTCTACCTCAATGACTGCTTCATTTGATTACCTTTAGCAAATCTACATAACTACCTGTGCTTCAGTCCTCACAGCTGTATCAAAGCAGGACCCCACTGAAAAAAAAGGTGCACAGGTTAGCTCTGCTCTCCTGAAAAAATAAACAGTGATAACAAAAAGTAAATACCGTTTAAGGATGGGAAGAGGTGATGCAGAAAACACATCACAAGTATTTTAGTATATAGTTACTAGATAGAGAGGTAACAGACAATAGAGAAATAAGGGCAACATTAAGGCCTACTAGCAGTCACAAATAGAGGATACATCGGAAACAACGAGCAGATACAGGGAGAAAGCAAAAAAGCACAAGATACTTATAATGAATGAAAAGAAAATATTAAAAAAGGGATTAGCAGCAAGAAAGTATGGATATTTAAAGGAATTATACAGGTATGTATATGGCTAGTGAAAAACTAACAACCCAGTGGGTCAATTAAGAGTGGAAGGGAAAATAATTAATCAAAGATCAGAAAAAGGAGGCAGAAGTGTTAAATACATACAGTACCTCTGTTTAGTTTACAGAGCCAAGACACAACGGAGGATAGTGTAAACAAGCCAGGACAGGTAGGGGGAGAACAATGAAATTGGGGAATGTTCACCAGCAAGAAAGTGTTTGATAAATTGTTGGGTAAAAAGGCAGATAAATTCACCTGGGCCATACGACATATGACATCTGCATCTGTTAACTCAGGTCCTGAAGGGACTTGCATGAATGAAACATAGAAACATAGAAGTTGATGGCATATAAGGACTGCAAGGCCCATCCAGTCTGCCCATTTCTTTTTCTACCTTATGAATGTGCCATCGGTATTTGCTCTGTCAATGGCCTATCTATTCATACTTATCTGTATTGCTCCCTTATGCCTATACTATGCATGTTTGAAGCCCTGCACTGTATTCATATCCACCACTTCCTGAGGTGGGCCATTGCATGCATCCACTACCCTTTCTGAAAAGCACTTCCTCACATTACCCCTTAATCAGCCTCCTCTAATCTCATGCTGTGTCCTCTTGTCCTGCTATTTTCTTATATTGAAACATGTTAGACTCTTTCACATTGCTAATGCCCTTAAGGTGTTTGAATGTTTCGATCATATCACCTCTCTCCCTTCTTTGCTCTAGAGTATACTTATTAAGCTCCGTTAATCTGTCCTCATATGTTTTCTGATGCAGTCCCTGCACCATTTTGGTGCCCTTCTCCGACTGCCTCAGTTTGGTTAATGTTCCTTGTGAAGGTGTGGCCCAGTACTGCATGCAGTACTCCAGATGGGGCCTAACCAGTGTCTGGTAAAGAGGGATTATTACCTCCCTCTTATGACCTGTGATAACCCCTACTAATACACTCCAAAATCACCCAAGCCTTACCTACTGCTTTAGTGGTCTGCTTGGAAGATTTCAGGTCATCTGTGATGATGATGCCCAATTCTTTTTCTTCCCTTGTGACTGCCAGCAACTCCCTCCCAACCAGTAGGTGGCTTCAGGTTTTCTTCCCCATGTGCATGATGTTGCACTTCTCTGCATTAAACCCCAGTTGCCACTCTTCCGATCATTTTGCCAGTTTATCCAGATCTCTTCTATTCTGCCCACCCTATCTGGATCATCTACTCTGTTGCAGATCTTAGCGTCATCTGCAAACAGACACAACCTTACCCTCCAGTCCAATGTCACTGATGAAGATATTGAAGAGGACTGGCCCCAGGACTGATCCCTGAGTTACCCCACTTGTGACTTGCATCTCTTCTGACTGCATGCCATTTACCACCACTCTTTGTTTTCTGCCTGTCAACCAGTTTGTCACCCAGTTGATCAACTTCTGACCCACCCCAAGCCTACCCAGCTTATTAATCAATCTTCTACGTGGAACAGTATCGAAAGCTTTGCTGAAGTCAAGGTAGGCAACATCAACTGCTCCCCCTTGGTCCACCACTCTGGTTACCCAGTCAAAGAAATCTATGAGATTAGTTTGACAGGACATTCCTGTTGTAAACCCATGCTGTCTTGGATCCTGTGCTCCTATGGATTCCAGATGTTGCACTGTCCTTTCCTTAAGGAGTGCCTCCATAATCTTGCCCACTACTGAGGTAAGACTGACTGGTCTGTAGTTCCCTGCCTCTTCCTTGCTACCACTCTTGTGGAGCAGGATCACATGATCTCTTCTCCAGTCTTCTGGGACCTCTCCTGTGCTCAGAGACTCATTAAACAGTTCTAATAATGGCACTGCTAGTTCCACCTTTAGCTCCTTTAGTACTCTGGGATGTATGCCATCAGGTCCCACTGCCTTGTCCACCCTGAGCTTATCGAGGTCTTGTAGGACCCTTTCTTTTTTGAAGGAACTAGTGCACACCTCCCTCCCCTCTGTGCCCATGGTGCTGAGCTGTGGGCCCTGCCCTACCTTCTCCTCAGTAAATATTGAACAGAAGTATCTGTTTTGGATAAATGCTTTACATGGTCCTCCTCTTCACATGCCCCCTTATCCCCTTTCATCTTAGCAATACTCCCTCTGGACTTTCTCCTTTCAATAATATATCTATAGAAAGTCTTGTCACCTTCTTTTACTGTTCGTGCTAGTGTTTCCTCGGTTTGGGCCTTTGCCTGCCTTACTGCCTTCCCTGCTTCCCTTAGGGAGGTTTGGTATGCCTCCTTATCTTCATCCTGCTGCATTCCCTTATATTTCCTGAAGGGCCAGCCTTTTGGCTCTGACCTTTTCTGCTACTGTTTCTGAGAACCAAAGTGGTTTCCTTGTTCTTTTGCACTTCATGTTCTCTCTAACACAATGAGATGTTGCTTCAGGTATTGCATCCTTAATACTTGCCCACTTTGCCTGTACCCCCTCACCTGTATTTCTTCTTGCCATAGCTAGCTTAACTCTATTGGCCATCTTATCAAAGTCAGCTCCTCTGAGGATATGATTGTGCTATTCAAAAAGAAAGTAACTTCATTGCAAAAAGCTGCATTAATGTACCAGTTAGGGCTTAAGTTAACATGACAAAAGTGGTGAGATGTGTTAGGGTTTCCAGCTCTAACCCTAGCCCCCACCTACAAGCGGTAAAAAGACAAGGCCACACAAACAACCACAGACAGCCATCATCAGGTAACACAGAAAGCATACAACTGTTTCCAGATAACACAGACGCAGTAGCATTGATGTGCTACCTTCGTGGATTTGAACCTGCGGCTGCAGGGCCACTTTTGCAGATGACAATACTCATGAAGTGTGGGAAGCAAGGATTTCTATCTGCTGGTGCAGTCACACTGGTCCTACATGCAGAAATAGTGTTGTGATATGAGAATCATGGATTTATATCTTGCTGCTAGAAGTGGATGTGTGTGTTGAAGTGTGCATCTGCATGATTATTGCAGAAGCTTAATGTTGTGATATCAGTATTGTGGATTCTATCTGCAGCCAGAAGTGGGTGTGTATGTAATGAAGTGTGCATGTGTATCGATGGCTGCAGAAGTGCTGGGCCATGATGATGGATTTCTTTTGTGTCATCTGGAAACAGTTTATGTCTTCTCAGTTGCCCACACAAGTAGAGGAGGTCACAAGGGCTCCCAAAGCTGCCCTCCCTCGAAGACCACTCATACACTGCAGCTGCCCATACAAGTAGAGTAGGTTGCAAGGGCTCCCAAAGCTGCCCTCCCTTGGAGACCATTCACACTCTGCAGGTACAGAATCTGTAAAGCAACAGTGCATGAAAATTCAGAAACAGCATGGTGGCACTTGAAAAACGGCCACTTGTTTGCCCGCAAATTTGAACTGGGGACCTGTTTTGTTTTTGGTGCCATTTTCAAGCCAGTAGGCTGGGGCCAACCTTAAAAGTCAGCGTAGCAGTGGAGATAGCTTATAGTGTCATTAATTTTTCCTCCTAAATACCTATTTCACCTGCAATTTGCTGTATTAAATCAGCTTTATGTGCTTACTGAATTTAGTTTAACTCAAATGTTATTTTTTCTGTTAAATACCAAATGCAGTCACCGTAGCAGTGGAGATAGCTTATTGTGTGGCTAATTTTGCCTCCTAAATACCTATTTCACCTGCAATTTGCTGTAACAAATCAGCTTTATGTGCTTACTGAATTTAGTTTTACCCAGATGTAATTTTTTCTGTTAAATACCAAATCCCTGGTGCCTTAAGATGTGCTTATATTAAATGTAATTTGCTCCTAAACACATTTCAAGTTATTTTCACTTAAATCCCAGTTGAAGCCTAAAAGTCTAAAGTAATTCTGCTAATTGACAAGCAGAGCTCCACTTGGTGCATTTCCTTTCCCTCCTCCAGGTAGCCCCTCCACTCTCCTTACCTTATTCAACCTAGTTTTTCCTTTTCTTTTCCTCTGCTAGCTGCCCACACAAGTGGAGGTCGTGAAGGTTCAGAGGCTGCCCTCCTCGAGACCACTCACACACTTCAGGTGAGACTCTCTGAAGCAGCACATGAAAATTCAGAAACAGCACAGTGGCACTTGAAAACGGCTGCTTTTCTTGCCTGCAGATTTGAACTGGGGACCTCTTTGCCCCAACCGACACTATGTGTTGGCTACCCCACCATCCTTGGTGAGCAAGGCCTTATATAGAAAGGCTCTCACGTGATTTGAAAAACCTCTCAGCCCATTTCCCCACCAGCAATTTATACACTTTCACCACTAGTGGCCACTAGCACACCTAAATGTCAATCCCTAATAACAACACCATGCAACTTCTCCTGGATCTAGCTCTTATCACCTACTCTCTACCCTCTGTGTCTATCCCCCTTCCACCCATTCCAAGGAGGGGCCTCCCAAACCGTACTGATACTCCATGGCAACTCCCTGCCTGAATATATTATCCCTCCCTGTGGCTACCAAATGCTTCTTGACTCACTACCTCCCCTCTTCCTCTTGCTACATCACTATGTTTACCTGCTCCTCCTCCTTCCTCCTGAGCCCTTGACTCACCCCTATGCTAGTGACCAATGTGGGACCACTATCCTGACCTATCCCTTTCCAGGTTAATCTCCTCACTCCTGGCCCCTATAACCACATAACATCTTGTCTCTTAGCCCAACTCATACATACCCTTCCCACCCAGGTCTTGCCTGCAAAATATGTCCCCCATCAAAAAGCTAGTACACACAACTCAAAATACTCAGGACTGCCTTGCTCCAGCATGTACTCCTCCTCCTCCTCCTATTGGGTAATGTGCACCCGTAATCCTAGACCTGCATCAGATGCTCCCCAAGTGAGCAAGCCTGGTAACTTCCTGCTTGCACCCCTCAACATCTGCAGCCTCCAGAAAAAGTTCACACCCCTCCAATGCTGGATCACGCAACACTCTAAAGACATCCTTGCTTTATCCAAAACCTGGATCTCCAAAGACATCCTGGATGCATCTGTCACCCTCCCTAGTTACTCCATTTTTAGAGATGGCAGACTATGCAAAAGAGGCAGCGGTTGTGCCATCTACATCAGAAACTCCCTGCATGCCCTCCCTGTCTCACTCCTTCCCCCGCACATGGAGCCCATACACTAACCATTAAGTTACTCCTTGGCAACCCTGGAAAAACTCTCTACATCATGGCTATCTGCATCCCCACATAACCAAAAGTCTGCCTCTGACTCAGTATTTACAGTATCATCCACCTCCCATACAAGAGTGAAATTATCATATTGGGAGACTTCATTGTGAACTGGCTCTCCCTATGTCATCCCCTTCAAAGAATCTGTTCTATCCTATGACTTATTTCCAGGTTGTCCAGTCTCCCACCAGACTGGATGCAAAAACTAGGACCGCTACTTTAATTGACCTCATCTTTACTAACTGACCTAATAATCTCAACCATGTCAAAGTGCTCTCAGATAATCTAAGTGATCATTCCCAGGTTAACTGCTGGTGGTCAAACAAATTTGCCACAGTCCCCCTAAAGTCTCCCTCCAAGGTGCCTCAATAAAGGATCCCTTTCCTGCCTCAAAACACACCTCACAACCTGCAAAGGTCCCCTCCACACTGCCCAGTCTGTAGACTCCACCTTCTCTACTTTATCTCTACCTTTAATGCTGCTTGTGACATTTTCACCCTCTTCTCCAAGCAGATAGTGAAATACAGAGACTAACCCTGGATCACCCAGTCTCTGCTAGGCCAAATGCACCTCAGAGATAACCTCTGGTATAGATCACATGACTCACGGCTCCCCCAAGACAGACAATGTTTCAGAGAGGCAAGAAACAAATGCACCTAGGTCATCTGCCAAGCCAAAAGCTACTTATTTTAAACAAGCCCTCACCTCCTCCTGGGGATCCGGGAAAAAATTCTGGAGCAATATTAAAGAGTTCAGTGGGAAAGTTGTATCCCCTACTCTAACCTAGCTACTAGTTGATGGGAACATCACCCAGGATCGCACTTCAGTCACAGATGCCCTAAATGCCACCTTCTCTGACCTCAGCCATATCCTTCCCCAGAACTTTTTAACCCCATCCATAACAGCCCTATGAACAACCTTGCCACCGCTGACCCTCCCCTTTCCAACTGCACATCATCTCCTGTAGTGAAACAAACTCTAACTCACCAAAGTCCTGATGAATGCTCATTTTAGCTATGATTCCCTGGACCTTAAACTCCTCCATCTTACGCTGGATGAGACCCTGCTCCATCTCACCAAAATTCTTAACTTGTCCCTATACCTCAGCTATTTCCCAACACCCTGGAAACATGCAGTAAATACCCCCATTCTGAAAAGTGGTGACCGCAAATCCACCAGTAATTATCGGCCCATCTGGACCCTACCCCCCCATCTCCAAGGCTCTTGAAAAAATAGTCTCTGACCAACTCACAGATCACCTGTACAAGTATAACCTGCTCTGTACAGAACAGCATGGCTTCAGGAAGGGCCACAGCACCACCACTGCCCCCTCGAGTTTACATCATTCATACACGAGGCCCTGGAACAAGGCCACCTGGTGGGGCCATATCTACGTACTTGACCAAAGCATTCGACACCGTCAGTCATGCACTGCTCCTACACTCACTCCCATCCCTGGGCATTTCCCCAGATGCTACTTGTCGGTTCAAAGATTATCTCTCCAGCTGAACACAACAGGTCAAATTAAACACCACAATCTCCTCCAGAAGACCAGTTTATCAGGGGTCCCACAAAGATCCATACTTGGCCCCTACTTTTAATCCTCTTTCTGAACTCCCTCCCTAAATCCTGCAGTGGGAAATTACTGCTCTATGTGGAAGATGCTGTAGTTTTCTGGAAACACTCCCTTCCAGACCCCCTTCATCATGCCCTTCAGGGTTTCTTTGGTGAACTCAAAACCTGGTTTTCTGACCACCATCTAATACTGAACTACAAGAAAACCAAGTCCATGATCTTTTCCCACCACCAGACCCCACACAATAGCTATCCATTAATGATCATTAACTTGCTGGGTACCCCCCTAGAACATGTCATCTCTTTCAAATACCTGGGTGTCTTGCTGGACACCTCCCTTCCCTACCATGCCCATATCCCTCACTTCTCCTCCACCATTAACTCCAGACTGGGGCTACTATACTGCCATAAGCACTGCCTACCCCCTGTGGCCATCCTTCTTGCTGTATCCTCCTCTGTCTTATCTTTAGTAGACTGCAGCATCATTATCTATGGGACTGCTGATCAAACTGCCCTTCACCACATAACACTAGCACTCAATAAAGCCAGCCACCTGGTCTCAGGATGTGATAGATTAACACACCTGTAAGCTTTACAGGCTTACAAACTGGCTCAACTTTGAAGGTAGACTTAAGTGCCACACGTGTCTCCTTGCCAAGAAAAATATTGCAGAAGCAAGCCTCTGGCCTCCACCCCTCATCCAAGTGATTCCTCATAAAAGAGCTTCCAGATGTTCTGCAAAAACTTCCCTCCTAGTCCCCCATTGCAGGGTCTCCCTTGGTCAAAGGTCCTTCCACTATCACACCTCCTCCTCTGGCTGAGCAGCCTACCCCCCCACCATTTCCTTGGAACCCAGACTCGGCTGCTTTAAAACTGGGCTAAAGTCCCTCCTACTTGACTCCTCGTCCTGTGACTGTTCATAGCCCACCCTCTCTTTAGGATTTGTCTGCCCTCCTGGGTCCAAGGTCCTGTTTTTCAGATATGTAATTTTCCCCAAGTCTTCTAACTTATGTATTCACTTCTTAGATGCATTATTCCACTAGTGTGTATTGTAATACCTCTGATGCTGGGTCACTGGTCCTAAACTGTATGTACTTCTGAGCTTTGTCACTGTCTTTATTTCTGCACTGTTTGTTCCCTTTATATGCTTTGTATTCCTGATGTGGAGCTTTTGCAAAGAGTCTTTGCCTCAAAGGGTTGTAATTGAGATTGCCTAAATAAATAAATAGTCTTACCAAATGATAGCCGTTTGTATTGTTTGTGTGGTCTTGTCCTTTTGCTGCTTGGCATGGGAAGGTAGGTTTAAAAACCTTAACACCACATTTCCCTACTTTTGTGGCTTTAAGTTGAACCCTAACTGGTGCATTAATGCAGTTTGTTTTGCAATGAATATAACGATTGATAGATAGATAGATAGATAGATAGATAGATAGATAGATAGATAGACAGATAGATAGATAGCAAAAAAAACTTCATTAATGCACCAATTAGAGTTCAACTTACTGCCACGAAAGTAGGGAAATGTGGCATTAGGGTTTCCAACCCTTACACCCCACACCCTAAAGCAGCAAAAGTATAAGACCACACAAGCAACCAAAGACAACCATTATCACGTAAGAAAAACAACATACCTGTACAACTGTTTCCAGATGACACAATATAGTATCACTGATGTGCTACCTTTGCAGATTTGTATCTGTGCTATGCACATTGCAAGACATACATACTCACTTCTGGCTGCAGATAGAAATCCACAATACTCAAATTATAACACTACTTCTGTATGCAGAAGCACAATCCCTTGCAGTCACAGATACAAATACACAACACATAAATTATGAGAGTTCTTTCATCTGGAGAAGCACAGGTCCCTTTGGGGACAGTGCTTCTGTAGCTGCAGGTAGTCATGCACACTGCATACAGTAGGTGCTCATTCATAGCTCAGTCAGTGGACAACTGTGGAGATGAGAGGAGGGCTGTGCTGGTCACCAACTGGGACTGGTAGAGGGGAGTAGGCTGGTGGGTGACTATCTCACAGGGTGGAGGGGTCCACTAGACCACCAAGGATCTAAGTGGGTTTTCATGGGAGGGGGCTCAGGGAGGGACCACTAGACTACCAGATTTTTTTATAAATATGGGGATGGCGATCGACATTGGTGGAGGGTGGAGGGATCACTAGACTGCCAGGGACATTTGTTTTGACCGATTTGTTGTAGAAATATTACAAAGCTGCAAATTAACATAAGGTAACATGTCCATGGTAATTAAAGATGGGGGGAGGAGGTAGAAAATGAGGAGGAGCAGTGACTCAGACAGGCATAGTAAACCTCATTTCATTGTAAATATACATATATGCCGCTCCATTTAAAAGCAAAAATGCAAACAGACTATTTTCTGGTCTATAAAATACAGTGCCTTCTGCTGAAATCTAGAGCCATAATGAAGCAATGATTGTGTTGACTAAATGCCATGCCAGACATTCCCTTTCACATAGATATTTATTTATTTTATTTTGTTGACCAGGAAGGAGGACTAGACAATATTTTGCCTATTTTCAGCCATGTCCGGGGTGGGGGAGAACAGATGGATGCCAACTGAAATTTAACCAGATTTTAAGTTGTTGGTGGTATTTGTAGTGTGTGTGTATATATATATATATATATATTAGAGCAAAAATCCATTTAATGCATTAGTTAGGGCTGTTCCACAGTGAAAAGTGAGAAAATTCGGTGTTAGGGTTGAAAACTCTTGGACCCCCTGTTCACCCCCAACTGGCATTGGGGTGTGCATTGGGGTTGTCAGCCCTAACTCTCACCCCATCACATGTGTAAAGCAGCAGAAGTATAGGAGAATGGGGTGAGAGTTAGGACCGATGACCCCAATGCACACCCCAATGCCAGTTGGGGTGGGCAGGGGGTCCAAGGGGGGTTTTCAACCCTAACACCGAATTTCCTCACTTTTGTCACTGTGGAACAACCCTAACTAATGCATTATATGGAGTTTTTTGCCTCTAGTTTCCCTTCTTTATGAGAATGATAATGAGAAATAGTGAATGTAATGCAGTGGCGGGAGCGCGAGGCCCATGTGAAGTCTTGTGGCATAGTAACAGGAACAGCAACGCAAACAGAAACACTAACAGTGGCGCACATGGTAATGCAAGCGCGAATGAGAACAGAAAGGGTAATGCACACGGTGGCGTAGACGGGAACGGTCTGCCACATAATGTGTTGTCACATAGTAACATGGTGCCTGCAAATGGAAATGTCAATGGGCGGAGATCACGTGATGCAGAGCTCCTGGTAGCTGCTTCTCTAGAGTGCTCCTCCACCCGACCCCTCTAACTACTTCAAAATCCTAGTCTTTTTACCCCAGGTGATTATTTCTACCACACATTCTGGGATACAAAGGACAACTGCTTACTTCGCAACTGCAAATGGAAGCCAAAATGAAAAAAGTGCTCCCAAAACATACTCCTCCAGTTACCCCGGAGAAGGCCCCAAAGAAAACCAGGGCCTCGATTACTCAGCAAACCCAGCCTTCGAGTACAGATGTCTCCGCTACGGAACCGCTGTCACTGGCAAGATTTTTGGAGGAATTTCAACCTTTCAAAACAGAAATGAAGGAGCTGACGGGAAATTAAAACGTTGACCCAGGCTCTCGAAGATCTTTCACGTCGCACTTCGGACGAGACCCGCATTCGGTCCATACAATGGAAAAATGATAAAATTGAACCTGAGATAGTGGCCTTACGTCAAAGAATTGCCAAACTAGAGGATAAGACTGAAGATTTGGAGCGTCGCAGCCGCCGGAACAACGAGGTTATTATCGGCCTCCACGAGTCAGCAGAGGGTGATGATCCAGTGAAATCTGGGCAGAAGCTGGTGGAGAAGATTGCTGGTCCCTCTCCTTATGGGAAAATCTATATTATTGAAAGAGCCCACCGTGCTTTGAGGGCCCCATCACTGGCTGGCGATCTCCCCCACTCCTTCATCCTCCGTTTTCTAAACTATTTAGAACGCCAGTTTTTCCTTCGCAAAGTTAAAAATGTAAAAGAGCTCTGTTGGGAAGGCAATAATTTATGAATAGTGCAAGATCTGCCTTTATCAGTGAGACAGAAGAGAGCTGCTTACCACCCCATCATTGTGAAACTGATTGCAGCTGGCATTAACTTCAGGATGGGGTACCCTGCTCGCTTTCGAGTTATGTTATCCAGCTCCTGGCGCTATTTTGATAGTCCCGACTCCGCGTTGGAAATTCTAAAAGAGGCTTTACCTAGCCTCTTCAAGAAAACCTGAAGTAGCAGGTTGCCGGTGACAGCGCTTCCTGTCTTGGGCTTGCAGAAATGGGTGTGCATCGTTGCTTTCACCAAGGCTTATGATCCGAATTAATCTGGCCCCCTTACAAGTGTGTCGCCTACAGTATATTGGTTTACATTCATTACTACCTTTTTCGGACTTATGCTGGGATAATCTTGGAACAATATTGCCTCTTTACATAAGACTAGACTTATTACTTATGTTACTGTGTTTTTTCTGTCTTTTTTCGCAAGTGTGAATCGCGAGGACTCTCCCTATTGCCAAGACGTCTGCCCCCCACTCATAATGCGGAGTGTTATGCTTCCTGTTTTAATTTTAGTGTCTTTTATCCTCTGGTTTCAGATTTTTTATGAACTGGGAGGTTCACATTACTTTTCTTGGTTATATGGTTCAATCGTAACACTAGAGGGAGACAGAGACTGTGTTATTAGCATTTAATTTTGGTACCTGGCACAGGTTTTGTTCACAGCTGAGTTCAGATGTATTTTTACAGTAGCTTTTGTTTTCTGGGCTATGGTTGCCTGGTTCCTTTTTTTTTTGTTTGTGGAAGGCTGTTTCGAGTGGAGGGGGCCGGGGGCGGAAGGGGCCGCGGTATGTGGACCACGTGGGCTGCAGGCATGACTACTGATAGATTGGGTGGGTCGAGTGAGGAAGGGTGTGGGTTGTGGGGGATTTTCAGTCGTGTGGGGTTGGATTTTTCAGGGATTTTGGTTAACTGTTATGTAAGGGGGGTTAAGGATGGGGATTGTACAGCGCACGCCATTGGCACCTACAAAACAAGGGAACCCTGGAGCATAATAGCTTTACAATTGGGTCCAATCACAATTGCAGATGGCTGGAAGCTTTAAGGTTGTGACTTGGAACGTTAAGGGGGCTCACCACAGAACGAAGCAATATAAAATTCTTAAACATTTGGACAATGTCCAAGCTGATGTTATGCTTTTAAAAGAGACTCACCTGCTCAATGATGAAGTTAACAATCTGAGGAGACAGCAAATTGGGCAGGCCTATACCTCACAAGGTAACACCCATAGCAGGGGAGTAGCGATTTTGATTCGCAGATCTTTCCCCTTTAGGATGACCCATATTCTAAAGGATACTGCTAGGAGATTTATTTTCATTAGAGGTACCTTAAATACAGTTGAGATGGTACTCGGTCGATTTACGCCCAAACACTGACACCCTGAGTTTTTCGTAAATAATAAACACTTACTCCTTTTCTCAGTTTACCCATTATTATAGGGGGCGATCTAAACCTAGTTTTAGATTCAATCATGGATAGGTCTGGGTGCCTTAGGAGGGGTCTCACCCCTGCACAAAGGGCTGCGACTGAACTAATGGACCAAATAGGCCTTTGCGATGTTTGGAGGATCCTACATCCTACCGAAAGAGAATATACATTCACTTCCCAGGCCCACACTTCTAGATCTAGGATAGACTATATCTTAATGTTTCACACTCTCATGCCAGGTGTTCTCAATGCGTCTATAGTCCCTGGCCCACCCTCCGATCACTCCCTGGTTACCTGTGTATGTGTTTTTCCCTTCCCAAAATTGGGGCAGATGGAAAATAAATAATCAATTATTAAAAGACCCCAGTAGTTAATCTTATCTCCTCCCAAATAACCAATTTCTTAACCATTAATCAGAACTCCGTACCCAACCTGACATGCTATGGGGAGCTTTGAAAGCCTACCTGAGGGGAACCCTGATTTCTCTGGTGTCCCATCGGAAAAAAGAGAGGCTAAGACAGATTTCTGAGTTATTAACTCAGATCCGGGCGAAAGAATACAGTCTTTCTCCTTCCTCTTCAGAAGAAGATGTACAAGAGCTAAGTTATGTGATTCATACCTCCGGATATTAGGAGAAAAGGCGGAATGGGCAATTCTCAAAACAAGGGCAAGATACACCGACCAGGGTGAAAAGGCAGGTAAAATACTAGCTAGATGTCTTAAACAACTGGAAACCTCTAGGTTAATGGCCACTATTCGATCGTCCAACGACAACTCCCTTAAAACTACTCCCCAAGACATACTGGTCGAATTTAAAAAATATTTCAAAGAGTTATATGGACCCATGCAAAATCCACCTTCTGATCAAATGATTAGCGATTACTTAAGTTGCCCAAATCTGCCATCCTTGGAGGAGCTGAGCTAAGATAAATTGATAACCCCTATCACAGAAAGTGAAATAGATAAGGTCATCAGGTCATTGCCTTTGGATAGAACACCAGGTCCAGATGGGTTCTCTGCCAACTTTTATAAAGTCTTTTCCAAACAGTTAACCCCCTTACTTTTGCAACTATTTCAATGTATACTGGAAGGGTCCGCCACCGATACATCCTTGTTCGAGGCCTTAATTATTCTTCTACCTAAACGGGGAACCCCTGAGTCTGTTGCCAGTTACAGATCTATATCACTCCTTAATCAAGACAACAAGATTCTTTCCAAGCTATTGGCTAATCATGTTAATGATGCCCTTCCCGGGTTAATTGGGGCTGAACAGGTGGGTTTTATGATTGGAAGATCCTCAACTGACCACATGCAGTCTTTGGCCCATGTCCTCTCGGCCACCGGGGAGGCCGACCATCCTATGGTCTTGGTCTCGCTGGACGCCGAGAAGGCCTTCGATAGGGTCCACTGGAACTATCTGCTTAAAGTTTTGGAGGCTTTTGGTTTCCCTCAGGTATTCTGCTCTTGGATTCTCTCTATTTATAAGTCCCCTGTTGCCAGAATATCTTGCAACGGTATAATATCCAAGCCCTTTAAATTGTTTACTGGCACCAGACAAGGATGTCCACTGTCCCTGCTTCTGTTTAACCTTTACATTGAACCTCTCATTAGGAGGATTATACAGACACAAACGATTCAGGGAATCTCAATCCTGGGACAAACCTTCAAAGTCCTTGCCTATGCTGACGATTTATTACTGCAGCTTTCCCATCCAGTGTCTTCTATTCCGGCACTTCTCAAGGTTATTCAGGGTTTTAGAACTGTTGCAAATTACAAGCTCAATACTGAGAAAACTGTAGTTTTCCCACTGAATCATAGAACTTTCAACCAAAACATCCGTACCCATGGCCTGGCTTGGAATGCGAAAACAATTAAATACCTGGGCCTTACTTTATCGAGATCTCCTTCTCACATAACCCAGATCAATCTTTTTTCGTTGATAAATGTTATTGAATCAGACCTTAAAAGATGGGCCCTCCTCCCATTATCTATATGGGGGAGGATCAACTTAATTAAAATGAACGTATTTCCACATTTGTTTTACCCTATTTCCTTGCTAAACAATTTCATCTCGCTCTAAAATGGTTTAAGAAAATTCGGGCAATATTTGGGATTTTCATTTGGAATGATAAGAGGCCCAGGTTAGCCTACGTAAAACTTATGGCCCCTAAATTGATAGGTGGTCTGAGGCTTCCCAATATGGGGCTTTATTACTGGGCAAGCCATGCTAATAAATATTGCAGATGGTCTATGCCTACTGAACCTCTTGACAATAATTACACCCCCCCTTTGGTTAACCTTAGAGAAGTCTTACATTTCTAACTTAGGTCTTTCCCTCTCTCTCTTGTATTGTTCCTAAGATCGCTACCCAGAACAGCTGTGAATTCCCTATTGGGACCTCAATTAAAATCCACTCACAGCTTTGTTCGTTTTAAAATACTCCCACTGTAAGGACCCATCACAGCCTTAATGGGCAACCCAAATCTTCTGATTGATGACAGACCCATCAGGCATAACTGGATGCCACAAATAAAGAATCTCAGGGTAAAGGATCTCCTTTCAGTGGAGGGTATGATATCAGCCTCTACAGATATCATTAACAAGTTTCAAATTCCACAACCTAAGATATTTAAGGTTTTCCAACTTCGCCACTTATTGCTCCAGAAACTGACCCCTGCTCCGGGAGCTTCTTCTATTCTTGATTTTTATGAGATAGTATACCCCTTTGCTGGTAAACCTCATGCAGTCTCTGGCATCTATAGCAGTTTTCTGGGATGGCTTCTCCCCTCTAATCTGGCTCCGACTAGCTTCTGGAATCTATACTTCCCTAACATAGTGCTAGATTGGCCTTGCATTTGGAAAGCTTGCCATAAATTTGTTGTGCAAGATAGGCTAAGACTCATGCAATTCATGCTACTGCATAATATTTATTACTGTCCCCTTAAACTCATCAGATTGGGTATGATAACTTCCCTCATCTGTTATAGATGCCAGCACGACATCGGGGACCTGCTACATATCTTTTGGAGTTGTCCCAAAGTGGCGCCGCTTTGGGCCAAGATTAGAAGTAGTGTGGACCCCCTGCTAGGACTTGAGGATTGTTTTACTGCTGAGATCTGTGATTTGGGTGATGTCTCCTCCATTTTTAGTACGTAATAAGAAATATCATATTTGTATGATCTCAGTATCAGTTAAAAAATTGTACTTAGACATTGCAAAGATTCTCTAGATATCTCCTATGGCGAGTGGCTCCAAAACTTCTAGCCAATCTCAGGACTGAGCATTCTATTGCTAGTCTCCGGAACAATTTACATAAGTTGAATCAGATCTGGGGCTCTTTTATATACGTTTTATTCTTTATCGGGGTAGTAT
Source organism: Neoceratodus forsteri (assembly GCA_016271365.2). Lineage (NCBI taxonomy): Eukaryota > Metazoa > Chordata > Ceratodontiformes > Ceratodontidae > Neoceratodus > Neoceratodus forsteri. Next base: position 277,165,246 of record CM028136.1, on the reverse strand, counting down.
AATATACTTATACCCTATACTCCGGACACATAGTTCCTGTCGCTGTGCAGGGGGGTAGGTAGTAGGAGGGGCCTCTGGGGGTTAAGTTTTGGGGTGGGGTTGTAATCCAGCTGGTTTCATGCTACTCTAGTTTCCCATGTACTTTGTTTTAAACCCTAATGGATCTGTTGTATTCATATGGTGAAAACTCTCATAAAGTTTGAATGGAAAAAGGATTATCTATCTATCATCTATATATATATATATATATATAGATGATAGATAGATAGATAGATAGATATTATAGCACGTGTTACTATAGTTAGTTGAGGAGCCATTTTATGTAAACCCAACATTTTGTACCTTAGTAATTTTGCAACCTTTTGACGGATTTGCCTGAGATTTGGAATACATAATCAAGAACCATAGGCCTTGGGATCTGACAAGTTTCGTATTGGTTGGATATACTGCTGCAGAGTTATTAAGCGTGATCTGCACATGCATTTACGCTTTTTCTGAATTCTACGTTCACTTCTATTAGGTCGATACAGTTTATGCCGACTGGTCCAAATCTTCAGAGACCATGAAATAGGGTCCCCAATATGCCTTCAAAGATCCATGAAAATATTAAACAGTTCAAAAGTTATTCAAAACAATTTCATTATAAGTCAATGGAAAAGTTAATGTGCAAGTTCGTTGTCGCAAATGCATTTTTCCTTTCTCAAATGGCAGTTACTTTTGAAAATCTGCCATTTTGTTTTCATTAGTGCTCAGAAAAATGCTTGGCATTTAAATTTGGGACCTTCTAGCAACCTAATTCTTTTTGTATTCACCTAGTCGGACCCTGAGGATGCTAGCTATGTCTTTATTTTGGCATGAAACATCCTGGAAATGTTTTCAATTTCTGAAAAGTACTTTTGCAAAGTATTGCAATATGAAAAGTAAAGAATGTTTATAAAGCTGCAAATCAAGCGAAGCAGTAGTTTCAGTCTGTGTGAAAAGGACAGCAATTCTTTTGGCACCGCGCTGCAAAAGAAACGGGGAGTTTTGGCTGAAATATGGAGGGAATGTCGATTACATCTCAGATGTGCCTTTCAGTGTTGTGTTGAAAAATATTATATATGCAAAGTTATGGTACTCCAAATTTGACGCTTCCATAGGATAACATTACTGGCTCAACGTGATTACAGGAATCATTTGGCACCCTGCTGCAAAATAACGGGTTTGGTCTTTTTTCCTGAAATTTGAGGGATGACAGCCAACAGCCCACAGATGTGCCTTTCAGTGGTTTGGTGAGAAAATACTACAGGGAGGCAATGTTATGGTGCTCTGAACTTCTCTTTTTTTCCCATAGGATAACATTACGGCGTTCGCCACGCCTTTCAGGGCTCGTATCTCGGAAACAGTGTGAGATACGGACTTTTCATCAGAAAAATGCTTAGACCCCTAATGGGGCTAAGTACAAAACTAGCCAGGACAATCATAAACCATATGATCTTTTAAATTATTTTCACGTCAGACGGTTCCTGAGATATATAACCATTTATATTCCAAGTCCTCATTTTCTGTCCTACTACCATTATTATGCATACATTCTTGTACTCACTGTCTTTCTATGCAGGTTTTGGGAAAACCAGCCTGTGTGCTTACATTACTGTTACTGCGTTCTTTCCGCTTATGGTTCCAGACTGTTTACCTCTACTTCATTGACGCTCACGCCACTAATGCATGCTATCCTTTATGCTTTCATTATGCTTTGCATTTCTTAGTTATTTTGCTATTCATGCCTACAGTACTGTTTCTCTTTCTGTTTCACTTTGCATCACCATGCCCATTGACATTTCCTTTTTTTTCCATTCAAACTTTATTAAAGTTTTTCACCATGTGAATACAACAGATCATTAGGTTTTTAAAGCAAAGTACATGGGAAACTAGAAGTAGCATGAAAACCAGCTGGATTACAACCCCACCCAAAACTTAACCCCCAGAGGCCCCTCCCACTACCTACCCCCCTGCACAGCCACAGGAACTATGTGTCCGGAGTATAGGGTATAGTATATTATACTACCCCGATAAAGAATAAAACGTATATAAAGAGCCCCAGATCTGATTCAACTTATGTAAATTGTTCCGGAGACTAGCAATAGAATGCTCAGTCCTGAGATTGGCTAGAAGTTTTTGGAGCCACTCGCCATAGGAGATATCTAGAGAATCTTTGCAATGTCTAAGTACAATTTTTTTAACTGATACTGAGATCATACAAATATGATATTTCTTGTTACGTACTAAAATGGAGGAGACATCACCCAAATCACAGATCTCAGCAGTAAAACAATCCTCAAGTCCTAGCAGGGGGTCCACACTACTTCTAATCTTGGCCCAAAGCGGCGCCACTTTGGGACAACTCCAAAAGATATGTAGCAGGTCCCCGATGTCGTGCTGGCATCTATAACAGATGAGGGAAGTTATCATACCCAATCTGATGAGTTTAAGGGGACAGTAATAAATATTATGCAGTAGCATGAATTGCATGAGTCTTAGCCTATCTTGCACAACAAATTTATGGCAAGCTTTCCAAATGCAAGGCCAATCTAGCACTATGTTAGGGAGTATAGATTCCAGAAGCTAGTCGGAGCCAGATTAGAGGGGAGGCCATCCCAGAAAACTGCTATAGATGCCAGAGACTGCATGAGTTTACCAGCAAAGGGTATACTATCTCATAAAAATCAAGAATAGAAGAAGCTCCCGAAGAGGTCAGTTTCTGGAGCAATAAGTGGCGAAGTTGGAAAACCTTAAATATCTTAGGTTGTGGAATTTGAAACTTGTTAATGATATCTGTAGAGGCTGATATCATACCCTCCACTGAAAGGAGATCCTTTACCCTGAGATTCTTTATTTGTGGCATCCAGTTATGCCTGATGGGTCTGTCATCAATCAGAAGATTTGGGTTGCCCATTAAGGGCTGTGATGGGTCCTTACAGTGGGAGTATTTTAAAAACGAACAAAGCTGTGAGTGGATTTTAATTGAGGTCCCAATAGGGGAATTACGCAGCGTTCTGGGTAGCGATCTTAGGGAACAATACAAGAGAGAGACGGGGGAAAGACCTAAGTTAGAAATGTAAGACTTCTCTAAGGTTAACCAAAGGGGGGGTGTAATTATTGTCAAGAGGTTCAGTAGGCATAGACCATCTGCAATATTTATTAGCATGGCTTGCCCAGTAATAAAGCCCCATATTGGGAAGCCTTCAGACCACCTATCAATTTAGGGGGCCATAAGTTTTACGTAGGCTAACCTGGGCCTCTTATCATTCCAAATGAAAACCCAAATATTGCCTGAATTTTCTTAAACCATTTTAGTTAGATGAATTATTTAGCATGGAAATAGGGTAAAACAATGTGGAAATACGTTCATTTTAATTGTTGATCCTCCCCATATAGATAATGGGAGGAGGGCCCATCTTTAAGGTCTGATTCAATAACATTTATCAACGAAAAAAGATTGATCTGGGTTATGTGAGAAGGAGATCTCGATAAAGTAAGGCCCAGGTATTTAATTGTTTTCGCATTCCAAGCCAGGCCATGGGTACGGATGTTTTGGTTGAAAGTTCTATGATTCAGTGGGAAAACTACAGTTTTCTCAGTATTGAGCTTGTAATTTGCAACAGTTCTAAAACCCTGAATAACCTTGAGAAGTGCCGGAATAGAAGACACTGGATGGGAAAGCTGCAGTAATAAATCGTCAGCATAGGCAAGGACTTTGAAGGTTTGTCCCAGGATTGAGATTCCCTGAATCGTTTGTGTCTGTATAATCCTCCTAATGAGAGGTTCAATGTAAAGGTTAAACAGAAGCAGGGACAGTGGACATCCTTGTCTGGTGCCAGTAAACAATTTAAAGGGCTTGGATATTATACCGTTGCAAGATATTCTGGCAACAGGGGACTTATAAATAGAGAGAATCCAAGAGCAGAATACCTGAGGGAAACCAAAAGCCTCCAAAACTTTAAGCAGATAGTTCCATGGACCTTATCGGAGCCTTTTCGGCTCCAGCGGGACCAAGACCATAGGATGGTCGGCCTCCCGGTGGCCGAGGACATGGGCCAAAGACTGCATGTGGTCAGTTGAGGATCTTCCAATCATAAACCCACCTGTTCAGCCCCAATTAACCCGGGAAGGGCATCATTAACATGATTAGCCAATAGCTTGGAAAGAATCTTGTTGTCTTGATTAAGGAGTGATATAGATCTGTAACTGGCAACAGACTCAGGGGGTTTCCCCGGTTTAGGTAGAAGAATAATTAAGGCCTCGAACAAGGATGTATCGGTGGCGGACCCTTCCAGTATACATTGAAATAGTTGCAAAAGTAAGGGGGTTAACTGTTTGGAAAAGACTTTATAAAAGTTGGCAGAGAACCCATCTGGACCTGGTGTTCTATCCAAAGGCAATGACCTGATGACCTTATCTATTTCACTTTCTGTGATAGGGGTTATCAATTTATCTTAGCTCAGCTCCTCCAGGATGGCAGATTTGGGCAACTTAAGTAATCGCTAATCATTTGATCAGAAGGTGGATTTTGCATGGGTCCATATAACTCTTTGAAATATTTTTTAAATTCGACCAGTATGTCTTGGGGAGTAGTTTTAAGGGAGTTGTCGTTGGACGATCGAATAGTGGCAATTAACCTAGAGGTTTCCAGTTGTTTAAGACATCTAGCTAGTATTTTACCTGCCTTTTCACCCTGGTCGGTGTATCTTGCCCTTGTTTTGAGAATTGCCCATTCCGCCTTTTCTCCTAATATCCGGAGGTATGAATCACATAACTTAGCTCTTGTACATCTTCTTCTGAAGAGGAAGGAGAAAGACTGTATTCTTTCTCCCGGATCTGAGTTAATAACTCAGAAATCTGTCTTAGCCTCTCTTTTTTCCGATGGGACACCAGAGAAATCAGGGTTCCCCTCAGGTAGGCTTTCAAAGCTCCCCATAGCATGTCAGGTTGGGTACCGGAGTTCTGATTAATGGTTAAGAAATTGGTTATTTGGGAGGAGATAAGATTAACTACTGGGGGGTCTTTTAATAATTGATTATTTATTTTCCATCTGCCCCCAATTTTGGGAAGGGAAGAAAAAACACATACACAGGTAACCAGGGAGTGATCGGAGGGTGGGCCAGGGACTATAGACGATTGAGAACACCTGGCATGAGAGTGTGAAACATTAAGATATAGTCTATCCTAGATCTAGAAGTGTGGGCCTGGGAAGGAATGTATATTCTCTTTCGGTAGGATGTAGATCCTCCAACATCGCAAAGGCCTATTTGGTCCATTAGTTCAGTCGCAGCCCTTTGTGCAGGGGTGAGACCCCTCCTAAGGCACCCAGACCTATCCATGATTGAATCTAAAACTAGGTTTAGATCGCCCCCTATAATAATGGGTAAACTGAGAAAAGGAGTAAGTGTTTCGATTATTTGCACGAAAAACTCAGGGGTGTCAGTGTTTGGGCCGTAAATCGACCCGAGTACCATCTCAACTGTATTTAAGGTACCTCTAATGAAAATAAATCTCCTAGCAGTATCCTTTAGAATATGGGTCATCCTAAAGGGGAAAGATCTGCGAATCAAAATCGCTACTCCCCTGCTATGGGTGTTACCTTGTGAGGTATAGGCCTGCCCAATTTGCTGTCTCCTCAGATTGTTAACTTCATCATTGAGCAGGTGAGTCTCTTTTAAAAGCATAACATCAGCTTGACATTGTCCAAATGTTTAAGAATTTTATATTGCTTGTCTGTGGTGAGCCCCTTAACGTTCCAAGTCACAACCTTAAAGCTTCCAGCCATCTGCAATTGTGATTGGACCCAATTGTAAAGCTATTATGCTCCAGGGTTCCCTTGTTTTGTAGGTGCCAATGGCGTGCGCTGTGCAATCCCCATCCTTAACCCCCCCTTACATAACAGTTAACCAAAATCCCTGAAAAACCAACCCCACACGACTGAAATCCCCACAACCCACACCCTTCCTCCCCGACCCACCCAATCTATCAGTAGTCATGCTGCAGTCCACCTGGTCCACATACCGTGGCCCCTTCCACCCCCACCCCCCTCCACTCGAAACAGCCTTCCACAAACAAAAAAAAAAGGAACCAGGCAACCATAGCCCAGAAAACAAAAGCTACTGTAAAAATACATCTGAACTCAGCTGTGAACAAAACCTGTGCCAGGTACCAAAATTAAATGCTAATAACACAGTCTCTGTCTCCCTCTAGTGTTACGATTGAACCATATAACCAAGAAAAGTAATGTGAACCTCCCAGTTCATAAAAAATCTGAAACCAGAGGATAAAAGACACTAAAATTAAAACAGGAAGCATAACACTCCGCATTATGAGTGGGGGGCAGACGTCTTGGCAATAGGGAGAGTCCTCACGATTCACACTAGAAAAAAAGACAGAAAAACACAGTAACATAAGTAATAAGTCTAGTCTTATGTAAAGAGGCAATATTGTTCCAAGATTATCCCAGCATAAGTCCGAAAAAGGTAGTAATGAATGTAAACCAATATACTGTAGGCATACACTTGTAAGGGGCCAGATTAATTCGGATCATAAGCCTTGGTGAGCTACTACGATGCACACTCATTTCTGCAAGCCCAAGACAGGAAGCGCTGTCACTGTCAACCGCAACTGCTACTTCAGGTTTTCTTGAAGAGGCTAGGTAAAGCCTCTTTTAGAATTTCCAACGCGGAGTCGGGACTATCAAAATAGCGCCAGGAGCTGGATAACATAACTCGAAAGCGAGCAGGGTACCCCATCCTGAAGTTAATGCCAGCTGCAATCAGTTTCACAATGATGGGGTGGTAAGCAGCTCTCTTCTGTCTCACTGATAAAGGCAGATCTTGCACTATTCATAAATTATTGCCTTCCCAACAGAGCTCTTTTACATTTTAACTTATGAAGGAAAACTGGCGTCTAAATAGTTTAGAAACGGAGGATGAAGGAGTGGGGAGATCGCCAGCCAGTGATGGGGCCCTCAAAGCACGGTGGGCTCTTTCAATAATATAGATTTTCCCATAAGGAGAGGGACCAGCAATCTTCTCCACCAGCTTCTGCCCAGATTTCACTGGATCATCACCTCTGCTGACTCGTGGAGGCCGTAATAACCTCGTTGTTCCGGGCTGCGGCGCCCAAATCTTCAGTCTTATCCTCTAGTTTGGCAATTCTTTGACGTAAGGCCACTATCTCAGGTTCAATTTTATCATTTTTCCATTGTATGGACCGAATGCGGTCTCGTCCAGTGCGACGTGAAAGATCTTCGAGCCTGGGTCAACGCTTTAATTTCCGTCAGCTCCTTCATTTCTGTTTTGAAAGGTTGAAATTCCTCCAAAAATCTTGCCAGTGACAGCGGTTCCGTAACGGAGACATCTGTACTCGAAGGCTGGGTTTGCTGAGTAATCGAGGCCCTGGTTTTCTTTGGGGCCTTCTCCGGGGTAACTGGAGGAGTATGTTTTGGGAGCACTTTTTTCATTTTGGCTTCCATTTGCAGTTGCTAAGTAAGCAGTTGTCCTTTGTATCCCAGAATGTGTGGTAGAAATAATCACCTGGGGTAAAAAGACTAGGATTTTGAAGTAGTTAGAGGGGTCGGGTGGAGGAGCACTCTAGAGAAGCAGCTACCAGGAGCTCTGCATCACGTGATCTCCTCATTGACATTTCCATTTGCAGGCACCATGTTACTATGTGACAACACATTATGTGGCAGACCGTTCCCGTCTACGCCACCGTGTGCATTACCCTTTCTGTTCTCATTCGCGCTTGCATTACCATGTGCGCCACTGTTAGTGTTTCTGTTTGCGTTGCTGTTCCTGTTACTATGCCACAAGACTTCACATGGGCCTCGCGCGCCCGCCACTGCATTACATTCACTATTTCTCATTATCATTCTCTAAAAGAAGGGAAACTAGAGGCAAAAAACTCCATATAATGCATTAGTTAGGGTTGTTCCACAGTGACAAAAGTGAGGAAATTCGGTGTTAGGGTTGAACCCCCCCCTTGGACCCCCTGCCCACCCCCCAACTGGCATTGGGGTGTGCATTGGGGTCATCGGTCCTAACTCTCACCTCATTCTCCTATACTTCTGCTGCTTTACACATGTGATGGGATGAGAGTTAGGGCTGACAACCTCAATGCACACCCCAATGCCAGTTGGGGGTGAACAGGGGGTCCAAGGGTTTTCAACCCTAACACCAATTTTCTCACTTTTCACTGTGGAACAGCCCTAACTAATGCATTAAATGGATTTTTTTGGCTCTATATATATATATATATATATACACACACACACTACAAATACCACCAACAACTTAAAATCTGGTTAAATTTCAGTTGGCATCCATCTGTTCTCCCCCCCAACCCCGGACATGGCTGAAAATAGGCAAAATATTGTCTAGTCCTCCTTCCTGGTCAACAAAAATAAAATAAATAAATATCTATGTGAAAGGGGAATGTCTGGCATGGCATTTAGTCAACACAATCATTGCTTCATTATGGCTCTGGATTTCAGCAGAAGGCACTGTATTTTATAGACCAGAAAATAGTCTGTTTGCATTTTTGCTTTTAAATGGAGCGGCATATATGTATATTTACAATGAAATGAGGTTTACTATGCCTGTCTGAGTCACTGCTCCTCCTCATTTTCTACCTCCTCCCCCCATCTTTAATTACCATGGACATGTTACCTTATGTTAATTTGCAGCTTTGTAATATTTCTACAACAAATCGGTCAAAACAAATGTCCCTGGCAGTCTAGTGATCCCTCCACCTCCACCAATGTCGATCGCCATCCCATATTTATAAAAATCTGGTAGTCTAGTGGTCCCTCCCTGAGCCCCCTCCCATGAAAACCCACTTAGATCCTTGGTGGTCTAGTGGACCCTCCACCCTGTGAGATAGTCACCCACCAGCCTACTCCCCTCTACCAGTCCCAGTTGGTGACCAGCACACTCCTCTCATCTCCACAGTTGTCCACTGACTGAGCTATGAATGAGCACCTACTGTATGCAGTGTGCATGACTACTCAGCTACTGAAGCACTGTCCCCAAAGGGACCTGTGCTTCTCCAGATGAAAGAACTCTCATAATTTATGTGTTGTGTATTTGTATCTGTGACTGCAAGGGATTGTGCTTCTGCATACAGAAGTAGTGTTATAATTTGAGTATTGTGGATTTCTATCTGCAGCCAGAAGTGAGTATGTATGTCTTGCAATGTGCATAGCACAGATACAAATCTGCAAAGGTAGCACATCAGTGATACTATATTGTGTCATCTGGAAACAGTTGTACAGGTATGTTGTTTTTCTTACGTGATAATGGTTGTCTTTGGTTGCTTGTGTGGTCTTATACTTTTGCTGCTTTAGGGTGGGGTGTAAGGGTTGAAACCTTAATGCACATTTCTTGACAGGTGTTGAACTCTAATTGGCATTAATGAAGTTTTTTTTGCTATCTATCTATCTGTCTATCTATCTATCTATCTATCTATCTATCTATCTATCTATCTATCAATCGTTATATTCATTGCAAAACAAACTGCATTAATGCACCAGTTAGGGTTCAACTTAAAGCCACAAAAGTAGGGAAATGTGGTGTTAAGGTTTTTAAACCTACCTTCCCCATGCCAAGCAGCAAAAGGACAAGACCACACAAACAAATACAAACGGCTATCATTTGGTAAGACTATTTATTTATTTAGGCAATCTCAATTACAACCCTTTGAGGCAAAGACTCTTTTGCAAAAGCTCCACATCAGGAATACAAAGCATATAAAGGGAACAAACAGTGCAGAAATAAAGACAGTGACAAAGCTCAGAAGTACATACAGTTTAGGACCAGTGACCCAGCATCAGAGGTATTACAATACACACTAGTGGAATAATGCATCTAAGAAGTGAATACATAAGTTAGAAGACTTGGGGAAAATTACATATCTGAAAAAACAGGACCTTGGACCCAGGAGGGGCAGACAAATCCTAAAGAGAGGGTGGGCTATGAACAGTCACAGGACGAGGAGTCAAGTAGGAGGGACTTTAGCCCAGTTTTAAAGCAGCCGAGTCTGGGTTCCAAGGAAATGGTGGGGGGGTAGGCTGCTCAGCCAGAGGAGGAGGTGTGATAGTGGAAGGACCTTTGACCAAGGGAGACCCTGCAATGGGGGACTAGGAGGGAAGTTTTTGCAGAACATCTGGAAGCTCTTTTATGAGGAATCACTTGGATGAGGGGGTGGAGGCCAGAGGCGGCTTGCTTCTGCAATATTTTCTTGGCAAGGAGACACGTGTGGCACTTAAGTCTACCTTCAAAGTTGAGCCAGTTTGTAAGCCTGTAAAGCTTACAGGTGTGTGTTAATCTATCACATCCTGAGACCAGGTGGCTGGCTTTATTGAGTGCTAGTGTTATGTGGTGAAGGGCAGTTTGATCAGCAGTCCCATAGATAATGATGCTGCAGTCTACTAAAGATAAGACAGAGGAGGATACAGCAAGAAGGATGGCCACAGGGGGTAGGCAGTGCTTATGGCAGTATAGTAGCCCCAGTCTGGAGTTAATGGTGGAGGAGAAGTGAGGGATATGGGCATGGTAGGGAAGGGAGGTGTCCAGCAAGACACCCAGGTATTTGAAAGAGATGACATGTTCTAGGGGGGTACCCAGCAAGTTAATGATCATTAATGGATAGCTATTGTGTGGGGTCTGGTGGTGGGAAAGATCATGGACTTGGTTTTCTTGTAGTCAGTATTAGATGGTGGTCAGAAAACCAGGTTTTGAGTTCACCAAAGAAACCCTGAAGGGCATGATGAAGGGGGTCTGGAAGGGAGTGTTTCCAGAAAACTACAGCATCTTCCACATAGAGCAGTAATTTCCCACTGCAGGATTTAGGGAGGGAGTTCAGAAAGAGGATTAAAAGTAGGGGGCCAAGTATGGATCTTTGTGGGACCCCTGATAAAACTGGTCTTCTGGAGGAGATTGTGGTGTTTAATTTGACCTGTTGTGTTCAGCTGGAGAGATAATCTTTGAACCGACAAGTAGCATCTGGGGAAATGCCCAGGGATGGGAGTGAGTGTAGGAGCAGTGCATGACTGACGGTGTCGAATGCTATGGTCAAATCGATGTAGATGGCCTTGTTCCAGGGCCTCGTTTATGAATGATGTAAACTCGGTGAGGGCAGTGGTGGTGATGTGGCCTTTCCTGAAGCCATGCTGTTCTGTACAGAGCAGGTTATACTTGTACAGGTGATCTGTGAGTTGGTCAGAGACTATTTTTTCAAGAGCCTTGGAGATGGGGGGGTAGGGTCCAGATGGGCCGATAATTACTGGTGGATTTGCGGTCACCACTTTTCAGAATGGGGGTATTTACTGCATGTTTCCAGGGTGTTGGGAAATAGCTGAGGTATAGGGACAAGTTAAGAATTTTGGTGAGATGGAGCAGGGTCTCATCCAGCGTAAGATGGAGGAGTTTAAGGTCCAGGGAATCATAGCTAAAATGAGCATTCACCAGGACTTTGGTGAGTTAGAGTTTTGTTTCACTACAGGAGATGATGTGCAGTTGGAAAGGGGAGGGTCAGCGGTGGCAAGGTTGTTCATAGGGCTGTTATGGATGGGGTTAAAAAAGTTCTGGGGAAGGATATGGCTGAGGTCAGAGAAGGTGGCATTTAGGGCATCTGTGACTGAAGTGCGATCCTGGGTGATGTTCCCATCAACTAGTAGCTAGGTTAGAGTAGGGGATACAACTTTCCCACTGAACTCTTTAATATTGCTCCAGAATTTTTTCCCGGATCCCCAGGAGGAGGTGAGGGCTTGTTTAAAATAAGTAGCTTTTGGCTTGGCAGATGACCTAGGTGCATTTGTTTCTTGCCTCTCTGAAACATTGTCTGTCTTGGGGGAGCCGTGAGTCATGTGATCTATACCAGAGGTTATCTCTGAGGTGCATTTGGCCTAGCAGAGACTGGGTGATCCAGGGTTAGTCTCTGTATTTCACTATCTGCTTGGAGAAGAGGGTGAAAATGTCACAAGCAGCATTAAAGGTAGAGATAAAGTAGAGAAGGGTGGAGTCTACAGACTGGGCAGTGTGGAGGGGGACCTTTTGCAGGTTGTGAGGTGTGTTTTGAGGCAGGAAAGGGATCCTTTATTGAGGCACCTTTGGAGGGAGACTTTAGGGGGGACTGTGGCAAATTTGTTTGACCACCAGCAGTTAACCTGGGAATGATCACTTAGATTATCTGAGAGCACTTTGACATGGTTGAGATTATTAGGTCAGTTAGTAAAGATGAGGTCAATTAAAGTAGCGGTCCTAGTTTTTGCATCCAGTCTGGTGGGAGACTGGACAACCTGGGTAAGGTCATAGGATAGAACAGATTCTTTGAAGGGGGATGACATAGGGGAGAGCCAGTTCACAATGAAGTCTCCCAATATGATAATTTCACTCTTGTATGGGAGGTGGATGATACTGGTAAATACTGAGTCAGAGGCAGACTTTTGGTTATGTGGGGGGATGCAGATAGCCATGATGTAGAGAGTTTTTCCAGGGTTGCCAAGGAGTAACTTAATGGTTAGTGTATGGGCTCCATGTGCGGGGGAAGGAGTGAGACAGGGAGGGCATGCAGGGAGTTTCTGATGTAGATGGCACAACCGCTGCCTCTTTTGCATAGTCTGCCATCTCTAAAATGGAGTAACTAGGGAGGGTGACAGATGCATCCAGGATGTCTTTGGAGATCCAGGTTTTGATAAAGCAAGGATGTCTTTAGAGTGTTGCGTGATCCAGCATTGGAGGGGTGTGAACTTTTTCTGGAGGCTGCAGATGTTGAGGGGTGCAAGCAGGAAGTTACCAGGCTTGCTCACTTGGGGAGCATCTGATGCAGGTCTAGGATTACGGGTGCACATTACCCAATAGGAGGAGGAGGAGGAGTACATGCTGGAGCAAGGCAGTCCTGAGTATTTTGAGTTGTGTGTACTAGCTTTTTGATGGGGGACATATTTTGCAGGCAAGACCTGGGTGGGAAGGGTATGTATGAGTTGGGCTAAGAGACAAGATGTTAGTGGTTATAGGGGCCAGGAGGAGGAGATTAACCTGGAAAGGGATAGGTCAGGATAGTGGTCCCACATTGGTCACTAGCATAGGGGTGAGTCAAGGGCTCAGGAGGAAGGAGGAGGAGCAGGTAAACATAGTGATGTAGCAAGAGGAAGAGGGGAGGTAGTGAGTCAAGAAGCATTTGGTAGCCACAGGGGAGGGATAATATATTCAGGCAGGGAGTTGCCATGGAGTATCAGTACGGTTTGGGAGGCCCCTCCTTGGAATGGGTGGAAGGGGGATAGACACAGAGGGTAGAGAGTAGGTGATAAGAGCTAGATCCAGGAGAAGTTGCATGGTGTTGTTATTAGGGATTGACATTTAGGTGTGCTAGTGGCCACTAGTGGTGAAAGTGTATAAATTGCTGGTGGGGAAATGGGCTGAGAGGTTTTTCAAATCACGTGAGAGCCTTTCTATATAAGGCCTTGCTCACCAAGGATGGTGGGGTAGCCAACACATAGTGTCGGTGGGGCAAAGAGGTCCCCAGTTCAAATCTGCAGGCAAGAAAGCAGCCGTTTTTCAAGTGCCACTGTGCTGTTTCTGAATTTTCATGTGCTGCTTCAGAGAGTCCTTACCTGAAGTGTGTGAGTGGTCTCCGAGGGAGGGCAGCTTCCTGAACCTTCACGACCTCCACTTGTGTGGGCAGCTAAGCAGAGGAAAAAGAAAAGGAAAAACTAGGTTGAATAAGGTAAGGAGAGTGGAGGGGGCTACCTGGAGGAGGGAAAGGAAATGCACCAAGTGGAGCTCTGCTTGTCAATTAGGCAGGAATTACTTTAGACTTTTAGGCTTCAACTGGGATTTAAGTGAAAATAACTTGAAATGTGTTTAGGAGCAAATTACATTTAATATAAGCACATCTTAAGGCACCAGGGATTTGGTATTTAACAGAAAAAATTACATCTGGGTAAAACTAAATTCAGTAAGCACATAAAGCTGATTTGTTACAGCAAATTGCAGGTGAAATAGGTATTTAGGAGGCAAAATTAGCCACACAATAAGCTATCTCCACTGCTACGGTGACTGCATTTGGTATTTAACAGAAAAAATAACATTTGAGTTAAACTAAATTCAGTAAGCACATAAAGCTGATTTAATACAGCAAATTGCAGGTGAAATAGGTATTTAGGAGGAAAAATTAGCTACACTATAAGCTATCTCCACTGCTACGCTGACTTTTAAGGTTGGCCCCAGCCTACTGGCTTGAAAATGGCACCAAAAACAAAACAGGTCCCCAGTTCAAATTTGCGGGCAAACAAGTGGCCGTTTTTCAAGTGCCACCATGCTGTTTCTGAATTTTCATGCACTGTTGCTTTACAGATTCTGTACCTGCAGAGTGTGAATGGTCTCCAAGGGAGGGCAGCTTTGAGCCCTTGCAACCTACTTCTACTTGTATGGGCAGCTGCAGTGTATGAGTGGTCTCGAGGGAGGGCAGCTTTGGGAGCCCTTGTGACCTCCTCTACTTGTGTGGGCAACTGAGAAGACATAAACTGTTTCCAGATGACACAAAAGAAATCCATCATCATGGCCCAGCACTTCTGCAGCCATCGATACACATGCACACTTCATTACATACACACCCACTTCTGGCTGCAGATAGAAATCCACAATACTGATATCACAACATTAAGCTTCTGCAACAATCGATGCAGATGCACACTTCAACACACACATCCACTTCTAGCAGCAAGATATAAATCCATGATTCTCATATCACAACACTATTTCTGCATGTAGGACCAGTGTGACTGCACCAGCAGATAGAAATCCTTGCTTCCCACACTTCATGAGTATTGTCATCTGCAAAAGTGGCCCTGCAGCCGCAGGTTCAAATCCACGAAGGTAGCACATCAATGCTACTGCGTCTGTGTTATCTGGAAACAGTTGTATGCTTTCTGTGTTACCTGATGATGGCTGTCTGTGGTTGTTTGTGTGGCCTTGTCTTTTTACCGCTTGTAGGTGGGGGGCTAGGGGTTAGAGCTGGAAACCCTAACACCACATCTCACCACTTTTGTCATGTTAACTTAAGCCCTAACTGGTACATTAATGCAGCTTTTTGCAATGAAGTTACTTTCTTTTTGAATAGCACAATCATATCCTCAGAGGAGCTGACTTTGATAAGATGGCCAATAGAGTTGCTTAGCTATGGCAAGAAGAAATACAGGTGAGGGGCAGGCAAAGTGGGCAAGTATTAAGGATGCAATACCTGAAGCAACATCTCATTGTGTTAGAGAGAACATGAAGTGCAAAAGAACAAGGAAACCACTTTGGTTCTCAGAAACAGTAGCAGAAAAGGTCAGAGCCAAAAGGCTGGCCCTTCAGGAAATATAAGGGAATGCAGCAGGATGAAGATAAGGAGGCATACCAAACCTCCCTAAGGGAAGCAGGGAAGGCAGTAAGGCAGGCAAAGGCCCAAACCGAGGAAACACTAGCACGAACAGTAAAAGAAGGTGACAAGACTTTCTATAGATATATTATTGAAAGGAGAAAGTCCAGAGGGAGTATTGCTAAGATGAAAGGGGATAAGGGGGCATGTGAAGAGGAGGACCATGTAAAAGCATTTATCCAAAACAGATACTTCTGTTCAATATTTACTGAGGAGAAGGTAGGGCAGGGCCCACAGCTCAGCACCATGGGCACAGAGGGGAGGGAGGTGTGCACTAGTTCCTTCAAAAAAGAAAGGGTCCTACAAGACCTCGATAAGCTCAGGGTGGACAAGGCAGTGGGACCTGATGGCATACATCCCAGAGTACTAAAGGAGCTAAAGGTGGAACTAGCAGTGCCATTATTAGAACTGTTTAATGAGTCTCTGAGCACAGGAGAGGTCCCAGAAGACTGGAGAAGAGATCATGTGATCCTGCTCCACAAGAGTGGTAGCAAGGAAGAGGCAGGGAACTACAGACCAGTCAGTCTTACCTCAGTAGTGGGCAAGATTATGGAGGCACTCCTTAAGGAAAGGACAGTGCAACATCTGGAATCCATAGGAGCACAGGATCCAAGACAGCATGGGTTTACAACAGGAATGTCCTGTCAAACTAATCTCATAGATTTCTTTGACTGGGTAACCAGAGTGGTGGACCAAGGGGGAGCAGTTGATGTTGCCTACCTTGACTTCAGCAAAGCTTTCGATACTGTTCCACGTAGAAGATTGATTAATAAGCTGGGTAGGCTTGGGGTGGGTCAGAAGTTGATCAACTGGGTGACAAACTGGTTGACAGGCAGAAAACAAAGAGTGGTGGTAAATGGCATGCAGTCAGAAGAGATGCAAGTCACAAGTGGGGTAACTCAGGGATCAGTCCTGGGGCCAGTCCTCTTCAATATCTTCATCAGTGACATTGGACTGGAGGGTAAGGTTGTGTCTGTTTGCAGATGACGCTAAGATCTGCAACAGAGTAGATGATCCAGATAGGGTGGGCAGAATGAGAAGAGATCTGGATAAACTGGCAAAATGATCGGAAGAGTGGCAACTGGGGTTTAATGCAGAGAAGTGCAACATCATGCACATGGGGAAGAGAAACCTTGAAGCCACCTACTGGTTGGGAGGGGGAGTTGCTGGCAGTCACAAGGGAAGAAAAAGAATTGGGCATCATCATCACAGATGACCTGAAATCTTCCAAGCAGACCACTAAAGCAGTAGGTAAGGCTTGGGTGATTTTGGAGTGTATTAGTAGGGTTATCACAGGTCATAAGAGGGAGGTAATAATCCCTCTTTACCAGACACTGGTTAGGCCCCCATCTGGAGTACTGCATGCAGTACTGGCGGCCACACCTTCACAAGGACATTAACCAAACTGAGGCAGTCCGGAGAAGGGCAACCAAAATGGTGCAGGGACTGCATCAGAAAACATATGAGGACAGATTAACGGAGCTTAATAAGTATACTCTAGAGCAAAGAAGGGAGAGAGGTGATATGATCGAAACATTCAAACACCTTAAGGGCATTAGCAATGTGAAAGAGTCTAACATGTTTCAATATAAGAAAATAGCAGGACAAGAGGACACAGCATGAGATTAGAGGGAGGCTGATTAAGGGGTAATGTGAGGAAGTGCTTTTTCACAGAAAGGGTAGTGGATGCATGCAATGGCCCACCTCAGGAAGTGGTGGATATGAATACAGTGCAGGGCTTCAAACATGCATAGTATAGGCATAAGGGAGCAATACAGATAAGTATGAATAGATAGGCCATTGACAGAGCAAATACCGATGGCACATTCATAAGGTAGAAAAAGAAATGGGCAGACTGGATGGGCCTTGCAGTCCTTATATGCCATCAACTTCTATGTTTCTATGTTTCATTCATGCAAGTCCCTTCAGGACCTGAGTTAACAGATGCAGATGTCATATGTCGTATGGCCCAGGTGAATTTATCTGCCTTTTTACCCAACAATTTATCAAACACTTTCTTGCTGGTGAACATTCCCCAATTTCATTGTTCTCCCCCTACCTGTCCTGGCTTGTTTACACTATCCTCCGTTGTGTCTTGGCTCTGTAAACTAAACAGAGGTACTGTATGTATTTAACACTTCTGCCTCCTTTTTCTGATCTTTGATTAATTATTTTCCCTTCCACTCTTAATTGACCCACTGGGTTGTTAGTTTTTCACTAGCCATATACATACCTGTATAATTCCTTTAAATATCCATACTTTCTTGCTGCTAATCCCTTTTTTAATATTTTCTTTTCATTCATTATAAGTATCTTGTGCTTTTTTGCTTTCTCCCTGTATCTGCTCGTTGTTTCGATGTATCCTCTATTTGTGACTGCTAGTAGGCCTTAATGTTGCCTCTTATTTCTCTATTGTCTGTTACCTCTATCTAGTAACTATATACTAAAATACTTGTGATGTGTTTTCTGCATCACCTCTTCCCATCCTTAAACGGTATTTACTTTTGTTATCACTGTTTATTTTTCAGGAGAGCAGAGCTAACCTGTGCACCTTTTTTCAGTGGGTCCTGCTTTGATACAGCTGTGAGGACTGAAGCACAGGTAGTTATGTAGATTTGCTAAAGGTAATCAAAATGAAGCAGTCATTGAGGTAGAATTTGAACTTACAGCTCCTGCTTTGCAGTTCAGTGCTCTAATGACAGCAGAAGAAATTGAGGTCTATGGCAAAGCTTTTCCTGTAGGCTGTTCACTTTTCCAGTCTTGTATTGTACTGTGTATATTTTACCAGGATAAAAGCTCCATTGAGCAATGCTCATTTACATGGAAGTCCTGGTTAGTCCAGATAACAGTAAAATGCAAGACTTTATTTGAGCCCTGTAATGCTGTTTCTCTACTCCATACCCACCAGGCTCAGTGACTCCTACCTGCTTAAGATTACAGATATTATTGTCCATCTGCACATATGATGGCTAAGTAAATGTAGAGATTTTCTCTTCTCAGCCCCCTCACCCTGCCTGCAGGAATTTCAGCTTTGTTCTCCATGGGTTAAGGAGGCAGAAGTGTCCTTATTCCTCAGGGTTCACTAACTAGCTTTAGATGTAATTGTCTGGAAGGAGTAATGCAGCGTACAGCACTATAAACCAGATGAGTCCTCGAAAGGGAACACTGAACCAGCAACAATTAATAGTCAAGCACAAAAAACTCTTTCTTTCCTCTCTGTTTCACCCTCTCTCTTTCATCTTAACTTTCCTCTTTTTCTCAAGTGTTAGGCAGTTTGTTCTAATAATGCTTAGTGAACACAGCTGTGAACCTGCAGACCTAGGTTTGAATCTCACCACTGCCACTTGCTTGCAGTGTAACCCTGACTAAGACATAACCATCCTGTTCTTCAGGCTGTCTCAGGTGTAAAACTGGATAGAAGCAGGATACTACTTACAGAAAGATGCTCCTCAGTTGGGATGGGGGTGCAGAACTGAAAGCAGTTCATGGGAACACTGTTACACTGGTTCCATGCCAACCAGCTCAAAGTTAACACCAAAAAGACTGTGCCCATGACTTTTAGCACCTGCCAAAAACTAGCAAGGCTCTCACTTGCCCAAGTCTTCTCCTCCTCGATGGCACCTAGTAGGAGGTTGTTTCTGCATTCAAATACCTTGTGTTGCTTGATAGCAAATTAGATTTCTCAGTCCACATCAATGCTATACATTTCAAACTTCATCCCAAGCTCAGCATCCT
Source organism: Neoceratodus forsteri (assembly GCA_016271365.2). NCBI lineage: Eukaryota > Metazoa > Chordata > Ceratodontiformes > Ceratodontidae > Neoceratodus > Neoceratodus forsteri. Next base: position 277,146,064 of record CM028136.1, on the reverse strand, counting down.
TTACCGTAACAAGGACTGTATCTCTACTGAAGACCGCAGGGACCTGCTAATCAAAATGATCCTCCCTATTTTGACTATGCAGATGTGGTACACGACACCACTCTTTCCTCCTCCATTGCCATACTGGATACCCTCTGCAATGCCTTTTGTCACTTTGCCTCAACCTCCTCCTCCCTCCACCCACCATTGTTCCTCTATTCCTCCCTTTGCATCACCCCTACCCTTGCTTCACCAGTTCCACTGCTCAGCCTTCATTAGTAAATACTGGTTTGACTCTCTCCTCCTACCTATTTTCTCCTCTCCCCTCCACCCTCCTCTTACCCCCTACACTTCTTCTCTACTCACCATCCCCACTTATGCTCTGCCTGCTGCTTTCTTACATTGGCCCCCTCTCTGGAACATGCTCCCTCTCCATACCAAACTATATCCCTACCATCCCTAAAAACACCTATTAAGACTCACCACTCCTCACATGTTCCTGTCATACCCCACTAAACTCCTGTCTCTCTCCTCCTCTGTCTCCATTTTCTCCCAGTCTCTGCAGAAACCCTATTTTTCTTGTCTTCTTCCTCTTTCCCTGCTCTGTCTTGTGGGAGGGCTTACCTTCCCTAATTCAATTGTTGCAGATCTTCTGCCGACTACCATTGTATCCCTTGAAAGTGAGTGTAAATGCTTTACTTCAAAGTACTGTGTATGCATATACTTATAAATAATTTTGTTTTATATATTATGAAATGCTCTGTTGTCTGTCTTTATGTACACTGGTCAACCATGAAAATGGGTTTTTGGCCCATGGGCCAGCCAGAATAAACAAATAAATGCTTAAATAATTGTTTAAATGCTTCGTTGGCAAGCATTTAAACTAGCCAAGGGGGGAGGCACTGAAAAGGAGCAGGGAAATCCCAGCCTCCCCCCACAAAACATGGTGATTAGTGAGGTAAATGCCAAGGCAGAGAAGTCATTAGGGAGAAGGACAGAGGTAAATGTAAAAAAAGGCAAAGGCAGTAAGGACAGGAATGGGGCTAAAAGGGGTAAGGCCATCCAAAAGTGGAGGGTGATGAGCACCAATGCCCATAGTCTGTGTAACAAGCTCCCTGAACTAGTGGCCTTGATGGAAGAGGGTTGTCTGGATATTGTGGCAGTCATAGAAACATGGTACACAGAGAACCATGACTGGGATGTCAACATACCAGGATACACAATCTACAGGAGGGACAGGGAGGTTAAAAGAGGAGGAGGAGTAGCTCTCTATGTAAAGGAAGGGATCAAAGCAACAAAACTAAAGAGTAAACAGGGAGCAGATGAGGCACTCTGGGTCACTCTGGAGACAGGGAATGGCACCACAATCCGCATGGGGGTTGCATACAGACCCCCATCTCAGGGGGAAGGAATGGACAAGAAAATGATAGAAGGCTTCCTTAGAATGGCAAAGAAAGGGGAGATATTGTTGATGGGGGACCCAAATATATCAGATGTTAACTGGAGCACCTTTGCTGCAGTCACATCCAAGAGCATGGTCATTCTTGATGCCCTACAGGGAGCATGCCTCAGACAGCTAGTATTGGAACCCACTTGGGAGGAGCAATCTTAGACCTGGTACTTCAAATGGGGATGGAGAAAGAATCTCAGATTTAGAAGTGGAACCCATCTGGGAACAAGCGACCACCAAACAGTGTGGTTCACTATAAATACAGTCATACAATCAAGCCATACAAAAGCAAGAGTATTGGACTTTAGGAGGGCTGACTTTGGGAGAATAGAGAGTGCCTCAGAAAAGCACTAGCAAACAGGCAAGAAAGAGGGGTGGAGGAACAATGGGGAGTAATCAAAACGGCCATCACAGAGGCAACAAGCCTTTTGTGTAAAGCAAATCAACAAAACACAACAAAGGAAAAAAACACTATGGTCCTCAAAAGAGGTGGCAGGGAAGGTTAAGGAGAAAAGGATGGCATTCAGGAAATATAAGGAAACACAGAAGGAGCAGGACAGAGAACTTTATCAGTTAAAGCAGAAAGAGGTTGGGAAGGCAATCAGCATAGCAAAAGCCCAAACCAAGGAAAGGATAGCCAACTCTGTTAAGGAGGGGGATAAAACCTTTTATAGGTACATTAGGGAGTGAAGAAAGACCAAAGGAGGGATACTGAGGCTTAATAAAGGGGAGGGAATGTTGGTAGAGGGCGACAGTGAAAAAAGCAGGGATACTGAATTAATATTTCTGCTCAGTATTCACAAAAGAAGAGGAGGGGAGGTACCTAAACCAAACAAGAGAAGCAGTCTGAAGACAAGGGTCTATACCAGTCCATTTACAGAAGAAAGGGTTCTGAAAGAACTAATAAAATTGAAGGTGGCCAAAGCAATGGGGCCTGATGGGATTCACCCAAGAATTCTAAAGAAACTAAGGGTAGAACTAGTGACACCGCTGACTACTCTCTTTAACAAATCATGGGAGGATGGGGTGGTACCTGAGGACAGGAGGAGGGTGGATGTGATTCCTCTTCACAAAAGTGGGAGCAGAACAGAGGCGGGAAACTACAGACCAGTTAGTTTGACCTCAGTGGTAGGAAAATGATGGAATCACTTTGAAGGAAAGAACTGTTGATTACCTAGAGGCCAGTGGGGCACAGGACCCAAGGCAGCATGGATTCATGATGGGAAGGTCATGTCAGACAAATCTAATACATTTCTTTGACTGGGTGACCAAAGTAGTAGACCAGGGAGGGGCTGTGGACATGGCCTACCTAGATTTCAGCAAGGCATTTGATACAGTCCCACACAAAAGATTAATACACAAGTTAGCCAGCCTTGGAGTGGGTCCCAAGGTGGTAGCCTGGATGAAAAATTGGATAGATAACAGGACGCAAAGGGTAATAGTAAATAGAGTCCACAGTGAAGAAAGGAGGGTTACTAGTGGGGTACCGCAGGGTTCAGTACTAGGACCAGTCCTATTTAATGTCTTTTTAAGTGACATTGCAGAGGAACTAGAAGGAAAAGCATGCCTCTCTACAGACAACACAAAGATCTGCAACAGGGTTGATACACAATATGGAGTGGAAAGGATGAGAAGGGACTTGTCAAGGTTGGAGAAATGGTTAGATGTATGGCAACTCAGATTCAATGCAAAGAAGTGCAAGGTAATGCACCTGGGAAACAAAAACCCAGGGGAAGAGTACACAATGGGGGGTGAAATACTGACAACAGTAAAATTGAAAGGGACCGGGGGTAATTATATCAGGTGACCTAAAGGAGGGCAAGCAATGTGAGAAGGCAGTAAGGAAGGCTGGGGGATACTAAGATGCACAGGAGAGACATCAATAGTAGAAAACAGGAAGTAGTTATCCCTAGTCAGACAGTTGGTGATACCCATATGGAGTACTGTGTACAGTTCTGGAGACCCCATCTCCGCAAAGACATAGACAGAGTGGAGGCTGTCCAGAGGAGGGAGAACAAAATGGTGCAGGGCTGCACCAGAAGACATACTGAAGAAAGACTAAAGGAGCTTAATATGTATACCCTGAGAAAAGAAGGGGAGGGGACATGATAGAAACTTCAAGTACCTCAGGAATCAACAAAGTCCAAGAGGGCAGCATCTTTCAGAAAAGAGATGTGCAAGAACAAGGGGCACAATTTGAAGATAGAGGGGGATGCCTAGAGGTAATGTGAGGAAGTGTTTTTCACAGAGAGGGTTGTGGATGTATGGAACAGCCTCCCAAGGAGGTTGTGGAGTCAAGAACAGTGGGGAATTCAAGAATGCATGGGACAGACATAAGGCAGTCCATGTGGTGGTAGGAGGAAGTAAGCTGTTGGTTAACTAGATCTGCAGCTTATCAGTTAGCTAGGAAAATTGGCAGACAAGGTGGGTCAAGCGGTCCTTATTTGCAGTCACATTCTATGTTTCTATGTCTATAAACAAATCAAACAAACTATTGCAAGCAACCTGTGTATAGTCTTATATTGTTTTATATTTTCTGTCTTATTTTTTTAAATTTTAATCTTTTTTATATTTATCAGTTGAGCTTGTACTTGTAACTGTTGTCATTGCACTTCTCATTGTTTATAACTGCCTACCTGTCTCACTACTCTCCTTTTCCTCTTCCCCGGTCACACCTGGAAATGAGCCTCAGCTCTGTGTGCCTTTTCCAGTTAGCAAGAAAGAAAGAAAGAAAGAAAGAAAGAAAACATTTCACACAAAAAGTGGAAAACATGGAAGATCCTATGGCAAGCATTAGGAATGTTGACTGAATTTGTAAACTGAAGTTGGATTGTTTTCTTATAGAAAATAAAACTTTTGGATATAGTAACTAATTAATTGGGGAATGGAGGAGGATCATGAGAGCATAACCCATAGTAGAATGAATATGTCTGGTAGGAACTGATAAATCACTTACCCCTTAACTTCCCAAATGTTTCTGCCACTGGAGGGTTTTCTTCTCCTAGTGCCAGTTAAGAGTCATAGAATCAGTTGACAATAACTCAATAATAGTAATTAAGAAATGGGCAAGTATAATGCTTGATCCTGATTGGCTGAGAGGTACTTCCAGCTTGGTCGTTATTCCAGAATAGCAGCCTGGCTGAAAGTAGCTCTTGGCAATCAGGACTCAGCAGTACACTGTCAGGTAAGAACAAATTGCACTGGCTGCTCAAGAGTGTGTTTCCAGTACTCCTGAGTCCTGGCCAGCTCCTGTTTCTGTCACTCCTTTCCATTTCAGATATTACAAAAAAACGTAAAGTTTCTGTCTTCGACCACAGCCATGGCCACAGCTTAGATCAGTAGCTCCCAGATGCTTGTTTTGAAAGCAGATTTAAAAAACATGATAATAGGCTCTGACACTTACATTAGTATCTCCCACCTCCTTGCTAAATGCTGATTTAAAAAATGTCAGACAGGTTCCCACACTTGCCAGCAATTTTGCACTCCATAAAGGGCCCCAGCTGGCCTAATAAAACACCATTCCTCAAACTCCTGAATTCTGTTTGGGACAGCTGCCAGAAACCTACCATAGATCGCTCCTCACCTACCATGCACTGCCCTCCTTCTCCTAACTACTGCCCATATTTGCTGTCTATAGTATGTGCAGCACTGGTGCCTACCTACTGGCCATTTGATAACACCACAATCTAATTGCAAGCTCTACTTTTTCATTTTTGAATTGTGTATATATATATATATATATATTTATATATATATATATATATATATATATATATATATATATATATATATATATATATATATATTTATATATATTTATATATATATATATATATATATATATATTATGGTAGTATGGTAGTGCTACCTAGTTAGGTTGAGGAGCATTTACATGTTAAACCCCAAATCTGCACCTTAATAACTTTGCAACTGTTCAACGGATTTGCCTGAAATGTGGAATACAGAATTAAGACCATGCGCCTTGGGATCTGCAGAAGTTTGTACAGTGTATATCCAGGCCTTGGAGTTATTAAGCATGATCCTAGTGTGCGTTTACACTTTTTTAAATTTCATGGTTCACGCTTACAGGTCACACGGTTTATGCGCTACCTGTACAAATCTTCAGGAACATGCAGCCGGGTCCTCTGATGCCTTTTGAAGATTTTGTGAAAAATATTAAACGGTTCAGAAGTTATTCTAAAACAAGTTCCATTATAATTCAATGGAAAAGTTAACAAAGTTCTACACTTTCACAAATGCACTTTTTACTGTCGCAAATTGCCCTTTTACTGTCTCAAATCTGCCATTTTGTTTTCAGATAGTGATCAGAAAAATGCTTGGCATTTAAAATTGAGACCCTCTAGCAACCTAATTCTTTTTGTATTCACCTAGTCAGGCCCTGAGGATGCTAGCCATGTCTTCATTTTGGGGTAAAACACCCCAGAAATATGTTTTTCAGATTTCTGGAAAAAGTACTTTCGCAAAGTAGTGTCGCACTCATGAAAGTGTCGCAAATTTTTGCGTAAGCTTTCTTAAATCGACACTACTTTGCGACACTATGCCCAAAATAACAATATCTTTTGGCAGCCCACTGCAAAAAAACGGTTTGGAGTTTTGGGCTGAAATTTAGAAGGAACACAGCTGATATATCACAGATGTGCCTTTCAGTGTTTCACTGAAACAATATTACGTGGTGGCAAACTTACAGTACTCCAAAGTTGACACTTCTTCCCATAGGATAACATTATGGCGTACAACGCATTGCAGCAATAGTTTGGCGCCCTGCTGCAAAATAATGGTTCAGTCTTTTGGGCAGAAATTTGCAGGGAACACAGCCAACATCCCACAGATGTGCCTTTCAGTGGTTTGGTGAAAAATATTACAGGGAGGCAAAGTTATGGCAGTCCAACTTTCTTTTTTTCCCCATAGGATTACATTATATCTCAGCTTAATTTTTTTCAGGGCCCGTATCTCGAAAAACGGTAAGATAATGGACTTTTGTCAAAAATTTTGAGCCCCAGTACAAAACTAGCTAGGAAAGTGATAATACATATGACTTTTACATTTTTTTCTATGTCATACGGTTACTGAGATATAAGCAATTTACTATTCAAGTCCTCATTTTGTGTTCCGAGAGTCATTATTTTGCATACATTCTTTCTACTCACTGTCTTTCTCTATACAGCCTTTGGGGAAACCAGCCTGTGCGCTTACATTACTGTTACTATTCGTTTCTGTTATGTTCTTTTCCTTTTATTTCTCTTGTTCTTGTAGATAGTGTTTCTGGTATGTTATGTCTCTGTGCTGGTGGTTTTTGTGTGTGCTATGTTTTGTGGATTGCCATGATATTCAGATGTTTTCTCTATCAAGTGCTGGCTAATCTAGGAAGTTGTTACTAGACAGGGGTATTGGTATTGTTGTTTTTTATTTTTTATGTCTTTTCTGTTGTGTATCTTTACTGATTTTTCATTTTGGTTTTTTTTTGTTTAGTATTTTGTTTTGTGAGAGGTTGGATTTTCTGCTATTTATTATTAAAAGTTTTCTTTTTACTAGTTTAAAAGTTAAGTAATGTAGAAGTATTTAAATTGATTGTTTAAAGATTTCTGTTCTTTCTGATAGATGTATTATCTCTGCTAGTATAGGTTGGTGTTTTCAGGTGGAAATTTGTGTTTTAATGAAGTAAATTTCTTGTGTTTATACTTTTTTTTTTCAATTTATTTGTTAAATTGTATGTTAATTTATTTTTGTTTCTCTATGCTATTGGCAGGCAGTAATTTGGAGAAGGGATATTGTGTGTGGGGTAAGTATTTGTTTTAGGTTTCTTCTAGTTTCTATAATGTTTCTCTGTATTGTTTAATTTTATGATATTTGTTATTGTTCTTAGGTGGATACTATATTCAGTTTGACTTTTGTGTGTTTTTGATTCTGAGATGCTTTCTGTTCCTTTTATGGTACTAGGTAGGTATTTTATTTTTCTTTCTCTAATTTCTAGTTCTATTTCTTTAATAATTGAGTCCCCACCAGGAGCTGCTTCTTTTCCTGTGGTGTCCTCTGCCTCCTTCCTGTGGGCTCTCTGTACAGTTGTCATCAGTCTTCTCCGGGTGCATTCATAGGGAAGCTATGCTCCCCCAGAATGGTGTATGGATTGTAGAGTGGAACAATTGACTGGGTGTGCCTCTGTTCCACCATCCTCACCCTTCCTGAGCCCACTGTGGTCCAACTGCTGTGCTTTCTTCACAACCTCTGAGGTAGTGGTGGTGGTGCTGGTGCTCTCTGGATGGGGAGGTTCCCTTCCTACTGTCCAGTGTGGCCTGGGGGAAGGTTTCCTTACTAGTGTCCAGTGCGGCATGAAGATGGGCAACTTCCTCCCTCAGGGCAGAGAGTTGTCTGCAAATAGGGCAGCATCTCAGCCTCCAGAAAGACTCCCAGAAGACTGCTGCCCCACAGCCATTACATTGCACTACTCCCCACATGTTTATCTACTTTTTCTGTTTGTTTTTGTGTGTGTGTGTGTGTGTGTGCACGCGTGTGTATGATTGGTTTGTTATATAGAAATATATATATCATACAATGTGGATGCTTATATTGTCAGTGCAGTGTGCTAGAGAGGATATGACAGTGTTATGAACCTTGCACTCTTGAAGAAATGATGTCAGAACCTCAGGTATAAAGGAACTATTTCCAGGGTGGGTGGGGTGAGGGGTGGGAAGGGGTTGGGCCTAAACTGTGCCCTCACAAAACAATCAGCTAAAGCTCTCTTACACCACTGCAATGAGTGCCTTCCTGTCAGTAAGATGCCCTACACAACAATTTGACAGAGAAAATACCCTGCTAATCAAACAGAGAAAAATACAGACATCCAAGTCAGACACAGGTAAACCTCTCCAGCCCCAAAACAGCCTGGTGGTTTGTTAGCCACAAAGGAAAATCAAATATGCAGTTATTTCAGCCCTTCTGAAGATGCTGACAAGATAAGCAGTTTTGAAAACCCCCTTCCTGAATTAAAAAACTAAAATAATTAAACACAAAGCAATACCAATGTAAAAGTAAGGAAAACTTCTCTCAGATGTAAGCAAGAGAGAGAGATTAGTTACAGATATCTAGTCCAATATAGTATATCCCATGCAGCTTCTCAGTTGTTTCAAAGCACACCCAGTACACAACTTGGAAGAAGATGGACTTCTGTCTGAAACAGGATCACACCAGTAGTTTATAGTAATTGATCAATGCTGAAATGGTCAAGCTAGAACAATTGGCTGTGATGCAGGTCTCCCTGACTTGTGAAGACAATTTCCCTCACTTCAGGCTATGTCTGGCATCCAATTACAAACTGCAGCCTTTGCTATTTTAAATCACACAACCACCACCAGCAAATATTGCAAAATATATTGATGCAGATTGTCGCAGAATTCTAGTAATCAGTCCAGTTAGGCACAAAGGAAAATCAAATATGCAGTTATTTCAGCCCTTCTGAAGATGCTGACAAGATAAGCAGTTTTGAAAACCCCCTTCCTGAATTAAAAACTAAAATAATTAAACACAAAGCAATACCAATGTAAAAGTAAGGAAAACTTCTCTCAGATGTAAGCAAGAGAGAGAGAGATTAGTTACAGATATCTAGTCCAATATAATATATCCCATGCAGCTTCTCAGTTGTTTCAAAGCACACCCAGTACACAACTTGGAAGAAGATGGACTTCTCAGATGGACTATATAATGCTTGTTAAAAAATGTATTCATTACAGCCACTTTTCCTTAACCCAGGAAGCAATTCTGATGCTTCCTTTTCAAAATCCTACAAATTTGTGCAACTGTGCCCTAATCTCACCAATTGCCCATATGGAAAATAATAAATTACAGTATGTGCTTAGGGTGAGAGCTGTGGACATGGAGTACACTATTGCCCGCTGTGTGTTTCCTGAACCCTGTTGTCGCAACCCTACCATCCAGGGATCCTATCAAGGTGAGATCCAAAAAGTTAATTTTAGATCTATCAATGGATGCTGTGAATTTCAAGCCCAACTCATTATTGTTCATATATTGCAAAGAAAAATGCAAGTCTGATTGTGAATTGTCCCAGATCATTAATACGTCATCTATAAAAAGAATATATTTAATGATGTTGCCAAAAAAAAAAGGATTAGCCATTGGATTGTGGAAACAGGTTCATGTCAGAGATGGCCACCGATGAGCCCATGGCCGTGCCTCTGGTCTGCAAGTAAAACTTGTTGTCATATAAAAAATGATTGCTCTTCAAAACTTAATCTAATGCCAGAGTGATGTATGTGATTGGAAACTTTACAGTGGAACTCTCCAGTATTGTTTTAACTGCCTGATACCCTGCTCATGTTGAATAACTGTATATATGCTGTAACATCAATACACAACCACATATAAGATCTTTCCATGTAAAGTTTTCAAAATTCCTCAAAAGAAGTATAGTCCTTAATGTAAGATAACTTTTTACTTCTTGTTGGAAAAACCTATCTAAAAAGTTGTGAAAGGTTCCATTAAAGCCCCATTCCCTGAAATTATGCGGCATCCAGGGGGACAAAGTGGGTCCTTATGAATCTTAGGAATGAGATACAAAACTGGAATCACTGGGTATTCAGAATTTATTCATCTATTCATCCCTACTCCAGGGCCAATTGCAAAAATGCTGTGTGTTTCTCTGAAAAAAAAACTGGTAGGGTTCTGATTCAACAGTTTATATGTGGAATTATCTGATAGTTGTTTCAAAGCCTCCCAGTGATAATATTGTTTATCTAAAATCACATTACCACCCTTATCAGAGGGCTTTGTCACTATATCATTCATTGTTTCTCAATTCCATCAATGCAGTATTTTCATCAACTGTTAAATAGTCCCGTGTTTTCAGTTTTCTGTTATTTAATTGCTACAGCTACTGTACATCTCTCAAAACCACTTGTTGAAAAGTCTTTATAACTTCACCTCATTATGACCAGGTAAACTCTGATCTTGTCTTTAATTTCAGTCTCACCGCTTTCTGACTTTGTTCCATTAATGAATCATCAGTGTTCTCCTGTGTATAATTGTTGTCATTATTGATAAAACTTGTACTAGCTGCCTCAGTTAATTGTTATAATTCTTGCTCAATAATTTCATCCAAAACATTGTCCCCATGTTATGTTCTAATTGAGTTGAATCAAATTGCTCATTCACAATATTCCAGTCCATATTAAACCCTTCATCACTCTGTTGGCCAAAATGATCAGACTCAGAATAAATGTTTCCTCAAATTAATCTTCCTGAACAATTTAAAAATGTGACAACAGATGGAAAACTCATCAACCTGGTACACAGAACAAAAGAAAGGCCATAACTAAGTACTTTTAGATGTGTATCTGTAAGCTTCTTTGATAAATCGATGACAATCACCAATGATTCACTTAGTTCTGGGACCAGAGCTGTTTAAGCGCTTGCCTTTTCTCTGTCCCTCCACCCCTTCTTGTCTTTTTCATTTTTGGGGGTTACATTTTGTTGGCATGAGCTTCTACTTCAACTTCCTCTGTTGATTCTTGAGTTGAAAAACACACATTACGAGGGGTGTTGGGGGAGAGGTGAACTAGTTCTAACACTGGATTGTTCATGTCTCACATGATTCAAACTATTTGACCTCCCTCTTCACTTCTGTCTTCCTTTGCTCAAAGAATGACTTTAATTGTCCCATTGATAAACCTCAGGGTCTATATGGGACATCATCAATCCCCATGTACCGACAACCATTTTTCCCTTATGTGTATCTTCAGCCAAATGCTTTCGTATTGGGTGGAATTGATCCCTCCTTCTGATAGCCCTGTAATGCTCCTGTATGTGCTCCAAAGAGGGCCCTGTAGTTTGACCTATACAAATTTTACCACAGGAGCACCACATGTCATAAACAACACATTCAATGGTTCAACTAATGAAGTGCTGTATGTGTACTTCTTTAACACCAAACTGAGATGGATTCACACAACTTTTACTTTGCACTGTGAATTAGAAAGTAACGCACCTCTTGCAGGGATAAAAACCTAACGGTTTTGAAGATAGCCAACTGTTCTGTGCAACAGTGCACTGAAAATGACTGTGGACTAAAATATCCTGCAAACTCTGGCCTCTTCAAAAAGGTGACTCTGGGTCCTGACTCACAGAAATCCCTTAAATCTCGATCTATTCTTAGTAAGTGCCAATACTGATAAATAATAGACCTCCAATCCATAGCTCCCAGACCATAGGTAGTAACAAAAGTGACCTGATCCCTGATGTTCCCCTTGGTATTGTATTTCAATAAATTTGACCTGTTTAGGGATCTCACTCCATACAATGTTTGTTGTAAAATTTCTTCATTATAGCCCAGTGATGAAAGTGAGCAGGAACGCACATGAACTCAGTTCCTGTACCTTTTTTGCAGCAGGAACTGAGTTCCTAATGCCTTCCCACTGACACTAAAACTGAAATTCTTAAACCAGCAGCATAGTGACAGTTTCTGGATCTGTGATCTGCTATCAGGTTTTCCATAAGACCATTTGACTTGTACAACAATGCTATTTTCCTAGAAATACTTTAATATATTTAACTGAATCTACTAACGTCATATTAGATAGTTGTGCCTTGACACCACTATCCATTAGATGGAAGATCTTCATTTTGTATTTCATAATTGCCAGGGCCTGAGTTCCTGTACTTCTTGTCTACCACTTGCACCACTGTTATAGTCCCTTTTCCTAAACCTAGAAAGCAATTCTGCGGCTTCCTTTTCAAAATCTTCCAAATCTGTACAATTGTGCCTTAATCTCACCAATTGTCCATATGGTAAATTATGAAATACATTATGTGCTGAGGGTGAGAGCTATGGGCATGGAGTACACTATTGCTCGCTGTGGTTTTCCTGAACCTGTTGTCACAACCCTGCCAACTGGGGAGCCTATCTGTAGGAAGTTTGCTGACCACATGACATGGGGGATAGTGTAGGGAATTACTGCCATCCCACCCAGAGGAACTACTGCATTGGGTTTACTGACTTTATGAGACAGGAATCAAGCACTAACAGGGGCCTTTGCCATTCTGAAATGGGGCTGCATTGGTTTATTGCACTTTTCATAGCACATGCACACTGTAGGTTATTATGCCACTCCCGAGGGCACACTGTAGGTTGTTTAATACCCTTAGATTGTATCCAGCACTATAAGTTATTGTACCCTTGGTGCAATAGCTAACTTATTGCCCCCAGAGATTCTAGGTTATTGTTACCATGCCCCTGCCTTACCTTGACATAGAGCCAATGGTTGTGAGCTGTATGCAGCATTCAAACCAGGTGTAAAGGTGGTGGCATTTGTTTGTGCACACTTTTATATGAGTGAGCTGAGCCATCTTCCACTTGCCTTTCAACTACTGTGACTAATCAGGCAGCTCATCCTTGTCCATCCCCCACTGAAGGGGTATGACCAAACTCCATGCTGCCTACTTCACGCAGAGAGCTTGTGCCAGCACCAGTTACCACAGGCATCCAGGGATGGTGTTGCAGTGCCTGCCTATACCCAGTCAGTGCTGTAGCAGCTGTACAGGTGCTACATGCTGATTTCCAATCCAACAGCACTGGGGTGGCTGGCAGCACAGGGTGTGTGTGGCAGTGTTTGCTACTGTTGGCAGGAGGTGCTGCAGTCAAGCCTCAACAGGACACAAGGTATCACCGTTGGGGTAGTGTTTATTGATGAAATCTTGGAACCCATGCATGCCCATGTTACTATTGGCTAAGAGAGTGGGTAACGGAACAGTCAAGTGATGAATGAGTTGGACAGCCACAAATTCACAAATACCTGGAAGTCCCTCGTGTGCATGGGAAGGGCAGGGAGAGAGTGTGGGTGAACAGCTGAGCAATGAACAAGGGATCAAGCTGCTCTGGCTCTAATCCTAAGCACTAAAGTTGTCCTGGTCAGAGCAGTGGAAGTTATAGAAATGCTAGGCAACAGTGATTATAATATCCTCAGATTCACAATTGAGAAGGGTAGGTAAAACCTAGAGGAATGACATATTGGTATGCGTGACAAACTTAAAACCACCTGCACAACTGTGACTGGTCTCCCCTTGACTCTGCACCTAACATTGATACAGCGCTCTCCTATTTCATTTGCACTTCAACCACGCCTGTGACCTATTTGCCCCTTTCGTAAAGAGTACTGTTAAAGTGCTGGACTCCCCTGGGATCACCAAGGCCCTCCTGGACAAAATGTGCCACTGAGATAACCTCTGACTCAAGGCCCTTGAATCTCGCCACCCCTCTGACAGACAGTTCTATACGGCAGCTAGAAATCAATGCATGAGGGAGATAAGTCAAGCCAAGGCTGACTACTACCAGGAAACCCTCATCTCTACCCGGGGCTCAGGACGTTAGTTCTGGAATAACCTAAAGGGGCTAAATGGGTCTTCTATGCCCCCCTCTGCTTAATGTAAATGGTACCCCTACCCAAGACCCTCAGTGCATTGTTGACTTTCTTAATTCCACCTTCTCTGACGATACTATTCTCCCCCATAACTTCTGTGACTCTATTTCTTCCCTCCCTCCCCCTTCCACTTCTGACATTCCCCCCTTCCGTTTCTGAGCTATTTCTATCCATAAGGTCAAATTCTATCTGTCCAAGGTCTAAGGTAAATCTAGTCATAGTGGTGACTACTTAGACCTAAAGCTTCTACATCTGGCTATTGATGCAGTCCCCTCTCCCATTACAAAATCTTCAGTCTCTCCTCTGCCTTGGTCATTTCCCCTCCCACTGGAAAGCCACCGTTGTTACCCCTATCCTAAAGGGTGGGGACCATACCCATGCTGGTAACTACTGACCCATTTCCATCCTGCCGCCTATCTCCAAGGCTCTTGAAAAAATAGTTGCTGACCAGCTCATTGATTATCTCACTAAGCACAACCTATTTGGCCCTGAACAACACAGCTTCCATAAGGGCCACAGCACCTCCTCTGCCCTCCTGAAATATACCAATTTCATCCACCAGGCTCTGAATAAAGGACACCTACTCAGGTCAGTGTACATTGACCTGACAAAAGCATTCAGCACTGTAAACCATGTCCTCCTCATCAGGTCCCTCCTATCGGTGGGGCTCTCATAGAATGCCTCCTGCTGGTTTACAGACTTTCTGTGGAACAGGTCCCAGAAAGTCTGTGTGAATAACACGCTCTCCTCCAGCCTTCCCGTTAGGTCAGGGGTTCTTCAAGGATCCATCCTTGGGCCTCTCCTGTTCTGTTTGTTCCTGAACTACCTCCCTAAGGCCTGCTCTGGTAAACTCCTAAACTCCTACTCTGTGCAGATGACGCAGTTCTCTTCTGCAGCCACTCTGACCACACTCGTCTCCAGCTTGCCCTTCAAAACATCCTCTCAGAAGCTGAAATCTGGCTCTCCTTCCATAAGCTGGTACTCAACTACAAGAAAACCAAGGCCATGTTTTTTTCACACCTCCAGAATAAACAACAGGGTGCCTCCTTGCTAATCCACAACTCTCACATTTCTGAAGGAAAGAATTGTCGAGTATCTAGAGGCCAGAGGGGCACAGGACCCAAGGCAGCATGGATTCACAGCGGGAAGGTCATGCCAGACGAATCTGATAGATTTCTTTGACTGGGTGACCAAAGTAGTAGATCAGGGAGGGGCTGTGGACATGGCCTACCTAGACTTTAGCAAGGCTTTTGACACAGTCCCACACAAAAGATTAATATACAAGTTAGCCAGCCTGGGAGTAGGTCCCAAGATGACAGCCTGGGTAAAGAATGGCTGGAGAATAGGACACAGAGAGTAATAGTAAATGGAGTCCACTCTGAAGAAGGGTTACTAGTGGGGTACACTGAGGTTCAGTATTAGGACTGGTCCTCTTCAATGTCTTTATAAGCGGCATTGCAGAGGGACTGGAAAGAAAAGTATGTCTCTTTGCAGATGACACAAGATCTGCAACAGAGTTGATGCACAAGGTGGGGTGGAAGGGATGAGAGGGACTTGGCAAGGTTAGAGGAATGGTCAAATGTATGGCAGCTTAGATTCAATGCTAAGAAGTGCAAGGTAATGCACCTGGGAAACAAAAACCAGGGAAGAGTACACAATGGGGGGTGAGATACTAACAACAACAAAAATGGAAAGGGACCTGGGGGTAGTCATATCAGATGACCTAAAGGTGGGCAAGCAATGTGAGAGGGCAGCAAGGAGGGCTTGGAGGATACTGGGATGCATAGGGAGAGGCATCACCAGTAGAAAACAGGAAGTTATTATCCCTCTGTACAGACAGCTGGTGAGACCCCATCTGGAGTACTGCAGTGCAGTTCTGGAGACCCAATCTCCCAAAGACATAGACAGGATGGAAGCTGTCCAGAGGAGGGCAACTAAAATGGTGCAGGGTCTGCACGGAAGACATATGAAGAGAGACTTAAGGAGCTTAATATGTATAGCCTCGAGGAAAGGAGGGAGAGGGGGGCATGATAGAAACTTTCAAGTACCTCAAGGGAATCAACAAAGTCCAAGAGGGTAGCATCTTTCAAAAAGAAGGTGTGCAAGAACAAGAGGCACAATTTGAAGATAGAGGGTGGCTCAGAGGTAATTTAAGGAAGTATTTTTCACAGAGAGGTTGTGGATGCATGGAGCGGCCTTCTGGAGGAGGTTGTGGAGTCAAAAACAGTGGTGGAATTCAAGCATGCATGGGACAGTCATAAGGCAATTCTAGGGGGTTGGGGTAGGAAGAAGTAGGCTGCTGGTTAACTAGGATCTACAGCTTATCCATTAGGTAGGGATATGGGCAGACTGGGTGGGCCAAGCGGTCCTTATCTGCCATCAAATTCTATATTTCTATGTATGTTTCGATCAAGTTTGCTCCTTTAAATATCTTGGAGTCACTCTTGATTCTGCCCTCACCTTCCATGACCACATCCACCAACTTAGTACTGCCGTCAACACCAGAATAGGGCTTCTTTTTCGCATCAGATGCTGTCTGCTGCCTGACACGCTTAACCTGGCAGTCACTTCATCTGTCCTGTCCCTTGTGGACTATGGTATCACTATCTATGGAGTCACTGACCACACTACCCTTCATAGGGTTAAGGTGTCACTGAACAAAGCCTGTCATCTTGTCACTGGTTGTGACAGGTGTACGCATACTTCTGACCTTTACAATCTGTCTAACTGGCTGAATTTTGATGGCAGGCTGAAATACCAAACCTGTCTATTTGCCAAAAAGATCTCATCAGGCCTTTCCCCTCCCAGGCTCCATTCCCTCCTGCAATCCACCCCCTCACTTAGAGCAACTAGAAGCTCTTCCAAAGCCCCCATGCAGGTTCCCCTCTGTATGACCGCTCTTCACCAGCATTCCTTCCACTATAGGGCTCCCCTCTGGTTCAACTCTCTGTGTGCTGCCATCCCTGCTGTACCTAAACTTGGTACCTTCAAAGCTCTCCACAGAGAACACATCATTTCCACTTGCTTTTGTGACTGCTTCTAACCTTAAGATTTAATTCGGTCTGGCCTTGTTCTCAGACCAAATTCATGTCCCCCACCAAGATTTTATGGACTTTGTTTTATTTTTGCTTGCCTGTTTGATTGATTTATTACACAATTTTGTTTTGACTATGTATAGTTGCTATTCTGTATAATACTGCTTGTTGTACGTGTTCCCTTTTCCTTGTCATTTGTTGTTTCATTGTTTGTACCTCCCTGACGTGGAGCCTTTGCAAAAGAGTCTTTGACTCAATGGTTTCTAATTCTGATTCTTTTAATAAATAAACAAAATAAATACCCCTCCGTGTGAAGTGGTTCATTTGTGAAGCTCTGGGGACACCACTGCCAATACCTCTGGCTAGCCTGCACTGGTCCATAGCAATGTGTTTTTTTTTTCTTGTTATTGTAAGTACCACTTTTTGGTGTTTTGTACTTTTAAATAAACCAGAACCACTGTTTCTTGGCCCACCTGTCTCCATAAGCGTGCCCTATGTTCTGTGTTTTCAAATGACGTAAACCATATTCTTGCACAAAGTAGCTTTTTAAAAGATGAGGGAGCTTACAGCATAGGCATCTTGGGAAATCAAGCTTATTGGCACCAGTGTTCAACAATAATAGGAGATTCATAAAGAACATATGGACTGCTCAAAGCAGGAGTGTAAAGCTCAGAAACAAACCACAGTAAAAGACACAAGCTAATAGGGATGGTACAGCAACAGCCATACATGGATTAACCAAGGAGAATAAAAGGCATATAGGGAAAATAAACAGCAAGCAAGCAGTCAAAGCAAAAAGAAACATAGAGGCAAACTTGGAGTGCAAATGCTGAGGTGAAAACAAGCAGTAGGAAAAGAGATAACATTCAAGACCAATAATATGTACTGTTTAATTTATGTAGCATTGATCATTTTGGTACTGTGTTTTGTGTATTTTCTCAATTAAATGCTTATTTAACAAAGTAAAGAAATTCTTAAGATATCTTAATGAATAGAGGACACCACAAAGGGCTGTCAGTCCACTAAAGGACTAGGGAACCGGCAGCATAATAGCATAGGATGAATGGATGGCAGAATGCCTGAATGAGTATTTTGCATTATTATTCACAGAGTAGAGTGAAGGACTGATATCAGATAGTGAAATGTTATTTAAGGGTAAGCAGAAGAACTCACTACAGGGCACATATGTAATACCTAGATAAACTGAGAAAGTGCTAATGATGGTAAAAGTAAACAAAGGAATGGGGTCTGATAGAATGCACCTAAAAATCCTGAAGGAGATAGCTAAGCATTAGCCATGCCATTTGCAGTTATATTTAATGAGTCCATCGAAATGCATACATGCCTCACACCTAGAGACTAGCCCACATGGTACAAATATCCTAAAAAGGTTTCTAGAGGGACCAGTGAACTACCAGTCAGTGTGACAGCAATACCAGGGAACTATAGGTCAGGCAGTTTAACAGCAATACCAGGAACTACAGGGCAGTCAATGTAACAGCAATACCAGATGACCATATGCCAGTCAGTGTGACAGCATTACCAGGGGCTGTAGGAAAGTCACTATGACAGCAGTATGTGGGAACTACAAGTCACTCAGTGTACCAGCAACACCAAGGAACAATAGGCCAGTAAGTGTCACAGCAATACCAGGGAACTACTAGAGCTGGGGACTGAAGCTTCTATTTACACTGGCATGATCTAAAGACCTCCATCACAGGGGAAGGAGTTAGATAAGGTACTGGTGGAAGCTACTGGCAAGATGGCAGAAAAGGGGGAAGTGCTGCTGGTGGGGGACTTCAGTCTGTAGACTGGAACCTCCCAGTGCAGCTTCAGCTAGAAGCAGAGACATCCTGGGCTCCCTGCAGGAGAGTGTTCCTCAGGCAGCTACTCAGTGAACCTACCTGTGATGGGGTAATACTAGAACTGGTAATCACTAACAGGGACAATGTTGTAGACATCAAGGTAGGAGGCCACCTGGGGAACAATGATCACTATTCAGTGTGGTTCAACATAAAGATGGCTGCAGAACTGAACCACACAAGTGTGGGGTCCTGCACTTCGGAGGGCAGATTTTAAAAAGATGGGTGAATGCTCCAGGGATGACTGATGGGGTGGATGAACTGGGTGGGGTGGAAAAACAGTGTGTGAAGCCAAAAAGAGCCATAAGGAAGGCAAGAAACACCTGCGTCAAACAAGTGAGCAAAAGTAAGAGGAAAAAGAAACCGCTATGGTTCTTGAAAGAGGTGGCAGAAAAGGTAAAGACTAAAAGGGTAGCATCCAGAAGGTATATGGAGATACAGAGGGCAGGAGAAGGAGGAGACAGAGGTGTATCATGGGAAACAGAAGGAAACAGGGAGAGCAGTAAGGAGTGTGAAGGTGCAAACTGAAGAGGAAAATAGCCCAGGCAGTGATGAAGGGGCACAAGACATTTTCAGGGATGTAAGCAAAGGAGGAAGACCAGGGTGGGATCGTAAGATTAAAAGGGAAAGTGGGGACAGTGCAGAGGGGGTCCAGAAAAAGGTAGACATTCTGAATAAATACTTTTGTTCAGTGTTCACAGAGGAAGGAGAAGGGGAAGGGCCACAAAAAAGTAACAGGAGCATCAGAGAGAAGGAGGTGAGCATTAGTCCATTTTCAGGGGAGAGTGTCCTCAAGGGACTCGATAATCTGAAACTGGACAAAACAAGTTGGACCAGATGGGGTGCATCCAAGGGTGTTGAGGAGCTCAGGAGGTACTGACAGTCCTATTTAACAGTTTGTTGGAAACAGAAGTGATTACAGATGACTGGATGATGGCAGATGTATTCCCATCTTCACAAAAGTTGTATCAGGGAAGAGGTGGGCAATGATAGGCCAGTCAGCCTGGCCTCGATGGTAGGGAAAGTTAATGGAATCACTGCTGAAGGAAAGGATTGTGCAGTATCTTGAATCCAGTGGGTTACAAGACCCAAGGCAGCATGGATTCGCAAGGGAGATCATGTCAAATGAATCTGATAGATTTCTTTGACAGGGTGACAAAGAAATTAGATAAGGGTGGAGCAATGGATGAGATCAACATAGATTTCAGTAAGACTTTCAACAATGTTCCATAGGAGGCTAGTAAACAAGCTGGGTAGCTTAGAAGTGGGTGCAAAGGTGGTAAACTGAGGTACATAATTGGTTAGGGATAGGTGACAGAGTGTGGTGTTAAATGGAGTTCACTCAGAGGAAGTAAGGGAGGGTGACCAGCAGGGTGCCTCAGGAATGTCTTTATAAGATATATTGCAGAAGAGCTGGAGAGAAGGTCTGTCTCTTTGCAGGTGACACCAAAATCAGTAACAGGTTGACACTCCCGGTGTATGTGTGTGTGTGTGTGTGTGGGGGGAACCTGAGAAGTGGTCAAGGGTATGGCAGCTAGGGCCACAGAAACCCAGGGGCACAATACAAAATGGGAGGAATGGTACTGATGACCACCAAGCAGGAAAGAGTCCTGGGGGTGATCATATCGGATGACCTAAAGGTGTCCCAGTATTGAGACAAGGCAGTTGGGAGGGCTAGTGGGATTCTGGGGTGCATAGGAAGGGGTATCACTAGCAGAAAAAGAGAGGTGATATTGCCGCTGTATATATTGCTAGTATGACACCCCCCCCCTCCACAGAGTACTGTGTCCAGTGCTGGAAATGAAAAACCAAAAACAGTAGCTCCCAGTGTGTATCTGTGCCTTTGGGCATGCACTATGTGTCAAATTATTAGACAAAACAAAAATCCCAGCCCCATAATATACTGCTTAGAAAAGAAAAATGCACACAGCACTGTTGCTTCACCTTGAAAAAGTGCAGAGGTATTGTGTGAAACATTGGTGGACTTTGGGATGTGGGTCCTCGAGGTGCAATAAAATATTTTTTTAGAGAAGCAACAGCATTGTATTTTCCTTTTCTAAGCAGTATATTCTGGTGCTGGGCTTTTTGTTTCATCCAGTTCTGGAGGCCACACCTCCAGAAGGACACAGAACAGAGTGGAGGGTCCAGAGGAGGGCAAGTAAAATAGTGCATGTCTGCATCAGAAGCCCTAAGACTAGAAACTTAAATATGTACACCCTTGGAGAAAGGAGGGAGAGGGGGATATTATAAAGACCTTCAAATACGTCACATGGGTAAATAAGGTACAGGAGTTAAGTGTTTTTCAGAAAAAAAGGTGCTGAAGAACAAGGAGGCATGATATGAAGATGAAGGGAGGTAGATGCAGGAGAGATGTGAGGAAGTACTTTTCATGGAGAGGGGAATTCCTGGAACAGACTTCCAGTACCGGTAGTAGGGTGAAAATAGTGGCGGGGCTTCAATAATGCAGCATAGGCATAAGGAATCATAGGGAAAGGGAAGTGGGGGATGGGTGAATGGCCCAGAGATCAAGTAGGATCTGCTGTGATTCTATAGGCAGGGAAAAATGAGCAGACTAAGTGGGCCAAGAGGTCCTTATCTACCTGTAAATTTTATGTTTCTTTAAGTTAGTCAGTGTGACAGCAATACTAGGGAATTTCAGGTAGTCAATGTGATGGCAATACCAGGGAACTACAGCTAGTTAGTGCAACAGCAATGCTAGGGAACTACAGGTACTTAGTAAGACAGCAATTGCAAGGACTTACAGACCAGTCAGTGTAATAGCAATACCATGGGACTATAGGCCAGTCAGTGAGACAGCAATAATAGGGAACTACAGATCACTCAGTGTGAAAGCAATTGCTGTGAACTATAATTTAGCTAGTGTAATAGCACTACTAGGAAACCACAGGCCACTCACTGCGACAGCAATACCAAGGACCTATAGACCAGTCAGTTTGACAGCAACAGTAGAGAAAATATAGCCCAGTCAGTGTGACAGCAATACCAGGGGATGATAGACAAGTCAGGGTGACAGCAATACCAGGTAACTACAAGTCAGCCAGTGTGACAGCAATATCAGAGGACTATAGGCCAGTCAGTCTGACAGCAATATCAGGCAACTACACATCAGTTAGTGTGACAGCAATACAAGAGTACTAAAGGGCAATCAGTGTGACAGCAATACCAGGGTACTATTGGCCAGTCAGTGTGACAGCAATGCCAGATGACTATAGGCCAGTCAGTGTGATAGCAATACCAGGCAACTACAGTCATTCATGTGATAGCAATACCAGGGGACTACAAGACAGTCAGAGTATGACAGCTATAACAACGACTATAGGCCAGTCAGTGTGTCAGCAAAACCAGGAAACTACAGGTCAGTCGGTGTAGTAGCAATACCAGGGAACTATAGGCCAGTCAGTGTGTCAGCAAAACCAGGAAACTATATGTCAGTCAAAGTGACAGCAATGCCAGGGAACAACAAGCCAGTCCATGTGACAGCAATAACAGGGGACTTTAGGCCAGTCAGTGTGTCAGCAAAACCAAAGAACAATAGGTCAGTCAGTATGACAGCAATGTCAGTGAACAACAAACCAGTCAGTGTGACAGCAATACCAGGAAACCATAGGTCAATCAGTGTGATAGCAATACCAGGGAACAAGCCAGCCAGTGTGACCGCAATACCAGGGGACTATAGGCCAGTCAGTATATCAGCAAAACTAGGAAACTACAGGTCAGTCCGTGTGACTGCAATACCAGGGAAGCTGCATGTGATAATCATAGTGTTATTGAACACTTACAAGAAAACAAGTTGGACTTAATGGCTCAGTATGGACTCTAATGGTAAATCATGCCAAATAAATCTCACTGCTTTTTTGAAAGTGTCACCAAGGAACTAGGAAAACCTATTGATGTTGTATATCTGGATTTGTTTGGTTTCTGTACCACACAGGAGGCTATAACCTGAGAACCTAGGTATGACTGAAGGTGTGAGGAAATTGATTCAAAACTGATTGCAAATTAAGAAACAAAGGATCTTAAGAATTCATGGTAGCCTGTCAATATAGGGAAAACTGACAAGCTGGTGACCCAGAGTCCATCATGAAACCACATTATTTCATGTATTTATAGGTGACATGGAGGAAGGCACCAACAATTGGGTTGTGACGTTTGTTCAAGATATGAAAATACATGAGAAGCGTGATCATATGATAAATGAAAGGCTTAGCCTGTGGTTCAATGGCCAGAGCAACCAGACACTCCACCTGCCTGACCTATTTAAACGCCATCCTTCCTGCTTCACTCAGAAGTCTTTTTTCTTTGCCACCGGAGGCTCTGTTGGACTCTGCTTTCCCCAGCCTGGGCCCAGTCCCTACCCTCCTTTTTCAGCACTTGTCTCCTCCTCTAGTGCTTTTGAATCTTCTGCTTGGTTTGTGCTGGTCTTTCTGCTGGTCTGTGTTTCTCCTGCTTTTTGCTTTTGCCTCCGGCTGCTATTTCTGCTTCTCTCTGTTGTTTGTGTCTGCTTTCTTGCTATCCTGCGCTTGCGTTTCTTCAGTTTTACCTTTTTTTTGCGGAGGCTTCTAGTTTTGTAGCATGCTGCTCCTTGCCTTTGCTTTCATTGTGCTACTTAAGTGCTTTGTGCTATTCTGGCTCCAATTTACTTTTATCATACTATTAGTATCAGTAATGTGTCAGCAGAAAAGGCCCATCCTGGCCCATCCAGTCTGCCCCATGAATCCTTCCACCGTTTGACACCTACCACCTCCTCAAGTAATCTGTTTCAGGGTTCAACCACCCTCTCAGTGAAATAATACCCTCTTACATTACCTTTAAATCTTCCTTCTTCCAGTCTTAAAGTACCCCTTGTTTTAACTCTGACTTTCCTTTTAAATAGACTTCCTTCCCTCACTTTATTTATCCCTTCATGTACCTGAACGTCTCTATCATGTCTCTCTCTCTCTTCTAAGCTCTAGTGGATGCAGATTTACTGTAATTCTCTTAATCATGTCTCATATGGTTTGCCTTGCATACCCTGCACCATCTTTGTTGCCCTTCTCTGAACCTTTTCTATTTCATCTATTTCCTTTCTTAAATAAGCTCTCCAGAACTGTACCCTGTACTCAGGTGCGGTCTAAACATAGTCTTATATAATGGCGTCAGCACCTCCTCTTCCTACTAGTTATCCCTCAGTTTACCTGCAATTGTTATCTGTGTGCTTTTCAGCTTCTCTTGCTGTTTCCCCTGCCTGTAGCACCATCCTTAATTGTTTACACCTGTCTGCACTCAGTGCTTGGCTTCACTCAGCAGTTACAACTCCCAACTTTTTCTCATGTGCTTACTTTTCTAGCAGTTTCATTGTTATGTTCTGCCATTTACTTCTGCTTTCTTAGCAATTTAAATCATTTATGCTGCCTCCTAAAAATTTGGAGCATGATCCCTTAATTTATTCACACCTAGTTTCCCTCAGCCTACCTGCTACACAGTGTTTCTATGGGGACATTGTATTTGAAATTTGCTCCTATTCCCTTTCTTCTTTCTGGTGAGGTGTCCTGGTAATCTGCTTGTGCCATTGGTTATTCCCATGGTAGGGGACAGTGATGTCATAGCGGGGCATTGTGGCTTCAAGTTAAGAATGGGCTATTTAATCAGAAATAGTGTACTGTAATGAAAATTTGAATTTCACAATCATTTAGGATGAGCACTTGAAGGAGCCAGCTTATATTTAAATTCAATTTTTATTTTTTTATTTATTTTATTTGTACATATCGGAATTACAATCCTTTGAGGCATGGACTCATTTCCAAAGGCTCCAGTTGGAGAATACAGAGACAATCACAGGGTTACATAGTTCCATGGACAAACACAGAGTTACATAATTTCATAGAATACATCCTTACATAATTACAGTGTAAAAGATTTGTACAGACAGGTTGTAATGACAGTGTACTTTTACATGAGTTAATGTCATTGGCCTATACAAGATGGTAGCTAGGCAATTAGCGTGAGAAATGTAAGTGGAGAACTGGAGTGATGTAGAAATTAGCAGTCCCGGGGACATTTTCAAGTAGGTTGTGGACTAGCAGTTGTGCCCACAAGTAGGAGGGCCAGTAAGGGATGGGAATCAAGAATGGTTAAGCACACCTACAGCAGCAAGTGGTGAATAAGTGGTTCCTGAGAGCAACTTATGGCTCCTCCTTAGATTTATTCATTCATGCGACTATATCTCATATACCAAGGTATTTTATTCTATTTATTGAATCTAGGGTTAACAACCTTTGAGCATGACTGCTCCTTTACAAAGGTTCCACGTCATATGGTTACAGGTAATTATTCTAACAATATTTCAGGCTATAATGCAATAGAAACACATGGTTCATTCAAACAAGAGAGAGACTTGAACAGCATTATTACAAGAACATAAGGAGTAGGCAAATAAGTTGAGCAATGGAATTTACAGTGGTACAGAAAAATACAATGTTGCAGCAATTGAACACAAAGTGCTGGTATCAACAATTTGAGGTGATAGCCCAGAGTAGGAGATACTAGGCAATAAGAAGGGGTAGTGTAGGGTAGAGGAAAAAACAGAGGAAGGGAGGGTATGTGGGGAAGGAGAAGAGGGCAGTTTCAGGGACTGTGGGAGGCGAGGTTAAGCAGGTCAGAGTGGCGAGGGAGGGAGGGGGTTTGGGGGAGATCGGGAGGAGCAAGGCAGGTGCCAGGGTTTCAAAATGTTGTTGGAGGAGCTACCCAGAGGATGTTGTCAGTACAGTAATGGAGAGAAGGATATCACTGCTGGAGGAGAAATGACACGAGGGGTATGACTTGCTTGCAGGGATAGGTGCATGTTACTATACCATGTGCTAGAAGATACAAAAGAGTGGGGCCCTATTCAAGAAGAACCTTCAGGACATATTTGTAATGAGTTTTATGGGTTTAGAAATGTTGTTGTACCTTTTAAATAATTTCAGATCTGATCTATTTGAAGGTAGTAAGGCTGTGTGATAAGGCAGTGGATAAGGTTAGTATAATGTTGGGGGTATAGGGAGGCGATCACCAGCAGAAGGGAGGTAGCGCACTCTGTATAGATCGATGGTGATGCCCTACCTGGAGTACTGTGTCCAATCCTGGAGGCCCCATTTCAGGAAGTGCATAGCTAGGGTGGAGGCAATACAGAGGAGGGCAACAAAATGGTATGGCTTGCATCAGAAGCCCCTGTGAGGAAAGGCTCAAGGAATTAATTAGGATAGGAGGGAAAAGGGGGGCATGATAAAACATTCAAATACTTCAAGGTTATTAAT